>JBBGZY010001129.1:2677500-3277500 GCA_037952925.1 Lithobates clamitans | reverse complement strand
AGCATGACAGATAGTGAAGAGGAAGTCACTCATCTGTCAGATTCAGGCTCAGATAACGAAACTGTAGATGACAGCGGCACCATGACAGATAGCTCTGACGACGGAGTTGTGGTCCCTGCCAAGGTCAGGCTTACCAGACCCCAAACTTCTTCTTCTGTCCTTGAAGTGCAAGAACCACAGGTCCCTCGTATGGAGCAGAGAAGTACTAGCGCCGCTATTCCTTCTGGTGAACTGGCAAGCACCAGCGGCCTAGTACACCCTGGTCGTATATCCAGCACTGCAGTAACACTTGGTGATGTGGCGAGTCCCATAAGTGCAGTTCAAGCTGGTGAGGTGGCAAGCACTAGTAGGGTCCCGCTGCCACCAAGAAGACGAACACAGGCCCGTCGTGCCCATAGTGCCCTTCCTGCTGCATTCGCCAATCCGAATTGGGAACCCACCACTTCTGCAGCACCCGTACTTCCCCCATTCACTGGACAACCCGCCATTCATGTGGAAACAGTTGATTTTACGCCACTTGATTTTTATTCGCTGTTTTTCACCGAAGATCTCTATAGATCTATTGTGGACCAAAGCAATTTGTACGCTGATCAACACATCGCCACTATTCCCCAGTCCTCACTTGCCAGAGATTGGAAACCAATTACGGTTTCCGAATTTAAGATGTTTCTGGGCCTTTCCCTCCTCATGGGCATAACCAAAAAGAGTGAGTTGCAGTCATATTGGTCCACTGACCCAATTCACCATATGCCCGTGTTCTTCGCTTCCATGGCCAGGGCACGATACAAGCAGATTTTGTGGTTCATGCACTTCAACAACAATGAACTCTGTCGTCCTCGTGGAGACCCTGGATACAATCGGCTCTATAAAATTTGGCCCCTCGTAAACCACTTCAACCAACGTTTTGCAGACTTGTTTACTCCCCATCAAGTTGTCTGCGTTGATGAGTCCCTGATTAAGTTTTCTGGCCGCTTGTCATTCAAACAGTACCTTCCCAGCAAGCGTGCCAGATACGGGGTCAAGATGTATAAGCTCTGTGACAGGGCCACAGGCTATACATGTAGTTTTATGGTTTATGAGGGAAAAGATAGTCACGTAGAGCCGACAAACTGCCCTGACCACATAGGAAGCGCTGGCAAGATTGTGTGGGACTTGGTGTCACCCTTATTCGGAAAGGGGTGGACAATTATTACACGAGCGTGTCACCTTTTTGATCATCAGATTGGAGTAAGTGGCACCGTGCGACCTAATCGCCGGGGCTTGCCCCAGCGGCTTGTAGATTCCCGTCTTAGGCTGGGGGAGAGAGCCTGCTTGCAGTGTAATAATTTGCTCGCTATGAAGTGGAGGGATAATAAGAATGTTTTCGTTCTTACCTCCCTTCATGCAGACACGATGGTCCAAATTACTACGGCGACTGGTGTTGTGGAGAAACCCCTCTGTGTCCACGAATATAACCAAAATATGGGAGGGGTGGACCTCAACGACCAGTTGTTGGCGCCGTACCTAGTTGCCCGTAAGGCCAGACGCTGGTACAAAAAAGTGTCTGTTTATTTATTTCAATTGGCTTTGCTGAACGCTTATGTGCTGTACAGAGCTTCAGGACAGACTGGATCCTTCCTTAAATTCAAGCAAGAGATCATCAGAGCCCTTCTGTTTCCAGACGGTGCTCCACCTCACCTTTCCCAACCAAATGCAGTAAGCCGGCTGCATGAGAGGCATTTTCTTTATGTCCTCCCGAGTACCCCTACCCAACGAGCCCCCCCAAAAAAGATGTCATGTCTGCAGCAAGCGCGGATATAGGCGTGATACCTGGTATTATTGTCCCTCCTGTCATGACAATCCTGGTCTTTGCATTGGTGAATGTTTTGAACGCTACCATACACTAGTTGGGTATTCGCGTAGGGTACAGCACTGCACAGACTAGGACACACTTTCACAGGGTCTCCCAAGATGCCATCGCATTTTGAGAGACCCAAACCTGGTACCAGTTACAAAAGTTAAAGTTACAAAAAAAGTGTAAAAAAACAAAACAAAACAAAAAAAAACACAAAAAAAATATAAAATAAAAAAAACAAAAATAGTTGTCGTTTTATTGTTCACTCTCTACTCTCTCTCTATTATTCTGCTCTTTTTTACTGTATTCTATTCTGCAATGTTTTATTGTTGTTATGTTTTTATCATGTTTGCTTTATAGGTATGCAATTTTTTTATACTTTACTGTTTACTGTGTTTTATTGGTAACCATTTTTTTGTTTTCAGGTACGCCATTCAGCTGCAGAGCGGATTTATTTATCTTGACAGCAACAGCGTTTGCTCCCACGATAAATAAAGCCGTGACTCCAGCGCTGTCGGAGGTGATTTCACCACCACAGTTACATACTTCAGCATATATGCCGAAGCGTGGGGGCAGCAGTGGGTGGAGGAGCGATTTGCTCCTGCCTTTTGCAGGAGGTTGCCCCCATGCTTCAGCATATATATATTTTAGGCACAGGTTGTGTTAAATGTTTTATTTTTTACTATTTTTTTTTGTATTTGCTTTACAGGTATGGTAAGTCTTATAGTTATACTGTAATGTTACTTTGTTTTATTATTAACCATCATTTGCTTAGCAGGTACGCCATTCAGTTGGAGCGCGGATTTATTTATCTTGACAGCAACAGCATTTGCTCCCACGATACATAAAGCCGTGATTCCAGCGCTGTTGGAGGTGATTTCACCACCACAGTTACATACTTCAGAATATATGCCGAAGCGTGGGGGCAGCAAAGGGTGGAGGAGCGATTTGCTCCTACCTTTTGCGGGAGGATGCCCCCATGCTTCGGCATATATATATATTAGGCACAGGTTGCGTTAAATGTTTTATTTTTTACTATGTTTTTTTTGTATTTGCTTTGCAGGTATGGTAAGTCTTACTGTTATGCTGTAATGTTACTTTGTTTTATTGTTAACCATCATTTGCTTAGCAGGTACGCCATTCAGTTGCAGCGCAGATTTATTTATCTTGACAGCAACAGCATTTGCTCCCACGATACATAAAGCCATGACTCCAGCGCTGTCGGAGGTGATTTCACCACCACAGTTACATACTTCAGCATATATGCCGAAGAGTGGGGGCAGCAGTGGGTGGAGGAGCGATTTGCTCCTACCTTTTGCGGGAGGATGCCCCCATGCTTCGGCATATATAAACGGTGCATGTATGCCCATCATTAGAAGTGGGTGGATGAAGGGAGGTATTCTAATGGTGGGCATACCCACCGATCAATATCTTTTTTTTGTTCAGCCCACAGGCTGCATGAAAAAAAAGTTGACAATATATGCCCAACAAGGACCAGCAACGTACTGGTATGTTGCTGGACTTTGAGTGGTTATACCAGAATGATGCCTGCAGGTTTAGGTATCATCTTGGTATCATTCTTTTCAGCCAGCGGTCGGCTTTCATGTAAAAGCAATCCTAGTGGCTAATTAGCCTCTAGACTGCTTTTACAAGCAGTTGGAGGGAATGCCCCCCACCGTCTTCCATGTTTTTCTCTGTCTCTCCTGTCCCAACAGGGAACCCGAGAATGTAGCCGGTGATTCGGCCAGCTGACCATAGAGCTGATCAGAGACCAGAATAGCTCCAATCATCTCTATGGCCTAAGAAACCGGAAGCTACGAGCATTTCATGACTTAGATTTCGCCGGATGTAAACAGCGCCATTGGGAAATTGGGAAAGCATCACACCGATCTTGGTGTGGTCAGATGCTTTGAGGGCAGAGGAGAGATCTAGGGTCTAATAGACCCCAATTTTTTCAAAAAAGAGTACCTGTCACTACCTATTGCTATCATAGGGGATATTTACATTCCCTGAGATAACAATAAAAATGATTAAAAAAAGAAAAAAATTAAAGGAACAGTTTAAAAATAAGATAAAAAAGCAAAGAAAAAAAAAAAAGCACCCCTGTTCCCCCCCGCTCTCGCGCAAAGGCGAACGCAAGCGTCGGTGTGGCGTCAAATTTAAACAGCAATTGCACCATGCATGTGAGGTATCACTGTGAAGGTCAGATCGAGGGCAGTAATTTTAGCAGTAGACCTCCTCTGTGTGTTTTAGTGCATTGAAATTTTAAAAAGTGTGTTTTTCCCCCCAAAAAAATGCGTTTGAAAAATCGCTGCGCAAATACTGTGTGAAAAAAAAAATGAAACACCCACCGTTTTAATCTGTAGGGCATTTGCTTTAAAAAAAATATATAATGTTTGGGGGTTCAAAGTAATTTTCTTGCAAAAAAAATAATTTTTTCATGTAAACAAAAAGTGTCAGAAAGGGCTTTGTCTTCAAGTGGTTAGAAGAGTGGGTGATGCGTGACATAAGCTTTTAATGTTGTGCATAAAATGCCAGGACAGTTCAAAACCCCCCCAAAATGGGGTCATTTGGGGGGGTTTGTGCCATCTTGGCATTTTATGGCCTTCAAAACTGTGATAGGTAGTGAGGAGTGAAATCAAAAATTTACGCCCTTAGAAATCCTGAAGGCGGTGCTTGGTTTCGGGGCCCCGTATGAAGCTAGGCTCCCAAAAAGTCCCACACATGTGGTATCCCCGTACTCAGGAGAAGCAGCAGAATGTATTTTGGGATGTAATTCCACATATGCCCATGGCATGTTTGAGCAATATATCATTTAGTGACAACTTTGTGCAAAAAGAAAAAAAAAATTGGTCACTTTCCCGCAACTTGTGTGAAAATATAAAATATTCCATGGACTCAACATGCCTCTCAGCAAATAGCTTGGGGTGTCTAGTTTCCAAAATGGGGTCATTTGGGGGGGTTTTGTGCCATCTGGGCATTTTATGGCCTTCCAAACTGTGATAGGTAGGGAGGAGTAAAATCAAAAATTTACGCCCTTAGAAATCCTGAAGGCGGTGCTTGGTTTCGGGGCCCCGTACGCGGCTAGGCTCCCAAAAAGTGGTATCCCCATACTCAGGAGAAGCAGCAGAATGTATTTTGGGGTGTAATTCCACATATGCCCATTGCATGTTTGAGCAATATATCATTTAGTGACAACTTTGTGCAAAAAGAAAAAAAAATTGGTCACATTCCCGCAACTAGTGTGAAAATATAAAATATTCCATGGACTCAACATGCCTCTCAGCAAATAGCTTGGGGTGTCTACTTTCCAAAATGGGGTAATTTGGGGGGGTTTGTTTCATCTGGGCATTTTATGGCCTTCAAAACTGTGATAGGTAGTGAGGAGTAAAATCAAAAATTTACGCCCTTAGAAATCCTGAAGGCGGTGCTTGGTTTCGGGGCCCCGTACTTGGCTAGGCTCCCAAAAAGTGGTATCCCCATACTCAGGAGAAGCAGCAGAATGTATTTTGGGGTGTAATTCCACATATGCCCATGGCATGTTTGAGCAATATATCATTTAGTGACAACTTTGTGCAAAAAAAAAAAAGAAAAGAAAAAAAGTTTGTAATTTTCCCGCAACTTGTGTCAAAATATAAAATATTCCATGGACTCAACATGCCTCTCAGCAAATAGCTTGGGGGGTCTACTTTCCAAAATGGGGTCATTTGGGGGGGTTTTGTGTGAATCAAAAATTTACGCCCTTAGAAATCCTGAAGGCGGTGATTGGTTTTCGGGGCCCCGTGTGAAGCTAGGCTCCCAAAAAGTCCCACTCTGATGTAAGGGGACTGCTGATGGAGACACTGATGTAAAGTGACTGCTGATGGGGACACTGGTGTAAGGGGACTGCTGATGGAGACACTGATGCAAGAGCACTGCTGATGGGGACACTCTGATGTAAGGGGACTGCTGACGGGGACACTGATGTAAGGGGACTGCTGATTGAGACACTGATGTAAGGGGACTGCTGATTGAGACACTGATGTAAGGGGACTGCTGATGGAGACACTGATGTAAGGGGATTGCTGATGGAGACACTGATGTAAGGGGACTGCTGATGGAGACACTGATGTAAGGGAACTGCTGATGGAGACACTAATGTACGGGGACTGCTGATGGAGACACTGATGTAAGGGGATTGCTGATGGAGACACTGATGTAAGGGGACTGCTGATGGAGACACTGATGTAAGGGGACTGCTGATGGGGACACTCTAATTTAAGGGGACTGCTGATGGGGACACTGATGTAAGGGGACTGCTGATGGGGACACTGATATAAGGGGACTGCTGATGGAGACACTGATGTAAGGGGACTGCTGATGGAGATAATGATGTAAGGGGACTGCTGATGGAGACACTGATGTAAGGGCACTGCTGATGGGGACACTCTGATGTAAGGGGACTGCTGATGGGGACACTGATGTAAGGGGACTGCTGACGGGGACACTGATGTAAGGGGACTGCTGATTGAGACACTGATGTAAGGGGACTGCTGATTGAGACACTGATGTAAGGGGACTGCTGATTGAGACACTGATGTAAGGGGACTGCTGATGGAGACACTGATGTAAGGGGACTGCTGATGGAGACACTGATGTAAGGGAACTGCTGATGGAGACACTAATGTACGGGGACTGCTGATGGAGACACTGATGTAAGGGGATTGCTGATCGAGACACTGATGTAAGGGGACTGCTGATGGAGACACTGATGTAAGGAGACTGCTGATGGGGACACTCTAATGTAAGGGGACTGCTGATGGGGACACTGATGTAAGGGGACTGCTGATGGGGACACTGATATAAGGGGACTGCTGATGGAGACACTGATGTAAGGGGACTGCTGATGGAGATAATGATGTAAGGGGACTGCTGATGGAGACACTGATGTAAGGGGACTGCTGATGGGGACACTCTGATGTAAGGGGACTGCTGATGGGGACACTCTGATGTAAGGGGACCGCTGATGGAGACACTGATGTAAGGGGACTGCTGATGGAGATAATGATGTAAGGGGACTGCTGATGGAGACACTAATGTAAGGGGATTGCTGATGGAGACACTGATGTAAGGGGACTGCTGATGGAGACACTGATGTAAGGGGACTGCTGATGGAGACACTAATGTACGGGGACTGCTGATGGAGACACTGATGTAAGGGGACTGCTGATGGAGACACTGATGTAAGGGGACTGCTGATGGAGACACTGATGTAAGGGGATTGCTGATGGAGACACTGATGTAAGGGGACTGCTGATGGGGACACTGTAATGTAAGGGGACTGCTGATGGAGACACTGATGTAAGGGGATTGCTGATGGAGACACTGATGTAAGGGGACTGCTGATGGAGACACTGATGTAAGGGGACTGCTGATGGAGACACTAATGTACGGGGACTGCTGATGGAGACACTGATGTAAGGGGACTGCTGATGGAGACACTGATGTAAGGGGACTGCTGATGGAGACACTGATGTAAGGGGATTGCTGATGGAGACACTGATGTAAGGGGACTGCTGATGGAGACACTGATGTAAGGGGACTGCTGATGGAGACACTAATGTACGGGGACTGCTGATGGAGACACTGATGTAAGGGGGTTGCTGATGGAGACACTGATGTAAGGGGACTGCTGATGAGGACACTGATGTAAGGGGACTGCTGATGGAGACACTCTAATGTAAGGGGACTGCTGATGGGGACACTGATGTAAGGGGACTGCTGATGGGGACACTGATATAAGGGGACTGCTGATGGAGACACTGATGTAAGGGGACTGCTGATGGAGACACTGATGTAAGGGGACTGCTGATGGAGATAATGATGTAAGGGGACTGCTGATGGAGACACTGATGTAAGGGGACTGCTGATGGGGACACTCTGATGTAAGGGGACTGCTGATGGGGACACTCTGATGTAAGGGAACTGCTGATGGGGACACTGCTGTAAGGGGACTGCTGATGGAGACACTGATGTAGGGGACTGCTGATGGAGATAATGATGTAAGGGGACTGCTGATGGAGACACTGATGTAAGGGGAGTGCTGATGGAGACACCGATGTAAGGAGGACTGCTGATGGGAACACTGGTGTAAGGGGACTGCTGATGGGGACATTCTGATGAAAGGGGACTGCTGATGGGGACACTCTGATGTAAGGGGACTACTGATGGGGACACTGATGTAAGGGGATTGCTGATGGTTACACTGTAGTAAGGGGACTGCTGATGGGGACACGCTGATGTAAGGGGACTGCTGATGGGGACACTGATGTAAGGGGACTGCTGATGGGGACACTGATGTAAGGGGACTGCTGATGGGGACACTGATGTAAGGGGACTGCTGATGGGGACGGACACTCTGATGTAAGGGGACTGCTGATGGTGACACTGTTGTAAGGGGACTGCTGATGGGGACACGCTGATGTAAGGGGACTGCTGATGGGGACACTGGTGTAAGGGGACTGCTGATGGATACACTGATGTAAGGGGACTGCTGATGGAGACACTCTGATGGAGATAATGATGTAAGGGGACTGCTGATGTTGACACTCTGATGTAAGGGGACTGCTGATGGTGACACTGTTGTAAGGGGACTGCTGATGGGGACACTCTGATGTAAGGGGACTGCTGATGGGGACACTGATGTAAGGAGATTGCTGATGGGGACACTATTGTAAGGGGACTGCTGATGGGGACATGCTGATGTAAGGAGACTGCTGATGGGGACACTGATGTAAGGGGACTGCTGATGGGGACACTGATGTAAGGGGACTGCTGATGGGGACACTGATGTAAGGGGACTGCTGATGGGGACGGACACTCTGATGTAAGGGGACTGCTGATGGTGACACTGTTGTAAGGGGACTGCTGATGGGGACACGCTGATGTAAGGGGACTGCTGATGGATACATTGATGTAAGGGGACTGCTGATGGGGACACTCTGATGTAAGGGGACTGCTGAAGGGGACACTGATGTGAGGGGACTGCTGATGGAGACACTGATGTAAGGGGACTGCTGATGGGGACACTCTGATGTAAGGGGACTGCTAATGGAGACACTGATGTAAGGGGACTGCTGATGGAGATAATGATGTAAGGGGACTGCTGATGGAGACACTGATGTAAGGGGACTGCTGATGGAGACACTGATGTAAGGGGACTGCTGATGGGCACACTGGTGTAAGGGGACTGCTGATGGAGACACTGATGTAAGGGGACTTCTAATGGGGACACTCTAATGTAAGGGGACTGCTGATGGGGACACTCTGATGTAAGGGGACTGCTGATGGGGACACTGATGTAAGGGGACTGCTGATGGGGACACTGATGTAAGGCGACTGCTGATGGGGACATTCTGATGAAAGGGGACTGTTGATGGGGACAAACTGATGTAAGGGGACTGCTGATGGGAACACTCTGATGAAAGGGGACTGCTGATGGAGACACTCTGATGAAAGGGGACTGCTGATGGGGACACTCTGATGTAAGGGGACTGCTGATGTGGACTCTGATGTAAGGGGACTGCTGATGTGGACACTGATGTAAGGTGACTGCTGATGGGGACTCTGATGTAAGGGGGTGCTGTTGGGGACACTCAAAATTAAAGTGGGCCGGTCTGGATGAAGTCCAGGGCTAAATTTTTGTCCCAGTCCAGCCCTGGTAGATTGTTACTTTTAAAACACTGGCCGTCTACACTATGCACACTGATTCTCAGCTTTAAGATCCTAAGACTGAAAATTACCAGCAGCACATTTCTATATTATGATGTAAGAATAAAGGAGTTTATTTCACAGTGAGACAGGGTTAGGGTTAACATGCTAAAAACAAGTTCTCCCTTTCTAATTCAGCTCCACCTCCTCTCCTGATTATGCTCAGGTTTCAGTCCCACAAAACGCCCCCTTTTTTTCCATGTCTGAATCACATAGTGAAGATTTGTTTTCTGTTCTTATTATGGACACAAATCTGTGTTATGTTATTTCATAGTGGCTTTTTTTTCTCATAAACAAAAGCCCCTTCAAAAAAAAAAGTGAAGTTAATTAAAGAGACAACAGACAAACATTTGCTTTAATCGTGTGCCAAGCAAGATGGTTTTAATGAGATTCAGTTTGTGCTAAAAGCCAGAAATCTATGTGTGTTCCTTGTCCAAAGGGTGCTGACATTTTCAAGCTTTATCTGAAATGCAGTTTCATGGAATCTCCTACATGAGGTTGGAGGAGGGGAATATTTACGGTGAAGGTCCAAAGACGCCAATAACTTGATGACGATGATTATAAAAGTACAGTCATGACTGTGTTAGGTCCAAATGCTACTTTTGGTAGTCTTGTTGTTTACAAATCACAGTTTAGTCACGGCAGGTTATATGCTATCTACAGTGCAAGAGATGGCTCATTCGTTAAAGCTGAACTCCAGGAATTATCTGTATTGCATATTTACGGTCAATCATCTAGGCAAAGTCAGTTGACTGGAATGTAAAGTGATTCTAAAGGCAGAAGGTTTTTTTCCTTAATGCATTTTGTGAATAAGGGCTCATTTACACTTGCTTCGGCTTCAACACACATAAAGGCTAGTCTACACTTGCTTCAAAACAAGGCTTTGGACAGGCTTTGTTAAAGCTCTCTGAGCGCTAGTCAAAGCTCCTGTCACACCTTGCTTTTGCTTTGCTTTGCTTCAAAAATTATACCCCGTGTCGCTTTAGTGGTGCTTCAAAGTGTCTTCAAAGCCTCCATAGAAGTCTATGGCAAAGCTCGCTTGAAGCCCACCGAAGCCTCATCAAAGCCCCACGAAGCCTCACCAAAGCACCACCAAAGGCTCATCGAAGCTCCATTGAGCTCCACCAAAGCCTCATTGATGCACCAAGCAAGAGCAAAGTGTAAACAGGACTGTAAGCTAACCATTTATTTAGTGACAGGGGCTTTGACTGATGTTCAGAGAGCTTTAACAAAGCATGTCCGAAGTCATGTTTTGAAGCAAGTGTAAACTAGCCCTAAGGGCTTGGTGCTTCGATGAGGCTTTGGTGGGGCTTCGGTGAGGCTTCGTGGGGCTTCGGTGGGGTTTCAGTGGGGCTTCAAACAAGCTTTGCCATAGACTTCTGTGGAGGCTATGAAGACGCTTTGAATCACCATTATAGCTACATGGGGTATCATTTTTAAAGCGAAGCCGAAGCAAAGCAAAAGCAAGGTGTAAACAGGACTGTAAGCTAACCATTTTACTCAGTGACAGGAGCTTTGACTAGCGTTCAGAGAGCTTTAACAAAGGCTTTCACGGCTCTCTCTCTCCTCACTGGACAGGAGGGCAACAGAGTCCCCCCTTACATCAGGGTCCAAATCAGAGTCCATCAGAGTCCCATCTTACATCAGGATCCCCATCAGAGCAGAGACTTTGCACATTAGCTGCAAGTTGGATAAAATCTTGTAGCAGGCTATAGCTTGGAAACTCTTGTTATAGGCCAGGGCCTATGTTGGTTCTACAGAAATCAAGCCCAGGATAAGATCAGAACTGCCTGTTATAAAAATCTAGATAATATTGATAAATGGCACATCTATTTTACCTACTGAAGGCTGTTATTAACAAAATATATTACCAACATATATATATATATATATATATATATATATATATATATATATATATATATATATATATATATATATATATACACACACACACACACACAGTATCTCACAAAAGTGAGTACACCCCTCACATTTATTTATATCTTTTCATGTGACAACACTAAAGAAATGACACTTTGCTACAATGTAAAGTAGTGAGCGTACAGCTTGTATAAGAGTGTAAATTAGATGTCCCTTCAAAATAACTCAACAAACAGCCATTAATGTCTAAACCACTGGAAACAAAAGTGAGTATACCCCTAAGTGAAAATCTCCAAATTGGGCCAAAAGTGTCAATATTTTGTGTGGCCACCATTATTTTCCAGCGCTACCTTAACCCTCTTGGGCATGGAGTTCACCAGAGCTTCATAGGTTGCCACTGGAGTCCTCTTCCACTCCTCCATGATGACATCACAGAGCTGGTGGATGTTAGAGACTTTGCGCTCCTCCACCTTCCGTTTGAGGGTGCCCCACAGATACTCAATAGGGTTTAGGTCTGGAGACATGCTTGGCCAGTCCATCACCTTTACCCTCAGCTTTTTTAGGCAGTGGTCATCTTGGAGGTGTGTTTAAGGTCGTTATCATGTTGGAATACAGCCCTGCGGCCCAGTCTCCGAAGGGAGGGGGTCATGCTCTGTCTCAATATGTCACAGTACATGTTGGCATTCATGGTTCCCTCAATGAACTGTAGCTCCCCAGTGCCAGCATCACTCATGCAGCCCCAGACCATGACACTCCCACCACCATGCTTGATTGTAGGCAAGACACACTTGTCTTTGTACTCCTCACCTGGTTGCCATCACACACGCTTGACACCATCTGATTCAAATAAGTTTATCTTGGTCTCATTAGACCACTGGACATGGTTCCAGTAATCCATGTCCTTAGTCTGCTTGTCTTCAGCAAACTGTTTGCGGGCTTTCCTGTGCATCATCTTTAGAAGAGGCTTCCTTCTGGGGCGACAGCCATGCAGACCAATTTGATGCAGTGTGTGGCGTATGGTCTGAGCACAGACAGGCTGACCCCCCACCCCTTCAACCTCTGCAGTAATGCTGGCAGCACTCAAAACTCTATTTCCCAAAGACAACCTCTGGATATGATGCTGAGCACGTGCACTCAACTTCTTTGGTTGACCATGGTAAGAACCGTTCTGAGTGGAACCTGTCTTGTTAAACCGCTGTATGGTCTTGGCCACCATGCTGCAGCTCAGTTTCAGGGTCTTGGCAATCTTCTTATAGCCTAGGCCATCTTTATGTAGAGCAGCAATTCTTTTTTTCAGATTCTCAGAGAGTTCTTTGCCATGAGGTGCCATGTTGAACTACCAGTGACCAGTATGAGAGAGTGAGAGCGATAACACCAAATTTAACACACCTGCTCCCCATTCACACCTGAGACCTTGTAACACTAACGAGTCACATGACACCGGGGAGGGAAAATGGCTAATTGGGCCCAATTTGGACATTTTCACTTAGGGGTGTACTGACTTTTGTTGCCAGCGGTTTAGACATTAATGGCTGTGTTGAGTTATTTTGAGGGGTGTACTCACATATATATATATATATATATATATATATATATATATATATAAATTCATACATAAAGGAGACTTTCTAAGCTTAGTGTTTTTTTGGGATCTAGATGTCCTATCGACCTTGTTCAGCTAATATATGTTTCGCTGCTTATCTCTATTAAAAGGGACACGTTTTACATTCCAGGACACTTAAAAGCTTTCATTGTAGATACACTACAAGGCTAATCATGTCAAATTATCCATTCATTTCCACGGCAGGAATGTCATCTCTGTAGATTTAATAATGTTTGTGTTTGCCTATATTTCTCTTTTCTTTTTGAACGGTATGATATTTCAAGGAGACATGGCACGACAAACGTTCAAAGCTGGAATAAAACGAGACTTTGTGTTTTCCTGACCGTTGAGTATTTTTGCAGCTGGGAGAGCTTCGTTCACAGACAGAGAGAGCAAGTTTGTGGTTTCTCCGAGGTATAAAAACATCACAGGTTTTAGCTCCGTCCGCCTTCTCCGCCGCTCCCTCCCCCATACACTTTCCCGGGCTCCAAATAAAAGAGAAGGCCTGTTCCAGGCTTGGTATATCTGGATTTCTGTGGCTTTTTTCAGAGGCTCAAATTAAAGCCTGAAATGTTAAAAATGAGCCATCTGATGCCAGATATAAACAGGGAATAATTTCAGCTCACCCTAAACTGTTCTGAAGTTTGGGCCTCAAGTCTCTTATTTGGAAAACCCATTTACTCCTAATTACAGTGTTAATTTCAGAAGTAAAGAAAAGGGTTTTTACCCGCTCATATACATAGTATAAAGTGCATATGATCACAGCTCAAAACAAAATGTATAGCAAGACATAAACCATCCCCACTTGAGGTTAATGATATTTATCTTCCAATGCATTAAGTGGTACAAAAACACAGGCCTACATTGGTAATCATTAACTAATGCTGGCAACACATGTGATACGAGTGGTTAAAGCATCATTTGGGACAGTCATAAAGAGTATACCTCATGGCTTGACTGATGGCAAGCTCTGGGGTAAGTCAAAGAGATTTACTGCATTCGGGGAAATTTCTCACAACCAGCATTTGGTCATTTTACAGAACAGGAGTATCAGACTGCCAGTATCAGTATTGGCACTCATTAGTTCTAAGATGGGCAGACGCTATCAGATCTATTCAGGGTTGCTGTTAGAAATCATGGGGGCCAATACAGCCTACTTGACAGCCCCCCTCCTCCAGCCTCCAGCCCTGGGGGCTACCATTAGAAATCATGGGGTCCTGTACAGCCAACCTGAACACTCTCAATACATATTGTTTTTTGTCTTGTTTTTTGTTTTTGTTTTTTTATTTAAAAGGCAAAGAAGCCTTTTAACCTCAACACATTGCATTAAAAAAAATTATAGCACCCATCTAGAATAGGTTGCTAGAGAGGCTCAGGTAAATTATATTTTTTGTTTTGATCCTCTGTAAGCAAAGGAGTTTTTTTAGCTGCTCTGGGTCCCTGCCTTCTAGTAGATTCTAGAATAGAGTGGGCTTGAAGAGGCAGACCCTTGGCCTGAAAATTTACAGTATGTCGTCTCAGTCTAAGGAAGAATAATCAGTAGGTATCTGAGGAAGACATAAATAGTTTGGGGCCTGAAGCAGCAGAGTTCTTGTCAAGGAGGAGAGGATGCCAGTCTAAAGGGCTGCTTCCCTTCTGGGCCTTTTAGCTGAAAACTGCATGAGTTCATTGAGGGCCCCAAGTCAGTAAGTGTTAGGGGGCCTATTTGCTGGAAATAGTTGCAGCTGGATCAAGGGGGATTTACTGAGGATCTGGCCTGGATATTCACAGAAGATGTGTCTGGCCATTATTGGATGGAGGCATCCAAGTATATAGGGACATTGTGAATTATATAGGCCTGTATGTAAGATCGTAGTGACTGTCCACTATTTTAACCCCTTGAGAAATTGCTCTAGTGGTGTTGTATTGGGACCTTCCTGTTGCTAGAGTCCAGGAGTGTCTGGCAAGGTGGGAAGCTGCCCTGTAGAGAGTATAATGGGGCGTACACACGGACAGACTTTTCGACCGGACTGGTCTGGCGGACGCCGACGGACCAAATCCGGCGAACAATCCGATCGTGTGTGGACTTCACCAGACCTTCAGTGGACTTTTCCAGTCGCAAATCTGACAGACTTTAGATTTGGAACATGCTTCAAATCTTCACGTCGTAACTCCGCCGGACCCAGAAATACGCTCTTCTGTATGCTAGTCCGACGGACAAAAACCGACGCTAGGGCAGCTATTGGCTACTGGCTATCAACTTCCTTATTTTAGTCCGGTGTACGTCATCACGTACGAATCCGTTGGACTTTGGTGTGATCGTGTGTAGGCAAGTCCGGTCTTTAGAAAGTCAGTTGAAAGTTCATCGAAAGTCTGTCGAAAGTCTGTCAGACAGGCTGCCGGACTTTTGTAGCTGAAAAGTCCAACCATGTGTACACGGCATAAGTGTGACGCCACTCGCCCTGCATGTGGGGGTAGCTTTTGCCATGTACACGCTCAAGGCGGGGACTCCGGTCATGTAAAAGTCTAACATTAAGGCATTTCCCCAGCTTAGAGATGAGCAGTGTCACTGTGTGCAGTAATAAAAGTACAGAGTTCCTCTGAAAAGTGCTGTCCCATGTCATTACACACTGTTGCCTGATGTATGTTGCATTTAGGAGGGACGCTGCAGAGCCCGCACCCTTTCCACCAGTCCAGCGTATCTCTATTACCTCACTCCCAGTAACAGAATGCGGTCCCGTCGTGCACCTTGCACGGACCTCATGCGTACACTTGTTAACTTCTTCCTGGTCCATGCTGCCAGGTTAGGGGCCTGTGTAATGCGGGTCCGGACCCAGTTGCTACTGGAGACTGAATGCTGGGGAGGGAGCCAGAACACCACCCCCTCACTATTGGAGGACCTATCATCTGCCCAGGTACCATGCATTACGGCTGGCTGCGATGTACCTTGCGCTAGTTCTGCATGGCTCCTGTTTGACTTGCCAAGTAGACCTTTTGTAGCAGCTTTGCTTCATACCACATATGTGCTTTACTGACCCTAGTTCTTTCATACGCCAGAACCATGATGCAACCCTTTGAATAACCTCAGACCAGGCTTAGAACTGTTGATGCAACTTTACTTAAAAGTCTTGATAATACAATTCAACGTGAACAGTAGCTTGTAATAGTCTACTTTAGACGTTCCACAAGCCATGGCTAATCTCTGGATCCCCAGTGCTTCCTGCAAGGTGCATTAGTCCTCTTCCAATGCACCAACAGCATGTACGGCTTCGACTGACCTCAACTTTCCTCTTTTTATTTCACAGGTGGGCAGGCTGCATCCAAAAAGCTTGGGAACAGCAGCACACAAGTTAACTCTTTTCCTGCAGCCTGGGCCAGCCACCAACTGAACTAACATTTCTGTAGGGAACCTGCCTACAAGTACAGAGGGTGGAGAGTGTTCTCTGGGTATTCCTGCACTAAATTAAGAGTATCCCAAAGCTCACCCTGCACCCCAACCAAGTTCAAGAAGCAATAAAGCACAAAAAGACACCCCCTGCCTGGTCATTGCATTTTGAGGCTGTACGAGTTGTGTGCCTGGCTGCCTGTATACCAGAACAGGAAGAGAACTTAGGGCAAATTAGTGGGGGCTGACTGATGTCTACACTACAAAATCAAGGGGGAAAATGCAGCTTTGTCTTCATGTGATATTTATCTTTCTCCAGTATGTTATAAATTTGATTATCCAAAAGGAATACTGTTATTAGGTGACAGCAGACCTCTTTTAAACCTACACGGAAAAACCATTACATAACCCTGTTAACAATGCTCCAAGCCAACTGTGTGTGTGTGTGTGTATCATGTTGGCCTCCCTCCACTTCAGGTGTTGGTCCCTAAAGGAGAATGCTCCGCTCCACATGTCCACCACTATATCAGGCTCAGGCCTACAGTGTGGCTAACGGGCAGGGACTGAGCTGAAGTTGGTACTTTTGTATGAGATCACGAATGACATTAATAGAGTGAGGTCTCAGCTTGGTATAGTGGTGTACATCTAATAACAACCATTCATTTATGAAAAAACTGAATGGGTATGTGCAACCGTACTTCAATGCGCATCAGCATTTCCTGCTCTGCAGCGGTAGGTGTAGATGGGAAATGTCTTGGGCCACTTGTGATAGTCAGGGCACCATGAAAGCTTCCTAGTGGGATAGCTCAGGAAGGTTCAGACTAGGATCTGAACACACCTGACCCCATCTGGCCTAATAGAAATTCCTGAAAGAGTAACTCCACTTTTGTTAAGAAAAAAACAATCTCCTGTGATCAATGTACATTGCAAAGATTTTAACACACATTTTGTTGGAGATTCCTACATGTTTCTGCTCTGGAGAAATAGGTGTTTGTTGTGTGCAGAGTAAATCTGAATGGGAGTGACATTTCCATAATTAATCAGCTGATACACTTGTAGCGTTTTAAAGAGGAAAGTTGCAGGGTCTACATTCCTTAGGTATGCACACCCTGGAATACATTTTTAATAACATTAAGACCCCTTTCACACTGCTAGCAGCATCTTCCCTCTTCAGAGCGGTGAAGGAGCGGTGTATACACCACTCCTTCACCGCTCCTGCCCATTGAAATCAATGGGGCAGCGTGGCTATACCACCGGCAAAGTGCCTCTGCAGCATAGGTGTGCACAGCCTATTGCATTAGGGTGTGCACCCCAAAGCTCACACACATATGTGTGTGCATGTGTATAAATACTGACAATGTCAGTAGAGCAGCGGACAGTGTCATTAGGGCAGAAACTGGTGTCAGTAGGCTAGTGGATTGTGGCAGTAGTTTTTATTTTATTTTTTACAATTTTATTCTTTAAGTCATTTTTTTTTTTACATTTTTTGGGAGCCTCGTTAGGGGGCCTTGGTGAAATATCAGGAGTCTAAACAGGGGGGAACTGCGCCACACAGGGTGATTAGGGTGTGCCCAGGCACACCTGGCACACCCTGTACGCACACCTATGCTCTGCAAAGGCGCTTTGCGGTGGTTTTTAATCCTTTCTCGGCCGCTAGCGGGGCGATTTCACCGGTAAAGCGCCACTAATAATAGCGGCACTTTACCGCCAACGCACCTCCCGCCCCAGTGTGAAAGGGGCCTTAGTTCTAATAAATCTTGTGTAACAATTGAAAATCAAGAAATATAGGGAGAAAGCAGATGACACATAGATATATTTAATGTAGATCCAAAGTCATAAGATTTATTAGAAAATAGTACATGGATAACAAGCATCAATGCAACAATTTATCTAAAAACAAGACATTTGCCCCTCTGTACTGTATATACAGTATATATATCCCCCTTATTTAGCTATGTATATCTCCTACTATGTCGAAACAAGTCATAGGACCAAATAGACCATTATTCCAAATGTCGAGATGTTGGGGGGATCCAAAGTTCCTCAACATGTTTGGCGGGACAAAAAGCTTCATCAGGAGGATGGAGTGATTAAAAGAACAAGTGTCTAGATAAACATACACGTAAGGCCTCATGCACACTGGTCGTCTTTGCAGCTGCTTATAGGGGCATCTAGCGTTTTTGTTTCCTGCCTTTAAACTCCCCTGCATGTTAGCTTATGTGTCCATGCACACATAGGATCTTAGCATCGTTTAGTGGCAGGGGCTTTTAGAGGCAGAAAAAAAAAACACTGCCAGTCCATCCAGAAACAGCAGAGTTTTAGCAGAAAAAATGCTTGATGCTTGTAACCGCGTCAAAATGCAAGTAAACACTAGGCACGTTTAGAGCTTGAGCGTTAATTCATTTCAGTGGCCAGAATAATTTCTTATTCTGGCTAATGAAATGAATTAATGCCCAAATGCTTGATGCCTGTAAACACGCCTAAACGCTTGTTAAATAGTTAGACACCTTTACATGAGTAAGAGTAAGCATTTTTTTTTCTGCCAAAACACTGCTGCCAGGAGGAAAGTCTTCTAGGAGAGGTTACTAAACATCCTGTGTGCATCAGACCTAAATAAGTTTACAGTATCACATAAAACTTCTATCTATGCAATCAAATTACAATAAAAAGAAAATCAAAAATTGTCATTACTCACTAAAAAGCAGCTGCAAGTGGTGCAGAGGGTATGTCCACATTGTAAATTTTCTCAGAGTATGGGAATGCACAATCAGAAGCCAATAAAAAGAAGGAGCTTTTGTAGCAATTGTATATGCTATATTATTTCTTTATTTGTAATAGTTTTCTCTCACAAAAGTGGAGTTAACCTTTAAGTCTCAAATAACATTGTCTATGCCCTAAAATCAGCTGCAGCATGCACTCCAGTAATTATTAAATCTCAAAGGAAGCATCTCTCTCTGCTTCTGATCATCATCATTATCATGATCACAGACAGTATAAGTGCATGCTGCACTTTTTAAATTGCAGTCCTACTGTCACCATTAACCCTTTTGCTGCCAAGGCTCTGTGTTCCACTTTTTAACTCAGGTGGTTGCAATTTTTCCCTTTGTTTTTTTTTTTTTTCTCTTACAGCTTTCAGAGCTTGCTAAAACCCTTCAAATCATAGCTTTTCTGAAAGCATAGGGCCGATAGAATAAAAAGATAGATTTTTTAGGTACCGCGATAGTTGCAGATGTTTATCAAAGTGATAATTTCTAACAATGCACTAAAAATCATTATTGGTGGTCACAAACACAACATAACTTACAAAATTCCATCTTTATCAAAAGATTTTTTTATGTGGCTGGAGCGGTGTGCAGGCAGCCTATGTTACGCTATGGGCATGCAGCAGCTGTACGAACACAAAACCAATCATTTACGCAGTCAGAGTACCTGTGTAAATCAGCCTTTTTTTTTTTACAATTTTTTTTTAACAGCCCTGTTGGGGTAGGGGGAACTTTGATTAAATATTAGGAGTGTAAACAGGGCCACCCTTGCTCTTCATCCTGTAACTGATCCCCCCGTGTGCCCAAAGCAGCTGACAACTGGAGGAAGGGAGATGAGGAGAAGCCGGAAGCGCTCTGGAGGAGGGGACTTTTCAGAAACCATTAAATCAGACCGAGGCAGAAGTACAGTTAAATCACGCTTGTTTAATAATAAAAGTACCGTATTTATCGGCGTATAACATGCACTTTTTTCCCCTTAAAATCAGGGAAAAATCGTGGGTGCGTGTTACACGCTGATCCCCCGCCGATTGTGAGCCTCTCGGCGGCTTTCGCTGCTTTCGGCCGTTCTCGGCGGCTTTCAGCCACTCTCGGCGACTCTCGGCCGCTCTCGGTGGCTCTCGCAGTCCCGCGTGAGCGGCCGAAAGCCACCAAGAGCGGCCGAGTGTGGCCCAAAGCCACTGAAAACGGGCAAAATGCGCCGGGAGCCACCGAGAACGGCGGCGCCATTTTAAAATGGGAGTGTACTGACAAGTAAATGACACGGGGGCAAGGCTGCAGATGGACACTGACAAGGCTACACTGACACTGACAAGGCTACAGCTGGACACTGACAAGGCTGCAGATGGACACTGACAAAGCTGCAGATGGACACTGATAAGGCTACAGATGGACACTGACAAGGCTGCAATGATGGACAAGGCTACAGATGGACACTGACAAGGCTACACTGACACTGACAAGGCTGCAGATGGACACTGATAAGGCTACATTGATGGGCATTTAAACGTAAGTTTTTTTACTTAAACTTACCTCCTAAAAGTTTTTTTCCTTCAAATTCCCTCCTAAACTTGGGGTGCATGTTATACGCCGGCGCGTGTTATACGCAGATAAATACGGTAAATAGAACAAACGTAGTAAAAACATAGCCAGAGTTCAGGAACCGGAACGGATAGTCAGACAAGCCAAACGTCAGGGAGCCGGAGGTAAGCATAGTAAAACAGCTAGCAGGATCTGGAGCCAGAAGGGATTTCAGCCAAGCAAGTCTTTTAAAAGGAATGCAGGAGAGTGTCTCTGTGATGTTGACTAAGGCGAAGGCAGAGCTCCTCTGGACTGGACCGCTTAAGTAGGCAGGACTGACGAGCAGGATATCAGAAAAAGCTGAGTAACTGTGGAGAGATAGGAGCTGGCAATTAGCCAACAACTGAGCGGCCAGCTCAGAGAAGGAAGGGCTCAGCCCTGACAGTACCCCCTCCTCAACAACCCCTCCCCCTCGGAGGACCACTAGGCTTGAGGGGAAAACGTCTATGGAAATCACGGAGGAGGACAGGGGCATGTATGTGTGAGGATGAGACCTAAGAGCGTTCCTCCGGACCGTACCCTTTCCAATGCACCAGGTACTGTATGCGCCCACGGAACCTACGGGAGTCAACAATGGACTGTACTTCATACTCCTCATGGTTCTTAACCTGTACAGGGTGAGGACGTGGCACCGAGGTGGTAAAGCGGTTGCAGACCAAAGGTTTTAATAGGGAGACATGAAATACATTCGAAATACGCATATTAGAAGGAAGGTCTAATGCGTAAGCCACTGGGTTAATCCTGCAAAGAATACAGAAAGGCCCAATAAACCAAGGTGCAAACTTCAGTGAGGGAACATGAAGTTGGAGGTTGCAAGATGACAGTCAGACCCTATCCCCAACCTGGTAGGAACGCGCAGGCAGGCGTCTGCGGTCAGCATGGAGTCTGTACTTATCATTAGCATGTCGCAAAGCCTCCTGGACTTGTGCCCAAGTGGAACGAAGACCACGGAGATGCTCCTCTAACACAGGAATATTATGCAGAACAAACGAGTCAGGAAACATGGAAGGTTGGAAACCAAAATTCGCCATAAATGGGGACAATCGGGAAGCAGAGTTCAAGGCACTGTTGTGAGCAAACTCTGCCCACGGTAATAGGTCTGACCAGTTGTTATGGTCAGAAATATAGCAAAGTAGGAATTGCTCCAAGGACTGATTGGCTCGTTCTGCGGCCCCGTTAGACTGTGGGTGATACGCAGAGGAGAAAGCAAGCTGAATTCCCAACTACGCACAAAAGTCTCGCCAGAACCGGGACACAAACTGACTACCCATGTCCGAGACAATCACCTTGGGTAGCCCATGTAAGCGAAAGATCTCCCGAGCAAAAATGGAAGCCAGTTCCTTAGAAGTGGGCAACTTCTTAAGTGGAATACAATGATACATCTTTGAGAACCGGTCGACCACCATAAGGATAACTGTGTTGCCCTGGGAGTTGGGTAACTCCACAATGAAATCCATAGACAGGTGGGTCCAGGGCCTCTCTCCATTGGGTATGGGTTGTAGGAGGCCCACTGGAAGGTGTCGTGGAGTCTTACTTTGAGCACACACGGAACAGGCAGCTACAAAGGCAGTTACATCAGCACCTAGACTAGGCCACCAGAATTGTTGGCAAATGGCCCAATAGAGTTGATTCTTCCCAGGGTGGCCAGCAGCCTTGGGAGAATGGTAAGTCTGGAGCACGGCAGTACGGAGACTCTCAGGGACAAAGCAGCAGTCACAAGGTTTCTCAGGAGAAGCATGGACCTGAGCAGCAAGAATTTGTCACTCAAAGGAGGAGCCAGAATACAATCAGGAGGAATCACAGGAACCGGAACCGATCCATCTTGGAAGTGGAGGAAAATTGTCGTGACAAAGCGTCAGCCCTTACATTCTTAGTACCTGGTAAGAATGAGACAATGTAATTGAAACTAGACAAGAAAAGAGCCCATCACACCCTTCTGGGAGAGAGGTGTTTAGCCTCAGACAAGAATGTGAGATTCTTATGGTAGTAAGAATGAGAACCGGCACAGTGGTACCTTCGAGGAGATGTCTCCATTCTTTCAGGGCTAAAAAGATCACTAACAGTTCTCTGTCACCAATCTCGTAATTGCACTCCACAGGTGACAATTTCTTGGAAAAGTAGCCACAAGGATGAATAGCGCTCTTAGAGGTAGGACGTTGAAACAGAAGGGCACCAACTCCAGTCTCAGAAGCATCAACCTCAAGGATAAAAGGTAACGTAGGATTAGGATGTGCCAACAAAGGAGCAGAAACAAAGGCAGCCTTGAGACTCGCAAAGCCTTAATGGACTCGGGAGACCAACTCTGTGGGTTACCGTCCTTTCTAGTTATATCAGTCAGGGGCTTGACCAGAGACGAAAGTTACGAATAAACTTCCGATAATAGTTGGCAAAGCCGAGAAAACGCTGCAGAGGATGTAAACCCATGGGTCGGGGCCACTGTAGGACTGCTGAAGGTTTCTCTGGGTCCATCGAAGAACCAGCAGTGGAAATTACATAACCCAGGAATTTAACCTGTTCGCGATGGAATTCACACTTCTTCAATTTACAATAGAGATTGTTCTCTCTTAGTTTCTGAAGCACACGACAGACATCTGTGTGGTGGCTCTCCAGGGACCTGGAAAATATGAGGATATCGTCAAGATAAACCACCCCACATAACTGCAAAAAATCTCGGAGGACATTGTTAATAAATTCCTGAAAAACTGCCGGGACATTACAAAGGCAAAAGGAATTACGAGGTACTCATAATGGGCTGTTCTGGTATTGAACGCAGTTTTCCACTCGTTGCCTTCCTTAATCCTCACGAGATTGTATGCCCCTCTCAAATCAAGCTTCATGAAAACCGTTGCTCCCTTGAGGCAGTCAAATAACTCCGTAATCAACTGAATCAGATAGGCATTCTTAATCGTAAAACAATTGAGACCCCTATAATCAATACAGTGTCTCAGTACACCACTCTTCTTCTTCACAAAGTAGAAACCAGCAGGAGATGAGGATTTGCAGATGAAACCTTAAAAAAGTGCGTCTGCAACATACTCCTCCACGGCCTTATCCTCCAAGACTAACAAAGGGTAACCCCGGCCACGAGGGGGTATGGCACCAGGTTGAAGGTCAATTGCGCAATCATACGGCTGGTGTGGTGGCAAACTACCAGCTTGACCTTTGTCAAAGACATCGCTAAAATCTCGGTACTCCTCCGGCAGGGAGGAGAGTGTAGAGGTGCACAGGACTTTGCCTACCTTCTGGAAGCATGTCTTACTGCTTTGTGGTGACCAGGAGAGAACCTCAGCATGGAGCCAATCAAAAGAGGGGTTGTGCCTCTGTGACCAAGGATAACCAATAACCAGCGGAAACTCAGGTGAGAAAATAACTTGGAATTGGATTATCTCATGGTGAAGAGCCCTTACAGCCATGGACAATGGAACCGTCTCATGAATCACATTGGCAGGCTGTAGAGGTCTCCTGTCAAGAGCCTCAATGGCAAGTGGAGTGTGACGCAGCTGCAGCGGAATTGAGTGCTTCGATACAAAGGCAGCATCAATGAACAGGCCTGTAGCCCCAGAGTCAATTAAAGCCTGTATCTCGACGGAGCCCAAGAAAGGGTGACCAAAACCAGCGGCTTATCCTTCTGGATAACTGGGGACGAAACAACGCCACCTAAGGTCTGTCCGTGACAGGACCTCAAGGCACTTGGCAGCAGAAGCAGAGTGTGCGGGAACATCAAATACCCTTTTAAAGGAGGCCACAAACTCAGGGTAACTTAAGAGAACAGGTTTTTGCGTCTCCCATAGAGGGTTTGCCCAGGCCAAGGTTCTCTCAGAAAGCAAAGATATCACGAAACCTACTTTGCGTCTGTCCGTGGGAAACGCCTGGGGCAGCATATCAAAGTATATCTCAACCTGGTTGAGAAACCCTCTGCATTGAACTGGATTGCCCCCAAATCGCTGAGGAAGTGGAGCGGAACCAGACATAGAGGTATATATTATAGAGGTAATACTCGAGGCGGGTGCCTGGCACAGCAACAGGGATGGCCTGAAACTCAGCAGCCACAGTGGGAGATTCCAGGTGAGCCGTGCGACTCAGGAGCGTTTGTAACTACATGGCAAACTGATCCATGCAGTGATCTTTCTCATCCAATCTGGAAAAAATATTACCAACAAGTGGATTGACTGTATCTTCTGAATTCATGGCCTTCGCCTACTGTCAGAAACCATGAAATCAGACCGTGACAGAAGTACAGTTAAATCAGACTTGTTTAATAATAAAAGTAAATAGAACAAATGTAGTCAAAACAAAGCCAGAGTTCAGGAACCGGAAGCCCCTGTTCACACAGGGGCGACTTGTCAGGCGACCTAGCCGCCTGACAAGTCGCATCCCATTCTCTACTACAGGACCGTTCTAATAGGAGCGACGCAAGTCGCTCCGACTTAGAAAAAGGTTCCTGTAGTATTTTTGGGGCGACTTGCATTGACTTCTATAGAGAAGTCGTTTTGCAAGTCGCCGCTGAAGTCGTGTGCAGTTCGCCTCGGTGAGTCGACCTGCAAGTCGTGTTGCCCCTATGTGAACCGGCGCAAACGGATAGGGTGAAGGCAGAGCTCCTCTGGACTGGATGGCTTAGGTAGGCAGGACTGACGAGCAGGATATCAGCAAAAGCTGAGTAACTGTGGAGAGATAGGAGCTGGCAATTAGCCGACAGCTGAGCGGCCAGCTCAGAGAGGAAAGGGATGAACCCAGCCCTGACAGGGACTTGGAGTGCTCAGAGGTGTGGGGGAAAGGGGATCGTGGACAAAAAGGTGTGATTGAAGAGGAGGGGCAATCCCTGAAACATATGCCCCTGTGGCTCCCCCTGCAGCGGCTGGCAGCCAGCAGCGGGAGGGAGAAGAGGAGAAGCTGGCTGTGCTAGGGGGTGAATTACTGAGCTGTGATCAGCAGCTTGTAAAGTCTTTGTTTTAGAACAGCCTACACCATAAAGCTGCCTGGGCCCGACTGTTGAACTCATGGGGCCTGAGCCCCATACAGGAGGGCTGGCTCTACACCCTTAGCAGCGGCCATGGGTCTATCTATTTAGGATAGGCCTAAGGGTCACCATACAGCTTATAATCTGACTATACATTCTGTATACAATCCACTTGAGATTTACTATCCAATCAAGCTGTATTCAATCAGACAGACCCTTATCTTACATACTTGTTGGTAGATCCAAAGGAAATTGTATGATCAGATTATAACGTGTGTGGTGATCTTTAGATTGCTCATAAACTCTCTAATCTAGAAGAATAAGTTTCTTTGGGTTTCATCTGGCAGTATAGTTGTGTATGGGAAACATGGTACTTCCCAAGCCAATACATATCCAATCAGTTATCACAGTTGTCTACAGACTACGGCCCTCCACAAGATTTTACCCAGTCCATATCAATTTGTCCCATATGTGAAAGGGGGACTCAGAATTTAAGAAGGGCTCTGATGGTAAAATGGGGTTCTTTTGTGCAAGAGAGGATTCTGGATTCTGATGTGAAGGTGGGTTTGGATGTGAAGGAGGGTTCTGATGTACAGGGGGGGGGGTTGTAATGTGCAGAGGGGGACTGTGATGTGAGAGGGTGGGCTCTTGTGTGAAGGAAGGCTCTGATGTGAAAGGGCAGACTTCTGATGCAATAAATTGTGTTTATTAATTTAGAAAACTGTTTTTCGTTTTTTGATGTCTTTGTAAAATACATGATGTAGCCCTTGTACTGAAAAGTTTGGAAACACCTAAATTACCAGAAGATCTGCATATTGGAAGCAATGTGTCTATTGTCCCCATGCAGCCTGGAACTTCTTGCTTGCAGAATCCAGATCTCTTTAATTTGATTTTATGCGTGGATAGACAAAGCGAAAAAGCCAGGACCATTTAAACCTTATCTGGCTCCAAGCCTGATCTTTACACAGCTTTACAGGTGTTGCCTTTGGGGAAAATACCTTATAAAAGTACATAATGTACAAAATTCGAAATTTCTCATTTTAGCAGGCATTGCTGTTTCTTGTGCTTTCTTTATTATGGATTGGAATCTTCAGTTACATTTAGGAATATTTTTCTTGCAAGATGTGGCATATTTGTTATTTGTTTTAATTTTATCCAAATTAGGACAAGAATTATAAGCAGTTTTCATTAAATATAGATGAGGTTTGAATTCACTCCAACAATGGATTTGCGACAAATCCATGGGTTTCGGGTTTTTATATAGGATTTTGCTGGGTCAGATCTAAAACCATAATGTGCAGCATGACCATGAACTATGGTCAGCAGGCTTATAAATTAACCAGTCCCCTAACTATAAAAGGATGGCCATATTGCTTCAACTGGTGTCAGCATTGATAAACCATGCGTTAGGGACACCCAGAAACAGTCTAAGCAGGTTTTCCTGCCCTTTTCTTCAGTACGGCAAACAAATAGTTTCAACACAAAAGGCAAAAAACAAACAAACTGAAATGATATAAGTTCCTAACATGTTGCCCCCTAACGTGTTCCCAAAACAAATAGGTAGCACTTGTACTTTTTTTTAGTGTTCTGTCAGCACTCAGCCTTTTCACCCAATAGCAAGTTTCCACAACAGACAGAGTGACAGAGAGCCTGAGCAGCAGTCAGCTCATGTATATAAAGGCCCGTGGACAGCTAAAACTAATAATGAGGCCTGGCTATTAGGTAAGATACTAACCTAGCAAACAAAAAGACAGAAAAGTGTGCAAGCCAAGTCTAGTAAACATATTTATTTTATAAAAAGACAATGGCAACTCACATGTATCAGAAGAATAAGAGCCTGTCTACATTACCTCAATCTGGTGGTCTGCTGCTCATACCTCCCAACATTTTGAGATGGGAATGAGGGACACCTACTAACAAATGTATGTAGGCAGAGGACACGCCCCCTGCCACACCCCCTTAAAGGAGAATTAACAAAAAAAAAGTTAATTAAATCCACAAAAACTTTATGAAAGATAAAAAGTGCATTTTATATACAACTATGAGGATCAGACCAAAATGAGGGACAAATGAGGTGAAATGAGGGACAGAGGGACATTGCTCCAAATCTGGGACAGTCCCTCGAAATCAGGGACAGTTGGGAGCTATGGTTGCTGGAACCACAGTATCGCAAATGCCGGGAATCCAGTCCACAATGTGCGGCTAGCAGCGCCGACCCAGAGACAACCAGGAAGCAGGGAAGCTCTTCTGATGTGGGAGCGTGGGAACCAAGTCAGTGACATCAGACATCAGGAGGCGTCAAGGGAATGCTGCATGTTTCGAGGCGATCCTGCCTCTTTTTCAAGTGTCTGTAGATTGGATTCCCTACATCATGATACTGTGGTTTCAGCAGCAGACCACCAGATTGAGATACTGTTAATAGGCACTTATTCTGCAGGGATATGCAATTAGCGGACCTTACGCTGTTGCAGAACTACAAGTCCCATTAAGGCATTGCAAGACTCTGACAGCCACAAGCATGACACCCAGAGGCAGAGGCATGATGGGACTTGTAGTTTTGCAACAGCTGGAGGTCCGCTAACTGCATATCCCTGTTCTAATGCATGCAAGCTGCCAATTGTCTTTTTTATTCAATAAATATACGTTTACCATACTAAAATCACACCCTCTGTTGTCTGTTTGTTTGCTACTCTAGAGATCTGTTTATTCTCCTAAGGTGCTGCACTGAATGCTTTGAAGCCAATGGAAATTAACCCCTGATGTACCTGTCAAGGACTATTATGGATTTTCTGCTGTGTATCCACTGAGGAACTCATGCTTCACAGCTTGCGCCATTACTTACCTAGGAATGGATGATTAATTTCACCCAAATGAAGACCAGCATCAACTACTCCTTCAACAGGACAGCAAATGGATTTTCTAGCTCTAGAGTATTACCTAAAGGTTTGAATGAACTCCTTATGTGATTGTGCTTGTTATGATTTGTTAATACTAACCAAGTTCATTGGCTGAGCGCTCAGCATAATCTTGCTTTTGTTTGCAGGTGCTTCAGTAACCTTTTACACACTTGCCTCTGTATATAGCTGTTATGCTGCCCTCTCACCCACTAACATTATTCATATTATGTTTTATAAAGTTTTGCTTTGAAAATTACTATTTACTTTATCTGTGGGTGCCTACCCATTATGGTTGTGTGTGTATATATTACCTCCCCCTTTTATCTTTGTACAGTACTGTAGCCAATGTATCTATGAGGGCCATTCTCTTATTTTATGACATAGTCTGGTCATCTGTTGACATGTGTTTTGCATTGAGCTATCAACATAGATAGTATCTGTGCTACCATATTTTGCTGCACCTTTGCTTTGGTTTGTGTAGAGCTACAGCTTCTGCTTGCTAGGCAACGGTTTACTTTGGGCGGTACACTGGGACTGATGCTTGCCCTATGTGGGCATGACTTTGATCCAAATTCAACCTGAAAGTAGAGAGACAGGATTGTCTCTAGTCCACTTCCTTGCACCCTATCATCTTGTCCTATCATCTATTCTCTCTACAGACTAACCATTAAAGCTGGCCAAACACTGATTACATTTTGTTCAGTTCTGAACTGCTTGATCTGAATAACTGATGAACTGCTTGAAATTCACTCAGTGGGGGGCAAATCAGTAGCAAAAAAAGGACACAAGGCCCTAGATGCCTGTAACTAAGATAGGTTTGAGATGCATACTCACTAAGACAAGCCATAGATTGTATTCTGCCTGCCTTCCAGGCCAGCAGAATACAATGATATACTGCTAGCGGCTATAGCCGCTGGCAGTAATCACATGTAGTAAAATCCAAGAGCCTGGTTGTACCCAAGTCCATCAATGGATTGACTTGGGTACAATCAGCCTGACCATACATGGACCGAAATTCGTCCTGTCCCTGCTGTCGAATTTAGATCTATGTTTGGCCATCAAGTAGGCTCTAATTATTGGGACCTAACATGGAATACTAGATTCTAATTTCTTGGATTTGAAGTGATGGTAAATGTATGGATGTACATACATTTTCTATATGGATATGGAAATTCTGCATATTTGTTGATTTAGATCATGGAAGTTAGTATATCTTATCTTTTTAATGTGTTATTGTTGAAGCATAAATCCTTTAACTGTAAGTATTGTATGAATCAAAATCTAATGTTTGCCTGTTTAGATACAGTATGTTGTTAAAGGTAACAATTTCCTTCATTACTTTTTCACATGACTGTAAATATGTATAGATGTATTTTGTTTTTGGATGTAGCCCAGCTGATTGCCCTTTAAGCTGTATAGCAGAGCTTCTCCTCTTGGCCACAGGTCATTTCTTCCTCCCTTCCCCAGATCAACAGAATGAGGATCACTCAACAGCACAAAGTAGCTATATGGAAGAATAGGTAAAAATACCTAAATATATGGATTTTCTTCTTTTATTTTTCTCCTGTTTTTCCTTTTTTCCCTTTTTTATCTAGTTATATGAGGATCACTAAAGGAAGAATCTGAGCTATGAGTTATTTATAAAAGTATAAGGTATATAGGAATATGATTTAAATGTTTTGTGAGTGGAACTTGTGTAAGGACAAATTACTTTATAAAATATGATTGTTAAAAATAAAACAGAATGGGGCAGAGAGGACAAAGGAGACATTACTTATATATATATTTCATTTTGTCGATGGGGCCTTATTTTAGAGTTTAGGGAACAAAGTGCAGCATTCACCTGCTGAACTGTTCTCGGAGCTACCCTTTGTATGAAGCATGCCGCTGCTTTGTGCACACATCAAAAGCACCACGCATTACTCATGTAGCCAGGTACTGGGCTACAACAGTATGGAGAAGGAGACATTGCTCCTATTTACTTTCCACTTCCCCTTTGTGATGTTAATGTTTTATTGTACAACCCTCCTCCGGCCAGGAAGGGGAGATCAGAGTCCAGTGAACCCATGGACCTCAATGCAGAGCACCTAGGATCCTTGGAGGTGTAGTGTAAGTATTGGTACGACTGACTCTCATAACTACAGGTCCCAATAAACTCTGTGTGAGTTAGAGGAGCTAGGGGGATATTTTAATGAATCGCCTGGGAAAAGCCCACTCTCTTTGTGCCATGGGAGTCCATGCATCAAGGCCTGTTTGTGTGAGCAGGAGACAGAGCCAGCCCTAAAGAGCCTGAGGTTTAGGGCAGGATTGCTGGGGAATCGGCAGCACTGTCAGCCTTGTCAAGTTTGAGGGATTGCTGCTGAGTGACTGGAGCGTTCACCAGATTCACTGCTCTGACACAATAAGTTGCAGGACTGAAGAGGCCCCTTCCACTGCAGAAGACTACTGCCATCTCTGGAAGTTGGTGAGAGGGCTGCTGGCCCGCATTGTACTGTTTATCAGTAGCCATATCACTAAGAGCAGGGTAATTATAGCACTCCTCAACCCACACCCCACCTTAGCAATTCTGTACCTCATTGCCTTCAAGTCCATACTGCACCACTACCAACTCTGAGCTATGGCTGTATTGCACCATCGTTATATCTAACCCACTCCTATTTTCAGCTTGAACTGAACTGTATTGCACCTGTTGTCATCTTACTGCATGCAGGTTTAAAGGACCATCATTAGTGCACCAACTCTCACTCAAAGGGCCCCACCATTAGCTAGCAAAACATCAACTTTAAGGACTGCCCCTATTATCCATCTTGCAGGTTTGCGTCATTTTTCCTTCACTGTTTATGCTGTTGACTGTGCCTACCCAGATGGTTTAGGCCTAGCACAGCCACCATCAGTGCACACTGGTAGTATAGTTCCTGTATTGTTAGATCGAGTCTCATTACTACCCACTGCTTTGAGTGACACTGCTACTGTTTATGCTTATGTAATCTTTTTCTGCCATTTATGTCTAACCCTCGCTGTTACCCATTCCGCATGCTGGTCTGTGTTACCACAATCAGCAACTTATACTAGCTTGGGTATCAAATTTACTGAATAATAATACAGTGAGTTTACCCTTGCTAACTGCATTGGTTCTTGTTTCAATATAACACTGTTATTAGATGATAAGAATTATTTGTCCGTTTCACTGTTTCCTTGCTTTTTTTTGTTCAACCTGATGTGTCAGAGGGGATGAAGCCCTTGAGAGGGGGTTGAGGCAAGGGACAGAGGACCTATTTTAACCAGCAGCTCCTTCGAGGGTAAAGCTACACTCAGTTTCATCATTCTGCCGTCTCCACCACCCACCTTGCCATAGTAAAAATAGAATTAGGTATACACTAACCCAAAAAATCAATAATGATAGGCAGGCCTAAAAGTTGATGCAGAGGTGCTGCATATGGACTTATGGGTGAGCATGTCCTACAGTAGTAGGGCTCCAGTGGTAGCTGACTGCCTTACAAACACTTAGTCATTTATATCCTCCTAGGTGCAGAACATAAATTGTTCTGCAGTGTTGCCTGTGCACCCTGTTACTCTTCCTCCACTTATTCTGCTATCAATTGTAACTGAGAGGCTACACTTTCCTTGTGTGGCAGCTGTTTCTCAGGCAGGTGAGTTAAAATGCTGCATTGGAGCATTAGGGGTTTACAGGTGGCATAGGCCCTGGTGTACTTAGGAGGGCATAGTGGTGGTAACATAGAGGGAGTATCCCTGGAGAAGGACTCACAGGATAAGGATAATAGGGTTAATTTGCTAAAACTAGAGAGTGCAAAACCTGGTGCAGCTCTGCATAGAATCCAATCAGCTTCCAGGTTTTTTGTCAAAGCTTAATTGAACAAGCTGAAGTAAGAAGCTGATTGGCTACCATGCACAACTGCACCAGATTTTGCACTTTCCAGTTTTAGTAAATCAACCCCAATGAGTCCTTATCTCCATGCTTCTTCCTTCCTAGCTACTAAACGTTTCACCTGGGGTGCAGCAAGTAATATGCACCATTCCTGGGTACACCTTCTTCCTTGCTTTATAGAAATATGCATACAATCAGATGTGACAGCAGAGAAAAGTACCGTATTTATCGGCGTATTAACACGCACCCTAATTTTAAGAGGGAAGTTTTAGGAAAAAAACATTTTTTAAATAAACAACTTTGAAGCAAATTAAGGGTCAGTGCACATCAATGTCCATCTGTAGCCTGAATAATGTTCTCAATGTAGCCTGATTAATATCCTCAATTCAGCCTGATCAATGAATCAATGCAGCCTGATTAATGCCGTTTTTTTTAAATAATTTGCAGCCTCACCATTTCTCATAAAAGCAGCCTGAACCAGGAAATCACTGAGACGTCATCTCCTCTCCACTTGGCTCTCACATCACACACACACAGTCCCACCTCCGCCATCAGCATTGGACCAGCTCCTGTGAGAGGCAGAACACTGGTCCAATGCCGGTGGCAGGACTGTGTGTGTGTGACCTGAGAGCCGAGTGAGAGCCGATTGAGAGCTGAGGAGCCAAGTGGAGAGGAGATGACGGCTCGTCCCCCTCCAAGGTACGCTGTCGGCGTATAACACGCACCCCTGATTTGCCCCCGATTTTCAGAGGAAAAAAGTGCATGTTATACGCCGATAAATAAGGTATACTGCGTGGCGCAAACACGTGTATAAATACAAACTTACAGTGGGGCAAAAAAGTATTTAGTCAGTCACCAATTGTGTAAGTTCTCCCACTTAAAAAGATGAGAGAGGCCTGTAATTGTCATCATAGGTATACCTCAACCATGAGAGACAAAATGTGGAAACAAATCCAGACAATCACATTGTCTGATTTTTGAAAGAATTTATTTGCAAATTATGGTGGAAAATAAGTATTTGGTCACCTACAAACAAGCAAGATTTCTGGCTCTCACAGACCTGTATCTTCTTCTTTAAGAGGCTCCTCTGTCCTCCACTCTTTACCTGTATTAATGGCACCTGTTTGAACTTGTTATCAGTATAAAAGACACCTGTCCACAACCTCAAACAGTCACACTCCAAACTCCACTATGGCGAAGACCAAAGAGCTGTCGAAGGACACCAGAAACAAAATTGTAGACCTGCACCAGGCTGGGAAGACTGAATCTGCAATAGACAAGCAGCTTGGTGTGAGACAATCAACTGTGGGAGCAATAATTAGAAAATGGAAGACATACAAGACCACTGATAATCTCCCGATCTGGGGCTCCACGCAAGATATCACCCCGTGGAGTCAAAATGATCACTAGAACGGTGAGCAAAAATCCCAGAACCACACGGGGGGACCTAGTGAATGACCTTCAGAGAGCTGGGACCAACATAACAAAGGCTACCATCAGCAACACACTACTCTGCCAGGGACTCAGATTCTGCAGTGCCAGACGTGTCCCCCTGCTTAAGCCAGTACATATCCGGGCCCGTCTGAGGTTTGCTAGAGAGCATTTGGATGATCCAGAAGAGGATTGGGAGAATGTCATATGGTCAGATGAAACCAAGGTAGAGCTGTTTGGTAGAAACACAACTTGTCGTGTTTGGAGGAGAGAGAATGCTGAGTTGCAACCAAAGAACACCATACCTACTGTAAAGCATGGGGGTGGCAACATCATGCTTTGGGGCTGTTTCTCTGCAAAGGGAACAGGACGACTGATCCGTGTACATGAAAGAATGAATGGGGCCATGTATCGTGAGATTTTGAGTGCAAACGTCCTCCCATCAGCAAGGGCATTGAAAATGAAACGTGGCTGGGTCTTTCAGCATGACAATTATCCCAAACACACTACCCGGGCAACGAAGGAGTGGCTTCGTAAGAAGCATTTCAAGGTCCTGGAGTGGCCTTGCCAGTCTCCAGATCTCAACCCCATTGAAAACCTTTGTAGGGAGTTGAAAGTCCGTGTTGCCCAGCGACAGCCCCAAAACATCACTGCTCTAGAGGAGATCTGCATGGAGGAATGGGCCAACATACCAGCAACAGTGTGTGACAACCTTGTGAAGACTTACAGAAAACGTTTGACCTCTGTCATTGCCAACAAAGGATATATAACAAAGTATTGAGATCAACTTTTGATGTTGACCAAATACTTATTTTCCACCATAATTTGCAAATAAACTCATTCAAAAATCAGACAATGTGATTGTCTGGATTTGTTTCCAAATTTTGTCTCTCATAGTTGAGGTATACCTATGATGACAATTACAGGCCTCTCTCATCTTTTTAAGTGGGAGAACTTGTACAATTGGTGGCTGACTAAATACTTTTTTGCCCCACTGTATATATACTGCCTAGTTAGTTTTTAAATCATTAACCTATTACACTTAGAAGTAGCAAAATAAAGATTAGATTTAGTTTAAAAGAGATTAATCCCTACTCTAACATTGTAGGACGTCTTTTCCCATTTTACATGGTAGAACACATCCCAGCTTCCATGCTCTAGGAAACCAGATACAGGCGGTCCCAAACGCTGCACTTACAAACTACTCCTACTTACAAACGGAGGGAGACAACAGGAAGTGAGGGAAAATCTACCCCTAGGAAGGGAAATTCACTCCTGTAATGCCCCGTACACACGATCAGACTTTCTGACAACAAAACCGTGGAATTTTGTTCGAAGGTTGTTGGCTTCAACTTGTCTTGCATACACATGGTCACACAAATGTTGGCCAACAATTACAATGGTAGTGACGTACTAGGCGTACTACGTGTTTTTTCAGCTCTTTAGCGCCACACTTTGTGCTCCTTCTGCTAATTTCATGTTAGTAGAAGTTTGATGAGTGTTGATTTGAGCTTTTCTTTTTGCGTTTTTCATTTAGCGCTATTATTATTATTATTCTTGATATCACTAGGAAAAAAAAGCCTTTGAAAATTTGTTTGCAATAACTTCATCAGTATCACCAGCAAAGCAGCTTCATTATTATGCCATTAAAGAAGAAAATTGTGCACTGCATTTGGAGATTTCCTAATTTGACAAATCACGAATGTTAATTCTCCATTACGAACACTAGTTTACAAGACCGACCACTTCTGCTTCTAAGCATGCGTGAACTTTTGTCCGATGGACTTGTGTACACACGATCGGAAAGTCCTACAACAAAAATTTGTTGGCCGAAAATTTGAGAACCTGTTAGCCAACATATGTTGGCGGAAAGTCCGCCAACAAATATTCGATGGAGCATACATACGGTCAGACTTTCCGCCAACAAGCTCACATCCAACATTTGTTGTCGGAAAATCCGATCGTATCTATGGGGCATAAGAGTTATGGGAAAAAGGTGACTCCACTGATGCTTTATCACTAATCCTTGTTTCCACAACAACCCAAAATTTTCCAAATCCAATTGTTATAGACAGAAAGTGAGGTGAAATCTTCTGAACAGGGGCACAGACAGCAAAACAAATGTTACTGGGGTGTTAACCCTTTCCTATGTTATCCAAAAAGCTTAAAAATGATCTTTTTGGCTGGAGCTGCACTTAAAAATGTACCTGTTCCAATTTACATACAAATTCAACTTAAGAACAAACCTACAGATCCGATCTTGTTTGTAACCTGGGGACCTCCTGTACTGCTGTCTGTCCTCCATAAAGGGGTATATTTTCTTCCTCACTTTACAGTTGTACCTTTGCAATTGTGCCCTGCAGACAGCACAGCAGCAAAATGTATACTACCTGGCCATTATGACTGATCCTCGTGACTGATCAAATGCTGTTTGTACCAGAAATATAAACATACCTACATATATAGCCTTCACATAAATAAACATAAAGATAGGGTGCACATTCCCTAACTAAAACGAACTAGTTAAAGTTTCATTTTTGAAGAATGAAAGTTGACTGCTGATTAGTTACTGTAAGTTAAAGCCAGTGTTTCTCAACTCCAGTCCTCAAGGCGCCCCAACAGGTCATGTTTTCAGGATTTCCATCATTTTGCACAGGTGATTTGATCAGTTTCACTTCCTTAGTAATTACCACAGCCGTTTCATCTGAGGGAAATCCTGAAAACATGACCTGTTGGGGCGCCTTGAGGACTGGAGTTGAGAAACACTGGTTAAAGCTATGTACAAGTTGTTCTGTTCTTTTATATATTTATCCATACCAGATTCCAAAATAAAACTATCCCCTCAATAAAGACAGGTAGGTAAGCGAGAGATAGAGAAAAATGTATATGATATGATAACATAATCAGATAACATATTATACACAGTCACATTAAACAAAATTACACACTAATTTATTCACAATGGAGTATACACATGATGAATTTGTTTAAGGTTGTTATTTATTTGGCCTTTACTATTAATAGAAGGCACCCCAAAACTTAACCAATATGTAATTAATAATTTTATTTGAAAAGGAGCAACCCAGCTTTGTGGAAAATCTTGTCAATTTTAACCAAGTCCTCCTTGTCAAATGTTTTTTTTAAGCAAAATTAAATTGGAAGCGATCAAATATATGATCAACCAATTATTGTGCATGTATAGTCAACATTGTTTATACTGTTTACAAGCTGTACACTCACTACTTTTTTTTTACAGTAAATAGGTTTTTATTTTAAAAGTATTGAAGTTAACAATGACACAGTACATGGACATCAGATATTTACAGAAGGTCAAAAGGATAAGAAGCATATTATAGAACAAACATTTCCAGTGTCATCAAAGAGACAGCATAGGATACAGTAGTGTCGCCTAGGACTTCCCTATGAGCCCTAGGGCTCCTGACCATTTGCATCAATCCATTGAGACCAGACCTTATCAAATTTTTGGGGGCAATGTCTACTCTCATATGTTAGCTTGTATAATGGTAGGACAGAGTTAATTGTGGTCATCCACATATGATGCGTGGGAGGGGTGGGCTGCTTCCACTTAAGGAGAATTTCTCGTCTTGCATAGTATAAAGCATAAAACAAAAACAGTTTTTCATGCCTAGCAGCTTCAATATTTTCCATGATGCCAAGCAATGCCATGGCCGGGTCTAAGCTGAGAGACCAATCCCCAAAGGACCCTAGAGCATCCAATACAATCTCCCAAAAGGGACATATTAGAGGGCATGACCACACCATGTGATAGAATGTGCCAGGGGAGGAACTACATCTGGAGAAAAGGACACTCACCTCCGGGTATATACTGGTATACTGGCCAGTCTCACGGGGGTGTAGTACGCCCCGTGTAGAAATTTAAGTTGGATGAAGCGATCTTTTGCTGAGATCATCTTAGTAGTATAATCAGTCACCGTTTCCTCCCATCCCTCTTCAGTCAAGTCCGGGATGTCACTCTTCCATTTATTGTAGACTTTGGTCAGAGTTGTCATATGCGCAAGGGAGAGGTAAAAGTATAGGGAGGAGAGGGGCTTATCCAGGATTTTAGAGATGAGCAGTCGTTCCACAGAGTCAGTCTGGTCGGGGATTCATGCCTGAGTTGGTAGTATCTAAATATCATAGAGCATATTTAGCCCTTAGTGTCTCGAAGGAGGAGAAGGATCCATCAGTGTAGATATGTTTAATGGTGATTATCCCTTTGGATGCCCATAATTGGGGGTCTGGGAGCTTATAGAGGTGTGATAACATGGGGTTGCCCCATAAGGGTGTGTGGGGTGAAATTGTGGAGGCTCTTTTGTAGATTGCCCTCTCTCTCTGCCATACCTGTATTGTCGTGCGCATCAGAGTCGTCGTCTGGGGGTGGGCTCTAGGCCCTCTATAGGTTAAATTACTCAGGGCCGCATAGGAGCCCAGAATGGCCACCTCAAGGGTCACCGCCGGGTTAAGTCTGGGCTGGTCAAACCACCACCGGACCGCCGCCCAGTAGTAGATCTGAAAGTGGGGCATTGCCAAGCCCCCCTGTGATAGGGAGTTGGAAATAATGCTATCCAGCTTGTGAAAGAAGAATTTAGGGACAGGGGACGGGGTGTTCCTGAGAAAAGTACAAAAACTTGGGGAGATACACCATTTTTAACACTTTTTTAACATTTTTAACAAGTTCACCCTACCCACCGGAGACAGGGGCAGGGTTTTCCAGATTTGGCATTTCCTGGCAAACTGGGTCAGAAGGGGATAGAGGTTGTCAATGTACATATGCCTGCAGGGACCCCTGGACAATTACTCCTAGATACTTCGTCCACCCATTGAAGTGGGGTGTCCGTGACCGCCCCTGAACCCGAGGGGTGAAGGGAGAAAAGGGCCGACTTGTCCCAATTAATGTGAACCCCAGAATATCTCCCAAAGTGGTCTATCATCTCAACTGCAGAGCTTAGGGAGGTTCCTGCATCAGCCAGGTACAGCAGGGTATCGTCAGCATAGAGTGAAATTTTCTCCTGGAGCACCCCGATCTGTAAGCCCCTCACCCTGGTGTCCTGAAGTATTAAGATCGCCAAAGGTTCTATCGCCAGGGCAAAAAGCCCCAGGGAGAGAGGGCATCCCTACCTGACACGTACATCTGCTTTGGAAGTATCTTTGGGACCACATCTTCCGAATTGGCGCTCTGTTGCTGTTGAATAGTCGCCTAGGAAGCAGGTTGGCAAGATTCCTTACAGAGTCTTTCAAGGAACATTCCTCGAAGTTCATCGCTACTTCTCCTTCTACTAAGCCTGTTTGACCCCCCTAAGGGCGGTCGCTGGCTTTCTGGTAAACCTTCATTACATTATCACCAGGTGGTGGGCAGCACTGACGGTGGATTACTGATCCAGAACTCCGCATGGAATAACTCTTGGACTTCACTTACATTAAAATTTAGAACTTATTTATTTATTATTTATTTGCATTCACTATATTTGCCTTTTCATCACATATGGACTTTTTGATTTAATGTTTTCTCACTAGTCATTATTATTAGGTGTTATCTATTATTGATTGCTTAATTCTTTTTAATAATAATTTCACAATATTTTTCACTCATGACATTTGTCCAGTGCTGCACTGTTTTCTTTATATCTGATCCCTGCCTGGTACCCCTATGTAGGCCAAAGGGGGCTGACAATAGGCCATTAACCCTGACTCGAGCAGTCAGGTCCCTGTAGAGAAGTTGGATCCAGGAGATGAACCTAGGCCCAAATCCATAACATTCCAGCACTTTCCAGAGGAAAAGCCATTCAACTGAGTCGAATGCCTTTTCGGTGTCCAACACAGCCACTATTCCTGTGTCGCCCTCTCTAGCCAGATCAACATGGGTAAACAGCCAGTGGATATTAATATCCGTTCCTCTGCCCGGGATGAAGCCGGATTGATCCGGGTGGACCAGAGCCGTGATCACCCGTTCAATCGTTCAATCGAGTCGCTAGTATTTTTGCCAGCATCCACGTCGTTCAGGGAGATCGGGCGATAAGATTTGCAGAGTTAGGGGTCTTTTCCCGGTTTGGGAATGACTACTATCATCGCCTCCGACATGAAGGCTGGTAAGGCTCCATCTCTTAACGATGATAGAAGCATGGAATGGAATTTGGATGCCAGTTCCTTGGCGTACATTTGATAGTGGCCTCTGAAGGAAGCCTTAAAGGCGTCCCACACCACCGTCTCTGGAGCCGACCCCCGGTTGAGTGCCCAATATGTATTCATCTGTTGGCAAAACCCAGAGTCCAGCCCAGGATCAGAGATCCAGAATCTCAACAGACTCCATAATTTATCCGTGGGGGTTCCCTCCAAAGATAACTGGAGGAGGAGTGGTGCGTGATCGGAGATTCTCCTCCGAAGGAATTAGAGCTTTGCTGGACCCTGGGTAAGAGGAGTCTCCCGGCAGATCTATGCGCAAGAGAGTCCTATAGGTGGCAGAGTGGCATGTAAAGGACCTGTCGAGGGGGTGTCTCCACCTCTACAAGTCTGTCAGCCCATATGTCTCCGCCCTACGGACAGATCCGAAGTGGACCCCCTACTGAGTTAAAGCGATCTAGCCCAGGGTTCGGTGGCATATTAAACTCCCCCATGAGTATCAAATTATCTGTCGCATACTTGGCGATTAGAGGGCTTAGCTTGTGGAGCAGTTTAGTCGAGGTGGAGGGGGGGTATGTACACACCCACCAGCAATATCTCGAAACACTCTATAGTTGCATGCATTGTTATGTATCGTCCTTCCGGGTCGAGCACCAACCCCAGGAGCCTGAACGGCAGGGACAAGTATACTGACCCCCTCCTGGCACAATTAGAGTATGTTGAATGATATTGATGACCCAGCCAAGGTTTTTTAAGGCTAAGGGTCTTCCTTCCAACCAAGTAGGTCTCCTGAAGGGCACAAATATGAGGAGGGCTGTCTGACCGCAGGAATTGGAACACCAGCGACCGCTTCACAGGGGAATTAAGGCCCCTGGTGTTCCAAGAGATTATTGTTATTGATGCCATTCAGCCAGCCTGTACATCAGTGTAGGAGAGTATTCGGGGGTCAAGCCCGACCCAGATGGAGCGGAATTAAACAAGCGTTTGACATAGAGAGAGTTGCCCATAAAGGGCGGTAATAACTTAAGCCCAGATGACTGTGTCAGGTATATATATGCACAATAACCAATAGAACAATAACTGAAACAAAAACAAACCCCCCCCCCACCACCCTGCCAGCCCCCCCAAAACAGTGGGTGGCATTCCTTCCCAAGAACAGCACCGCAAGCCGCCATGCTTTGGAGGTAACGTGTGCAAGAGGCTAATGCCCTGTACACACGGTCAGACATTCCAACAACAAAATCCGACGGATGTTGGCTCAAACTTATCTTGCATACACACGGTCACACAAAGTTGTCGGAAAATCCGATCGTTCTGAACGCAGTGACGTAAAACACGTAGGTCGGGACTATAAACGGGGCAGTAGCCAATAGCTTTCATCTCTTAATTTATTCTGAGCATGCGTGGCACTTTGTGTGTCGGATTTGTTTACACACGATCGAAATTTCCGACAATGGATTTTGTTGTCGGAAAATTTTATAGCAAGCTCTCAAACTTTGTGTGTCGGACATTCCTATGGAAAACGTGTGATGGAGCCCACACACGGTCGGAATTTCCGACAACAAAGTCCTATCACACATTTTCCGTTGGAAAATCCGACTGTGTGTACGGGGCATTACTGTACATATGTCTGCTAGCCCATAACAGCTAGGGTCATCTGGATGATAAGTGTGGTGGCCGTCTCCCAGCGAACTGGGGGTACAAAACTTAGTATAGGCAGTTAGGTAATCCTGAGAAATGCGTGAGTTTCTGGCGTAGACAGGGGTCCCCGGTGAAAGGCAAATGGGGTAAATTGGGAGTTCGAGGGAACATGTCATCTGGGTCCCTGTCAGCAGGGAAGTTCAGGAATGCATGGCTCTGTGTTCCCAAAAAAGGGTGGTAGTAGGGTCAGAAAGGGCCACCTCTTTCACTTCAGTCACAATGTAAGAGGAGGAAACAGAGTCCATCAACAATGAATGCCAGATAGCCACAGGTAAATTATCAGCATGGAAGGGCAAGATAAATCAAAAACTGCAGGGGAGATACCTTCGTTATCCCGCACGGATCATGTCAAGCCAGGAAGACGCCTCCTCAGGTGATGTGAAGAAACGTACTCATTCTCCATCTTGAACCCAGAGTCTGGCGAGAAATAACATGCTGTATTTCAGATTTTTTGCGCTGAGGTGGGAGCGAACATGGTCAGCGGCCTTCCCCTTGGTGTGCTGTGCGGTCCAGGTCCTTTTGTGGCTCTGTCGGCGCGCTGCTCCCCCTCTTTTGTAGCCGGGCATGGGCAGGCAAAGCCAGGGACCAAAAGTGCTCGGTTTGGGCCGAGGAGAGATGGGCAGCACCGTGGGAATGCTGGATGGAAGATCCAGACGGCGGAGCAGAGTTAAAACACATCCGCTCCCGTCGCCATCTTGGACATGCCCCCACACTCACTGCTTTACATTGTAACAAAGTGTAATTTCTTCAGTGTTGTCACATGAAAAGATATAATAAAATATTTACAAAAATGTGAGGGGAGCACAAGGCCTAAGTTTCAATAACTGGTAAAGATTATAATCACAGTTCCAATAATAAGCGGTAAAAAATTGTGTGGTAGGTAGGTTGAGACCTATGGCTCAGAGACCTTATGGAATTTAGACATGTTGCCCTGAAGTCTAGTAGTAAGTTTATCATTAAGTAGGGTCCAGTACATTTGGCTTTTGACCTCAGAGATAGGTACACAGGTTGAGAGTCATGCTTTGAAAACAATATTTTGGTAAAAAAAGATTTTTTGTTAAATATAACAAGCATGCTATACTTACCTGCTCTGCGCAGTGGATTTGCACAAGATCCTCCTCTTCCCGGGTTCCTCTTTGGTGCTCCTGGCCGCTCCCTCCTGTTGAGTGCCCACCAGAGCCAAGCCACAGCTCTGTGTGTCCATTGAGCCTGCACCGCTCCCTCTCTCACCTCATTGGCTCACTGACTTTGATTGACAGCAGTGAGAGCCAAGGGGATTATGCTGCTGTCTCAGCCAGTGAGGAGGGAGAGTCCCGGGCAGCCAAGTTTCTCATGCAACATTGGTGGATCGAGATGGGGCGCAGGTAAGTATTAGAAGAGGGGGCTGCTTAAGGCATAGAATGCATAGAGTTAAAAAACCATTCTGCCTGTACAACCACTTTACATTTATACCTTTGCTGCAGTCCACACTGCTGAACTTCATTCAGAAGAAATTGTTTTCCAAAGTTCATATAGAAACCAGCACTTCTGGGAGAGTGTTCTGGATCCCCCGCAGCTCTCATTGGTTTATTCTACTGACCTCTATCTCACTACTGACTCCTGTAATGATGTGGAGCTCAGCAGGAGGAACCATTGAGAGCTGCGGGAAGACCCAGGAGATTGACGCTTCAGGAAGTGCTCGTTTTCCTAAGGACTTTAGGGGAAGATTTCTCCTGAAAATGTCATGAGTTGCATGCCTGACATTTTGCAAAACATTTTATAGTATGTTTTGAGCTAAAACACTGTAGGGCATTTTGTATAAAACAGGAAGTCACATGTTCCTCTTATTGTATTTCCAGGAACAAGAGTCATGAAAAGACTTTGTAGGCACTTGCAACAAAAACTTCATGGTTCCGTAAGCATTAAAGTGGTTGTAAACCTCTGAAATTATAAAAATTAACAGAGCATATCCTTCTGTAGTGTGTACTTACCTCAATCCAAAGAACCTAGTGTGATTTCTGTCAGCATGCTTTTCCCTCTACTATCTGCATGAGTCACCTCTGACAGCACAAAACCCTAGGACAGGACCGCCGCCCCACCCCTCTCCAGGACACAGGAGGTGACTGACTGCCTTAGCTGGCAATGTTTCCCTATGAAACTGTGTAGAGAAGGGTGGGTCTATTCCCTCCACTCCTTCCCTCAGAATACACTCAGTTCTGTTCCCAGAACTGTGCCGTATGTGACGTCAGATTCCCACTCCCTGCTTTCTGAATGCCTTTGATCTGTGTGTTTGAGAAGGCCGGAGAGGAGAGAGGACTACAGATAAACAGGCACAACTTACTGTATGTAAGAGGATTTGTTTCATCTCTGTGTATCACTTCACTAGTATACACAACTTCACTGGGTATATGTAAGGGTTTACAATCATGTTAAATTTCCAACACATTTGTATTTGTTGGCTTATGGTAAATGAACGACTGTATGCAAACAGATAACAAAATGTTGCTATTTTTGCATGTGTGGGACACAATGATTCACACAAAGTACAATATTACATCTGCTTTGCTCAATTTTTGTAGCCAAAAGATCATTCATTTCTCATTATACATATGTAGTAGTATGCTTTTTCATTTTTTTTTCTAAACAGGTGCCTCAGAATAAGGCATGTGAATAAACTTCTGGGAATATAGCGAGCATTGCCAAAGTCCAGTCACAGGAAGATATTTTGCATTTCACTAAGACTGCCCATAAACTATCTCATACAATAGCATGGTACCATTTTTAAAGTGTACGTCAAGGAAAAATTAAAAATCAACAAACCTAGTGCATCAAACATGTACCAGAATCTCTATAACTGTCTTGTACTTTATATGGAGACAGAGAAGAGAGAGAAACTCTGACCTAACAGTTCACAGACCATGGATAATACAAAATTAATCCTTGAACTACTTAGTCATACATAAACAGTTCTTGTGTTAATGCAATATATCTTAAAAGCTGTCAGTCAGCAGCTCTCTGCTATGTCCCTCCAGCCAGCTCAGGCTCTCAGTGGCTCGCTGAAAGGCTGAGTCAGGTGCGGGTATGTGGGCGGATCCCAACTCCATTGTCGCAATCTTGCCCGGGCCTGGACCGGCTCGGACGTCAGCCAATAGCGGGCTTCAGCCCGTTGTCTGCTGAAAATGGGTCATAGGAGTGCAGAACGAACTGCACTCCTGTGATCCACAGAACAAGTACAGCCAAACGAAATTTGGCTGTACTTCTCCTTTAAAACCATCTCTCCAATCTGTAACTGAAATACTGAATATGGTTACATTTTTTTTTTATAGTTTTGGATAGTGTAGGGAAGGTTTAAGACCCATGTCAAGTTTTTATTGTTATCTATGTCTCCGCAGGAGTGATCCAACCATCTATTTGTCTTGGTGACCATTGTCATTGAGATAGAAAGTTTGGTGAATCCAAAAAATGTGAGTTATCACCAGACTGAAGCATGAGCAAAAATCTTTCAATGGGAATACCTATTTCCGTGACAGATGAGAATGCCATTCACTTTGGAGAAGTTTCTGCTCATTTCCTGTTCCTTATCCTGTACAGGAAGTGAAGGGAAATATTCCCAGCAGCACACAGGCAGCAAAAACAACCCGATATGGGGTTTTAACCCTTCTCTATTTTATCAAAACAAAAAAAAATTTGACTTTACATACAGCATCTCACCAAAGTGAGTACACACCTCACATTTTTGTAAATATTTTATTATATCTTTGCATGTGACAACACTGAAGAAATTACAGTTTGCTACAAGTAAAGTACAGCTTGTATAACAGTGTAAATTTGCTGTCCCCTCAAAATAACTCAACACACAGCCATTAATGTCTAAACCGCTGGCAACAAACGTGAGTACATCCCTAAGTGAAAATGTCCAAATTGGGCCCATTTTTCCTCCTCGTGTCATGTGACTCGTTAGTGTTACAAGGTCTCAGGTGTGAATGGGGAGCAGGTGTGTTCAATTTGGTGTTATCACTTTCACTCTCTCATATTGGTCACTGGAAGTTCAACATGGCACCTCATGGCAAAGAACTCTCTGAGGATCTGAAAAAAAGAATTGTTGCTATACATAAAGTTGGCCTAGGCTATAAGAAGATAGCCAAGACCCTGAAACTGAGCTGCAGCACGGTGGCCAAGACCATACAGCGGTTTAACAGGACAGGTTCCACTCAGAACAGGCCTCGCCATGGTCGTCCAAAGAAGATGAGTGCATGTGCACAGTGTTATGTCCAGAGGTTGTCTTTGGGAAATAAACGTATGAGTGCCGCCAGCATTGCTGCAGAGGTTGAAGGGTTGGGGGGTCAGCCTGTCAGTGCTCAGACCATACTCCGCACACTGCATCAAATTGGGCTGTCGTCCCAGAAGAAAGCCTGCAAACAGTTTGCTGAAGACAAGTAGACTAAAGGCCTGTACAAACGATACGAAAATCGGAAGTAAAATATCGTTCGACAAACGATCTGCCGATTTTCGGATTGTGCATATGGTGCTTTCAACAGCCGATTCTGATTTTTTCGTACGACAAAAGCTGGATGTGCATACTATAAAATTTTTGTCGGCTGTGAACACACGTCCGATTTTCGTTTAATTGATGCGGTTTTCGTCTGAAAATAGTCGTAAGAGCAAGACTATGCATGCTCAGAAACGAAAGAAAACATACAAAACTATTCAACACATTACATCACTTTTGAAGTTGTATTCTGTTGTACGAGAATTTTTGTATGGCGAGTAACCTCTTCATTTTCGACATGAGACTAACATGCAGCAAAAAACAGACATACAGTCGTCCGAAAATCTGATTGTCTGTACAAGGCTTTAGGACATAGATTACTGGAACCATGTCCTGTGGTCTGATGAGACCAAGATAAACTTATGTGATTCAGATGGTGTCAAGTGTGTGTGGCGGCAACCAGGTGAGGAGTACAAAGACAAGTTTGTCTTGCCCACAGTCAAGCATGGTGGTGTGAGTGTCATAGTCTGGGAGGGAACCATGAGGCTCCATGCACACTAGCGTAAAAAACATTGCTTCTACAGGAGATTTGTGTTCTGCCTGTAGAAGCAACTCAATGTTATCCTATGTGTCCATGCACATTAGGATGATTACAGGCATATTATATGATCAACGTTTAGAGGCAGGAAAAGAAACCCTTCTCATTCGCATTTCTGATTGGAGCTCACTGGCAGAAAAAACTTAAAGCTCTCCTAAACTCATCTAAACTTTGTACTCTATATGAGCGTTTTTTTACTCCAAAGAGAACAGACGTTTTAAGCCCAGTGTGCATGGAGTCTAAATGCCAACATGTACTGTGACACACTGAACCAGAGCATGATCCCCTCCCTACAGAGACTGGGCCGCAGACAGGATTCCAATATGATAACGACACCAAACACACCTCTAAGACGACCACTGCCTTGCTAAAGAAGCTGAGGATAAAGGTGATGGACTGGCCAAGCATGTCTCCAGACCTAAACCCTATTAAGCATCTGTGGGGCATCCTCAAACGGAAGGTGTAGGAGCGCAAGGTCTCTAACATCCACCAGCTCCGTGATGTCTTCATGGAAGAGCGGAAGAGGACTCCAGTGGCAACCTGTGAAGCTTTGGGGAATTCCATGCCCAAGAGGGTTAAGGCAGTGCTGGAAAATAATGGTGCCCACACAAAATATTGACACTTTTGGCCCAATTTGGACATTTTCACTTAGGGGTGTACTCACTTTTGTTGCCGGCGGTTTCGACATTAATGGTGTGATGAGTTATTTTGAGAGGACAGCAAATTTACACTGTTATACAAAATGTACACTCACTACTTTGTAGCAAAGTGTCATTTCTTCAGTGTTGTCACATGAAAAGATATAATAAAATATCTCCAAAAATGTGAGGGGTGTACTCACTCTTGAGAGCTACTGTTCATACTCTTTAAGGCTCTCAATGCAGCCTTTTTTTCCATCTCTAGTTTTTTGGGGTTTTTTTTACAATTCTGCTAGGCCACCGCAAAGCTGCGGACCCCAAGCTACCGCACAGACCACCCCTATTATGATCAACCAACAAGTTATCTGTTTAATCCCACAAACCAGAACAGCTGGGCTCACTGAGTCCCAATAACTGGTTTAGAGATGGCACACATTTGCAGAGGACATTTCTTTGCCATCATCTTAAAAAAAAAAAAAAAAAGGGAAAAAACCAACACATCTACTACCGTAATAATATTAATATATATGTGCTTTTTACTACACATGGACTTCTAACACTGGAGCTTAGCTGTGGTTTTCCTTCGGTTTCCATTCTGCTAAAGAACATAGTGCAAACACTTCTTTCCAAACGTGAGCACTAGGAAGGTGTGAGAGGAAAACCGTGGTCAGCTCATACACCCCTGTACTCATATACTAAACAGACCCTGCTGTGTTTTCTCACAGGGCATCTCCCCCCCCCCATCTTGAAAATCACAGGAGCTATAAATAGAATCCTAACAAAAGGGCTATTTTCTGCTTCAGGCTGCTTCTAAAACAAGGTGTACTGTTTAATGGGGTAGCCAGGCGGACACTGGAAAAAAAATGTATTCACTTCCGTATTAAATTTGATACAGCACAAAAAAAGTGATAGTATAAACCTTGTAGGCAGAAGGTTGAGAAACAATTCTACAAAGGATTTCAAAAGTAATAAAAAATAAATCCATTTATCGTTGTAACAAGAAGTGTAATGATAGCTCTCTCCTTGCCTGCCCAACAGTGGCCAACACTGATGTTGTTGGAGGCTCGCCATTCTTGAAATAGCAGTCACAACTGTAAGGCAATCGAACAAAATGTTCCTTGTATGATTCATCAAATTTCTGTGTCCCAAAAATAGGGAGAAAATATGACTGATATTGTCTTAGAAATGCTGGGTGTCATAAAAAATGCTATGTACTGTAGATAAAAATGATTACCCATGGCAACCAGTTGCTTGTTGATTTTAAGACATCAAGAATGGTTTGTCAATTTGGAAAATCCATGACATTTCCATCTAATTATTGAGTCTCCTTGTTTTCTTTATACCACTAAGCAACTTTGAAGGGAAAAATATTTTTTTCTATTTATTGAGCTTGGGGGTTCGGACGAAAGTAGAATTCAGTCCAAACTTCAGCATTCAGTGAACAGGCAAACTAAATGGGGTGTTCGTTAGCAGAGGTATTACTACTGCTACTAAATGTGAAATTTTCCTGCACAGACTTGTTGTAAGGTGCCTGCTTCCTAGGAACCAGTGACGCTTCCATGCCTTGCTCATTCAGCTTTCAGCCAGGGCTTACGTCTGAATGTAAACAAATGGAAGGAGATGATTGCTAATATCACTGACCACATGAGCCACCGTCCCTTTGCTTACAAACCAGTTGTCAGTCTGTAAATGGCTTGAAGTAGCGATGGGGGTGGACATGTCACTTATTTTTTTTTTTTTTTACATTCATTGTAATTGATGATGATCTGCATTGGTTTTTAATAATAGACTTGTCAAAGTATATGGTATGTTTATTTATTGTTAACATTTTTATGCAAATAAGTAGAGAGTACTATGTGGGGGTACTCCTTACTCACACAAAGGGAAGGGCTGGTATCCTTTTGGTGCTTTCATTGTTTTTTTTAATAAAAGGACTTGTCAAAGCGTATGATGTGTTTATTTACTGTTAACATTACTGTTATTTGTGCGATTACGTAGGGGTTACTCTGTGGGGGTACCCCTTAGTCAATGACAGAGGGAAGGGCTGGTATCTTTCAGCCAGCTTTTTCAAGGGGGCTTCTAAATTCCAAAAAGCCCCCCTGCCCCCGGAGCCCTACAACCAGCGGGCCAGGTTTGTGGAGAGGAGGCTATTGTCCTCATGAACATGAGAATGAGCTGCATTGCCTCCCTGATAAGGTACTCTCCCCATGTTGAGGGCATGTGGCCTTGTATGGTTCAGTATGGGGACCGCATGCTCCCCCCTCCCCCTTCCTGACCAGCAAGGCTTGGAGAAGGGTTTGGTATGGATTTTGAAGGAGACCCTCAAGTGTTTTTTTTTGTTTGATTGTTTTCTTGCATAAAGCTTCTCCATCCATAACAGACCATCATCAAGGGTAAGCCTCTGGTATGATGTTTGTTTTGTTTTTTTGAGGGGGGGGGGGGTCTCCATAATTTTTTTTATCATGTTTGCTGTATGATGTACTACAGTAAAAGTGACAATATTAAAAAGAGAATAAAAATATTTGAAGGTCATTTACATTTCCCTTTTGTCTTTTTTTTGTAATAGAGCTGCATGAGGACCCCCCAAAATACATAACAGGCCCTCATTTTGTATTTGGGGGGATCCAAATGCCATATTTTTACCTATTTACGGGCTATTTAAATTGCATTTTTTTTCTTCGTAAATGTCACTTTTGCTGTATTAAATTGTATGAGTTCTTATTTTCAGTCTTCACGCTAGTTCCAGGTTGGTAACCCATAAGCCACAGACATGCCCAGATATCCAGCCCCCTAGTATTTGAAGACAGAGGTCAGCAATGGTAGATGACCATAATTCCCTCAGCACAGGTTCCCTTAAAATATTCTTATAATCTGGCTGGACTGGTGGATGAAGATATATTTATCTCGAAAATGCTTGGCTTCATAAATGTATGCCTAAAGTATACCTCCTGAATTCCAATATTCCTTTTGGTTCTTCCAGTACTTCTACCAGTTCAGTCTATCCAAACCTAGAATTATCTACAATGGAGAAAGGAGGCAAAAGGAGAAAGCTCTGAATTGAAGCTGAATCTATTTTACCTTTTAATGGGTTACTTATTTTGTCTTGTTATGTTTGGCTGGAGTTCTGGTTTAAGCCACAGCTATTTTTCTTGGTTTTGGACAGAACAGGGAAGAGTTAAATCCCATGTTAGGTTTTTTTTCTTGCCATACTGTATGTGTCCTATTGGATTGTGAAGTTCTCTTCTCAAAAGACATTCCCTCAATTTAATTTCAAGTGACGAAGGTCGTTAGAACAAATAGGGAGGGTTTATCGCCTTGGCAAGGACAGGACAGGGGTTATTACCCCTTAGTAATCTACGCAAAACTGTTGAAAAAAGTTTTAGCTTAAGATACACTTCACAAAAAAAATAAAAAGGTGAAATAACTCACAACACTCTCTACACCCCTCTTGTCCCTGCTCTATGTACCTTATATGATCCCCATCTTCTGATGCTCTCTCCAGCTGGAATAATGTTCTGGAACTTTAAAACTTCAAAAAACAACACTGACTGTATACTTTGAAAAAAGAGTGCACTGTCTCTTTAAACCAGATAACAAACCAGTGCATAACATTATTTTAATGCATAAAACTTTTTTTCACAGTGCCTTGTTTTATCCAGTATTCAGGATTTAGTTACAGCAATCCCAAATAATTTCCATCTAGCACGAGGTTTGCATTTTTTTTTAACACTGACTGTATAGCAGCGCATTATCTGCCATGGTAAGCACTCATTGGCCAGTGTGGCTTATGACCACGCAGATATCAGGAACCATGAATCAGACCGAGACAGAAGTATAGTTAAATCACACTTGTTTATTAATAATAATAATAAGGTAAACAGAGTAAGCGTAGTCAAAACAAGCCAGAGTTCAGTAACCGGATAGGTTAGTCAGCCAAGCAAATGTCAGAGAGCCAGAGATAAATGTAGTAGTACAGCAAGCAGGATCAGGAGCCAGAAGGAACGTCAGCCGAGCAAGTCTTCAACAGGAACGCAGGAGAAAGTCTCTGTGATATTGACAAAGGCGAAGGCAGAGATCAAGTGAGCTGGACAGCTTTAAGTAGGCAGGACTGACGAGCAGAATCAACAACAGCTGGGTAACTGTGGCGAGAGATGGGAGCTGGCAATTAGCCGACAGCTGAGCAACCAGTTCAGAGAAGGAAGGGCTGAGTCCAGCCCTGACAGCAGACCAATGTGAATCTCTGATTTGATCTATCCCAGACAAAAAGGAACCTCAAAAGGACTCTCATTGGTCAGTAAGGTCACATGGCCAGAGGCTGATAAAGGAGGTGTAGTTAAGCTTCCGAAACGCGTCCTGATTGGCTCACACAGCGGTTGGGCTGACAGCTCCTCTCACTACTCAAGAAGGACACTTCGTCTTTGGGCGGACATCCGATTTCTGGATATACCATTACTTCTACACAGGGCAGCCTGACGCCGGTCTCCCTGCACGGACTCCAGGCTCATCTTGCTCCCCACCACAGCCGGCTTTCTTCTCCACCAAGGACTACCACACAGCTCCCAGCTCATTACTATCCACTGTGGACTGTCATCCTCTCTCTCCCCCTCACCCACTTGTGAGTTTCATTTGTTTTATATGGTATTTTGCTTAATAAATTTTGCTACACTATGCTGGTTTGGTGCTTTCTTCCCTTCCCTTCCTATTTTACAGATTGTGAATTTCCAGCCCATATATGAAAGCAGCCTTGCTAGCACCACAGTGTCAGCCATTTTCTACCAATTGACATTTTTATTCCTATACCTCCAGGAATAAGTATCTTTCAATACTTCTTTTTTAACCTGGTATATGATATTTTATCACTATAGGATGGGCACAGTGTCAGTGCTGTAGTGTTTTTTGGTCATGTCTCTATAAGGGCTAGTTTACACTTGCTTCAAAACATGGCTTCGGACACGCTTTGTTAAAGCTCTCTGAACGCCAGTCAAATCTCCTGTCACTAAATAAAATAGTTAGCTTACAGTCCTGTTTACACCTTGCTTTTGCTTGCTGCTTCGATGAGGCTTCTGTGGGGCTTTGGTGGAGCTTTTATGGGGCGTCAGTGGAGCTTCGATGGAGCTTCTGTGGGGCTTCGGTGAGGCTTTGTGGGCCTTCGGTGGGGCTTCAGTGGGGCTTCAAGCGAGCTTTGCCATAGACTTCTTTGGAAGCATTGAAGATGCTTTGAAGCACCACTAAAGCTACATGGGATATAATTTTTGAAGTGAAGCCAAAGCAAAGCAAAGCAAAAGCAAGGTGTAAAAAGGACTGTAAGCTAGCCTGTCCGAAGCCTTGTTTTGAAGCAAGTGTAAACTAGTTGTTAATGTGTGTTGAAGCTGAAGCAAGTGTAAATGAGCCCTAAAGGTCACATGGCCAGCGCTGCCCAAAGAGCACTAGTCATTGCTCTCATTATGCTGCTACACAGCCTCCAGAGCTATGTAGTGATGTTTTAAAATGTTGGGTCATTATATCACATGGAGAGGGTGGTGTAAGAAAGTGATCATATATTGTACATACAGCGGGGACCGGAGGGTTGGAGAGGGTGTTGTGAGTTAATTGGCCTTTTCATTTTTTTGAAAAGGTGAACTAACCTTTTAAACAGCAAAAGAGAGACAGCTATGAACAAAAGTGGTGCTATAGCCAAAGTACCGATATCTCTCGGGGCACTTTCAGTCAAGGGATCCAAATAATGTGCATGGTGTAGTTACTCTCAGTACTGATTTTTAGTGATATGCTAATAGTCTACTGAATAATTCCAAAACAAATGATTGGCGTGTTGCGTTCCCTTAAAAATGTTTTGTTATTCGTTTAAGTGTTTACTAAGGGGGGCTGAACCTTCAAGCAGACCATTTATCTGAAACCAGCAGAGTCAAAATATTGCTTTGTCTGACCGGCCAAGCTTCATATTCATTACCAGATTTCAGCCTCAAAACTCTATCCAGGGCTATGGCCCCCAGCCAGATGTGGGATTTGATTGAACAGTGTTTTTTAACGTTTCCTCTCTGTACAGCCGTCAAGCATGTAAATTTGCACTTTTCTGCTGTGTGTTTTCTTTTATTCATCTAATGTCTAAGTCCCAGCCAAGATTTCGCTTGTTCACAGGAATTGGGGCCAATGAGGCCTTCCTGAATGTCTGAGAGAGGAAATCTTACAAGTAGTGAGCAAGCTGAGGATAAAAATAACTCCGCTATATAAGAGCCGCGGTTTTCCCTCGTACGGCCTCATTTTTGCTCTTGCTGCTCTCCCGTACACATCTACAGCTCTGCTCTTCAATCCTTTCTAAGATCCGTTTAATCCTCAAAATCAAAACCTTGCTTATAAATCACCTACTAAAGCAATGAGTCCCTGTAATCCGACGATAGGCAATTAGAGAATTGTAACTATTTAATAGACATTTTCTTTTTTTCTTCTGATAAGAAGAAATAAGTGTCGTGTTTTTACAGCCTGTTCTGCAATCATTGAGCAATCTAGCTTTTGAAATGTGAAATTCTTTAGCACTGGGTTTTGAATATTGCAATCAATCTATTTTTGGCACATTATATGAAATATGAAATTCTTTACACAGCACAAAAAAGAAGCAAATACTTTTTTTACAAATACTTTCCCTGGTAAAACAATCACATACAGCTTGGTGAAACACAGCACTTCTCGGTTTTTCAGCATGCTCTCTTTTAGTGTCCATCTTATGTGCACGTGATCAATGATCATCGCTTTGGTAAATATAAAGGAAATGGCTAAAATTCAACCTGCAACATAATCAGGCAAGAAAAAACGCAATGGGCAAAGGCCATAGCAAACAGTAGTCAATGTGCATACTGAAATGTGCATATTGCCATTGTTCTTTGCACTGCCTTATATAAAAGTTTAAAGTGGTACTCCAGACAAAACTGTTTTTGTTTTTAGCTCTGTAACCTGTTATTAGCTCTTCAAGCTGACTAACTAACTATGTAACTATAGAGCGGGGAAGCATTGGATGTTGCCATTCGGGAGATTATTCCCTCATCTCCAGTCCTTAAGGTACTCCAGCATGTAAGAGAAAATCTCCCTTAAAGTGTTACTAAACCCACAACAGTAAAATCAGTCTGTATATGCAGTAAAGCATGCTTGTTATACTCACTGTGGAACCTAAAGGGTTAATCTTCTGCATTGTGTAAAAATGGCTGTTTGATCCTGTCTTCTCTAAATCTCTCCTTCTTCCACAGTCCCCAATCCATTTCTTGATAAAACAGAGCCTTGGAGGGACTCTGCACATGCTAAGTTTTTTCTTGAGAAGGTGCATGTGATCAGCACAGGGCCAATCAGCATTGTCCAGACAGAGGGTCAGGGGTCATGCAGCTTCATATGACATTTAGAGTAGAATGAAAACTCCTCCTTAAAGCTTTAACCAGACACTCATAGAAGTCATAAGACTGCTATATACTGCTGATGAGAAAAGGTATTAAGCAGTTTATATTTAAAATGTAAAATAATTGCATTTCCATGTTCTGTGTACTGTGGGAGACCAGATATAGTGAATGCAGGGTCCTGGGTTTTGTAACATTTTAAATGAGGTAAAACCCCACCTTTAAAAGTTGTAACCAGAACAGGTGTCTCCAATTGGACATTTCTCATCACTATGTATTCTCGTGACAAGTAAACATACACTTTACAAAGTTAAAGTGGAATTCCAAGGTACATTTAACTAATCTGTCCTCTCTCCCTGCCTAACACCTATGCTGAGTAACCTCTGTAAGAAACATGTATAGACATATCTATTTTTCTTTTAGGTGGCTTTGATCTGGTCACGTAACCCTGCTCCCCTGTGTCAGCCAGCAGCAGCTGCAGGGCAGAGGAAGGAGTGCCAACAATGGATGGGTCATAAAAGCCTTTGGGTGATGTCACCACTCCTAAAGCCACTATGAAGCATCTCCCTTACAGATGCTGCTGGATGACACAGAGGAGATCACAGACTGGAGCAGCCTGAAAATAGGTAAGTATATACACCTTTCTTACACAGGTTAGTCAAAATATCAAGCTTGTTGGTTTGCCATTCACTTTATCCCACCTCCTGGATCACCATTAGTACAGGTAGCAGCAGGACGGGAGCACATTGCCAGGACAATGTGACACAGGAGATTTTGCCCTTCAATACAGCGGGCCTTGCATTCAACACTGTGGAGTTGAGAGCAACCTTTTGTGAGCTAGGAGCACTTGCTGGAGAATTGGTCCTACTGCAAATGGACAACAGGATGGAGGTAGTGTATATAAAGATGCAAGGGAGAACATGGGGTGCGACACACCTAAGAGAGGTGTCTTGCCTAATGTGCTAGTCACAACAGAATCTCCACAACATTTCTGCGATTTATATTCCTGAACTCCAGAATACACAGGCAGACTTCCTCTTGAGGAGATTGCTTAACACTGAGTGGGCTCTAGCAGTGGAGTTTTTTACAGGATTGACACAACTGGGGGGACATCGAGGGGTTTACATCTTGCTTCATACCATAACAAGGTGGTTTTTGAGAATCAAACAGTGAAAAACCAGGACTGCTCAGAGGAGATAGTAGGGCAAGAAAGCCAAGCAAAAACAAGATCTACAATAATATTTAGTCTAAGTTTGTTCAGTTTGGCAGTCTCAGATACTGACGCCGCAAATCCAGGAGTGCAGGACGTTTTTTAATCTCTTCATTGAGGCTAGAAGTTGGGACTCACTCAGTGTCCAGGTGTCAGCCCTGTCTACCTTCAAGAAGGTACATTTGAAATTGGACAGGCTGGTAGCAGCTAGTTCAGAAGAGGTCTCCCTAGAAAGCCTTCTTTCCCAAAGTGGGGTTTAGTTTCAGTGTTAGATGATCTTGCAGACCCAACAGAGACCTAAAAGCCATGAACCTCAAACTCAATACAGTGTTCTTGATCGCCATTTCCTCATCTCTCCAGTGGGTACACAGCCAGCAATAAAAACTTGACAAGAACTTTAATCTAAAACAAACAAACAGGTTTTGCCTATGCATTTGCTTTAAAATAACACGAGCAACAAGTGTAGTGCTTGAATTAAAGTAAGCTAGAGCAACCAATCAAAACCCATCCTATTTTGCCCTCATAAAATTGAAGTCTAGCTAGTAGTTATGGGTTACTGCTAGTGATAAAAAAAAAAAGAGTGGAGGCAGGAGGATACTCTTTTTTTTAAGACAGAATGTATAGTTCTCAAATCTTCAACAGGCTTATGGTTGATCATTATCTTAGTTGATATGACTAACATTTTTGCTATACTTTTCCCACCAGTTTTCTGATAATTTTTAATAACAACCAGTACATTGCTAATCTAATCCTAAAAAAAGCTGTTTGCCTAGCTCTCTCTTGCCTCAATAGTTTCCAAATCACTAATTTGGAACCAACCAAAAGCTAATGTCAGTCAGAGGAAAGTCAGAGCTACTGATGATCATAAATGTTCTAAGTTAATGACATAGATAGTAGTAAAGCCTTTTCGATCAACCTACAACTCAGGCAACTGATATTTTCTAAAGAAGGGTTCATCAATAAAATCCTTCCAGTTACACATTTTCTTTTTAAAAAATGGGGCCTTATTAAGCCCAATTAACATTAAAAAAAATCATGTCATGAGAAAAGCATGTAGGATGATATTACTGACCTTCTTCTCAAAATGCTAGCTGTCTGTCATAGTGTCCTTCTGGCTTCTATACTTTATGAATCACTGACCCAGGAAAAATATTCAGTATTAAATTGCTTGTTCCAGGCCGCATAAACAATATGTCAGCCAGACAATTAGCATGTTTGGATGGAGATCAGCAATAGCATCCTTGACTTTTATCTGATTAAAAATGTCCTTTAACTCTTTGGCTGACACAGACATATCTCATCTATTCACTGAACCCCCATAGCTAGAATGTAAGTAAGAAATCTTTGAGTCCCATTAGTAAGCAGAAAAGTAGAACAACGTAGGACCTTTTAGGTGTTAACAACCTCAGGAATAAAACACAACCAACTAAAGTATTAAAACTTCATATGTTTTATTTCACACAAAATGTCTTTTTAAAACCATTTTAAATACAAAATAAATTATTAGAGCACTAGTTTATGCCCAAAGAGGAATACTCACATCATAGCAAGACATCTTAAATATCCCACCCACCATACAGACATGCCAATATTCATACATCAAACATGATAATAAATGGAGGTACCTTGATGTTGAGAAACGTAGTTCGAGAAATAAATAGTCTCAATGCGTTTCGCGGGTTAAGCTTCTTCAGGAGAATTTCAGGGTGAAAAAAGTTTTTATGCATGAAGATAGGTGGCGTTGCAGGAGACAGAGAAGGGGCACAAACTCCGACCTGGTGTACCAAGCAGATGGAACATATATTGGAGTGGGTTTTTGGACCAGGTGGGGGATTACATCCTCACCACTCTGAGTTCTAGGCCTCGTTCATCAAACACCTCCACAAAGGAAAGACGGACCAACAAAGAAAAAAAAGGAAAGTACTGAAAATATAACAACGGCAAGCACTAGACCATCCAAGAACAGTTTAGTGATGAACAATGTCTTTTGCAGCATGATGGAGCACCTTGCATAAGGCAAAAGTGATAACTAAGTGGCTTGGGGAACAAAACATTGAAATTTTGGGTCCATGGCCAGAAAACTCCCCATACCTTGATCCCATTGAGAACTTGTGGTCAATCCTCAAGAGGTGGGTGAATAAAAAAAGAGATTCTGACAAACTCCAAGCATTGATTATGCAAGAATGGGCTGCCATCAGTCAGGATGTGGCCCAGAAATTGATTGACAGCATGCCAGGGTGAATTGAAAAAGAAGTGTCAACACTGCAAATATTGACTCTGTATAAACTTAATGTATTTGTCAATAAAAGCACTTATGAAATGCTTGTAATTATACTTCAGTATACCATAGTAACATCTGACAAAAATATCTAAAAACACTGAAGCAGAAGACTTTGTGAAAATTAATATTTGTGTAATTCTCAGAACTTTTGGCCATGGTTAAAGGGTCCCTTATGGAAAATTTTGGGTACCGAATTTCATTGTTGTTTCAAGGGCGCATGCAATTTTAGGCTGGGTTCACATATTAGAACGCAACGGCTCACAGCAGGAGTCCGGTGCATCTCAATTCACCGTTTCAGGTCCGATTTCAGTCAGAATTTTTGTCTGAATTCAGACCTCAAACGGACTAAAAGATGCACAGGAACAAATCGCACAGGAGCCGCTGCGAAGATATGTAAACCGGCTCCTTAGAGACCTGGTCACAATCTCCTGCTATTGTGAATTGGATGATTGGATGCGGGGAATCCGCATCCTCCTCGCATCCAATTCGCACTAGTGTGAACCCAGCCTTAAGGTTTGACATGTTGGGTATCTATCTAGTGCAAATTGAGCTTTTATATTTTACTAAAATAATGGGCAATTTACAGTATTGTGTTTATGTTTCCTAAAATTAACTTTAGTGGGTTTTTTTTACAGAAATATTTGTGACATAAACATTTGCAACTACCACTATTTTATTTTTCAGGCTCTCTGAATTCTGAAAATATACAGTAAAATGTTTGGGTATGTTAACTAATCTTAAAAGACATGTGCGAAAAAAAATGCAAAAATGTCTCCAACAGTGAAAGGGTTAAGGGCTCAAACAACACACAAACAAGATAAAGGGAAGTAAAGGAAAGTGAAATGTGTTTTGTACAGATTGTAATATAAGCACACAGTGGGTAAATAACAAAGAGTATCAATTATGCTTGGGCCCCATGATCCTAGGAACAATTACACCCACTGTCCCCCTGTGACAGTACTCTAGGATTTAAGACTCAATAAGGAAAGGACGAAGAAATAAGCAATTGCAACTTGGTGTAAAATAATATATTAAATCATAGTTACATAGTTACATAGTAGGTGAGGTTGAAAAAAGACACAAGTCCATCAAGTCCAACCCATGTGTGTGATTATATGTCAGTATTACATTGTATATCCCTGTATGTTGCGGTCGTTCAGGTGCTTATCTAATAGTTTCTTGAAAACTATCGATGCTCCCCGCTGAGACCACCGCCCGTGGAAGGGAATTCCACATCCTTGCCGCTCTTACAGTAAAGAACACTCTACGTATCAATCAAGAATGTATCGGTATCATTGAAAGTGTTATGTTGTTTAAAAGCCTGAAGCCATTGTGGATTTAGCCTTGGCTCACACCTGGTGCGATCTGGTTAGATTTAAGTGCAACTTCATTGCGACTTCAGTGTGATTTCAATGTGATTTCTGACTATTTCAATGTACTGTGACTTGGGTATGGCCAATCAAAAAAGGACAGTGTGTGACATAATTCCTTTTTCATCTAGCACAATTGCAGCAATTAAAAAATGAGAAAAAAACTGCTTCGGGGCCCCCCCAATCCATACAAAGCTCTTCAGATCTGGAACCCCACACCAAATTATTTTTCAAAAATGGCGTGGGGTCCCCCCAAAACCAATGCCAGACCCTTATCTAAGCTTGCAGCCCAGCAGGCCAGAAAAGAGGGGTAGGGCGAGCAAGCGCCCCCCTTCCTCCTGGACCATACCAGGCCATATGCCCTCAACATGTGGGATTGCTTTGGGATAGGGGGGATCCCCCAATTCACCTTGTCCTCATGTTGATGAGAACAAGGGCCTCTTCCCCACAACCCAGATCCGGTGGTTGCGGGGATGCGGGGAGTAACCTATTGGAATCTGGAAGCCCCCAAATCCTGACCCCTTCATGTGAATGAGTATGGGTTCCTACTCAATAACCAAAAAAATGTAAAAAGTGAGTAAAAACACAACAGTTTTTGACAAGTCCTTTATTAAGAAACAAAAAAAGATGTCCCCCGAAGTAGATCCAACGTCAGTCACATCAATCTCATCAACATAGTGGCAAGGTGCTTTGGGGGGGGAATCAGTTGTGCTGATATGGGCACAGGAGCAACTTCAGTGCGATTTACATTACAGTCTATGAGAGATAAATCACACTGAAGTCAGTAAAAAGTAATACATTAACTACTTTTAAAAATGCACCACTTCAAGTTGCAGCTACTTAGACGGAGCCATAGAAGAACATTAGGTGCGACTTCAGGTGCGATTTAGAAATTGCATGTCGCAACGGTGTAAACGAGGGCTTAGAGTATATGTAAACCCAATCACTACAATATTATATTAGCTTTAACATGTAAAGTTCATACTACAAACTCACAATCGCCAACACATAGAGGTTGAATTTGATGGACCTGTGTCTTTCAACCTTATCGGCAAAGTAATTATGTAATTTTAGAAGTATTTTTAGTAATATTAAATATATCATTTTTATAAAATAATACCTGGTAATCCTGCTATTAAGATCCCTGTTCAGGCACTTCCTGTTATAGGGTGGCACAGCTCCGTCCCTCTCCCAGTTGTGCTCCTGCATATGAGCTTAAAGTGGACCTTTATCCCTGCATACAAATTCCTGTATTACATGCTACTAAGCATGCTGCTCTGCAATCATCCATCCATCTGCTTCCTGCGCTCTGCTTGACTCCTCCCCTTCATCATCTTCATCTGCCTCCAAGAACCAGAGGCACCAGCTCTCCCAAGGGTTGGGGGCCTTACAGCAGTGCCCTCTCTCTGTTGACTCCGCTGATATAAGAACAGGTGCTGATGCACTTGAGACGGATGTTGCTTCCTCCGACGACTCCTCAGCCGATGCAGCACCTTTCCTCTTCCTGGACTGTGGAAGCAAAATCCTCTTCTAGACCCAGTGGGTCCAACTCATGTGGGACAATCCCCTATTCCACCAAGTCTCTACAGCAGGTTGGAAATTTTCTCCGATGGCTGATCCTCCTGCGCAGGCTCTCTACAGAGCTCAACCCTGCTGGTACTAGGGGAGCACACAACCCCACTGTCCTTGAGAAAGCCCCAGTGGGAGACATCCTCCTCCTGCACCACCAGGTCCGGAAAGCGGATGTCAATTTGCAGCTGGTTTTGTTGAAGGGCTGGCTGATTCTGCTTTCTGCCACAGGACTTCTTATTGACAAAGCACCCTTCTTTCACATGGTGCCTTCCTGGCTAGAGGACCTCAAAAAGGAATGCTTGACATCCCCTACAAAAGAGCCCAGGGTGTCAGATATGATGTTAAGACTTATCACTCCGCACACACAGGAACCAGGGTTTCAACAGTCTCAGAGCCAGCTCCCTCATTGGCATAACATGCAGGCCAGTGTCTAGGGCAGGCTTTCTCAACCTTTTAACCTTAGAGGAACCCCAAAAATAATTTTCATGTCTCATGGAACCCTTACTAAAACCAAATCATCAGGGCTCAATAGGAACAATGCTCCTTATATTGGTGGCCAATAGGAAGAATGTCCCCCTTAAAGTGCTGTTCAGAATGCCACCCTTAAAGACAGCTAAGAGATATTTGGTGTCATGCTGCTGGCTTTGCTAAGTGATACTCAACCTTAAACTCTGTAGGCATCATCTAAAAAGGTGGTTCATCAGCCACAGCTCAAGGAACCCCTAGCAACCTCTGGAGGAACCCTAGGGTTCCACGGAACCCTGGTTGAGAATGGCTGCTCTAGGGAGATATCTCAGATAACAGGTGGTGCTCATTATATAGTTTTGCCCAGCCGGGCACACTCCCTGATGACAACTCATTCCCCTTATGTACAAAAAATGTTGCTGTTGAAGTTTGTTCCTCACTTTGCCCTGTTTCTCACAGGCTTCAGCTTTTATAAGAACAGTGTGAACAGCAAGCTTTGACAAAGCATTTGTAGAGCTTTCAGCAAGCTTTATTGAAGCTTTTAAAGTAGCATTCACCTCCAGTTAGTAAACATGGAACACAGATCCTAATGGGAGCATTGATTGTCACTTAAACCACTTGAGCTCCAGGAGGTTTAACCCCCTTCCTGACCAGGCCATTCTTTGCGATACGGCACTGTGGTACTTTAACTGACAATTCAGCGGTCGTGCAACGCTGTACCCAAACAAAATTTTTGTCCTTTTTTTCCCCACAAATAGAGCTTTCTTTTTGGTGATATTTGATTACCTCTGCGTTTTTTTATTTTTTGCGCTATAAAACAACAAAACAATGACAGACGATTTTGAAAAAAAAAAATTTTTTACTTTCTGTTATAAAACATATCCAATAAAGAAATGTGAAAAATCAAATTTCTTCATAAATTGAGGCCAATATGTATTATGCCACATATTTTTGGTAAAAAATCCCAATAAGCATATATTGATTGGTTTGCGCAAAAGATGTAGCCTCTACAAACTATGGGATTTTTTAAAATGTTTTATTTTTTTACTAGTAATGGTGGCGATCAACAAATTATAGCGGGACTGTGATATTGCAGTGGACAAATTGGACACCTAACTGACACTTTTGACACTTTTTGGGGGACCAGTGACACTAATAGAGTGATCAGTGCTAAAAAATATGCACTATCACTGTGCTAATGACACTAGCAGGGAAGGGGTTAACATCAGGGGCAATCAAAAGGTTAAATGTATGCCTAGGTTGTGCTTACTAACTGTGGTGGTGGTGGTGGGGGGGGGGGGGTTGCTTTGACTAGGGGAAGGCAGAGATCCATGTTCCTGCTTAGCAGCATGTGTCACAAATGATTGGCGGGTCCCAGTGGACATCGAGTACACTGGACCCGCTGATTGGCTCCCACTGTGTTCAATCACAGCGGGAGCGGGTCTTCGGTGGCGCATGCGCACGTCCCAAACCCGGAAGTACTAGGTACGTGATCTGGCACAGAGCAGGCACCTTGCCACAGTAAATGTACGTGGGGCGGTCGCTATGTGGTTAAGCAAGCTGCTAGCAGGCATCAAGAGGCTCTGAAGCCTGCTAGCAGCCTGTTTAAAGTGGAAATCAATAACCCCATTAGGATCTGTGTTCAACGTTTACAAACTGGAGCTGAATAGTACTTTAAAAGCTTCAACACAGCTTGCTGAAAGCTCTGCAAATGCTTTGTCAAAGCTTGCTGTTCCCACTGCTCTTATAAAAAGCTGAGGGCTGACAAATTTCCACCGGGCTTCTTCAGGTTTTCAAAGGATTTCGGGCAGGACGGGAGCTGAAAGAGCACCCCTCTTAGCAAATTGTAGCTGGATAATCAGAAGCCAGCAAAAATTTGCAGTGTATGGCCAGCTAAAGTGGCACATCAGCAACTTTGTAGTAGCGATTTGTAATACCTTTCTATCTCTCTGATTATCTTCTTGAGTGATTTGTAGTTGTATCTGGCTTTGGTGCTTATCTATGCAGCTTTAAATCACTGTCATGCTGGCGTGCTATGGTTATCAGCAGCTGCATTGTTCTAATGCAAGTACCCACTAAAACTGGTGATTCAGTAGCTAGGTCAAAATTAATAGTGCACATCAGCAAGGGGCCCTTGTGCAAAAATGATATTTTTTTTATACCATATACACTATAGCTCCTTGAATTGTAAGATAAAATAATTATATTTGAGAAAGTGCTCCCTTCATGGAAGCATTGAACAGCAAAATTATATGTATAATTGTGAATGAGTAAAAATCTGCAATCACTCTGCTTAGCATCAACTAAAGATAAGGCTTGGGCATCCTCCGAACCTATCTCTAACCCACGTGCACTTTTTTTGCACTCCACTGAGCTGTGGGAATCAGGTCATTCCCAACCCCATAGCTTCCATGAGCTGCGGGGCAGGGAATGACCTGACCCACAGCTCATTGGAGTACCAAAAATCTCAAGTTTGGAGTTTGGGTTTGAAACAAGCTCACAGGATGCCCAAGCTCATCTCTGGTGTCATCATCTCTTCAGTGCAGCTGCTACATATCATTTCATCAAGTCAAAAGAAATTTGTTACAAAGAATATTTTCTAATACATTGCAGCACCAAGCCAAAATGAAACAATTGTGGAATAAATAAATGCACACAGACAAATGTGAACAACAAATATCCAAATAAAGTATTTTCAAAATCTTCTGTGTCTTCTTTCAATAATTCCTTGTCAAAAAGGTTTTTATTAATTGAGCAAAAATGTTTAATACACATTAGATACAATAAATAATAATATTATAACATAAATGGTAAATGGTACAACTCATTGGCTTATTACTTGTTTACAGATAGGTAATCAGTACAATATCTTCCATTTAACATTTGGTTACTGTCTGACCAAAGGTATGAAGGAGATTATGTGTCAGATTAAATTGTCTTATTTGTTGGACCAGAGCTTTGGAGATATTGTTTTATTAAATCAATACATAGGTAAAATATAGTAAAAAATGAGTTTGAGATGTAAGAAACAGGAAAGAAAAGAATAGTAGGAAAGATAGAATTAGAAGACAAAGAGTCCACAGGATTGACCCAGGTAACATGGCACGATTTCTGATGATACTAAGAACGCTATATTTTTCATACTGATGGGGTATAGTGCCTCCCAGTTTTTAGAAACCTGGATTTATAAATTGCAAATATTTTAGTTTGATTATGACTATCAGCTACCACGGCTTAAGGATTAAATTATCAAATATTGGTGATAAGTGATACTTAATCCAAGGGTTCCAAGTTTTTTCAAATATAGGAATTTGGTCCCTTTCTATTGCCAGCATGTTGGCATGTGACATGAAAGTATTTAGTCTGTGTTTGGTCTCAGGTATCCCTAAGTTGGCAGACCTCCATGCCTTTGCAATCATCTGTTTTGCAGCCGTGAGGAGTTGAATAAAGAGTTTAAATTGGTTATGTGTGAGATAATACGGTTTTAAGTTGAGTAAGGCTATGTAACCAAGACTTGAAGCGCCGAACAGTATGTTGTCTACCGGGCGCTCGGGTTCGGCACATCACGGATCTTGTGGACAGATTACTGGGAGGGGCTGGGGAAGACCCGGTTGTCATGGTGCACGTTGGCACCAATGACAAAGTCAGAGGCAGATGGAGTGTCCTAAAGAACGATTTTAGGGACTTAGGAGCTAAATTGAGGAAAAGGACCTCCAAGGTAGGATTCTCAGGAATACTACCAGTACATCGAGCCACACCAGAAAGGAAGAGGGAAATTAGGGAAGTAAACAAGTGGCTGAAGAGCTGGTGTAGTAAGGAGGGGTTTGGGTTCCTGGAGGACTGGGTCGACTTCTCAGTCGGTAACCGGTACTATAGAAGGGACGGACTGCACCTAAATGAGGAGGGTGCAGATCTGCTGGGAAGGAAGATGGCCAAAAAGTTAGAGGGGTTTTTAAACTAGGCGATGGGGGGGAGGGTCCAGACGCAGAGATAGCCAGCGCGGAAGATATTCCAGAGGGTAGTATTGGGGGCATTAGTGGTAGGTTAACCAAAGCACAAAAACACAAGGTGAGTATAGTAGCAAGTCCTAGTTGCAATCTCGAAACACCCAATACGAAGACAATATGCGACCGGTCTAAACTATGTGGCATGTTCACCAATGCCAGGAGCATGGCGGACAAGATGGGTGAACTAGAGATACTGTTGTACGAGGAGGATTTGGATTTTGTGGGAATTTCAGAGACCTGGTTCAACAGCTCTCATGATTGGCTGGCAAACATTCAAGGGTATACCCTATACCGCAAGGATAGAGAGGGTAAAAAAGGGGGAGGGGTATGCCTATATATCAAGAATAATGTACAAGTAAATGTGAGAGATGACATCACTGAGGGAGCTAGAGAGGAGGTGGAATCCTTATGGGTAGAGCTCCAAAGGGATAAAGCTAAGGGGAAAATAATACTGGGAGTATGCTATAGGCCCCCTAACCTGAGGGAGGAAGTGGAGACGGATCTCCTATCACAAATTGGAGTAGCAGCAAGGATGGGAAGTGTTATCATAATGGGGGATTTTAATTATCCAGACATAGACTGGGCGGAGGGAACCGCGCATTCATTTAAGGCTCGCCAGTTCCTTAATGTCTTGCAGGACAATTTTATGGGTCAGATGGTAGACGCACCAACTAGAAATAAAACATTACTGGATCTACTGATTACCAACAATACAGACCTGATCACGGATGTGGAAATGCGGGGCAATTTAGGTAACAGCGATCACAGGTCAATTCGTTTCAGTATAAATCACACAAATAGGAAACATAAAGGGAATACAAAGACACTGAATTTCAAAAGAGCCAACTTCCCTAAACTACAAACCTTGCTAAAAGGCATAAACTGGGATAAAATATTAGGAACAAAGAATACGGAGGAGAGATGGGTTTGCTTTAAGAGCATATTAAATAAGGGCATTAGCCAATGTATCCCATTGGTTAATAAATTTAAAAGAGCGAACAAAAGTCCTGGATGGCTTAACTCCAATGTAAAAATGCATATAAAAGCAAAGGAAAAGGCCTTCAAAAAATACAAGGTTGAGGGATCATTCTCAGCATTCAGACTTTATAAAGAATGCAACAGGAAATGTAAAGGTGCAATTAGGACAGCTAAGATAGAACATGAAAGACACATAGCGGAGGAGAGCAAAAAAAATCCCAAGAAATTCTTTAAGTATGTAAACAGTAAAAAAGGGAGGACAGACCATATTGGCCCCATAAAGAATGAGGAAGGACATCTGGTTACAAAGGATGGGGAGATGGCGAAGGTATTGAATTTATTCTTCTCCTCAGTCTTCATGAGTGAATCGGGGGGCTTCAGTAACCAAAACTGCAGTGTTTATCCTCATGACACAACACAGGAAGAGGACGGAATTAAAATTAGACTTGAGAAACTTAACATTAATAAATCACCGAGACCAGATGGCTTGCATCCGAGGGTACTTAGGGAACTCAGTCAAGTGATTGCCAGACCGTTGTTCCTAATTTTTACAGATAGTCTACTGACTGGAATGGTACCAGCTGATTGGAGAAAAGCCAATGTAGCACCTATATTTAAAAAGGGCCCAAAATACATCCCTGGGAATTACAGACCAGTTAGCCTAACATCGATAGTATGTAAACTCTTGGAGGGGATGATAAGGGACTATATACAGGACTTTAGTAATACGAACGATATCATTAGCAGTAATCAGCATGGATTCATGAAGAATCGTTCTTGCCAAACCAATCTATTAACCTTCTATGAGGAGGTGAGTTGCCATCTAGATAAAGGAAGGCCTGTAGCAGTGGTGTATCTGGATTTTGCAAAAGCATTTGACACAGTTCCCCATAAACCTTTACTGTACAAAATAAGGTCCGTTGGCATGGACCATAGGGTGAGTACATGCATTGAAAACTGGCTACAAGGGCAAGTTCAGAGGGTGGTGATAAATGGGGAGTACTCAGAATGGTCAGGGGTGGGTAGCGGGGTTCCCCAGGGTTCTGTGCTGGGACCAATCCTATTTAATTTGTTCATAAACGATCTGGAGGATGGGATAAACAGTTCAATCTCTGTATTTGCAGACGATACTAAGCTAAGCAGGGCAATAACTTCTCTGCAGGACGTGGAAACCTTGCAAAAAGACCTGAACAAATTAATGGGGTGGGGGACTACATGGCAAATGAGGTTCAATGTAGTAAAATGTAAAATAATGCATTTGGGTGGCAAAAATATGAATGCAATCTATACACTGGGGGGAGAACCTCTGGGGGAATCTAGGATGGAAAAGGACCTGGGGGTCCTAGTAGATGATAGGCTCAGCAATGGCAGGCAATGCCAAGCTGCTGCTAACAAAGCAAACAGGATATTGGCATGCATTAAAAGGGGGATCAACTCCAGAGATAAAACGAGTACAAAGAAGGGCAACAAAGCTAATAAAGGGTCTGGAGGATCTTAGTTATGAGGAAAGGTTGCGAGCACTGAACTTATTCTCTCTGGAGAAGAGACGCTTGAGAGGGGATATGATTTCAATTTACAAATACCGGACTGGTGACCCCACAATAGGGATAAAACTTTTTTGCAGAAGAGAGTTTACCAAGACTCGTGGCCACTCATTAAAATTAGAAGAAAAGAGGTTTAACCTTAAACTACGTAGAGGGTTCTTTACTGTAAGAGCGGCAAGGATGTGGAATTCCCTTCCACAGGCGGTGGTCTCAGCGGGGAGCATTGATAGCTTCAAGAAACTATTAGATAAGCACCTGAATGACCACAACATACTGGGATATACAATGCAATACTGACACATAATCACACACATAGGTTGGACTTGATGGACTTGTGTCTTTTTTCAACCTCACCTACTATGTAACTATGTGACAGGATCTAGTTGCAATTTTAGTTCAAACATTCTGGAGGCAATTTCAAATATTTTTTCTCAATACGTTTGTACTGTTGGACAGGACCACCATATATGCATATGAGTGGTTGGATGTGGACAGCCCCGAAAGCATTGAGCTGCTTGGGTTGGCACAAATTTGGCCAACGTGGAGGGTACAAGGTACCAATGAGTTAGAACCTTATAGTTAGTTTCTATCGCCAGGATGTTAGGTGAAAAAGATTTAGTTGCAGACCAGATTTTAGACCAATCAGCCATATCCAATGATCTTTCCAAGTCCTCCTCCCATTTCCGGGCGTAAGGTGGTTTGTCGAGGCCACGATTAGTTGAAATTTGTGAATATATAGAAGATATTATACCTCTTGAGTGGGGGTCTTTTAGGCATGCTGATTCAAAGTTTGTGATTTGAGACATGGAGGTATTTGTGCTTACCAAAGGTGAGTAGAAGTTTTTAATTTGGAGGTATCTAAATAGTTCGGAGTGTGGTAGTTTATAGGTATCGCAGAGGGTAGGAAAAGTGAGGAAGGATGTGGAAGAAATCAGTTTGTTTAGCCGTATAATGTCTAAAGAGGTCCAGGCTTTGAATGATTTGGGGGAAACCCATGCTGGATAAAAAGCAGGGTTTTTGAGGAAGGATAATAGAGGGTTGTGGGGAGATTAATTGGTGTTTAAATTTGAGCTTGTCCATTCTTTTAATAATTCCACACCACGTGCTTGCCACTCCCTCCAAGGCTGAAAAATCACTGACCATTTCATTTGCCCGTCTATTATGGAAAGGCACATAAACTTGTGTATATATCCTTGAGCCCACAAATCCAAATCTGAATGGTCCAGATCAGCTCAGGTGTGATTGGATCCTAGTTTGAACCTGCCTGAGCTATCCCACCACAAAGCTGTCACTGTGCACCACCAGCCATAAGCGGCTGAGGCCTTCCCCACCCCGTAGCCACATGTATACACTCCCCTTGTGTATGTGCGGCTGCAGAGCAGCGAAGGTGCACAGTGACAGCTTTGTGGTGGGATAGCTCAGAAGGGTTTGGACTAGGATCCGAACACACCTGAGCTCATCCCTACTCCAGATGAGACACTGTCACAGGTGTGTCTGCAATAAGAAGTTTGCTCTCTCCCATATATATACACTAGCTCTCAGTTAGATGTACTGTTCCTCATTTGTATCTCTCCACCATTCATATATCAGGCTTTTAGAAATAAAATAAAAAAATCTTAAATAGTGTAAGATCCCCAAATTCAATAAATCATAAAGGTTATAACAATAGCAACTCATATGTCACTAGTGCACACTAGCACCATTTGAAGCTGCATAGGTAATAATAATACTGTTGCTTCTCCCTGTAAGCTTAGACTGCAATGCCACGCAAAGCTGACACCCATCCAATTATGTCAACAAGCTTCTACTAACATGTTTCATCCCAATGGAGTTTGTCAATGGGGTTGACTGCTTGGAAAGTGGACTTATCTAGTGTGGGCCACGGGGGTGACAGTGTCCCTGGGACTGGGACTAATATTCCGTTGAGCATGCATTGGTGATTATTGTAAATGCATCTATTACAAAAGCAGTCAGTAAAATTCCATGCAACGCTGGTAGTTAGTGTAAATTTCACTTTTACATTGGCAGTCAGTATTCATTCTCCTGCTTCACTAATGGTTAGAAAGAAATGCTTTGGTGTTCATGAGCAGAAGAACCCTGTTAAGTTCAGTCAAATGTGCCCCATTTTTGGTGTTTGTGGGAGAAGGCCACATAATATTGGCCTCATTGGGCATAGATCCCCTATGAATGGGTGGCCAGTGGTTGCTTTTCCTCAAACTAGACCAAGAACCCAGGCAGGGTACTTTCATCCACTGAAACTACCCTGGTCATCATCTGACCACTGAGATTCTGGGGCTCATTACAGTCAAGGACAGCCCCTACATTCAAATCATCAGTTGTCAGGTGACTGAGCTTCAGATGTCTAAAATCACACTAGTACAAAGACCTATCAATGACTGTACCTATAATTTGTGCCCTACTGGGATGCCGAATTAGCCGATCCTAGCCACCCCTAGAGGAATCTCTAGGAACATATGATATCTGAAGGATTTGCAATATAAGTGCATGTATTAGGAATTTTCTTTTCCTTAAAGCGGACTTTCAATCTTTCAATCAATATTGACTATTTTTAAAGTTTACGCTGCTAGCCTTAGTACATAGATAGGAAAGTATATCATATTTACATGTTTAAAACTTTTTTTCATTTCTTCAGTTAATTTTTGATTTTCAGGCCTAGGCAAATGATGTCATACATCCCAGAAGTATTCAGGAGGGAGGAGGAGTTTTCTCAACTAAGCACTTTTTTTTTATTTAATCCAGTCAATAAAATAGCATATATTCTTTAATCCCTTCAGTTCGAGGAGAATGAACCCCCTTTATGACCAGGCCATTTGTTGCTTTGCCTGCACGGACCCCCCATCTGCAGTACATTGCGGGCAGTCTGCAAGTGGTTAAAGCTGAATTTCAGGTGTTATCTTTAATGCTTACTTACACTGGTCAAGGTTGGCAAAATGTAAATATACATATCTCATACTTGAGGAGCCACTAGGGAAACTAACAGTGGTGGCCCGTATATTAGGGGCGCAGGGGCACAGGGGCACAGGGGCACTGCTCCCCTATCCATGCGTCCAGCCTCTTAATCTACATGTGGAGTGCCGGATGAATGGATTCCAATGGGGGTTTTTTTTAAGCATGTGATTAGAGCCAGAGGCTCTAAAAGGCTTTGAAAAAGGGTAGGCTCGGGGCCCCCAAGCCCACCCAGTTCTGTGATAATAGAGAATGAATATTTGCTATTGTCACACTGATTCTCTTCCTGGCCAATCAGGAAGCGGGTCCTGAGACCCGTTTCCTAATTGGTCGAAAGGAAAAGCGATCCTATTGGCTGTGGAGGAGGGAAGAGGAGGGCACAGCCGCTGTGATGCAGGGGAAGCCACTGCCCGTCCCCTGGAGGGAAGTGCTGCCCACTCCATAGATGGGGTAAGTGCAGGACCGACCGGGTGGGGGGGTGTGATCGACTCAACCATCCCGCGCAGGGGGCACAACCACCGTTCATAAAACTCCTTGTATTTTTTTCAATGAATATAAGGTGTTATCTGAATGGATGATGTGAAGAAGAGGGGCAATAATATCACGATCAGTGTAAATGAGCCCTTAAATCGTAACTAAACCCAAAAACAAAAATGTAATATATTGTAGCTTTTCGAACATTGGATGTGGTGCTGCAATTGTTTGTTTTTTTTCAAGCTTTTATGCCTTTATTTTTATTTAGTGATTGGCCAGTAACAGGTTTCCTGCCTTAGGGTGGCTAATTTACTCCTCCACTTTAGCTATGGGGAAGCAACATAGCCACCCTTAAAGGGAGTTGAAAAAAGCAACAGAATTACTGGCATGATCAATAATTATGTTAAGTTATATATGTCTCATATATGTCAATTTTGGCCATAGTTACACTTAAAATAATATTTGGTGATCTGCCATGAAGGACCTTGTTCAGACACTTTGCGTTGTAAGGTGACAACGCTCTGTCCCTTTTTACGAACTGCTCTTTTGAGTTGTCACTCTGTCACAGAGGTGGCATTTAGCCACCTCCAGACACAGCAAACTACCTGTATCCCATCACCCATGTGAATGTAGCCTAAGCAGGCATGTTGACACCGATTGCAAAGGCATGTGCCACTGTTATTATCAACAGGAAGCCAGTTTTAGGCAATGACATGGAGCCGCCACTGTAGGATAAAAAAAAACTGATGAAAAAAAGGAGAAAGCAATATTTTCTAAATGGATAAAAAAAATGACAATTGTTTCTTTTACACAGGGCTTTAGATAACTAAATGTCATCCAGTTAGGGTTTACTTCAACTTTTACTTGCCTGCTATCTTTTGCCTCTTATTACTTAGACTAGTCATTCATGCCTTATATCAGCTTTGTGCATGCTGCAATTCAAATAAACCATGAGAAAATCCATCTCTAGTAACGTGTCATAATCATGACTTTGCATATGAGATTACAGAAATGTGTCTAAGCATGTATATTTTTGTACAAGGTGTGCTGGGATGATCCAAAACATGTGCCACTAAAAGTACAGGTTGTCTTCTTGCTGAAAAAAATGTGTGTTCATCCCCCCACTATGTCATACCTATTGATAGAACAGCAAAGGAGAGAAAGCTCCTATTGAATCAAAGGAGCTTTCTTTTGGATTTAGATATCAGCTATGACATGGTCAGGTATCGCTATGTGAAGGTCCAATTTTTTCCCTTTTTCGACATCTGTGCATGGACCAGAGTACAAAGTGCCGTAGCTTGAGAAACAGAATTTATTGTGTACTTACAAGGTCAAAAGTTACTGTGATAGGTTATGGTCCTTTGCTCCTTGCACTGGTTATTGAATAAACCCATTAGTGTTTTTATCAATGTAATATTATATGGTGAGCCACATCAGCTATGACATGGCTAGGATTTGTTATTCAAAGGCCTAGATTTTTTTTCTCTTCTTCCACGTCTGTGCATGGACCAAAGCACAAAGGGCAGTAGCTATAGCAAATGAATATAATCCATTGTGTACTTGCATGGGTAAAGTAAGATGTATTGTGATAGATTGTTGCACTTTGCTCCTTGTATTGATACTTTGCTCCTTGTATTGGTTATTGAATAAACCCATTTGTCTTTGTGCTGGCGTAACATTACATGGGCAACCACTTTATTGGCTGATAACCTTTGACTGACTTTTTAACTCTACAGTAAGAATACTTCATGCAGTAAAACTGTAATTATAAAAAGGTATTTGCTCTTTACTCTGCCTGGCACTGCCCTATCTGTCCAGGGCAGATGAAATATTTACCTCTCTGACACTTTGCATGCAGTCAGTAGGTACAGGCATATAACTCCAAGATAAAGATTGGGGCAGGTCTTTATTATAATATTGGCAGCCTGGCACAGACTATACAATGTGCCCAATTTACTAGCATATATGTAGCTACACAGATGTGCAAAATGTGCTATGGAAATTATCATTTCTCTGTGTATGTTCACGCACAGAAAACATCAAAAATACACCGCATATAGGGAGATTTGCTATAAAATATGCTCTCCAGTGGCCGTATGTAGGTCAGCTAATCTGTGGCATGGCCAAAATAAAAATGTGATTTACTCTATGGTTTTTGGTTCTAAAATCTGTTCACATTTTTAAATGCATATAAAGGAATAAAACTGCATCAAGCACACAGTTTGGTTAGTCATGTAAAACTATGGCCTCTCCTTAAAAAAAAAAAAAAATAAGTAAATAAATAAATGTAAAAAAAATTATACATATACACATTGACTTGAAAAAGTATTTATACCCATTGAAATTTTCCACAGTTTGTCATGTTACAACAAAAAACGTAAATGTATTTTATTGGGATTTTATGTGATAGACCAACACAAAGTGGCACATAATTGTGAAGTGAAAGGAAAATGATAAATGGTTTTCAATTTTTTTTTACAAATAAATATCTGAAAAGTGTGGCGTGCATTTGTATTCAGCTCCCTTTATTCTGATACCCCTAACTAAAATTGCCTCCAGAAGTTACCTAATTAGTAAATAGAGTCCACCTGTGTGTAATTTAATCTCTGTATAAATACGTCTGTTCTGTAAAGCCCTCAGAGGTTTGTTAGAGAACCTTAGGGAATAAACAGCATCATGAAGGCCAATGAACACACCAAACAGGTCAAGGATAAAGTTGTGGAAAAGTTTAAAGCAGGGTTAGGTTATAAAAAAAAATAGCCCAAGCTTTGAACATCTCACAGATGTTCAATCCATCATCCAAAAATGGAAAGGGTATGGCACAACTGCAAACCTACCGAGACATGGCCGTCCACCTAAACTGACAGGCCGGGCAAGGAGAGCATTATTCAGAGAAGCAGTAAAGAGGCCCATGATAACTCTGGAGGAGCAGAAGAGATCCACAGCTCAGGTGGGAGAATCTGTCCACAGGACAATTATTAGTCGTGCACTCCACAAATCTGGCCTTTATGGAAGAGTGGCAAGAAGAAAGCCATTGTTGAAAAAAAGCCATAGGAAGTCCCGTTTGCAGTTTGCTAGAAGCCATGTGGGGGACACAGCAAACATGTGGAAGAAGGTGCTCTTGTCAGAGGAGACCAAAATTTAACTTTTAGCCTAAAAGCAAAATGCTATGTGTGGGGGAAAACTAACACTGCACATCACCCTAAACACACCAATTGCCCACCGTGAAACATGGTGGTGGCAGCTTCATGTTGTGGGGATGCTTTTCTTCAGCAGGGACAGGGAAGCTGGTCAGAGTTGATGGGAATATGGATGGAGCCAAATATAGGGAAATCTTAGAAGTAAACCTGTTATCTGCAAAAGACTTGAGACTGGGGCAGAGGTTCACCTTCCAGCAGGACAACGACCCTAAACATAAAGCCAAGGCTACAATGGAATGGTTTAGATCAAAGCATATTCATGAGTTAGAATGGCCCAGTCAAAGTCCAGACCTGATTTCAATTGAGAATCTGTGACAAGACTTGAAAATTGCTGTTCACAGAAGCTCTCCATCCAATCTGACAGAGCTTGAGCTATTTTGCAAAGAAGAATGGGGAAAAAGTTTACTCTCTAGATGTGCAAAGCTGGTAGAGACATACCCAAAAAGACTTGCAGCTGTAATTGCAGTGAAAGGTGGTTCTACAAAGTATTGACTCAGGGGGGCTGAATACAAATGCATGCCACACTTTTCACATATTTAGTTGCAAAAAATTTTCAAAAACCATTTATCATTTTCCTTTCACTTCACAATTATGGCTGACAATTGCGCGTTCATGCGACACTGTAACCAAACAAAATTGACGCCCACAAATAGAGCTTTCTTTTGGTGGTATTTGATCACCTCTGCGTTTTTTATTTTTTGCGCTATAAACAAAAAAAGAGCGACAATTTTGAAAAAAAAAAAGCAATATTTTTACTTTTTGCTAGAATAAATATCCCCAAAAAATATATAAAAAAACTAATTTTTTTCCTCAGTTTAGTTCTATTCTTCTACATATTTTTGGTTAAAAAAAATCGCAATCGCAAAGCGTATATTGATTGGTTTGCGCAAAAGTTATAACGTCTAAAATATAGGGGGGATAGATTTATGGCATTTTTATTATTATTTTTTTTTTTACTAGTAATGGCAGCGATCTGCGATTTTTATCGGGACTGCGACATTATGGCAGACACATCGGACACTTTTGACACTATTTTGGGACCATTGTCATTTATACAGCGATCAGTGCTATTAATAGCCACTGATTACTGTATAAATTACACTGGCGGGGAAGGGGTTAAACAATAGGGGGTGATTAAGGGGTTAAGTGTTTCTTAGGGAGGTGTTCTAACTGTGGGGGGGATGGGCTACCACTGACATGACAGCGATCACTGCTCCCAATGACAGGGAGCAGTAGATCCCTGTCATGTCACTAGGCAGAACAGGGAAATGCCTTGTTTGCATCTCCCCGTTCTGCTGCTCCGTCTCAAGGCGGCAAATTCAAAGGTATGTACAGGTACACCCATTTGCCTGTACGAGCCATTCTGCCGACGTATATGTGTGTGCAGCGGTCGTCAAGTGGTTAATAAAATACATTTACGTTTTTGGTTGTAACATGACAAAATGTGGAAAATTTCAAGGGGTATGAATACTTTTTTAAGGCACGGTATGTATATATATTAATTTTTTTGATCGGTATGCTGCCTGCCCTGGGGCTGCTTTGGGCCAAACTGTAGCTGCAGCGCAGCACTCCGCTCCCTCCTCCTCCACTATATGTCATACACAGTCTGCGGGCATCTCCCGCAGTGTGTATCCGAGCTGAGTGTGAAAACTTTGGCCGCACTGTGAGAAAAGTCCCACCCTCCTCCTAAATCAGCTCGTGTGATAGACGCAGTGTTCTGTCTATCACACGAGCTGATCTAGGAGGAGGGTTTTCACACTCAGCTCCAAGACACACAGCGGGAGATGCCCGCAGACTGTGTAATCCAGGCACAGGCACTGACTACAGTGAGGCTGCAATTATGGGCACAGTGAGACAGCATTATGGGCACGGTGTGAAAGCATTATTCGCACGGTGAGGCTGCGATTATAGGCACGGCGAGGCTGCGATTATGGGCACAGTGAGACTGCATTATGGGAATGGTGAGGCTGCGATTATGGGCACGGAGAGGCTGCGATTATAGGCATGGTGAGGCTGCGATTATGGGCACGGTGAGACAGAATTATGGGCACGGTGAGGCTGCGATTATGGGCACGGTGAGGCTGCGATTATGGGCACGGTGAGGCTGCGATTAAGGGCACGGTGAGACTGTATTATGGGGATGGTGAAGCTGCGATTATGGGCATGGTAAGTCTGAGATTATGGACACGGTGAGACTGCATTATGGGCATGGTAAGGCTGCGATTATGGCCACGGTGAGGCTGAGATTATGGGCACGGTAAGGCTGAGATTATGGGCACGGTGAGGCTGAGTTTATGACATGTGACGTCCTAGCCATGCCCCACTATGTCCGACTTCGGCCGTTGCCATAACAACAGTGCTAAATCAGCTAAAAGTAGTTGGATCTGTATGTGCGTTATAATTAATCAAAATTAGTCGATTAATCGATTTTAAAAAATCGATTTATTAAACACGAGAAAATTTTTAATCAGTAACAGCCCTAATATATATATATATATATACACACACACTGCAGCACCTAATTTTATCGGAATCTGCATTTACAGTTTTTGCTTAGTCCCCCTGCAAAGTCCCATAAATACCTGTTGAGCCTGCCAGTGAAGTCACCTAATGTAGCTTCCTGCGATTGGGTGGCAAGGTTGCTGCACTGCTCCTTAACCGCTTCCCAACCACCTCACGCAGATATACTGTGGCAGAAGGGCACGTACAGGCAGATTGACGTACCTGCACGTTGCCTTTGAGAGGCAGCTTGCGCGCCCGGCGGGAGCTCCGTGACCATGATCGCGGGTCCCACGGACCCGACGTCCGCGGGGATACCGTGATCGTCTCACGGTGAGGAAGAATGGGAGGTGCTAATGTAAACGAACATTTCCACGTTCTGCCTAGTGACACTGTCACTGATCTCTGCTCCCTGTGATCGGGAGCCGCGATCAGTGTAGTGTCACACACAGCCCCCCCCACAGTTCAAAACACTCCCTAGGACACACTTAACCCCTACAGCGCCACCTAGTGGTTAACCCCTTCACTGCCAGTCACATTTTTACAGTATTCAATGCAATTTTTTAGCATTGATTGCTGTATAAATGACAATGGTCCCAAAAATGTGTCAAAATTGTCCGATGTGTCCGCCATAATTTCGCAGTCACGATAAAAATCGCTGATCGCCGCCATTACTCGTAAAAAAAATATCAATAAAAATGCCATAAAACTAACCCCTATTTTTATATATATTTTTATTATATATTTTTTGGGGATATTTATTATAGCAAAAAGTAAAAAATAATGCGTTTTTTTCAAAATTGTTGCACTTTTTTTGTTTATAGCGCAAAAAATAAAAACCACAGAGGTGATCAAATACCACCAAAAGAAAGCTCTATTTGTGGGAAAAAAAGGACGTCAATTTTGTTTGGGAGCCACGTCGCACGACCGCGCAATTGTCAGTTAAAGCAACGCAGTGCTGAATTGCAAAATGTGCTCTGGTCAGGAAGGGGGTAAAATCTTCCGGGGCTTAAGTGGTTAACTCAGCGTGCAGAGTTGCCATTCTCATGTAGGCTGTGCTTGCACTACAGTGGGATAAGTTGTTTCAGAAGGTGTGAGTATCAGCATTGTCACTGCTGATTCACATGCTTGTAGCTTGTAAATCAGCATCTGACCACACCCAGTTATGCCCACAGCTTTTTGGATTGACAACACTGCCTTTGTTGCTGAAATCCTCCCATTGTGAGCTGCAGTGTCTGGGATAGGGAGCATATGAGACATAAATGGAGTATTTGGATCACTCAGGGTAGGTAAAAGATTTTTTTTTTAACTTTATGAGGCTTGTTCACCCCATTGTAATTATATCTGGTACTTGTTTAAACTGTCATACTTTGGTTGTACTGCAAAAAGCCTCAGTTTACGAAAGGCTGGTATACTGCGCATATGTACATCATTTGGACATATTTAGAAGTACTAGTCAGCCTATGAGATTTCATACACTTGTGTTTAGAATACAGATTCTAATGATAAATATTTGTACATATACTTTTTTCATATGATGGTATACAGTGGCGGCTGGTGCTCAAAACGTTTTTTTTTTTTGGGGGGGGGGGGGCGCAAACTGAAAAAAAAACCCCATCAATTGCAGCCTCACTGTGCCCATCAAACGCAGCCACTGTACCATCAAACGTCGCCACTGTGCCCATCAAACGCAGCCACTGTGCCCATCAAATGCTCCCGCTGTGCCCCATCAAATGCTCCCGCTGTGCCATCAAATGCTCCCACTGTGCCATCAAATTCTCCCACTGTGCCCATCGAATACCGCCACTGTGCCCCCCCCCCTCTGCCCGGCACTTACCCTGTCTTGGTGGGGCAGCGGGTGACGGCGGCGAGCAGTTTTCCTCCATGTTCTCGATGGCTTCTCCCGTCCTCTCCTATGATTGGATGCCTGATAGGCATCCAATCACAGTGCCTGACGTTTCAGCCAATCAGGTGACGGGTAACAGACCCGAGCACTTGATTGGCGGAGAGGCTGTTCAGTGTTAGGAAAGGGAATATTCATTCGCTTTCCTAACAGAACTGAGTGAACTGCGAGCGCCAAGCATGGTGCTCACTGTTTACCTTTACTGACACCTATTAGAGCCTATGGCTTTAATCAGGTGCTTTAAAAAAAATACCCCGCCGCTGTAATTCAGGCGCCCGGTGCCTAAATAGGGAGTGGCAGCGGTGGCCATGGATAAATTCATGCAATGCATAAATCTATCTATTGGTGATAGAGGGGTGGCTGGAGAGAGGGGGCGGCGCCCGTGCTATTAAAGCACCACCACAGATGGCATAGCATGTGGGGTTCTTTTTATATGCCATTTAACTTGGCACATGTGCTTTTTATTGCTTAGCAACCCAGGCACTTTTTTTGTTTATTTAAAAAAAAAAAAATGTATGGGGTTTGCATTCAGCATTGTACCCTATAAGAGCAACGGGCACAAAAGCAGAATTATTTAGATGTTTAAAGCAAATGGCAAGCTAAGACTGTACCATACACACCAATAAAGGATCCGTTAGATTACTAGATCTTGATTGCGCACATTTACTCACACATGGGAGGCATGCAGCTTATCCCTGCTCTTGTTTATTTTATTTAGTAAATCAGTTTGACCACCTTCCTTTAGACCCCTTTCACACTGGAGTGGTTTTCAGGCGGTATTGCGCTAAAAATACCGCCTGAAAACCGCCCCTAAGCCTCCGCCCGAGGGCTTTCACACTGAAGCGATGCGCAGGCAGGGCGGTGAAAAAAGTCCTGCAAACCACTTTTTTTGAGCGGTGAAGGAGCGGTGTATTCACCGCTCCTTCACCGCTCCTGCCCATTGAAATCAATGGGACAGCGCGGCTATACCGCGGTAATACCGCGGCTATAGCCGCGCTGTACGAGCGGATTTAACCCTTTTTCGGCCACCAGCGGGGGTTAAAACCGAACCGCTAGCGGCCGAATACCGCTGCAAGAACGACGGTACAGCAGCGCTAAAAATAGCGCTGTTGTACCGCCAACGCCCCCACCGCCCCAGTGTAAAAGGGGCCTAAAGGAGATAGCTATTTTTAATAACACACACTGTAAAACAAAGGGCACAAGTACAAAGGACATTACCTTGTGCTGCCCACTCTGTATAGGCTGTGACAGATACATGCTCAGCTCAGAATTTCTCAGGCATCTATGTCAATTGTGGACATTATCAATACCGGCATTTTAAGATGGCCATGAGCTATGTAAAATTCACTATAAGCAATCTGAGCATTTATAATGCATACTATGTAAAGGTGGAGTCACCAACAGCAGATGTAGGATCTATAATGGTGACCATACACACTTTAATAAATGAACAATTTTGTTTCCGATCAATCTTTTCCCATAGAAATAATATATTCAATTGATATGCCACACATAGAAAATTGGATTTTGATCAATAGTGTGACAAAAACGATTGCATGTAGTCGAATTGCACGTCGATCAGTTAATAAAATCAAAGCGTGTATGGCCACCATCAGGCAGATGACCCAGCATGCTGGAAAATCTCTGCATACACTAATACCATTGTTTTTAAATGGGGAAATAAATAGATCTTTTCATTGTATATGTAATGATTTATTTGGTCAGTGTTTTGGGGTGACGTGCTGAAAACAAAACAGCAGTTGAAATCTTGTTCCTCGTGTATAGGAAAGGGCACTTCTGTGCTGAGAAGTAGTAGTTGTGAAGATCATCTGTATTCTTCCTGAAATAACTAAAGCAACACTAGGATACAGTTTCCATAGACAGAACACATGGTGATGCTGAGGGAAAGCTGAGCTCTTAAACCCAGAAATAAAGAAGTTACACAGGGAGGGGTTTTTCGGGTGGGGTTATGGCAGATTATGGAAGTTCTAGGGAGCTTGTTGAGAACTGCAGAAAAAGCTGAATATTGCAGACTGCTGACAATACATTTCAAGTCATGCTGAGTTTTGTGTTGTTCAGATATAGAAGGTATATTACGTTTTTTCTCCAAAAATCAAAAAGGGCTGATGTATTGGGGCAGGGTGGGGGTGACTTTGCCACTGATCTCTCAGTCTACACTAAAACAAACAATAAATGTAAGTGTATGGAAAATGTCACTAAAGCAACTACCAATGTGAAATAATTGAAAATGTTAGAACCAAACTCAACTGCTATGTTAATAACTGCCATAAACACTTTATTTCGGACATGTGAGGCTAACCAAGTGTTTGACAATGCTGTTTTAGAGTATTGGGGTGCCCTACAATCACTGCTGTGATACCCTTATATCTTTTATAATATTTTTTTTTAAAATATTTTATAGAGAATCTGCTGACACCTGCCAAATTGCAAGGTTGTTCTATGATCTGCAAGCTAAATGTTCAACAGGTCCAGCATGAGGACCTTCTCAGGTAAGCAACAATGTGATAGATATTTCTGAAGAAGATTCAGTCTGGTGTACACTAAATTGTAGAGCCCAATATGGTACAACCAGGGGCGTTGCTAGGGGGTGGCTTTTGGGGCTATAGCCCTGAATCTAGGGCCAATAGCCCTGAGTCTCTGCAGGGGTCCCCAAAGGGGAGGGGAGGCTCTCTGGGGACCCTTATGTAAGTGGGGGGCTCTCTGGGGACCCTGATGTAAGTGGGGGGCTCTCTGGGGATATATATATACACACACACATATATCACTGTATATACATGTGTATGCCCGCCAAAGCTTATGACTTTCTTTACTATACTGCTATGGGCTCTAGCCCCAGATTTTTTGTAGACCTAGTAATGCCCCTGGGTACAACCAATTCAAACTTCTTACCCTTCTATCTTGTATACATGTGGCTGCAGAACAGGGAATGCCCCGGCCGCCTATGCTTGGTGATGCCCAGTGACTACTTTCTGGCGGGATAGCTCAGGTGAGTTTTGACTAGGATCCAAAAATGGCTGAGCTTGTTCCTGTGGCCAGGGAGGGAGCTGTAAATCCTGAACTTGTGTGTGTAAATGAGACTTTAAGGAGAGTCGGCATAGTCTCCTGCTCTGTGTGGGTCATTGATGTCACTGTAAAGGAGTCAACCTTATTTGTATAAATGTGGCCAGGACTTTATAGTGCCCGAGTCCAAGCATGAGGGGTCATGAAGACCGATCAGAACGTGTGTACACATCACATTAGGTTAGGTATGTGCTATAATGATTGAATCTGGCTTGGGGCATAGCCCTACTGCAAGGGAGAATGTTCCATTTGTTTGAGTTTAGCTTTAAATATACTTTTTCGCAAATATTAATTAACAAGAAAAATGATCCAAGGATTCTAAGAACTATATATATGCATAAATAGTAGGAATTAAATATACCCTTAAAAATGGTGATTTGATGGAGGTCCATTATTGGGTTATTTCTGGATGAACAAATATTTCCAGGAAGAACCAGTGTTATCAATATATACAAAGAAATTGGATTATAACCAACTACCTTCTGTAAGGCCTACCTAATAAAGACAGTTAGCCCCGAGTTTGGTTTTTCATGCAATGTGGAATAGTCAGCTTACACATTCGGAATGTTGGTTTTCTACCAGATTTCTTAGTCTATTAGGTTAATCCCCTTTAGATCTACCATCAGCTTTGTAGTACAAGAGCCTATCTGATACAAATGTAAATTGTTTAGGTGTGTCCTCATATTACAAATAGTTTTAGAAAGCCTAAAAGAGATTGTACAATCTAGTTGTATAGTGTATGACCAGCTTGGGTATTTCATGCAAAGAAATCTCTATTTAATATACATGGGTCTGGTTGTTAAAGAAAACTCTTCATGGGAGAAACACCAAGAAACCCACTGCTTATGTTTTCTTTTGAAAATGCTAGTTGCCTGGCTACCATAATTACCCTACCTATTCTTATTTGTATACACATTCAGGATCAGTGACTCGAAGTGCTGAAGGGTTAGAAAAAACAGCCAGGCAACTTACATGTTCAGAAGGAGGGAGCAATGACCACATACAGTATATCTTTTATGACAGATTTACTTTAAGCCCCCCATTCATACTTGAGCATAGCGTATTTAGGCAATTTCACTGCATTTTTTTGTGCTTTTTTGCTATTTTTTCACACTTTTGTAGGAGCGATATGCAGTACAGAAGCTTTTTTGAGGGCAGGATTGTACATTTTTGGCGTCGGACTCTTATTATGGGAGCACTTGAAGAGCATGCATAATATGATTCTTTTGCACATTTTTCAACGTGCTCCCTTTAAAGTCTATGGAGCCAAGAAACTCTTGATTCTGCCCAAAGAAAAGCTCATGGTGTCGGGTTCACACTACAACAGGCTGCGGATCGCACAGGAGCACTGTGCGTCCCTGTTCCCCGTTTCAGGGACGAATCGGGGCCGATTCTATGCCTGAATTCGGCCCTGAAACGGAGCCAAAGACGCACAGCGTTTTTGTGCAGTGCGCTCCGCAGCCGCCCCGGAGATATGTGAACGGGCTCCATAGGGAGCCAGTCACATTCTCCTGCTATGCGAATTAGATGTGCGGAAACGCACATCTAATTCGCATAGGTGTGAACCCGGGCTTACTGTTCATATGTGAACAAGCATAATTTAAAACAACATGATTCTTGATGCTGAGCATTGTTGCATGTAGAAAAATCCGCAACAGGTAAGCAACCTGTCTGTATTTTTTTTACCTGTTCTACCAATGTTCCTAAACTATTAAACACTGTACACGAGATGGTAAAAAAATCTCACCTAGGGAGTTTGTACTTTTGGTTTTATTGGTATTAAGCAATCTACGGCCATAATGATGTCTGGCACTGAGCTGTGCGCCTTGTTACGTGCAGTATTTCCCATAGACTATACGTAAATACAATTGCTTGGGGCAAACTTCTGTTCAGGTAATAGATTTGTGTCTATTAACAGTGTCTGCACCTGTTCACACGGCACAATTGCTTCCGCCTATGTCCTTCCACCTACTTGTGCACCTTGAACAGGTGTGTCCAGGTTGTGCAAAAACAGCTTATAGGCTCCTTTTATGAGTATGCGCTCCCAATACAATGTGCACCTGGATACGCCGTTCCTTCTTCTCTGCCTTCTCTAGCCCTGTGAATTGCAGCCTCTTGCATCAGTAAATTCTTTTGGATCCACATGACGCTTGCACACAGCTCAGGAATGCAGCCCAACCACAGATTCTGCAGATCATTGAAGGGCTTTCCTCTTTGACTAATGACGCAGGGGTTCCCTGCGTTTCTGTGACAACCATATGTTTGTGTATATCTTTGTTATGCGATAATCCAGTACTTTTACAATGCCTTTTTTTGTAGTCTATTGCTTTCTAGATACGGGTAACACAGAGTTGGCTTTTAATGAATGACTAGTTCAGTAAAGAATGTTGACAAGACAAGCTGCAAATACACAAAACCATAATGCACCGGAAGTTTATAATTTGCAAATTGTAAAACAATAGTACAAAATTAAACTGGGAAAAACAAAAAAAGAAAATTTCTTTGTAAATTTGACTTAAAACCCAACTCTGAGAAACATAAAAAAAAAATTCCTCCTTGCAGTGGGATGGCATCCACACTACAAAGGTTAACTGCTTGTTTAAGGCCGACCATACACGGTGCGACTCTCGGCTGGTGCCTGCTAAACCAGCCGAGATTCGAACCATTAATGGGCAGGCTGAATGTACCAAGTTACAACCAGCCTGCCAGATTTGCTTACAATTATCGCAAGTGGCTGCTAGCGATAATCAGTGTCTTCTCCCAGCGTGGATGGCTTCCCCCACCCGCTCCTGCTCCCCACCGGGAGAAGACATTTTCTCGTCAGGAGAAATTCCCCTGTTAGCACTGTCTGTGTTGATGGGGGGATTGTGCAATTTTCTTTCCTGCAACATGTGGTTGTAGGAATAAAAATTGCACCATCTATGGCCTGCTTTAGTCTGCATGAAAAGGAAGATTTACTTACTTAGGCCTTGTACACACAATACGAAAATCAGAAGTGAAATTTCGTAAGACGAGCTGTCTGCGGATTTTCTGATTGTTAGTAGGGTGCTTTCGACAGCCGATTTGACTTTCATCAGACAAAAGCTGGATGTGCAGGCTATAAAATTTTTGTCAGATGTGTACTCAAAGTCAGTACAGAAATCGTCACACAAAAGTCCAAAGTAAAAACACGCATGACTGGAATCAAGGAACTACTGGGAAGATTTCAGTCTTGTAAACTACTGTTCGTAATGGAAAACTAACATTCGTGACATAGTTACATAGTTACATAGTTACATAGTTAGTCAGGTTGAAAAAAGACACAAGTCCATCCAGTCCAACCATAAAAAAACAAAAACAAAAAAAAAAACGCGGCAATTGATAAAATGACGAAACGCAGCGCACATTCTCATCTTCTTTAATGGGATAATAATTAAGCTGCTTTGCTGGTGATACTGATGTAGTTATGCCAAACATATTTTAAAAGGTTTTTGTTTTGTACGGTCTGAAAATCGCGAATCAACGCTCACCAAACTTCTACTAACACGAAATTAGCAGAAGGGGCCCAAAGAGTGGCGCTTGAGAAATGAACTTCCTCTTTATACTCTCATAGTACGTCACTACATTCGTGTTTGTCAAACGACAATTTGGGGATAGTTAGTATACTAGACAAAATCCCGCGCACACGCGCTTTTGCCAAAAATCAGACACTCGGTCGTACAACAATCAAACCGGGTGTACGAGGCCTCTGAGCTACTGGACCAGTTCCCTCAGGGCCTTCACCCCTATGCTCCAGGAGTCTAAGGTCCAGAGGTCTATAAGATCAATGAAGGGTCCCTGGCCCTGCATTGGATGTGGTAACACCGAGGGGCAATTCATTGCCGGCAGATAGGGGAGTGCTATCTGCCAAAGATCAAATGCTTTTACTCTCCCCGAATCCCTAGACCTAAATGAGCCATTAACCCGTGCAGTGTGGGAGCAAATACACACAAACTTAAATATAATTGTATTTATTTTGTTCATTTACTACTTTGGAGAGTAAGTCTTGCCTTCAAAAGTAATATAGGCTTCTACTTCTTGGACAAGAATTTTTGTGTTGTGTGAAATTCAGTTAGTCATTATGTAGAATGTAGTTTGCTCCAGCAATCAACTTTCCTCCCATACTGCCAAGGCCAAGTTGGATACTTGTAAAACCTATGATGATTTACAGTGCATACATACTGTAGCACATACAGATTTTGGCAGCAGTAAGCCATGTAAGTGACAAGGACACCCAGGATCAGTCCATGCAGGTTTATCCTGCCATTTTAGCAGGACATAAACAAACACAGTTCAATGCAAGAAGGCTTTGTACAGCAAGTCCATAACATAAGACACACAAAAGATCTGCTGGTCTGAGTTACTAACAAGTAATCCTCTAACGTAAGGACTCTCTATTCATGCTGTCTGGATGGATAAAGTTACCAGAATTTGAATTTTCATTGCATGCAGGTAGTCTATTCATTTGGATTTGGACTGTCTGTCATGCATAGCAAGACCTCCTGCTAGCTTTATCCCACCCAAAGCTCTACAAAGTCTCCAGACTCCAGGACCCGTGTAATTCTGTCAACATTCTTTTCTCCAATTTTTGGAAATTGTTCCTATCAGCCATACATCCACACTCAGTTTTTTTCAACAGCCTTTGAATGTCACATGTAGAGACCAAGGAACATGAGTGCTAAAAGAAGTGCTGTTCACTTATAATTCCCCAGAGCTTGACTGTCTATCAGAAAGACATACTTTCATCTAAAATAGTATGAATGTATGGTTGATGGGGACCATTTCCAAAAACTGGAGAAAAGAATGTTGACAGGACAACACTAATGGGTAAAAATAGCTGGCCATCTGTTTTGAACACAGACAGCCTTTGGCCTGCATGCTGCCTGGTCATTTTAAGAATTCTTTCAATGAAAGGCATGCTTGTGTATTTTGTCATGTTATTCACAACAAATGGTTTTGACATTATTTGCAATCTCTAGGTATAAGGGAGTTACAGCTTTCCCTAATCCTTTGTTGATCTTGTGGTATTCTGAAGGCGAAAAAGCAAATTAACTCTTTATAAGCCCACTGCTACAAACTGGTAGGACTAGCTTCTGTCCAATAAGCTGCATTGCTGATCAATGTATTCTGACAGCAGAGGAGTCCCCGCTGTCAGAATACAATAGCACAGCTGGGAGGATTTCTCTACTCACCTTGTAAAAAAACAAATCATCTATGGTCAGTCCTATAGGAATTCACTTAACCCAGACTTCAGAAAGACATCCTATCATACCTTATCTAGAGGCCCATACTATATGCTCAAATGGGTGATCTAGGGAGTACTGCCTAACAGGGGCGGCCCATCCATTAAGGGTGCACGGGCGCCGCCCCCTCTCTCCAGCCACCCCCTCTATGTAGAATGGATAGATTCATGCATTGCATGAATCTATCCATGGCCACCACCGCCACCCCCTATTCAGGCTTCCAGCCCGTTTTAGGATGCGGAGCACCTTAATTTTAGCAGCGGGGGTATTTTTTGAAGCACCTGATTAGAGCCATAAGCTTGAATAGGCTTCAACAAAGGTGGACTCTGAGTGCAGAGCATTGCGCTCGGAGACCACCCAGGTGTGTTAGAAAAGCAAATGAATATTCGCTTTTCTAACACTGAACCGCCTCTCCGCCAATCATTTGATGGGGCACAGTGATGGGGCACAGTGGCTGCATTTGATGGGCACTGTGGCTGCAATTGATGGGCACAGTGGCTGCATTTGATGGGCACAGTGAGGCTGCAATTGATGGGGTTTTTTTTTTCAGGATTTTTCAGTTTGTTTGCGCCCCCCCAAAAAAATTTTGAGCACCAACCACCACTGCTGCCTAAACATTCCTGCTGACAAAAACAGTTATTCTGTTCCCGGCAGTCCAAAGCCAGATGGCTAAGGATCAGAGTTTTCTGTAATATATGAATATAAACATTCCACATGCAATTGCATAATTGTCTTAAGCCAAGTCATGCTGTATAATCCCAGATGGATCTTGCGCATAATCTTCTGTGAAACACTGATCCAGCTCTGCCAAAACCACTTACACCAATGCCCGCAACTTCACTCAAGTGACTGAGAGCCACTCAGATACAGTCCTCAAACTGATGGTGAGTTTGTTCTCTGCTCTTTTAGGCTGGATTCTCATCTATGCATTTTTAGTGCTTTTTGCATTTTTTCAGATTTGTTCTACAGAACGTGTTCCATAGGAAACCATGTTAAATGGGCTGTAGTGCAATTCTGCAAAAATGCAAAACGCACTAAAAATGCACAGGTGTGAATCAAGCCTTAAAGATGAACTCTGGGCACAAAAGCTTTTATTTAATGATATTCCCCAATAGCAACAAAGGATATAAATCCATTTTGAATAAATGCCTTTGCAAACCCAGGTATTGCCTTAAAAAATTAGTGATGACATCATTGTGCTGTACATAACTCATGCAAAGAGCAGAGCTGTTAGAGGGACCCAAAAGGTCCCACCCACTGTAGGCTGCCTGCGGAAAACTACAGGAGGGGGCGGAGACAAGACCAGTCACCCTTCACAAGAGGAGAGAGCAGCTGTAACTGGTCTTTATGACAGGAAACTTCTGCACAGAGGCAAAGTTTCACACTGGATTACTACACAGATCTGGAAGAAATACAAAAATCACTCCAAAACTCAAGTAACAGTATGCATGCCTCTTCTTCTATTTAGACAATATTTGCTTATCCTGGAGTTCAGCCTTAACTGTAATCAGTTATGGTCTGGTCTGTAAAAGCTTTGTTGTCATAAGGGAGCAACACCTTTGATAGCTTTGATGGCATTAATAAATTTAGGTTTAATTTACCAAAATGCGTTTTAAAGCAAAACACTTTTTAGTGCCCTTCAGATCCACATGTTCTGCACCTTGGCTGCTTGGTTCATCATGTTGTCCACTCAGTTTCCCCCTCACTGATCTGCTTACTCTGGCATATTTTCTGTGTATTGCCCTCTTTGGCTCACAAACTATTTTACCTTCTTCATCTATGGTCTTTCTCTGATTTTTCCTTTCCTTTAACTTTTCCCTGTTACTTGTCCTTTCCACTCTCTCGTTAAGGCCTGGTTCACACCTATGCAGGCTGCAGTTTGCATATTCCAGGTGCATTTTGCATTTTTCAAAATATGTTTTTCATCCATTTGAAGTCTATGGAACCAAAAACCAGAAAAAGTCCCTGGCACTTTCCATAAAATGCAGAGATGTGAACTACATCCTTAGGAAACCATGTTAAATGGACTATAGTGTGTTTCTGGAAAGTGCACTAAAAAATGCATAGGTGTGAACTAGGCTTCTGCTCTCTATAGTTTTTTTTTTTTTCTTTTTAAGAATCTTCCTCTGCATCGACAGCGCAGAAGGTTTTTCTAATTTCCACATTCTAGATGCAAATTTTCTATTTTTTTGTTTATAGCCCAAAAAATAAAAACTGCAGAGGTGATCAAATACTACAAAAAGAGAGCTCTATTTGTTGGGATAAAAATTACACAAATGTTATTTGGGTCCATCGTTGCATGACCGATTAATTGTCAATTAAAGTAATGCAGTGCCGTATCCCAAAAAATGGCCTGGTCGTGAAGGGGGGGGGGTAAATCTTCTGAGGGTCAAGTGGTTAAAGTGGTTGTAAAGGCAGAAGGTTTTTATCTTAATGCATTCTATGCATTAAGATTAAAAAGCCTTCTGTGTGCAGCAGCCTCCTCTAATACTTACCTGAGGCCCATCTCAATCCAGCGATATTGCATGAGAGACTCAACTGTCTGGGACTCTCCCTCCTCATTGGATGAAACAGCAGTGAAGTGCCATTGGCTCCCGCTGCTGTCAATCAAAGTCAGTGAGCCAGTGTCTGACTGGACACAGGGAACTGCAGCTCAGGTTCCCCCTTAGCAATCTGCTTGCTGTGGGGGCACTCGACAGGAGGGAGGGGCCAGGAGCAGAGAAGAGGGACCCGAGAAGAGGAGTATCCGGGCTGTCCTGTGCAAAATCACTACACAGAGCAGGTAAGTATAACGTTTATGATTTTTAACTAAAAAAAAAGGAGACTTTAGTATCACTTTAAGCTATTCCACTTAATAAGATCCCTATTCAAATTCATATTAACGAATTAAAAACCCCATCATGGTCTCAGGCAGTGGCGGCCAGTCTCACACGCATTTCTGATTGGCCAGATTGAGGATCAGTGTTTCAACAGCGAATGTGTGTTGTAACACACCTGGGTGAGCTCTGGTCGCATTATCTTTGCAACCCAAGCCCACCCTATTTTGAAGCCTATTAGAGCCTCTGGCTCTAATCAGGTGCTTAAAAAAAATGCCCACGGTAATTCATGCGCCCGGTGCCCTGAAAGGGGCCAGACGTGTGAATAAGGGGCGGCCGTGGCAGCCGTGGATAGATCCATGCTATGCATGAATCTATCCGTTGCATATAGGGTGTGGCCTGGAGAGAGGGGGCTCCCCAAGCGCCCCTAATGAACGGCTGCCCCTGATCTCAGGGAAAAAAGAAAATGCTATACAGCTATTGCAAAAGCAACAATTGTCACCTTTTGATGGTAGCATCCCTAGACTATGTTATGAATAACTTGAGAAATGACAAGCATGAAGGAAATTCAAAGCAAAGGTAAATCCTCCAGGGTGTGCTCCTGTGGTATTACGTACAAGAGAATCTGTTTGCATTTCACAGGGTGACCTGTGTACACGAAATCAGCTATGCTATGTTAGTTATTCTGTGACACATTAACTGCTCTTGTCAATGGCTCAGAAATAGCTATCATAAAAACAGCTACTGTTTCTAGTGTACACAGTCCTGATGTTGCAGCTATCATCTCCATGGGCTGTACTTTCTATTATATCAATTTTTCAAAAAAGAGCTTGCTTGGGTCTATTGCCAGATAAACCAAATCATAGGATCCTTCTATGTGTAATTTCAATTTGGCTTCTGCAATCTAAGCCCTGAAAGTGTGATCTCTATAACTGGTCCAGTTGTGGTGAGATAGCTTAAGTCGGTCCAATAGTTTGGCAGACAGTGACTCGATCCAAATGACATTTTGCAGATCATAGAAAACTTTAATCCAAAACTTGTGAAGATGTTCACAGATTAGATAGGTCAAAATAACATAGTATGTCTAGCTCCAGCAGAATACAGCACATGGGATGAATGGATACTTAAAAATGAAGAACAAAAAAGGATGGGACTAACTGCATACAGCATCCCCTAGCTATGGAGTGAGCAAAGGACAAAATGATTTAAAGGCAAACAAAAAACAATCCTTGTGTAACATGAGACTATTTGTCATATGGTGCCCAGTGATCTTGCATTATGTATTTCCTCTTTTCTGTGGTCAACTTGCTATTGACCAAAAAAAACTGATGCTTAGTGAAAATACCTAAACATCAATGATCTGTATACCAAGGGCTTGTTAGATTTCTGAGATGCAATGTATAGCAGGGCTTTCCAAATTGTAATCCTTGGTGTGAGGGGAAGCTAAAGTGGCAGATATACCTAACGTGTTTGTTGATATAGCCATTAAACATTGATCATGACTTACTAGAACATTAATAATAATTAAAATAGCAACAATTCATGTGTCCGGTTTAAATTTTGTTCATCCCAATTTTGAGGGGATTGGTCCGCTCTGCTCACCCACCCCAGCCCCTGAGTCCTAGGGCTCATGCACCTTGTGGTGACCGGCCTTGGCCGCAGGGTAATTATTGTTTGATAGCCTACACCAAGGGCAGGCAACCTCAGTACTCCAGCTGTGGTGAGACTACAAATCCCACCATGCCTCTGCCTCTAGGAGTCATCAGAGGCGGCTCTCTAATTAGGCAAATTAGGCGGTCGCCTAAAGCCTCGCACTCACAGGGGCCTCGCGGCCGCCTAATTTGCCTGTTCTCAATCACTGAAGTTGACGCGGGCGGCTCCGCCTACCCCCACTGGGACTCTGTGGCTTAGGAGCTGACGGACAAATAAGATACTGCCCGCAGCCTGAGGAATAGCGGCCTCATCACGGAGCGTCCCAGTCCATGGGGCCTCAAGTGTTAGTTTTGCCTAAGACCTCACAAAGCCTAGAGCCGCCACTGATTGTCAGGGTCTTGCAATGTCTCATTGGGACTTGTAGTTTCACCACAGATGGAGGGCCAAGGTTGTCTACTCCTGGTCTACACCACGTGGCACATCCTTTCTGTCTTTTTTTTTGTGGTATTCAACATTGTGTCTATTGCTCATATCCCTTGCGTGGGAAGGGGCGTCTTTTATATTTCAATAAAAATCATATTACCAAAAAATAGCAACAATTCAAATAATCACTCATAATATTCGAGTTTGAGTTTTAAATATCAATTATTGTGTGGCATATAGGGCAAGACTTCAGGCTTTATAGACTTTAATGGTTTTATGTTTGTTGTAGGTCATTAGCTTTCGATGCGTAGTGAAGTATGGATCAAGATGACACACTGAAGTACACACTTAAAACTGTGCATGTGCATATACATTCACACAGGCCCTGATTTCCTGAAGTTCAAAGTCAAGCACAGCAGTGCTATGCTCACGTTTGCTATGCAGAACTCTACTTCTACCTATTAAGACTCTCTTTGTTAATGCAATGGCTGCTGCAAAACATTGAACTGAATAGCATACATGAAAGTGTGACAACCTTATTTCTATGCATGCCGAGCAAGCAACTTCTATAGGTATGGGTAGTATGGTATTATGGCCAGACATGATAAACGCACTTTTCTCCAATACTTTAATCTTATCAATGTTCTACCTGTACAAGTAAAGTTTCAAAATTAGCCAACTACTTATTATATAAAGAGAAAAGGATTGAGAAAGTAGACATTCTCAAAATTAGCAAACTTTGTGGGCATAACAATTATGTTAAAAACATACATAATAAAATCACTACAAACACCCACCACTTTGCAGTCGTTCAACAAATACCCAAATACAAACATGAAGGCATAGATCCAATCATATAGATATAGATATATAGAGTCCATCAATATAACAAACAGTATGGATAAATATCAAAGAGTCAGGTGAACTCCTCCATGTGTGTAACACGTACTGCCTCATGTTATGCCCACAAAGTCCGCTTTTTTTTAGAGAGTCTACTTTCATAATCCTTTTCTCTAATATTTGGATGTTGGCAATGTGGGGGTCCTCCTTCCCTGCTTATTATATAAAGACAAAAGAAAGAGTAGCATGGGAAAAACACATATAAGGAGAGATAATGGTGCTGCACACCCCGGGTGATATAATATGGGAAGGTTCCCCCAGAGAGAGCAGCCAAATGAGTAAATAATAAATACATTTAGAAAAATATGTTCTATATTAAAAGTTATTAACATACAATGTTTCCATAATAGTTAAAATATGAGCTCTAAAGGGGACATGCCCAAAAGTGCAAAAAATGCAAACACAGAATTGTACATAACATTACATGACACAAAATGTCTGACGTATGACAAAGCTCACGCGTTTCGACCAATTTGATTGATTGGGGTCTTCTTCAGAGGATAGGTTTGCTGCAAAGAAACTGCATTTAGCACATCAGATTGAAAAATGCATAGATGATTGTACATACATGGAATGGCCATCTCATATAGTTACCAATATATGTGGCGGGGACCTCTCAACCAGAAAAAAGCTGTCAGATAATCCCGCGTGATTCAAGGTCAGATAGAACCCCAGGAGGAGACGGCTTACAAGGAGTCACACGTTTATGTACCACCCAGGGCACACCAGGCCGGGTGGGGTCGACACCTGCGGCAAAGTTCCAGAGCGTAAATTCATAGGATATATAATATATTGTACCCATAATAAATTTAAATTGATTATTGCACGATCAGAAAAACCACCAAAGGAGTATTATGCATGTTATATAAGTATCTTAAAAATGTAGGTAATTAGTGCATAAATAATAATGTTAGTGTAAAAGAGAACCATAAAGAGCACAGAGGCAGGACATGAATAGATAAGTGAAAAGTGGTGGGGATTTTTTTTTTTTAAATGGAAAAGAAACAAGGAAAAAGGGAAAGGGGTAGTGAAAGCAAGTGAGTGAAAAATTACATGAATGCAGATGAATTGAAATGGGGATGTGGTAAGAAGGGACAAAAAAAAAAAAAGTGCATGTGTATTACTGAGCGCGGAGGTGGCATATGTGGAAGGAGTGGAGAAAAGTGCTATAATGTAAAAAAAGAGAAAGATGTGCAATGAACAAAAATAAGTGAACAGGAAAAGTGAAGAAAAGTAAATGAAAAACATCATAGATGCAAACATAGTGAAATGAAATAAATAGTGTTACAAAGGTGAAAGAGAGAGGGAAAAGGGAAGAGAGAATAAGACGACAAAGCGGATGCATTTAGGTGCAGGGCGCAGTGAAAACTGGAAAAAGGTGGGCTGATGGATAAAAAAGGGGATGACAAAGAAATATAAAAATATGAATGAATGGTGTAATGTGAGGAGGGAAAAAAAAAGGACCTGTGATGAGCAGGAATGAAGAATGGTGATGGGAATGAGTGACTATTGAGAGGTGAGGAGAGAACAATATGGATGAATAATGAAGTGATGAAAATGCTGAAAAGGAAAAGTGAAATAAGAACTGAATGAGGAGGACAGCATGTGTGGAAGAAAATGGATAACAGAAAAGTATGTGCATGCTACAAGTGTATCAGTTAGACAATTAGAAAATTAGTTATTACCTTAATGGTTGAAAAATGATAATGCCATCGTAAAAATGACTATATTGTCAAGAATGAATAACGTATGGAAAGTCGGTAGCCAATGTGCCTATTAATAAGAATTGCTGGTTAGGATGTCATCATGGGCGTAGCATAAGGGGTTGCAGGGGGTCACAATCGCAACCCCACCCCTAGCTCCAGGGGGCCCCTGCAGCCTCCCTATCATATTATCATATCCTCCACAAAATCCAGCTCCGATCTGCCCTAGGGCCCCACAGCCACTCTCCAGTACTGGGCTTCTACTTTGCCTTCCACAGTCCAAACCCATGTGTTTCCATTGGCTGGGGAGAAGCTGTAAGCCACTTCCTGAATGGAGAGGAACATGAGGTGAGAACAGCCCAGGATGGGGAAGTGTCTGTGCTGTGTGCTGGCAACATGGAATGGTAACCGAGCTCAGCGGGGCAAGAGGAGGAGAGTGCTGTCCTGTAGCTACGATGGGACCAATGTCACTGGTGAGGTATGGCACTGCTCAGTGTCTCCTAGTCACCTTCTGGGATTCTCTGTACCCCCACCCCCCCCCTGTCTACTTAACCCAATTTCCTGACAACTGGGAAACAGACACACACCTCCGGGAGGTGACCTTACCCCAACACCTGCACGCCTCTTCTGGGGGGGGGGGGGGGGCCTGAAGGTCTGCAGGCTCCAGATTTTGTGTCACATGGCTTTGCCCTCCCAGATCTAAGTTGCCCCCCCCAAAGCCCCTTGATCACCCCCTCCACCCTGGATGCTATGCCCGTCTGCTGAGCTCCTTTCCCATTACAGCACTCTATACTGTTCCTCCTCCGCAGGGCTGAAATAACATTCCTTTACAACACAGCCAGTTAACCATGATCTACATAGGGTGTATCTGCCTACTGCAACTATACTGCACCAGAAAATTTCACAGGTCAGAAGGGCAACATAAAAGCCAGATACACCCTGTGAAGACGGACATACTGTGTGTAAAGTAATGTGATTTCAGCCCTGTGTAGTGTGTGTGTGTGGGGGCGGGGGGCTGTATACAGTGCTGGGATGGGAAAGGAGCTCTGCCAAGTGACCTGCCAGGGGTCCCTGTCCTCTGATTCTCCAGCGGTAATCCCGGTCCTCTGATTCTCCAGCGGTAATCCCTGTCCTCTGATGTAAAGAGGAACTCTGGGAACTCAAAACTCTTAAGCCACTTTGAGTGGATTCAATGTATGTATCTGCACGCACATTGGAAGTAGTGGTGGTGGGGGGGGGGGGGCCAGGTCAACTTTTGCATCAGGGCCCACAAGCTTCAAGCTACGCCTCTGGATGTCATATTAAGACATAGCCTAGCGAAACCTGGCAGATGGCTTATTTGCAGTTTGCAGTCAACAAGGCCTATGATGAAAAAGGTACGGTGGTGGATCACTGATGTTTTGGGGATGTGTGAGCTACAAAGACACAGGAAATTTGGTCAAAATTGATGGCAAGATAAATGCAGTATGTTATCAAAAAATACTGGAGGATCATTTGCATTCATCATCCAGGAAGCTGCGCATGGGACGTACTTGGACATTCCAACATGACAATGATCCAAAACACGAGGACAAGTCGACCTGTCATTGGCTACAGCAGAATAAAGTGAATGTTCTGGAGTGGCCATCTCAGTCTCCCGACCTCAATATCATTGAGCCCCTCTGGGGAGATCTCAAACGTGCAGTTCATGCAAGACAGCCCAAGAATTTACAGGAACTGGAGGCTTTTTGCCAAGAGGAATGGGCAGCATGAGAAGGTAAAGAGCCTCATCCACAAATACCACAAAGGACTTCAAGCTGTCATTCATTTTAAAGGGGGCAATACACGGTATTAAGAACTGGGGTATCTAAACTTTTGATCAGGGTCATCTGAGTAGTTTCTGTTGTGATTATGATTTAAAAAGAGTAAACACAGTTGATTGATAATAAATGGCTTCAGCCAAACACTAATCATGAGTGAAAGAAAAGTTTTTGTGTTATCATTCATATTCTCTGAAAAATTGCCAAGAAATCATAAATTCTGCCAGGGTATAAAGACTTATAAGCACAACTGTACATGGCTGCATATACAGTTGTGCTCAAAAGTTTGCACACCCTGGCAGAAATTGGGAATTTTTAGCATTAACATTAAAAATATGACTGATCATGCCAAAAAACTTTTATTTAAGGATAGCAATCACATGAAGCCATTTATTATCACATAGTTTTCTGGATCCTTTTTAAATCACAATGATAACAGGAACCACCCAAATGGCCCTGATAAAAACTTTACATACCCTGGATTGTTTGGCCTTGGTACAAACACAGAAGGTGGAACACACAGGTTAAAACGGCAGTTAACCACTTAAGAACCGGGCCTTTTTTTCAAACTTGTTGTTTACAAGTTAAAATCATTTTTTTTTTTTGCTAGAAAATTACTTAGAACCCCCAAACAATACATTTTTTTTCGAACACTCTAGAGAATAAAATGGCAGTTGTTGCATTATTTTTTGTCACACCGTATTTGTGCAGCGGTCTTACAAGCGCACTTTTTTTGTAAAAAATACACTTTTTTGAATTAAAAAATAAGACAACAGTAAAGTTAGCCCATTTTTTTTATATATATTGTGAAAGATGTTAGGCCAAGTAAATTGATGCCCAACATGTCATGCTTCAAAGTTGCGCCTGCTCGTGGAATGGCGACAAACTTTTACCCTTAAAAATCTCCATAGGCGACATTTAAAAAATTTTACAGGTTGCATGTTACAGAGGAGGTCTAGGGCTAGAATTATTGCTCTCGCTCTAATGATCGCGTGATACCTCACATGTGTGGTTTGAACAGAGTTTTCACATGCGGGCACTACTCACGTATGCATTCGCTTCTACACGTGAGCTCAGCGGGACGGGGCATGTTTTTATAAATGTATTATTTTTTTTCTTATTTATTTTACCTTTTTTTATTTTTACACTGTTCTTTAACAAAAACATTGTGTCACGTTTATTCCTATTACAAGGAATGTAAACATCCCTTGTAATAGAAAAAAAGCATGACAGGACCTCTTAAATATGAAATCTGGGGTCAAAAAGACATCAGATCTCATATTTACACTAAAATGCATGAAAAAAAATAAAATAAATAAAAATGTTGTTTTGAAAAAAATAAAAAAAATAAAATGTTGCTTTAAGAGCTATGGGCAGAAGTGACGTTTTGGTATGGAGCCGGGTGGGGGCCATCTTCCCCTCAGCTCCATACCACAGGTATGAGGAGAGGACGCGACCGTCGCTGCCGGCGGCACAGGTAAGCGGCGGAGGGCACCTTGAGGACAGCGGGAGGGCCCCTCTCCCGCCGCCGATAAAAGTGATCTTACGGCGAATCCGCTTCAGAGACCACTTTTATCTGAAAGCGGACCGCCCGCTGAAGAAGAGGATACTGGGGTTATGGCAGCTAGGAAAGGAATTTTCTCTTAGCTTAGTGAATGTGATGGAATTTCACTTTGCAAAAAAAAAGCAGCATTTTTGCTTGCATGTGATTGAATGATGGACTTTAGTAGTGCTCCACCTCATTTACTAAGCCCTGGGGAAAATTATTTTGCAATATGCAAATTCCCTTGCAACATGAACAGTCTGTTTCCTTTTAGTAAATGAACCCCTAAAGCTGACATAGATAGGTATTTTTTTTTTTTGTTCAACCAGCATGTTGAACGAAAAAAGCTGACCTGGTTCCTTCATTCAAACATTTGTGGTGAATGGGGGAATCCTACCCACCCCATTGCGCAATTGTATTCTGACAGCAGGGTGACTTTGCCGCCATTAGAATACAAAGATCAGCATTGCAGGCTATAGCAAGTGAGATATTCATTAGGACTGAATGTTTTCTAAATATTTAAATAGTTGGGCGTATAGTAGGGTATGTTTTTACATCTGTCATGGAGGACTGAAAGCACAGGAGCAGAATTTGGAGTGTTTGTTCTACCTCTATCCACTGTTTCATTGGCTTATGTCTGAACCAATTGACTATTCTTCCCAGATGTACCGCCACATGATAGAGGCCCACTGGAAAGCTGGAAAGCCCAGCCCACCAGTTCTCTTCTGAAAACAGAGAACATAATAGCTGATTCTTGCCAATTTCTTTGCTCAAATGAATTTTGGGAATAACAAGTGTATATGACGAAAAAAAGGTCTGGGGGATAGCTATGGGGAGACCTGGAACGAGGCATAGGATCCAATAAGCTCTTTTCCTTAGCAGGGAATGAAAGTCAACTAAATCATTTGTTGTCAAATAGCTCTGGCAGAGGTTGGTTACTATGGAAAGAATGGTATTTCCAGAATACTGCAGAGCTAGTGACAGGCGAAGTTGTATTTCTAAAAACACTCTTCTACTGAGCAGGGGTGGGGTGGCACTGATATTTCCAGGGACACTGGTAACAGGTAGTACTATTTGTGGGACACAGCCAGGAGCAATGTGCTGCTGAGCCACGAATGAGTACACAGGGACATTGGCAGGGAAAATCTAATGAAGAAACTGAATAGTGATTTTTTTATTTTTTTTTCCTATACACAATACAACTTTCTTAATCTGTAGTTATCTATTCTGGGAACACCTTTACCAAAAAGAAAATTTGAAAAGTAGTGAAAGTTAAAATAAACCTGTTATGAGAGGATTACCACTGCTGTTATTTCTGACCTATTTTTTTAAAACCTAGCCGTCTGGCTTTCTACGTTTATGAGTATTTTCTATCCAGTTGACCGGTAACAATTTGGGAAGTAATGAAATACAAATATCTGAATTTCTTTTTCAAGGGTTGTGCTGGGTCAGAATTTCAGCCAGGCAACTAGCATTTTCAGAAAAAAACGCTCAGCAACAGCAGCCTCCATGTTTTTTGTATGAAAGGTTTTATGCAAGAATTTATATAATAAGGTAAAGCGTATGCAAATTGTAGTAGCCCAAAGTAATCTTTTACAGATCTGACAGTACTACACCTGGTTGCTGGGGATTACTGTAATCAGCACATTATCATTCTGCACTTCCTATATACAGTGTTCGTGTGTGTATGTGTACATCCATATATATATATATATAGTGTGTGTAGATAGATAGATAGATAGATAGATAGATAGATAGATAGATAGATAGATAGATAGATAGATAGATAGATAGATAGATAGATAGATAGATAGATAGATAGATAGATAGATAGATAGATAGATAGATAGATAGATAGAGATATATATATATAAACAACGTATATGACTTTCAGCATGGCTACCATGCATTGTGTATACATTTTTATATATTTGTTGTATGTATTTTTATTTATTGCTGTTATGGTGCTTGTACTGCTTGTCACCCAGGAACCTGGCACTGAAGGTTTGACTGATTTCCACGTTCACGTTAGATTTGATAGTGAAACTTCCTTACTGTTGTCATGAAGTCTTCAAGAAATCTTTCCAAATTTGGAAACCTAGCAGAAACTCAAACATTGCTATCATTCATGGGTGTCCACAATGTTCTGTTTGCAATAGGGGCAGTCACTGTACCCAGCCTACATCATGTCCCTGCACAGGTGTAACATAAGAGGCGTGTACCACTAATGCTTTTCACATCCATCTCTCAGACCAACAGGTAATTGGCATTCAGCAAAGTCTTCAAATGCATTCAAGAAGGCATGTCATAACTACATACAGAAACAGAGGGTAAATATTATGCGTTGCCAGTTGTGACAACTGTTGTTAGAATCCAGTTGTTATGTTTCTAATGAAGTATATTAATTTTGTGATGGCAAGTGAAGGCGTCTTGAAATTATATACCTATAGTTATGAAGTGGGTACATGTCCAAATAATAAATGTGAAAATAAAACATTTGACCCAACATACAGATATTCAGTCTTTCAAGTCAGGTGTTGTATTAGAAACAACACAGTTGTGGGCAGGGCCATTCGGCCTGCACATGGGGGTGCCTTTAGATGTGCATGCGCTCACCAATGCCTGGGACTTGGTGGTAACCGCGTTCATGTAAAAGTCAAACATAATGGCGGTACCCCAGATTAGAGATGAGCCATACACTGTCTGCAAGAGTTTGTTTACACAGACTCCTTCTGAAAAAGTGCTATCCCAGGTTACTACACGCTTTCCTCGATGTATATTGCATTTAAGAGGCACACTGCTGAGCCCATGCCCTCTTCACCAGTCAAACATACCTCTGCCACCTCACTCCCAGTGACAGAATGGGGTCCCACCACATACCTAGCGTGGACCTCATGCGTGCACTCACTCAACTCTCTTGATCTCCCGTACCATGCGGCCAAGCTACGGGGCTCCTTATGTGTCTGCGGTCCCGATACCTTCAGGGAACCGACCGATGGGGAGGAAGCCAGATCATCACCCCTCGCGCTACCGGAGGACCCTCCTACATGCCAGGTACCACACTTCATGACCGGCTGCTTTGCTCCTTGCACTAGTTCTTGCTTACCCATACCAACTACATTCTTCTTCCACTTGTCTTGCCGAGGTATCCCTTTTTGTAGTGTTTTTATGTCATACTCCATATATTCACATATGCTTTACTGACCCTGTTCTTTCATATGCCAGAGACCATTATGAACCCCTTTAAATTATTTCAGACCAGACTTAGAACGGTTTGGCAACTTTTGCAGTCATTTCTCACGGCAGAACAGAGAGAGCATTAAAAATCCAGACCCTAAACTAACGGAGCTGGCTGCCCAGGCAATCCTTTACAGGTGCTAGTCCATAGCTGGTGATCTCCAATGACTGGTACATCTGCATCTTGTGCTGATTACATGGTGTGTTCCCATGTTCCCAAAGTCCCGCTGGACTCCAGAAGGGCCTCTGAATGGGGCCTTCTCCCTATTTATGTATCACACAGTGTGGAAGGCCAGCTCAAGACCAAAAGCCCAGGAACTGAAAATTAACTCTTCCCTAGCCTGAGTGAGCTGATTACCTTGCTAGGCAACCTGCCTACACATTCACTTTATCTTAGTGGTGTCATTAGAGCAGCCTTTCTTGACCTTTTAACACCAGTGGATACCTTGAAAATATTTTCAGGTCACAGGGAACCCCTACTAAACATTTAATGAGGTCAGTGGGAAAATGCTCCTTACATTGGTGGCTAGTGGGAAGAATGCACACTTACATCGATGGTCAGAATTACAAACCGCTAAAAAGGTCATTGGTGTTATGCAGCTGGCAAGCGGTGTTGGTCCTGGAACAAATGTAAGTACCATAGGGCGTCAATTATCCCCTGCTAAAAGAACCCCTACCCAAATCTGGAGAAACCCCACAGTTCCACAGAACCCATGCTGAGATCACATTTGGTATTACTTAGTAAGACAGTGCAAAACAGGGGAGAAATGGACTAAGAGGCAGGAGACATTTGCTCCCCAGACCAGTACTTATAATGTATACTTGGCAAGTGGCCTTGAGCAGAGATCTTTCACCCTTTAGATGTCAATTATAAATGACCCTCAGTCAGTCAGTGACACATGGTGGCCATGATATACCTACCTGCTCCCCATTCGGACCTGTAAGGAAATCTTCCACCACTACTTTGAGATGTCATGTGTCTGAATGCCAAGAGATGCCAAGAAAGCTGATTCTGAAGGATGTGAAAAGATGGGTGTCACAATAAAGCCTCGTACACACGATTTGATTTTGCGCAGACAAAACCTCTGACTTTTGTCCGAAGGCGTGTGCCTGGATTTTGTCTTGCATACAAACGCCAAGGAATTGTCGGCCAACAAACATGAACGTAGTGACATACTTCGTGGTTTTTCAGCACTTTAGCGACACCCTTTGGGCTCCTTCTGCTAATTTCGTGTTAGTAGAAGTTTGGTGAGTGTTGATTCGTGCTTTTCATTTCGCACTTTTCAGTTTGCGCATTTCATGTTGTGCTTTTCAGTTCGTTTCTGAGCGGCCAGTCGTCAACGAGACATGTTACGGAATCGGAGGACATAACATGTTATTTATTATTGGCCTTGGAGTTATTGCTTTGACCCAAGTCCAGTCCAGGAACAGGAGGAGTTCTTGGACCAGAAATTGGTTGCTTTATTAATCGTGACCAATTATGCCATATGCCTTTGCTGCGGGAGCTCCAAGAGAATAAGCCAGATGATTTTTGGAATTCTCTCCGGATGACGGACTCCTGCTTTCACCAACTCTTTGCATTGTTGACCCCCTATATTAGGAAGCAGGACACATGCATGAGGCTTTTATTTTATTTATTTTTTTGAATAATGATTTGATTTGTTATATTTTCTATATTTTTGGATGCATAGAATGCACTTTTTGGTTAAGTTCTTTTGGCAGATAGCATGTCTAATTTTATTTGTTTTCTTTTTTAATGCACAATAAAAAAAATTGTGTAGAATAATACTTGGCTATGTGTTTTACTTCAAATGACAGTTTGGGAATAGGCAGTTACATTTAAAAAAATACAATGTAAAATTGACAAGGGACACCAACATAGTTGTATTTTTAATCTTAAAAACTGCGGGATAATGGTGTTGTGGTAACTTGCCCAAAAATAGAAAAAAAAGCATATTAATATTATTCTTGATATCACTAGGAAAAAAAAGCCTTTGAAAATTCATTTGCAATAACTCCATCAGTATCACCAGCAAAGCAGCTTCATTATTATCCCATTAAAGAAGAAGAGAATTGTGCTCTGCATTTCGAGATTTCATAATTTGCCACGTCATGAATGTTAATTCTCCATTACGAACGCTAGTTTACAAGACTGACCGCTTCTGGCTCGTCCTTGCTTCCGAGCATGCGTGTTTGTACTTTGGACTTTTGTCCGACGGACTTGTGTACTCGGAAAATTCGACAACAGACATTTGTCTGCAGAAAATTTTAAAACCTGCCATCCAACATTTGTCCGCGGAAAATCCAATTGTCCGATGGAGCATACAAACGGTCAGATTTTCCGCCAACAGCCTGTCATCACACATTTCCCATTGGAAAATCCGATTGTGTGTACGCGACTTAAACCATGAACTTTAGGAAAAGCCCCCTTTCGCCATGGTCATTAATCAACAAAGCACCATGACACACTTGATATTTGTCCCTATCATTAAAGAGCTATGTGATTATACTTGCCTCCCAGGCTAAAATGCATGTCTGCTCCAACAACTAATCTCTCCTTTTCCACATAAAGTCCTGCAAAGCTAATAGATACCATGGATTGCTGACAGATATCAAACTTATTTTAAAAGCAGTGACTAACAGGTTATTTAGCCAAGTTTGATATTTGTGCTGATATTATACGTTTACAGCACATACTATACTTGTACTGTATGTACTAATAATGATGCATATATAGATTCTTTGTGGCAAATCCCATTAATATGTTATAATTTCTGGCTGTTAAACTACAGTTACAGCTTTAGCAACAAGTCATGTTACAAGTAAGCTTTAAGTATCTAGTAGCTTTAAGTAGCTTGAACTATCAGTAAGTTTTCAGAATCTTTCAGTAATTTTGGCTACATATTGAAGACACCTTCCCGAGAAGTGGTATTTGAGGAATCTGAAACATGAACTAGGTCTGTTTTTCATCATAATATTTACCACAGTGGAATATTTAGCCAAAGAATTTGTTTCTGGCACTAGCAGTTTTTTACAATGTCCTCTATTATGAGACCACAGGCTCCAATATACCGAGCAATTTCTAACAGAATATGTGGGGAGACTGAATAACAAAGGGGAAATAAAGGTTATTGGTTGCACAGGCTTTGGTTAAATAGCAAATTCAGATATGTTGAATTCGTAGTAGACCTACATTTTCCAATTGGTTTTTAGTATTTGAGGTTCAAATAAGGGAAAACCCGCCCATTTGTCAGAAAATTGTGCAGATTCTTATACGATTCTTATAAGCTTTTCATTGTTGAGACTTTTCAGGTGACAGGGGAACAACCCCTATGGAAAAGGTGCTTTAGTTCAAGGGCAGTGAGATGCCACCTTCTCTGCCAAGCACGGTGTTGTTAGCCAACATTTGACTGAAGCAGATTTGACATATCTTGGATAATACATTTCCAAATATAATCAAAATTTGGGTCTTATGCCCCGTATACACGGTCAAATGTTCGATGGGAGCTTGTTGTCAGAAATTCCGACCGTGTGTAGGCTCCATCGGACATTTTCCATCGGAATTTCCGTCGCACAAAATTTGAGATCTGGATCTCAAATTTTCCGACAACAAAATCCGTTGTTGTAAATTCCGATCGTGTGTAAACAATTCCACACATGCTCGGAATCAAGCAGAAGAGCCGAACTGGCTATTGAACTTAATTTTTCTCGGCTCGTTGAACGTCTTGTACGTAACCGCGTTCTTGGCGTTCGGAATTTCCAACAAGATTTGTGTGACCGTGTGTATGCAAGACAAGTTTGAGCCAATATCCGTCGGAAAAAATCCATGGATTTTGTTGTTGGAATGTCCAATCGTGTGTACAGGGCATAAGAGTGTTAGCTGGCAATAAATTTGATTGGCACATAAAGATATACATAACAGCTTGCTTTATGCTAACAGCTAAAAGGCCCAAAGGAGAGATCCACAAAGAGGCTAGCTAACATAAGTAAAAAATGCAATGGCGAGTAATTTACAAGTATTTATTCACAATTTATTCATGCTATAGGATCATTATTGCCAGTTTCCTGAATTAGACCTGGAAATTATTGTTCAATATACAGATGGAACATTTCATTTTCTTTCCATTTACTCATCTACAACTGTTTGCACTATGTAATACAAGCTGACAGATTCCGAACTGTAGAAATGATGCAACTGGCCCACTTGAACGTAACATTTGTTTTTAAAAGGAAGTTTAGCAATTTGTTTCAGTCTGAAGACTGTGATTTCATCAACTGGACAACAGTACATTCACTATTTTGGGTGATGCACCTTTCTTGTGAAACTGCTTGGTTTGATGCACTAATGAGAAACTAACTGACTAAACAAAAAACAGGTCAATTTAAAGTGGAATGGTCAGCAAAATTAAAATTGACATATATGATGCAGTCTGGCATTGGAATTAATGCAGTAGTTTTTGTTTTTCTAAGTCTTCCCAGTAACATAGTTTTATTACCTGTTGACTCAGGCAGTAGATCAGTTATTTTTCCAGTCCCAAGCTGGCCAGCAAAAGAGGCAGCTACAGCAGGTAGGACAAATCATCTACATTAACGCTGACAGGGATGCTTACAATGGACAGCTTTTTATTCTTATGGTTTTAAACATTTTTTTTTCCAAAAGAGAAAGAAACGTGTTGGGACAAACCATTTAACTGTATGCTTTGGGACAAACATTTAAAGTGGTTGTAAACCCTTTACAATCACTTTAACCTACAGGTAAGCCTAGATTAAGGTTTACCTGTAGGTACTTGAAATATCTCCCAGACCTGCACGGTCTAGGAGATGTTTGCAAATCGCCATAGGGCCGGAGTTGGGAAGGGCATGCCTTGCCATTTCTAGCTCGGGTCATGCCGTTAAAGGTGGCTCCCGTGCGCATGCGCAGGAGTGACGTTACGCGCCATCACGCGACTCTGCCCAGTCACAGAGCCGGACTTCCCGGAAGGAAGAGGGGTGAAGAATAGACGCTCGCTACTAGCGAGGAAGACGGGGATATCGTGGGCTTCTCCTGCAGGTAAGTGTCACATAATGGGCTACTATGCAATGCACACTAGCCCATTATGCTTTACCTTTGCAGGGAAACAAAGAGGAAGTAACACCCATCAGGGTTTACTTCCTCTTTAAAGCTAAAGTTTAGTTTAAAAAAAGTTGTATACTGCACTACGTGCACAACTTACTGCTAATGAAGGGTGTCCTTTGTCATGCTAGCTGCAGATGTGAAAGTCTTTAGATGCCCTTCATCCCCCTTACTCTGTTTAAAAAAAACAAAAAACTCCTTTTAATGTTTTCACAGAATGCTAAATGTTCTATGAGTGGAGGAGTGTATCCTGTCATTCATCCATCCTTCCCTCAACTCATTCTGGGAAAACAATACAAGGAATTTTCTTCTAAATTGCACAGAGGGAGGAATCTTTCCTGCTAGCTATTGTATTTTGACAGCCAGCACCATCGGCTGTCGAAATACTTGCAGGCACTGTTCAGCCAATAATATTAGCAGCTGCCAGTGGCACCCAATTTAGCCAAATTCAGCAGAAACTGGACACATTTAGAGCCATGTTTGACAGCCTCAAGGCTACACTAACAATGCTGCAATCATATTAAAGTTGGGGGGGGGGGAATTTGACTCAGGAAAACAAAAGATGGGGTGTTATCACTGGTTACAGACTGCATCATATATGTCTTTTATTTATCTTGTCTATAGCTTTCCTTTAAAAGAGAAGTATAACTATAAAGCTTTTTTTGGCCATACTTCTTCTATGGATCACAGAAGTGCAGTTCATCCTGCACTTCTGTTACCCGTTTTCAGCCCACAGCAAGCTAAAGTCCGCTGTTGGCTGATGTCACTGCTGGTCCAGCCTCTGAAAAGATCCCGAACATATTATCGGGATCCACCCAGCAGCCTGGACTGGCACCTGGCCGAGCCTGTTAGATATCTGCCGAGAGCATGAGCCAGCCCCTCCCGCCCCCTTCACAGCCCAGCACTCCAGCAAGCTGGAGAGGAGAGCAGAGAGCCACTGACTGACAGGCATTGCTCTCTGCTCAGAGCGGAGGGGGAGAACTGAGCGATTAGGGGTGTTTGATTGCACAGTTTTCATTGCAAAACCAGCGAGGGACAGATGCAGCATCGGATCGATGCTGCATCCACCTAGGTGAATATTCTTCTTTTTTTTTTTTAGAAAGTCCATACTTCTCTTTTAAATATTTGAAAGTAAAAAAAAATGAACATGTGTAACAACATCAGCATTGTAAGCATTGTACATTTTAGATATCATTTTTATTATACATTAGTCAGTATAATTTTCTGACTTCATGTCCATACAAAGGATTAATTCCAAATATAAAGACTGACTTATAAGTGGTATCATATTATTAATATTATTTTTTTTATTATTATTTAAAATACTTAAAATCACTTACATAAAACTTGTATTCTACAGCAAGATTAACTGTTATGTGTTGCCTTTTTGAAGTCTGTATGTTTTTTGTTTTTGTTTCATTCAGTTCACAGATCCCCACATCCACATAAGTAATGTTGATGCATGGATCTCTCTAGTTGAGACATTGGGCTCCAGGTCGCATGCAGTTATTAGGTGCTTTCCCAAATACCGCATGTGATCCTGAAAATGTCAGTTCACTTTTGCTTTATGTGGTATTTACCACATAAAGCAAAGATGTTTGGTAAATACCACATAAAACAGTAGTGAAACTCAATTCACGAAAGGAAAATAATAAACATTTGGTATATAAGTAGTGATCCCGGTATGTTATATTTAAGGAACCGTCAGCCACAAGCATCCTTACCAACCAGTACACCAACATGGTTGTTAGAAATGTGTGGCTGCTGGTGTCCTCAACACAGTGTTTCTCAACTCCAGCCCTCAAGGTGCCCCAACAGGTCATGTTTTCAGGATTTCCCTCAGATGAAACAGCTGTGGTAATTAGTAAGGCAGTGAAACTGATCAAATCACCTGTGCAAATAATGGAAAGCCTGAAAACATGACCTGTTGGGGCACCTTGAGGACTGGAGTTGATAAACCCTGCCTTAACCAATGAATCATCACCTGTCAATGGGGTTTCCCGTTGACAGCTGAAAAAAAATTGCTGGCAATAAAAAATAAAGAAAAAAAATGTCCCCCCCAATGCATACCAGCTTTTTTGGGTCTGGGATGGATTTTGAGGAGAACCCCCATGCCAAAATGTTTTAAAAAATGGTGTGGATCTCCCTCAAAATCATCCGAGCATGCAGCCCAGGCAGGTCAGGAAGGAGGGGGGCAAGTGAGATATACCAGGCCACATGCCCCCAGATCCCGGCCCCCCTATGTAAATGAGTATGGGGTACACAGTACCCCTACTCATTCACCAAAAAAAAGTATAGTGTAAATAACCACAGGAGGCAATTTTGACAAGTACTTTATTTAAAAAAAACTAAAATTAAATTAAAAAAAACTGTTGCCCAGCGTAGATCCATTGTCAATCACGATGGTCGCCAACCCACCCCCCTTGTGACATCACCACCTGGGGGCAAGCTCCATGGTGTTGATTTACTAAAGGAGCATATTTTAACTTTGCCTAGTGACCCTTTGTTTACTTTAAGCACCCAGTTATGCAGACAAATTTACATGTACAAATTTCATTTGAACATAAGTAGATGTTTAAAGTAAATACAGCTTTACTGAGCTTAGTAAAAAAGTAAATAACTCATATCTCATAGCAAATACATAATTCAAGGTAAAACTTGACTATTCTCTACAGAACATATACTGCGGGACATTGTAGCATATCTAATGACTTTTTGCTTTATTTTTTTTAGATTGGAGAATGGTCACAATCCCTCTCTAAGTAAGGGAAATCCCCTTGTAGACAATTGTCACCTGAACCTGTGTGCAATTCTTGTTTTATTTTTATTTTTTTTGTTAAGGCTTGGTATGGGGGCTCATTGAAAATAAAATGATGGCTGTAAGCCAACACACATAAACGCACAAAAGTGAATATTTGTGAATGGGTAATGTTTCCTACATATAATAAAATAGACTTTAAATATTAATATATTTATATTAAATATCAGCGCCACTATTTCATCCATAATTTCCTTTTGGTGAATTAGGTTTACATACATACATACATACATACATATAGACTTTAAATATTGTAAATCCGGGGGGGCGTAACCGGATGCAGGAGAGAGTGTGTGTGAGAGAGTGAAAGTGTTGGACGCTTCCCCTCCGCTCCGTTCCTTACCTCTCCCTTGACTTTAAAGTGCCTGGAGCTCCGGGCGACGAGGAGGCTGATGCGGGACTCGTTCGAAGGGCCGCCTGCTTTTTTCCTTCCCTGGCTCCCTTGGGGACTCTCGCTCTGTGCTTCATACTGGACGTTTGGAGGGGGAGCTGTCTCCTTTTGTCTCTCTGTCTCCCCTGACTGGTTAGCGGCCGAAGCCGAGGCCGAGCTGAAGCCTCGCGGGGCACGGAGCCGTCCGTGATCCCTCGAGATTCTACGAGACTTGCAGTTTTGATCCTGAGTTGCTTGGCTGACACGAAGGGGGAGCGGGATACGGTGAGAGCACTGCAGGTAAGTGGGGAGACCCGCCAGGAGGCTCAAACCCTCCCCCCACCAATCCTCAATACTGTCCTCAATAAACTTTTAATAAATTCCAGAATACAGTTGATATGTAAAAAAAAAACGAGTAGCAGAGGCGCGGAGGAACAGCCACCCCAGGACGGGACCCTGATGACACATTCTGCTAAGGAGAAGGAGAGTTTGAACCAGGTGGCAATAGCTGCAGCAACCAAATTGGAGTGCTTCGCCCATACAACCTCCCTGTCGCCTGTTAAGGGGGCCCACCAACAGGTAACAGCACAAGCTAAAACCCAGGCGGGCTCCGCATCGGACAGAAAGAGCCAGGGCCAGGGCAATGTCCTTGGCCAGCTGTCTTCAAACCCTACCACGCCATCTAACAGAAAAACTGTGAGTACCAAAGGGACTGGGGGAGGAAAGACAGGAATTGTATCTGCAAAATCTACCGCAGTGGCTGGGGTGGCCATCGCTACTGGTCCCATATTGGAGGAGGTGGAACCCACATTAAGAGATGTGCTGTATGCCGTTAATGCCTGTGAGGACTCTATTATCAGTCTCGATAACCAGTTAAAAAGCATTAGGAGGAATTACTCTTAATGTGTCAGGAACTGTATAAGACCATGGAAAGGACTACAGCCTTAGAACAGAGATTAAGTACAGTCGAGGACAGTTTATATCCACTAAGGCAAGAAGTTAAGGAGATGAGGGAACAAATGGTTATACAGGCAGCGAAACTCCATAAAATGGAAAACAGAAATCGTAGAAATAATGTGAGAGTGGTAGGCCTACCGGAACAGAGTGAGGGTCTTAATCCCGTCATATTTTTAGAGGGGTGGCTCAGAGAAATTTTTGGGCCTACCACCTTTACACCACTCTTTGCGATTGAAAGAGTCCATCGACTCCCTTTTAAGGCCCGCCAGGCGACCAATTATTGCAGGCCACTACTTTTGAAACTTCTTAATTACAATGATAAAGTGATCCTACTTCGGAAGGCCAGAGAGATGGGGGACATTATGTATAATGGGGTTAGGGTATCACTGTACCCTGACTTCTCGCCAGAGCTTCAAAAGCTGAATTTATACCAATTAAGCGAACTTTGCAGAAATATAAAATTGAATATGCTTTACTATATCCAGCCTGCTTATGAGTGATAGCTTTGGGCGGAACTTTGTTTTTTAGTTCACCAACTGAAGTGACGCAATTGCTGGAGGAACATAAGAAAGACCTGTAGAAGATGTCGAACATGGAACTATATTTGATTATTTGGGAAGGAGGGGTGGGGGGGTGGATCGGTGGAGGGTTATTTTACTTATTTTTCTTTTTCAGGATCACTAGCGGGAGTTTTTCCGTCCCTCCCCTTTCCCCCCCTTTTTTTTTCTTTTTTTTTGTTTGTGCCAATTATTATTGAAAAATCACTGTAATATCACTGCAGTAACACCACACTGAAATATCATTGCAATGTCACTATAATAAGTTTATATTGTAATATGATGGATGAATTTGTTCATTGGTTGAATGAATGTAAGCATGGGAACAAGGGAGCTAACGAGGCTCCCAAATTGGGTATGTTTTATACTAAAGTTGTTAATGACACTGGTTTTGAATATGAGGTGGGAATGGTGGGGGAGGAATGGAAAGGTTACAGGTGAAGCCCCTATGGTAGGCCCAGAAGGGCATGGGGGGAGGATATGGGGGATATGGGAGAGAGGGCGGGGGTAGGGATGGGGGTAAGATATACACACCACAAATATTGATATTAATATGACAGAAAGCACAAATAGAGAGAAGGGTGAGATATGGAAGAGGGAGGAATACACAGATTGGAGAAAATATTTGAGGTGGAGGGGATAGTGTGAGATTGTCAGACCGATTATTTTCTCTATTCTTTTTCCCCTTGAGTGGGTTTTTTTCTGTTTCTTTTTGTTTTTTTTCTTTATTTTTTATATCTTTCTATGCAAGGTAGGACATTTAGTATAACCTCTTGGGATGTCCGAGGTCTGGGGGACCCAATTAAGAGAGCTATGGTCCTGTCGGCATTGGAGGGGAGCGGGCCTGGACTACTCTGCCTGCAGGAGATGCATTTGACTGATGTTATGGCGGCACAACTCCGCAGCCAGAAGTTCCAATCCCAATACCATTCAGTTCACTCCTCCTATTCAAGGGGGGTGAGCATAATGGTTGGGAGAGGAGTAGCGTTTTCCTGCAGAGAGAGCTGTATTGATGAACAGGCCCGGTATATCTTTTTGTTTTGCTTGATTGAGAATAAACCATATGTGTTGGCAAATATATATATATCCCCCCCCCCCATTTAAGCTAGAGGTCCTACCTAAACTGTTGGGGTTTGTGCTGGATAAAATGGGAACCCCAATAATAGCGGGGGGAGATTTTAATGAAGTTTTAGACAAGAGCCTAGACAGATTCCCACCAGGAAATAGACCCAGTACAGTAGGAGAGGGCTGGCTGTCTCGATTCTTGGGCGAGTTGGGGCTGAGTGACATATGGCGCATGCGCCACCCGCAAGAAAGACAATACTCATGTTTTTCAAGTTCCTATCTTACTCTCTCTAGAATAGATATGGCTTTGGGCAATTGAGAGGTATTGTCATCGGTAAGCAGTATAGAGTATGGCCCAAGAGGAGTCTCGGACCACTCCCCACTGGTGCTGATGATAAATATAGGGGGCAAAGCCCATTTTAGAGAATGGAGAATTAGTCCCTGCTGGCTGGAATTGATAGGCAACCCTGGGGATGTGGTGTTTAGATTGAAGGAATTTGTGCAAATCAACGCTGGCACGGCGTCAGCTGCAGTGGTCTGGGACTCCTTGAAGGCCTACCTTAGAGGCCTCTTGATCCAACAGGTGGCAAGAACCAAGGGGAAATCTAGAGAGTGGGAGAGGGACATTAGGGACGAGACGATGCTGGCTGAGAGACAATATGTTGAAGACCCAACTCCAGAAAGGCAAAGGGAATGGCTAGATAAGCAACAAGTCTATAAAATGGACACTACAAAGAGGATGGAGAATAGACGTATATTTCAGAGGCAGAACAACTTTGGAGAAGGGGAAAGAGTGGGCTGTATGTTGTTCCTCTTGATTCAATCAAATACTCCCCCTTCTTCTGTTCCGGCAATTAGGATACCAAATGGGGAGATATCCACTGATGTGATAGAGATAATGCATACATTCAGTGAATACTATAAACATTTGTATAAATCTAATAGGGGAGCTGAGACTGAAAGAATAGAAGCTTTCCTTCAGGGAATATCAACCCCGACCTTATCAGAGAAGGATAGAATAGATATAGAAGCACCAGTGACTCTTGAGGAGCTAAAACGAGCAGTGGCTGGGATGCCCAGCCAAAAATTACCAGGCCAGAACGGGCTCCCAGTAGAAATATACAAACAATATGGTGAGGTATTACTCCCAGAATTGTTGAAAACATTAGGATGGGCATTAGCTAATGGGAGACTCCCCATTTCAATGTCGGAAGCTGCCATCATCGTAATACCCAAGGAGGGGAAAGATCAATTGGATGTCTCCTCTTATCGCCCAATTTCACTACTATGTACTGATGTAAAAATCTTGGCTAAAGTGCTAGCAACCCGTCTAAATGGATGAATTCAAAAATTGATACACCCTGACCAGTCGGGTTTCATTCCCAACAGATCAACTAGCACCAACATCAGAAGAGCTTTTTTAAACATGCAGATTCCAACTGGCATTGCAGGCTCTAGGGCCATATTGGCCTTGGACACTGCTAAGGCCTTTGATAGCCTAGAATGGAACTACTTATGGCGGGTGTTAGAGAGATTTGGGTTTGGCCCCTCCTTTATCAAGTGGGTGAAAATACTTTATAGCGAACCAAGAGCTAAAATAAAAATTAACAATAAGTAATCAGAATTATTCCAGCTGGAGAGATGGACGAGACAGGGCTGCCCTTTGTCCCATCTATTATTTGCTCTTGCAATGGAACCACTAGAACCACTAGATCACAGTTAGATGTACATGGGTTCCGGTGGCAAATGGAGGAGGACAAGATAGCATTGTATGCAGATGATGTTTTGTTCTTTCTTGGAGATGTTGAAACCTTGTTAAACACAGTGATACATATGGTTGGTAAATTTGGGCAATTCTCCGGTCTGGTTATCAACTGGGAGAAATCGGCTTTGCTACCGGTTGACCCACTTGGTAACCAGATATTGCCTGGAGCTCCCCACTTGGAGCTAGTTACTAAACTGAAATATCTTGGTGTCTGCATCGCGAGCGATATAAACCAGTATATTAATTATAACTTAGTCCCATTATTGCTTAAATTAAAGCAAAAGGGAGATTTGGAGCTGCCTCCCTCTATCTGTAGCAGTTGTTATTTAATAAAGATGATATGGCTACCGCAGATTCTATACTTGCTCCATAACTCTCCCATTTGGATAGGTCAGAAGTGGTTCAAGAGAATAGAATTCCTTTTTAAGGAACTAATTTGGAGGAAGGGTCAATATAGGATTGGTTTACGAACCATGCAATTACCGACTAAAGAAGGGGGTATGGCGGTACCGCACCTGAGATCATACTTCCTGCCATCCCAGTTACAACATTTAATGGGCTGTGGAGACCTGGGAGGGGGGAACCCTTGTAACAAAATGATGATAATAGGGGCTCCACATAGTATATTAGTGGAGGTGTTAGAGGCGGACTCATTTATTCATATATTCCCAACGATAAAATTAGCCAGTAAAGTATGGCAGGTAACAAAGGCATTAATGGGATATAATGGGGTAACAGAATAACCCCCTTATGGGACAACAAAAATTTGGCGGAAGTAAGGGGTATAGCGAGGCCCAAGGAATGGGAGAGGCAGGGTATTAACCGATTGGCTCAATTATATGAGGGCAATCTCATGAAGACATTTTAGGACTTAAGATGGGAATTTAATATATCAAATAAGGCATTTTATAAATACCTGCAGATTAGACACGCCATTCAAGCACAGTTTAGGTCACAAACCATTGAATGGACTCAGATCCCCACACTCCTAAAAATAATTAATCCAGCCGCAACTAAAGGATTAATATCTGAGTTGTATGCTAGGTTGGGGGATAGAATAATAAGTGGAGTAGGACCATCCAGGAGTAAAGCGGGGTGGGAGAGAGACATGGGGGCAATGACTTCGGAACAATGGGATAGGATCTTGGAATGAGGAGACTTGGTCTCGATCTCTCCCATTTGTTCCTAATTCATAGAGTCTATTATAACCCCAACAGATGTTTAAATTTGGAAGGAGACAAAATGATGAGTGCCCCCATATCAATATGGTGTGGAAGTGTCCTAAGCTATTTAGATTCTGGGCGGAGATAGTAGCTAGGATAAATAAAACTTTTGGGACCACACTAGAACCGGAGGTCAAAACTTGCCTATTAGGAAGCCTGGAAGAAGGTAGAGTCCCGACTGGCGCCATTGAAGTAGTGTTGAGATGCCTGGTTCAGGCGAAAATTAATAGCACAGAAATGGCAGGCACAGACTCCCCCGACAGTGGAGAGCTGGGTTGAGACCATTAATTCAATGGTTTGGAGCGAGAGGGAGACATGTATTAGGCAGGGTAATCATAGTAAGTTTGAAAGAATTTGGAGGCCTTGGCTAGACGAGAGGGGGTGCCCCCTATAAGGGGATGGTGAGAGATTTTCTCTCGTTCCTTGTCACCCCTCATTCTTGCTTTTCGCCCTTACGTGGCCTTGGATGACTCTTTTTTATTTTTCTCCTGCCCAGGGAGATGGTTTCCCCCTTACCCTTTGGCCAACAGAAATATATGCATAACTAATAATTGAGTGGTGTGTGGGAGGGTGGGTGGGAGTAGGCTGGGAGGGAAAGGGAAGATAAAGTAATAATAGTCTTGTTTTTTGTACTATGAGATGTTATATGATATTTTATGATGCTGTGTGTTCTCTTTTTGATATTTGAAAAATAATAAAAATAATATAATTTAAAAATTAAAATATTGTAAATTAATGTATATTTAATTTTTGTACGGTATCTAAGAAAACAATTTGCACTGGCTGATACCAGAGATTGCCACTGGGCAGGTTCTGGAAGACAGCTGATGATGGATTAAACCAGGATTGGGGCTTTCCATATTTCCATGTGAATGCCAACCTAAATCTATGTAAATGGCGTGGCCACTGGGGATTTATTATGCTGTGTGAGTGTGACCCTGTGATAAGGACTTTGATACTAATAATATTTGTTCTGAAGAACTCTTGTTAGGAACACTAGTAGTCCAAGATAGAGTCCATCTTGAAGAGCGGACCTCTGCTCCAGCTTTGACTATGCCACTGCTGGCTTTGCATCAACTTTTACTTTAAATACAAGATTCAAAATGTATGAGTGCAGGATGTAAATTGCAAATTCATTTCTCCATTACCAAACACCTTATTACAGTAGAATGTGATCATTTCCTATAAATTGCCTATGAATGATTATTTAGTGAGTCTCAGCAACTAAGGTTGTTACCTTTAGTTCCCATAGCAAAGAAATAATGACTGCACACTTAGTCATGTTGTTCAATCATTGTTTAGAACCGATACCCCTTCAGGCTGCTCTCAGGGGCTCCTCTTATTGTTTTCGGTGCAGAAAATGTATCTGTTGAAAGATCAGATGTTCAATAAATTACACAATACAATTTTAAATATAATTTCTTTATCCATAAAGTTTATTCCCCTATTAGGCCCTTTTACAAAACTATGAAATACATGTGATGATTGATTTACAGTGCATTTATAAAGTAGTTAGACCCCCTTTACTTTTTTAAATGTTGTTTTGTTGCAGCCTGATACTACAGTTGTATAAATTCATTCTTCTCTCATTAAAGTGGTTGTAAACCCCAGTCATGAAATCTGAACAAAGCACATATATCTGCAGTGTTTACTTGTCTTTCCAAAGCGCTATGCGTCATTTCTCTCTGGTGCTCTGTTCCTCTGTTATGAGCATGTGTCCCTTCTGAGAAGTTTTACATGAGATAAATTTGTGATCGGGGAGGGATCTCAGCATAAAGCTTTTCTACTCACAACACAGCTCTGTAGAGTGTGTAGAGAGGGGTGTAGAGAAGAGATGGCTGCAGATAAACAAGTAAAACTTATGTAGGAGGATTCCTTTCATCTCTGTGTGTCACCTGAGGCTATTCACTTCACTGGGTATAGAAGAGGGTTTACAACCACTTTAACCTACAGTCAGTACCCATAATGGCAAAGTGAAAATAGAATTTTAGTTAAAAACTGTTTTGTTGTTTTTTTGCTAGAAAATTACTTACCCCAAACATTATCCATTTTTTTCTAACATCCTAGAGAATAAAATGGCGGTAGTTGCAATACTTTCTGTCACACCGTATTTGCGCAGCGGTCTTACTTTTTTTTTAAAAAATACACTTTTTTTAAATTAAAAAACAGTAAAGTTAGCCCAATTTTTTTTTTATATTGTGAAAGATAATGTTACACCGAGTAACTTGATACCCAACATGTCAAGCTTTAAAATTGCGCCCACTCGTGGAATGGCGACAAACTTTTACCCTTAAAAATCTCCATAGGCGACATTTAAAAAATTCTACCGGTTGCATGTTTTGCGTTACAGAGGAGGTCTAGGGCTAGAATTATTGCTCTCGCTCTACCGAACATGGTGATACCTGACATGTGTGGTTTGAACACCGTTTTCATATGCGGGCGCTACTCGCGTATGCGTTCGCTTCTGCACGCGAGTTTGGCGGGACGGGGCACGTTTTAAAATTTATTTATTTTTCTTATTTATTTTACCTTTTTTTTTTAATTTTTACACTGTTTTTTTTTTTTTTAAATGTGTCACTTTTATTCCTATTACAAGGAATGTAAACATCCCTTGTAATAGAAAAAAAGGACCTCTTAAATATGAGATCTGGGGTCAAAAAGACCTCAGATCTCATATTTACACTAAAATGCAATAAATAAATAATAAAAAAAAAAGAGTCATTTAAAAAAATAAATAAAATGGCCCTTTAAGAGCTATGGGCGGAAGTGATCTTTTGACGACGCTTGCGCCCTGCAGTGTCATGGAGATGGGTGAAGGCCATCTTCCCCACACTCGTCTCCATGTGAGCCCAGGGGACAGAAGTGATCGCCTCCGCCGTTGCAGGCGGCTCCGGTAAACGGCAGAGGACATCGAATTGCGGCGGGAGGGGGGGCCCCTCTCCCGCCTCTGATAAAAGTGATCTTGCAGCGAATCCGCCGCAGAGACCACTTTTATCTTGTCCTGGACCGCTGGCCGAACACGGGGATACCGGGGTTATGCTGCCATAACAACGATATCCAACCCCAAAGTAGGGTCGTACATCAGCGTGCAGCGGTCCGGAACTGGTTAAAAAGAAAAAAAACTGAAATACAGTAAAACATTGGATTGCGAGTAACTTGGTATGCGATTGTTTTACAAGACAAGCAATTTTTTTTTATAAACGAGCAAGGTCTTGCAATGCAAGTAGGGTCATGTCCCATGTTAGTCAATGAAAACTGTCTTAATTCGCACTTGCGAAGTTCTCTGACTTTAGAAACTTGACTTTAGGTGACTTCTATTCGACTTGTGCCCATCATAGACTTTAACCACTTCAATACAGGGCATTTATTTCCTTCCCAGACCAATTTTTAGCTTTCAGCGCTCTCACACTTTGAATGACAATTACTCAGTCATGCAACACTGTACCCAAATAAAATTTTTATCATTTTTTTCATACAAATAGAGCTTTCTTTTGGTAGTATTTAATCACCACTGGACTTTTTATTTTTTGCAACATAAGTGAAAAAAGAGCAAAATATTTGAAAAAAACACTTTTTTTTGGTTTCTATGATAAAATTTTGCAAATAAGTAATTGTTGTTCATAAATTTGGGCCAAAGTTGATACTGCTACATCTCTTTGGTAAAAAATAATCCAAATTAGTGGATATTATTTAGTTTCTGTGAAAGTTATAGAGTCTACAAGCTATGGTGCAAATCATTGAAAATTGATCACATCTGATCACACCTGATGCACTGGCGGCCTATCTCATTTCTTGAGGCTCTGAAATGTCAGAAAAGTACAAATACCCCCCAAATGACCCCTTTTTGGAAAGTAGACAGTCAAAGGTATTTAATAGAAGGCATGGTGAGTTTTTTGAAGTTGTATTTTTTTCCACAATTCTTGGGAAAATAAAGTATTTTTTTTTAATTTGTTATTTTTTCACAAAATTGTCATAATGACAAGTTATTTCTCAAACACAGCATATGCATACTTCCAATTACACCCCAAAATACATTCTGCTACTCCTCCCGAGTATGGCAATACCACATGTGTGTGACTTTTACACAGTCTGGCCACACAGAGAGGTCCAACATGCAGGGAGCACCGTCAGTGGTTCTAGGAGCATAAATTACACCTCTAATTTCCTAACGACCTATTACATTTGTGAAGGCCCTGAAGCACCAAGACAGTGGAATTACCCACAAAATGACCCCATTTTGGAAAGCAAACACCCCAATGTCAATTCTATGAGGCATAATGAGTCTTTTGAACGGTTCATTTTTTTCCACAAGTCTTCAAAAAACGTGGTAAGAAATTTTAAAACGTTTTTTTTTTTACACAAAGTGGTCAGTTTATAAGATATTTCTAATTTAAAGCATGTACAGTATATAGCAAAAATGACACCCCAAAATACATCCTGCTGCCCCTCCTGAGTATGGCGATACCACATGTGTGAGACTTTTACACAGCCTGGCCACATACAGAGGCCCAACATGCAGGGAACACCGTCAGGCGTTCTAGGAGCATAAATTACACCTCTAATTTCCTAACGACCTATCATACTTTTGAAGGCCCTGGAGCACCAGGACAGTGGAATTACCCACAAAATGACCCCATTTTGGAAAACAAACACCCTAATGTATATTCTATGAAGCATTATGGATCTTTTGAACGGTTAATTTTTTTTACACGAGTCTTCAGAAAACATGGAAAGAAAATGAAAATCTTTTTTTTTTTTTTACACAAAATTGTCAATTTATAAGCTATTTCTAACACATAGCATGTATATAGCAAAAATTACACCCCAAAACACATTCTACTACTCCTCCTGAGTATGGCGATACCACATGTGTGAGACTTTTACACAGCCTGGCCACATACAGAGGAAGTAGTACCAACTTTGAAGTAGTACCTTCAGGCGTTCTAGGAGCATAAATTACACATCTCATTTCATTCCTACCTATCACACTTTTGAAGGTCCTGGAGCACCAGGACAATGGAATTACCCATAAAATGACCACATTTTGGAAAGCAAACACCCCATCGTATATTCTATGAGGCATGGGCTGCAGATAGGTACTCGGGTACTCTGATGGGCTCAGATAGGTACACAGGTACTCTGATGGGCTGGAGACAGGTACTTGGTTACTCTGATGAGCTGGTGACAGGTACCCGGGTACTCCGATGGCCTGGTGACAGGTACTCGGGTACTCCGATGGCCTGGTGACAGGTACTCGGGTACTCTGATGGCCTGGTGACAGGTACTCGGGTACTCTGGTGGCCTGGTGACAGGTACTCAGGTACTCTGATGGCCTGGTGACAGGTACTCGGGTACTCTGATGGGCTACAGATAGGTACTCGGGTACTCTGATGGGCTGGTGACTGGTACTCGGGTACTCTGGGCTATGACAGGTACTCAGATGGGCTGTGACAGGTACTCAGATGGACTGTGACAGGTACTCATATGAACTGTGACAGATACTCTGATGGGCTCTGACAGGTGCTCAGGTACTCAGATGAACTGTGACAGGTACTCGGGTACTCAGATGAACTGTGACAGGTACCCAGGTACTCGGGTACTCGGATGAACTGTGACAGGTACTCAGGTACTCAGATGAACTGTGACAGGTACTCGGGTACTTGGGTACTCAGATGAACTGTGACAGGTACTCAGGTACTCAGATGGGCTGTGACAGGTACTCAGGTACTCGGGTACTCAGATGGGCTGTGACAGGTACTCGGGTACTCAGATGGGCTGTGACAGGTACTCGGGTACTCAGATGGGCTGTGACAGGTACTCAGGTACTCGGGTATGCAGATGAACTGTGACAGGTACTCAGGTACTCGGGTACTCAGATGGGCTGTGACAGGTACTTAGATGGGCTGTGATAGGTACTCAGGTACTCGGGTACTCAGATGGGCTGTGACAGGTACTCGGGTACTCAGATGGACTGTGACAGGTACTCAGGTACTTGGGTACTCAGATGGACTGTGACAGGTAATCATATGAACTGTGATAGATACTCAGATGGGCTGTGACAGGTGCTCAGGTACTCATATGAACTGGGACAGGTACTCGGGTACTCAGATGAACTGTGACAGGTACCCAGGTACTCGGGTACTCGGATGGACTGTGACAGGTACTCAGGTACTCTGGCACTCAGGTGAACTGTGACAGGTACTCAGGTACTCAGAAGGACTGTGACAGGTACTCAGGGCTGTGACAGGTACTCGGGTACTCAGATGGACTGTGACAGGTACTCGGGTACTTGGGTCACTTGGGTACTTGGGTCACGTGGTAAAGAGCCAATTGCATTGGCTCTTTACTGCGATAGGGGTTGAGCTGTGTTAGGGTGACAAGCCTCGTCCCCGATCGCCGCTCTGCATGCGCCCTAGGGGCCTGCACGAGCGCCAAGCATGTAGACAGCACATGTGACTGGCTGTGATTGGACACAGCTGGTCACGTGGTAAGGAGCCATTTTTTATTGGCTCTTTACACAGATCTGGGATGGGCTGTGTCCGAGGGACACACCTCATCCACGGTCGCCGCACTGTGAGCGCTGCGAGAAGCCGAGGACGTCACATGACGCCCGCCCAGGATTGGAGATCCCATCTGCGAACGTCATATGACTATAGCCCGGTATTGAAGTGATTAAGGAGGGTTTGTAAAAAAAAATGCTTATGCTCAAAGAAGCTCAATGGAGCTCATAGAAGGTTGAAGAAGCTCAATAAAAATGTGCAAAAGAGCAGAAAAAAGTACATGCTTCTTCAAGCTGAACTAAAAGCTCAAATGCCTGTAAAAGCAGCTTTTGTATTTTAAATGCAGTGTGCATGAGCCCTAAGTCAGATCCTCATTTTAATTGATGTGATTTGGATCTGACATTACAGGAAGATTACGCAGGCACTCCCTGAAGTTGCCTAGAAGTTACATTGCTATAATTTTTTTATATTGACTATAGCCTGAAGGACTTCTGCAAAAATGGTTGAGGAACGAACCATCTGAATTTCCATTATTTCTTATAGGGAAATTTGCTTTGATATACGAGTGCTTTGGAATGAGGCATGTTTCCACAATGAATTATGCTCGCAATCCAAGGTTTTACTGTATCACATTGGAATAAGTATTCAGACCCTTTGAAACAACACTTGAAATTAAGCTCAGGTGCCTCCCATTTCTGTTGATCGGTGCTTTAGATGTTTCTACACCTTGATTGGAGTCCACCTGTGGTAAATTTGATTGGACATGATTTGGAAAGGCACACCTCTCTATAAAAGGTCTCCAAGTTGACCATGCATACAGTATCAGAGCAAAAGCCACAAGGTCAAATGAACTGCCTGCAGAACTCAGAGACAGGGTTATTGCATGCACATATCTGGGTAAGGCTACATAAAAATATCTGCTGCACTGAAGGCTCCCAAGACCACAGTGGCATTCATAATTCTCAAACTAAAGAAGTTTGGCACAACCAGGACTCTTGCAAGAACTGGTCGCCCAGCAATCAGGGGATAAGGGCCCTAAGAGAGGTGACCAAGATTCCGATAGTCACTCTGACTAAACTCCAGAGATCCTGTGTGGAGATGGGACAATGTTCCAGATGGTCAACCATCACTGCACCCCACCACTGATCTGGGCTTTATGTGGCTAGACTCTCCTGCAAAACACATTAAAGTCCCCTTGGAGTAAAATAGCGCCTTAAGCACTCTCAGACTGTGGAGAACAAGATTCTCCGGTCTGATGGAACCATGATTGAACTGTTTGGCCTCAATTCTAAATGTTATATATCGAGGAAACCAGGCACCGGTCATCACAGAGGACAAGGGGCCACTCTTTACATCTGGAGGAAAAGAGATTTAATCTCCAAATACATGAAAGGTTTCTTCACAGTAAGAGCTGTGAAATAGACTCCCTCAAAAGCTGGTTCTGTTGAGCTCAGTAGATTGCTTTAAAAAAAGCCTGGATTATTTCCTAAATGTACATAATATGACTGGATACTAACATTTATAGGTAAAAATAATCCAGGGAATATCTGATTGCCTCCGGGCAGGTTAAGGAAGAAATGAATTCTCCTGCTGGAGCAAATTGGTTCATGCTTTGCTGGGTTTTTTTGCTTTCCTCTGAATCAACTGTGGGTATAGGATTGTGTATATAGGATTGTATACATTGTTTTCCCCATTTTTATTGGTTGAACTAGATGGACTTGTGTCTTTTTTCAACCAGATTAACTATGTAACTATTTAACAGTGAAGCATGGTGGTGGCAGGATCATGCTGTGGGGGAGTTTTTCAGCAGCAGGGACTGGGAGACTGGTAAGGGTTGAAGGAAGTCTGAATGAAGCAAAGTACAGAGGTATCCTCAAGTTAATTCATAGGTACTTAGACATTCCCTGGATCAACTACCTTTCATGTTATTACCTATAAATGTTAATATCCATTTTTTATGTGCACTCAGGAGTGCATTCATCTTTTTTTTAAAACAATCTACTGAGCTGGCTAGAACTAGTTCTTGAGGAAGTCTATTCCACATTTTCACAGCTCTTACTGTAAAGAAGCCTTTCAGTATGTGGAGGTTACATTTTTTTTCCTCCAGACGCAAAGGGTGGTCCTTGTCCTTTGTTTTGACCTTTAAGTTAAAGCGGAGGTCCACTTAGTTTTTAGTTTATTAAAAGTCAGCAGCTACAAGTCATGCTGTGCTCTGCTAGTGGCCAGGCAATCTACTGGGACCTGTGACGTGTCCCAGAAGATTGCAGAGAGGGAGGGGCCATCTAGCCGCCTAGGGGTAGAGGGGGAGTCGCTTAGGCGGCCAAGAGATGGAAGCAGGAAGTGGGACAGTCCCTCTCAAAACAAGGTACCCACTCCCCCCAAACCCCCCCTAAAAAAATGACATGCTAAATGTGGCATTAAAGGGGACGATGAGTGCTTAAAGTGGAAGTTCTACACCACTCTAGAACTCTACACCAAATTCACTCTATAGATGACCTATGTATTTATACATGGTGATCATGTCCTTAATCGCCTCTTCCCAAGAGAGTAAATTCAGTTCAGCTAATCTTTCCTCATAGCTGATTTACTCCATGTCTTTTATCAGTTCTCATATTCCAGATGAGGTCTTGCTAATTATTTTTTACAGAGGCAAAATTATGTCTCTATAATCAAAGCCCTGCTACAGCCAAAAGGTTTTTTTCTTTGGGGAAGGGTTAGAGCCTAGGATTAGAGCAGAGTTCTCTCATATCCTGTTCTGACACTCATAAAAAAGAAAGGAAATCAGTGAAAATCTCCATAGAGGGGCCATGGACAGCAATAAACTTCCAGATGCTCTAAGACTTTCTTTATCATGCATTGGGGGACACGTAATTGTAGTAAATCTTAAACATCTGGGTTATACTGCTGCCTACAAGAGATTTGGACACTGTCATAACAAAAACATTAAGTAAGTTTCCATGTAACCCCGCCTCCAACTGTCATGCCGTTAGTTTTTTGCTTATGTCCTAGGAGGTTGGCGCCTTTTCCTCATCACTAGTGCAAACCTATTTTTTTATTTACATTAAGCTTCTTTCTTTAAAGCAGAGTTCCACCCAAAAATGGAACTTCCGCTTTAAGGGAAGGTGACCCCCTGACATGCCACATTTGGCATGTCATTTTTTGGGGCGTGGAGTGGAAACCCTCTTTTTAGAGGCTTCCAGCTCCCACTTCCTCCTGGCGCACCGCGGCGCCGAAAGCAAATTAACCTCTCCCCCCTCCCTCTCCGCAGTAATCTGGGACATGTCACAGGTCCCAGATGATTGCCTGGCCAGTCACAGCACGCCGCGCGGCTCGTGCATGCGCAGTGCGTGCCCAGCTGTGAAGCCACAGCCGGGTGCCCACAGTGACAATGCCGTCGCCACAGAGAGGTGGGGGAGATGAGCGGGGCTTCGTTCCCCCACATCGCTGGACCCTGGGGAAGGTAAGTGTCCGATTTACTTAAAGTCAGCAGCTGCAGTATTTGTAGCTGCTGACTTTATTTTTTTTTTTTTATTCGGAACTCCGCTTTAAGTCCTTCTGACATTTTTGCATTCAATTGTGCTTTTTTCTTGATTACCCAGATTACCCAGAAATATGGAATTTTTACTCAGTAGAAATCCTTCCTTGATTGTGTTCTTCCCACATTGCTTGATCTTATTCAAGCCCTATCCCTCTCTATAGGGGTTTCATGCCTTTCTACATTGGCAAGAAACATTTTCCTTTACTCACTCATGAAAAACTCTATTCTTCAGTGCACGTTGGTAAACTTTAATTCATGCCAATGGCACAGACTATTGTGTTCTCTCTGGTGCCTCCTGTGCTTTGCTTCCCTTTGATCCTTATGTAGCACTATCAACGCAGGAGCCTCTGGATCTTGGGTCCCCCTATTCCTGCACAGCCAGGAGCATTTCCAATTTGCATCCAGACACAAGAAATCAATCCATGGGCTTGTTTTTGTTGTTTTATTGGGAGAAACAGCTTGGATAGCGTATAGGGATTATGGGATGTCCAGCTTGACCTGAAGAACAACAAATAAGGACAAATTTCCTTCTCTATGAACACAAAAATGAAGATCCTGAACTTTACTCCCTATGGAATAATTACAGTCTCTATGGATCTGTGGCAAGGTTCTTTACGAAACAGCACAAAGTTCCAAACTGTATGCAGGAGTATCTTATCTCCTCAGTAGAACCTCACACAGTTCTGATGCTTGCAGATAATACCAGCCCACCTGGCTGCTTTGACTACCAGCACACTTGTCTCCTCTGAAGAATGCCCCAGGACAAGGGATTGGGATTAGCTCAACACTGCCACTGTGAAAGTATGCTCCTCTTGGCAGTCTTCCCCCTTGGTGTGCTGAGGTACTTACACTGTACTTACACTGTCCCTCGATTCCTGCTGCACTGGGCAAGACTTCTTCAACCCCATGAGTAAGTCGCAATGACGAAACATGTCGGGGGCGTGGCTGTATGGCAACCAATGATGAGATTCTACGTCTGATGCGGTGTCACGAATGGGAGAGGTAAGAGAGACAGCGAGGAGGGTTTTACAGCGCTGAGCATCCCGGGTCTGCTTGACCATAGCACACGGCTGTGAGCTCGGTGACCACCTATCTGCACTCTTGGCAAGCTCTTTTATTATGTGACACATGTGAGTGCAATATTTGAAGATTTGTTTTGGTTTTTTAAATAAATGGTTTGCAATATCACACTATTGGAAGCTTTTTATCGTTTCATGCTTACTGATGGAAAGTTCCTCCCCTATTGAATGCTGCTGGGAGCCGAGGTCTGATTAAAACCCTGGTGGTTTTCTAACAGCTTGTTTGCCGCGCATGAGAATGCAAGGCATAATCTTCTGGTGAGTGCGATTTCAACAGGGAGTGGAACACAATCACAGGTGGTGTGGTGGAAGATATTCATAATATCCAAGAAGATTTTTTTCCTGATATAAGGACTTCATCACTATGCACGAATTGTTTACTTGATTTATTTTTGGACACATTCACACATGGAGATTTTTTAAAATTATTTATTTATTTAATTGGTTATTTATTGGTTTGAAATTTATCACAGATTCAGTTATTTAGCGCCACTGTTTTTTCTTTATAACACTTTATTGATTCAAGACTTCTGTTCAGTCCTCCTACTGTCCAGATCCTCCCATGCCATGTCTTCTGCACAAGACCCATGGGTAATGGAGATTCCTTTCTTAGGCTTCTTCTCCTTCCTTTTCCCAGCTCCAGCCTGGAGGCAGAGCCCCCAGTCCCAGGGTTCCCTTCCAGGCCTCAAGACCCTCAAGAACCTCAACACTCCATCTTCCACCTGACACCCCTGCTGACCAGTCTCCACAATATTTAAGGGCTGGTCCAGCCACCCTGGGGGTACGTACTGACGTCACCACGCGGTTTTACTAGGAGGACGGCCTCCGTTTGATTTTATGCTGGCCGAGACTGTTTTTAACATATGTGATATTTCAGCTTATGAATGTAAGTGTACTACTTTTTCCTTATTAAATATTATAGACTGTATTACGCTATGGTCAGTCTTTTCTTTTTGCGTCACTTGCCTTAAATGAACGCGGACTACATAGACGGTGAGAGGGGGAGATTTTCAGCCATCCAGCCTGCTTATATTGATTTGGTCATCATCTGCAAGCTAAAGGCCGTGGCTGGGTTATAGCCATCTGCTCTTTATGCTTGCTGTCTGGTAAGCAGATCTTTGTTACGGTGGTTGGGCACTCTCCTATTTGTGTGAAATCACTGTGGTGTCATTAAGAAGAGACAACGATTTTCTAATATGGACTTTTAAGATGCCTTATCTTGATTGATTGGGACTTTTTAGCGCAGCTTCTCTCTTTTTAAAGGTCCAGCCACCCTGCCAGGGCCATGCAGAAGCATGGGGATTGGCCAGATTCCCTCAAGTGTGCAGATCAGGACCTCCTTAACTCATTCGCGGATCTTTGGGACAGCCTGGGAAACCCACTACCATAGCTCCCCTCAGACCTCCGCTCACAGTGGGGACTATCTCTTCCTTCATCCTAGGAACCATACTTCTGCAGTCTGTTTCTATAAGGTAAACAATTTTCAGAATCTTAAATCAATTGTTGCTCAACTGAACACAAAAGTGGAATTTATCATTGAGGGTGCAGGGGAAATGTCACAGTGCAAGTGATTTTCTGCACAATTTTTGTCAAAGTATTGAGTACCCAATATCTTGTGAGTTATAGCGTTTCTATATGTCTTTATATAAATGTATTTCTTTTGATCAATTGGACGTCTTGCGGGTTTTTTGTGGCACTTCTTTCCTTCCCTCCCCTCCCTCCCCCCTCCCTCTCCCCCCTCTTTCCCTACCCCTTTTCTTCCCCCTTTCCCCTTCCTTTCCCCTCCCCCCCTTCATCATGTCTGTTCCTACCCCCCCTCCTCCCCCTGCCCTTTCCCCTACACTCCCCTTACCCCCAATCCCCCCTTTCTCCCACTCCCCCCCCCATGCACTTACTCTCACGCCATCTTTACCCCTTCACTCTGCTCACTTTTCTATCACACCTGGGTGTGCACTCCAAAACATCCATAGGTTCTATATTTTTACTCTTTATTATCCATTAACCAGACAGATTCTGTTTCTACAATCCCCCGCGTCCGCCGTGTTTGGGTCCTGTCGTTTTACTGACCCCGTCTGAGTGGGTGAGCTAGTCTTCTCCTTTGATATCATGTAATGTATTATGTTGTTTAAAACTGCTTTGCTGTATTTTTTACATATACATGCTATAAAAATATTAATTGTTTTATAGACCCCCCTTCCTGAACAGAAACGTAACCGCAAAACCGGTTGAGGAATCTCATGTACACCCCTCTCCCAACAGAAACTTTACGGGGATACCCATTAGTAATTTGTTAACTGTGGTGTATACAAACTGTTGTTTTTAATATTGTCTGTATATCTTTCTATTTTTGTATTATACTCATTAAAATTTATATTTTATGATCTATTAACTGTGATTAATTACCAAGTGCCGAGATAGTCCAACCCCCATCTTTCAGGCGTGTACGTGCGAGTAGGCAAGTGGCGGCAATTGCCTCCGCACCTCCACTCCTCTATTTTTTCATTCCAAACCTGGATGATGGCACTTCTATTTGTTATACATTAGTCTTGTATTTGAGGCTATACTCACTAATTACTGTTCCAATATATAATTTTCATGTGTGTATATACATTTTATATATACACACAGCCATGAGATTAAACATAAAACTTAGAATAAAAAAACATTTCCAAGACTGTTTACATTCACATTATTGCACAGATACCACAGTCACAAGGATCTCCACCACATCAAAACTGGTGCAGTTTCTGCACGGCAATATCCCAGATAGCAAGCAATTGAGCTGCAAGTTTGAAAAATGACTCGCTAAGCTATTGCTAGACTTGCCAGGCTTCCCAAGTCTTCTGCAAGTTCTGGTTTAGTTATGTTGTGCAATAGTCATCCTACTACAGGGGTTCCTGTGACTTGCAGAGCTCTTGCTGTAGACTCACCACTGCAACTGTACTCTTGCTAGAGACTTGCCACGCAAATTTGCTACAAATTGAAAAAGTGACAACTAGAACTTGTGCTTCAAGTGCTCTGCAAGTGATCTGCAAGTGTACAACTTGCCAGTGAAAATACGCAGCGAGTTAACAATTCAACACTGCCACAAATTTGTGGCAAGTTATCTTTGATATCTGGGATGCCCCTGAATCTGGCGCACCACAAATCTCACGTTTTGGTGCAGCTGTCATGCCTGCATATGAAAAAACATAGTCCCCCCAGGTACTATATTGAAAGAAATTTTTCATTTTTATACTTTCACTTTAAGCATCAATAAATCACTGCTCATTTAAAAATGACGTTCTTTACAAACTTTTGGTAGTACCCGGACCCCATAACCATTGTATGCCCAATTGGTTGCATATAGGCCGTCAAAATGGGCACTTTTGATTTTTCACTTTTGGGTCCCATTCGTTTTTCGATTCTGGACTTTCCCTGCATTTCTTCATTACCAAACTTAGTCTCCCTTCCGAACCATCTGGCAGGAACTGAGAAATTTAGTGCTCTGTCAAATTTTTCGCATTAACGACCAGAAATCAGAGGCCCTAAATGTTTGTCTCCTGGACGTCACGGGGCGATTTCTTAAACAAACTTTTCTTTCAAACGGAGGATTTGCATATTAGGTATTTGTGCATCATCCTCCCCACTGGCCTACTATGGACCAATCATTAGTACTTCTCCTATTATCTAATCTTACCCTTTGGAACAAAGCACAATTAATACATTTTCCTTCCTCACTTCCCCTGGTGGGGGGGCATTCATTTGACTCCATTTGAGAAACTATGCGACTCCTTCACCTCCCTTCGATGTGTGATCTCTTTAACTTAAGGGCTGCTCAATTCTCCCTCACTAGATATATATCTATACTAGATATAGATATAGATATACATCACCAAGTGGGAGCGAGACCTTTAGATTTTTCTCTCGCCTAAATAGATAGAATACTCTTCTTTACATATAAAACCTCAATCTGATTTATAATACTTACCAGGTGGTATTATACTCCTTGACTACGCAAAATGTTCCAAACAAGTTTGTATTTATGTTGAAGATGTAAGGAGGCCGTGGGAGATCTATTGCACATTTATTGATCACATGAAAAACTACTCCTTCTGGCCAGAGGTTCACATTACTTGAAAATTTACAGATCACTCACTCTCAATGGATCTTTTTGTTCTTTGTTGCATCTTCTTCTTGTTGCACCATTAAAGACAAAAACATCCTCCTGCCATTGCACAGTGGTTGACTAAGGTTAACAATATGTATCAGTTGGAGGACCTGATAATTAATGAAAAAGGAACCTTTGAAAAATTCTGATCAAAGTAGTACTATTGGCATGAATTTCTTTATACCCTAGAATATCAGAACTTATTGGAAATCTCATGATGCCTTCTAATTTTGATGTGACTGGGATTTTGATGGCTGACCCCAGCATGGAGAGAAGCTTTTTTTTTTTCCTCCTTAGCTTCTTTCCCTTCTTTCTTTCTCTGTGTTCTCTGTTCTCTATCTTTCTTTGTACTCTGAGTAACACCTTTTGCTGCCCTTCTGCTGTTTAGATTTGAATATTTAATGACCCTTTTTTGCCCAATCATGCTCAGAAAATGGCTTACATAGCTTTAGGATATTGTACATAGAATTTCCAGATGGGACAAATAAAACATTCCTCTTCTTTATGATTGTTGCCTTGTACCTGCAGGATTAATGTGCATCACTACTAAAAAAGCTTTATTTTGTTGTGTTTGTTTTGAAAAACCACTAAATAAAAACTTTGCAAACAAAATTAAAAATCACATATGTAAGAGTACAGAAAACTACCCAATTAATTTTTTTTATTTTTTTTTTAAAGCACAATCTCTTGCAAGAATGCCAGAGGAGAAATTTAATTAAAGATTCTTGATGTAAAAAAAATATTAGAATTTTATACAGGAGTGATGAGGAAAAAATACCTACATCCTAGGACATTAGCAAAAAACTTAGCCTTGACGGTTGGAGGCGGGATTAAATGGGGGTTCACTTAACGTTTTTTGTTTTTTTTTTGCCAATGTCCAAACCTCCTGTAGGTGGCAGTATAACCCAGTTTAAAAAGCGTACTACAATCCTGTGTCCCTCAAGGGACAGATTTAACAGTTCTAAAATCTTTTTTTTTTATTTCTGTCCTGGTTGGGAACATTTTCCCTCATGTCCTGTTCTGTCTTCCGAAGTAAGAAGTTTTCTAGGAGGTGGGGCATCATGATCTCCACCTCAGAGGAAGCCTTGTATTTATTTATAAAATCCAAGGCTTCTTCTGAATGGCTGAGCAACGCTCAGCCTGATTCAATTTCGTTCTAGGAATGGGTTGGGAAGTCTGTGTACTGCTGCTGGAACAGCACTGTAGACTGTACGTTGCTGATGCTATATAGATTATACAGATTATACAGTGCTGACAGCCTGGTCCAAATGAACTATTTATAGTAAAATACAAAACCTGGTTAAGCTTTATGAATATTATATTTATGTTTATTAGGCCTTAGAACATGTGACCATAGCCCTTCTGTCATCTAATACTTTGAATGTTAAAGTTGGTAATAATTTTTCTTACAGAGATGCTGCTAAATGTGTGCTTGTCCATTGTATGAGTAAAACACTTGGGATATATTCCCACCTTTCACATAGCTGTAAGAGCTGGAAGGAAGCCAGCCCTTACTCATGGAACCGAAATTAAGTGAAGTAATGTAACGTGTGAAGAAGTAAGTCTGTGAAAATTATAGAACCTGTTTAGGGAAAAAGAAATTGGTGACAAAAATAAACTAGACATGCATTGTCCGACTCATAATAACACAGGAACATAGATGACCTCAAAGAGTTTTAATATAGAAATGGCGACAGAAACATCTCTATAGTCTTCCTGTATGCAATTTTAATTGACTTTTATTGATTGTTACCATTTCACTGTCAGCTACATACAATATTTGGACAGTACCAGAAGCTCCAACTAATCCTTTTTGCAATTTTAATTACATTCCTGCAATGATTACATACGTTTTAACAATGTATAAAAAAAAATGTAATTTTTTTTTAGGAGATATCGTATGCATAGAATTGCCTCACTTGCTTACTAATATCTGTATACTACAGTTTTTATGCCATTCTTAGATGTGAACAAAACCTTTTAATACTTTTTAAGTTGTTTCGATGTATTAATTTATGTGTGTATATGGAAAAAAATTATATATATATTGCAGCATGTAGATAATTGAAACGTGTCTGTCATTTAGGAAAACACTTGGAAAAACAACAAAATTTAATTCAGCAACCAGTAATTTTGCTGCTCAAATAAAGCACTTAACATGAGATTTAAAAAAAACTGTTTTGCTGTGCTCCTCAACCTGTAATTAAATAATTGATCAGCAGCATACTAAGTGGTTTATACACCCAGACACGCAAATACAGAGTTCAAAAAGATAGCAGCACTCAAAATATATAACACATTTATATACAAACATAGCAATTTCACTTGTAAAATAAAATAGCAATTGCATACACAAATACAAATATAATCAAAACTGAATTACAGATATACCTATTTCTGCAAAGTTACATTGGTCCAGCTTGGAACAATGTAACTCTGCATGAGCCATACCTGGTCAGTTCTCGTGGAAGCTGGAAATCGCTGTACTATGTAAATGTTTTCTTACTGGATAAGTAACATCACTGAGAAAATACAGTGTTCACTCTGAATGGTGACTGTGCTGAATGACTGACCTCCTGTGCTCACTAAACAGCAGGGAAGCCGCAGACACAGTAGACAGTGGCAATCTACTACAGTGATTTCAACTTAGACATGGATACTTACTTTGGACCAATCTGGAACTACTCACTGTGATTCAGGCAATCTGAAGGCCTTCTTCCAGATTTGGCTGACACTGCCACAAAAGTATCCCAGGAAGTTTCTTTTTGGATAATGCCCTGGTGTTCCTGTGACTTTGGGGTGATCCTTCAGCTCCTTGGTAAGCTAGAATTATACAGAACTTCACCAGTCTTCTCCTAAGCTTTGGAAGGTTTAACAGAACTTCCAGGCTGGGTCACTCTCAAGCAGGCAAAAGACCCTGCTACTGTCTGCTCCAGCCCCTATATACCTCTCTCAGTCCCCTGCTGGTCACTTTCCTGACCATGAATTGGTTGAAGGTGTATACAGGGCCAGCTTGGGCTCTATCCTCTCCACCCACTATGTTCCAGATATTTCTAGAAAGACAGGGGGGACAGGAAAGCCTGCAGCTGCAGAACCCAGAGAAGCAAAAAGCAATCCAAAAGCTCCACTGGCTACAGTAGAGCCCAAAATAACAACATTTGTCTTTCTACTAGCACCTAACTAGGAGCGTGCTACACCAAAAATTATACCTCATATATTTACTTGTGCTTTTCCCAACTTTCCCTGGAATTGGCTAGCCAGACTTGGTATCGCTGCAGCTGAGAAGGTACTAACTGTGATCCAAGGATATGTCTTACACAGTGCCTGTTCTGGTCGTATACATTTTGGGACAGACTTACTAAAAGAACAGAGAATGTTCACAGAAGCAGACATTTTTACCAGAAAGTGGATACTGCTAGCTGCTTTCTGCTGGACACTGTGATGTTTGTGCCTCACTGCGTCTTTGCATTTTCCAACTCTGCAGCCAGTGATTGGAGGACAAGCTGTTTACATGGCCTTGGTCATATGACAGGGTTTTTTCATTCATTATAATAAATTGGACTTCGCAATCCTGTGCTTAATAAATACACTTCTTTTTTTTTTTTTTAATGCAGGTTTGCAGCTGTGGTAATGCTATACAACTCCTTTATAAATTGGTTTAGTTTATAAGATGAAGCTATGTTCACAGTGAATACGCAATTATGTGCCAACCTCCACATCACTGCAGGACACAGTAGTGACATAGAGGTATGCTGGAAGAACCACTTAGTGCAACAGACTGACACTCTTGGAAGTGTCGGTTTTGGAAAAGAGTGGTGTATTTGTTTTTTTCTTTTACATGTACAGCTTTGTTTAGCAAGTTTATGTAAGCAGGCACATTTACATTTTAATGTATTACATGAGGGTCGAAAGGCTTGGCACTGCAAGCACACCAAACATTTTACTAATTACACCTATCTTAACAATAGAAGACGTCATAATGCATACATCTATCAATCAAGCTAATTTTTTTAAATTCAGTATGATATATATTTTTTTTTATTGCAATGTTGTATAATCACCAATAAATTTGTCTCTGTAATTATTTTCCATTAAAACCAACTAGGCCAATATAAATGCAGCACAAGTGCCGTTAATAAGTGTTCTGTGAATGTGTAATTTACTGCAATGCTAAAACTAAAACAATTTTGTAAGCGATCATTTAGAAACTTGTTAGTAATATGTGAACTTAAGAATAGTAAAGAAAGTTCATTCACTAATGAAAAATCAGTTACATTTACCCAGAATGGAGGGGAGAACGGTGGTTAACCAACATATTCTTTGTACAAACAGTTTACTTTCGGTATTAATGGATTAACTGAAGGTAGCAGAAACTTTATTGTGATATATGGTTCTGCACTGGAAATATTTTGCATAGCTGTTTAAAAACCAGTGCTGTTTGAAAGGGATATACAGCTCTTCCTTTTTTTTTTCTACTTTGATTTCATGAGATAAATGTCTTGTGGGAGGAAGCCTCTGTCACCTCATTAGTTTTTCAGTTTTGGTGACAACTGTCATTATAAATTACCATGTATTGCAGAAGCTTCATTTTCCTGTTCTAGAAACCAGGGCAAATTACTCTTTAGCCCTATGCTACCTATTGCCACTTCCTTTTTTGAACAGGGGACTTCTGTATGGTATCACAGTGCATGTAGAGGCCACCAACTCAGTACCATGGACTCATGCACCTGTGTTAATTTTTTTTTGGGGGGGGGGGCTAGCCATCCTAGGCCAAAAGGAGACACAATTCTTTCTTGTCCCTGCATGGAAGGGTGGCACCATAGGACACTACAAGAGAAAAAAGACACGCTAAGACAGGAAATCTGGAGCAGTGATTATGGCACCAAATTAAACTAGAACATAGGCTAGGCTTAAAAAAAGATAAAGAAGTTGTGTTCAAAGTAAGTGATTAAACCAGCTGCTGAAAGTGCTTAAAAAACGTGAGGGTTTAATTTCACTTTAACGTTTCATCAGTCTGTTCGGAATAAACCGTTTTGGCTTTATTACCCCTTTAATATCAAGAAAAATTTTAGTTACATCAGCAGTGATTAAGAATACATTTTCTGATATTTACAGTGCTCAGCATAAATAAGTACACCCCAACAGATTTGTCAGAAAACCTTTACTTTCCTTTCGAAATCAACCTCTTCTATGGAACACCATACTACTAAATACTCCCACAAATGTGGCCCATTTATTGCAACCAAGATTTGTTAATTTGCACACACAAAGTGTTTTTCCCAACAAATTAATTCAAGATCATGTTGCAAAAATGAATGCACCCCAATGAAAGTCTTAGAAGCAAAGCTATATGTTAGACAACAAAATCTTAATTAACAAGAATTCAACTACAGGTGAGTCTAATTATTCATTAAACAGGTGTCCAGCAGACAGTTGATTATAAAAGGGTGTTACTTAACAAAGAAAACCCCTTCCCATTTTATGCTGTCAGCAATGGCACCACATGGAAAACAAATGTCACAAGGCCTGAGAAAGAGAAAATTATTTCTTTACACAAGAAAGATGAAGGCTACAAGAAGATCAGCAAAGTTTTACTTATCAGTCAGAATACTGTAGCAAAAGTGATACAAAAATATAACAAAGATGGAACTGCAACCCTCTCACAGAGATGTCCAGGCTGTCCAGAGAAGTTAACATCTCAACAGAAGCGTCTTCTGATGAGGGATGAAGAAAATTGCCATGCAAGTTCACTTGCAGTTAGCTAAAGAAGTAGAGAGCCAAATTGGTGTGATTGTTTCCAGTGACACAATATGGCATACACTGCGGAGGAATGGCATTGATGGGTTTCGTCCACGAAGGAAGCCTCTCCTAAAGCCCATGCACAAAAAAGCCCACCTAGAATTTTCCAGGGCCCATGCTGACAAAGAAGAACATTACCGGGACTCTGTACTGTGGAGTGATGAGACCAAGATAAATGTTTTTGGAACTGATGGCTTCACAACTGTATGGCATTGCAAAGGTGAGGAGTACAAACAAGAATGGTGTCTACAGTGAAACATGATGGTGGTAGTATTGTTCTGTAGGGCTGCATGAGTGCTGCTGGTGTCAGGGAGCTGCATTTCATTGATAGTGTCATGAATTCACAGATGTACTGCTCTATATTGAAAGAGAAGATGCTACAATCATTCCGTGTCATTGGTCGTCGTGTACTTTTCCAACATGACAATGATCCAAAACACACATCTAAGGCCACTGTTGCATTTATGAAGAAGAACAGGGTGAAAGTGATTCAGTGGCCAAGTATGTCTCCTGATCTGAACCCAATCGAACATCTATGGGGAATTCTGAAGAGGCAAGTTGAGCATCACTCTCCATCCAGCATCCAGGCTCTAAAAGAGGTCTACTTGAAGAATGGAAAAAGATAGATGTTGCCAACTTCTTCATTCCATGCCTAGAAGACTTGGTGCTGTCCTTACAAATCATGGAGGTCATACAAAAAACTAAAAAGAAGAAGATTTGTTGCGCTAAACCTAGTAAAAAATAAATTATAAAAAAGCTGCTAGCACTATATTGCTGGATACAATAAGGAAGATAGAGGATAAGAGGTGCAGCGCTAGTGAGTGGTGATAATAAACAATGAGTTCATCATATAATAATTCTAGTAAATTGACAGGTTATGTAGTCCATCAAAAAGAATTCGGAAATCCATCAAATAAAGCTGAAAAGGAAGAGCCGTCACCAACACCCAATATTACTGACTCTTACCACCAGTGCCTTGGATATACACAGTATATAGATGTACGGTTGGTTGGATCCCCACTTCATATAATTCACTGCATTAGAGAGGCCCCTCTTTCGCAAGCCAGGTGTATACAGCTCAGTAAACACTTGACCAAGCGGAATGTTCCCAAAGGTACAGCCCGGTAACCACATGAGAAAAGAAGAGGAAGACTTTCATTGCGCAGACGTCTGACAATAAGCTTCATTTATTAACATGAAGCAGTAGATAAAAACTCACATGTAGTGAATATAGTACAGGCAATCGGAAAATGTCCAGCGCTTCCTACCGACGAGATGGCAGCCACTCCCCCGTCCACAATGCTACATCACGTGTCCCTCGTACAGCTCGACGTTTCGTCACAAGCATGCATCCTCAGGGGCGTGGCTATGAATACTAGATGTGATAGATTTTGTTGTGGGGTGTATTCATTTTTGCATCAAGTAATTTGAGTACAGCTGAAGATTTTGTAATCCTAAGTTGTTATTAACCTTACTTGCATGTAATGAGCTAAACAAATGTTCTATTAAACTCAGTTTTGTCAAAATTTTGGAAATTGTTCTTGTGTTCATTGAGATATTGATTCAAATCCTACTTTTCAAAAGAGGTGTACTCATTTATGCTAAGCACTGTAAGAGCACTGTAAGTGTGTGTATGTATGTATATATGTGTGTGTGTGTATGTATGTGTGTATATATATATATATATATATATATATATATATATATATATACTGTATATCTAAATGAATATATAAGTAGTTTAATGTTGCCTGGCCTAAGGCTTTATTTCAAGATTGTATCTGCAAGCATAGTATTAGGTTTTCTATAAAATGGTTATAAATGGGAATGATCACATGTATAATTGTTATCTTGTCTTCTATGTAAAAGTATGTTTTGTAGGCTTCAGCTTTACAAAAATGTTTAGGTTTTGTCTTTTTGTTTTGTCCAGTCCCTTCCTCCCAGTCTTTACAGGAAAAGCTTTCTTTCACAGATGTTTAGTAGCTCAGTCCCCATTTGCACATAGTTACATTTCCTTTGTTCTCTCGCCACTCAGCTGCTGGAGTCAAAGAAAACAGACCTGTGTAAGCTCTAGGTCTCACGTTGGAGCTTACAAAGGGCTGAGGACTTTCCCTCCCCCATGTGATAGAACCTGGTTAATCACCAGGCATTAGCACTGTCAAATGGAGTGAGCCAAATGCTACTCCCTGTTCAGTAGTACCAAGTATTTAATACAGTGTATTGCATTTGAGGAATAACAGAATGCTGTAAAATGTCTGCATTCATTCATTCATTCATTCGATCATCAGGATGGGAGGTGTGAAATACTGTATGTGGAACTATCCTGTTCTAGAGAGGAAAAAACACCCTAGGTGCCGCACACCAACAAAATCCGACAGTCACTGTGGTGAAAACAGCCTCTGCCCAGCTCTGTCCAGGTCACGTCCCTTAACTATGGTGTAGAGCCAGACTGAGGCTGCTTTCACCACAGTAACTGTCGGGTTTTGTTGGTGTGCAGCACCCCCAGGATGTTTTTTCCTCTCTACATTGCATGCATAGAGCCGGGACAGCTCTCCCCTAGCTCGCACCCTCTGCTGGAGTCACTTGACTTGGATATACAGGAACCTGGAGCAGCACCCCTAGTCCTTTGGTGTGGGTTTACTACCCTGTTCTAGTTACATAATCCCGTCCTTGGTGTCCAAAAGTCTGCAAAGGGGTTAAACTCTTGATTTACATGGTTGAATGTGTAAATTGGTTGTTAACCTCTAGGGAACCAGTTATCCTCTTTGTCCATAATGTGCACCTTACCGTCTTGGTTCACAAGATGCGTGAAAGAGGCTATCTACATCAAACTGAAACATCAATCAACATCTGCTTTTGATTGGATAAGATTAGGGGTGTCTGTGCTACCTCTGTGGATATAAATGCTTAGGTATTTTTCAGAGTCCTGACATTAATCAAAACTGAACAAGTGGTTAAAAGCAGCTACAAAGTGTCATTACAGAATAAATCCATTTTAATGTGATTAAAGTTGTTTTAAAGGCTGAAGGTTTTTTACCTTTATGCATTCTATGCAGGTGCTTAGCCGTGCTCTCTGTGTCTTATGGGCGCAGAGAGCTGGCATCGGAGCGAGCACGGAGTGCCCTCACAGCAAGCAGTTTGCTATGGGGCACTCGGCAAGGGAGAGAAATTTTACCTTTTACAATCATACAATTAAATATCTTTGTCATCAGAAAATGTGTTACCATTTCAACATATTGTGACAGAAGTGTTCACTATCACATTTGTATAGGGCCAAAATGTGTTTCAGTTGTTGGATTATCCTATCAAACCATACAATTTGAGGCAGAAAGGCCCATGTTGCTAGGCGTGATACAACTGCTTGCTAGGATGCTATAATGTGTTCAGCAATATCCAGAGACAGGTACATTAAATTTTTTTATTTTTTATGTAGAACCATGATAATCCTCACAGAAAAATACTTGGATGGATATATATACAGTCAGGTCCAGAAATATTGGGACATCGACACAATTCTAATATTTTTGGCTCTATACATTACCACAATGGATTTGAAATGAAACAAACAAGATGTGCTTTAACTGCAGACTTTCAGCTTTAATTTGAGGGTATTTACATCCAAATCAGGTGAACGGTGTAGGAATTACAACAGTTTGTATATGTGCCTCCCACTTGTTAATAGACTAAAAGTAATGGGACAGATTAACAATCATCCATCAAACTTTCACTTTTTAATACTTGGTTGCAAATCCTTTGCAGTCAATTACAGCCTGAAGTCTGGAATGCATAGACATCACCAGACGCTGGGTTTCATCCCTGGTGATGCTCTGCCAGGCCTCTACTGCAACTGTCTTCAGTTCCTGCTTGTTCTTGGGGCATTTTCCCTTCAGTTTTGTCTTCAGCAAGTGAAATGCATGCTTAATCGGATTCAGGTCAGGTTATTGACTTGGCCATTGCATAACATTCCACTTCTTTCCCTTAAAAAACTCTTTGGTTGCTTTCGCAGTATGCTTCGGGTCATTGTCCATCTGCACTGTGAAGTGCCCTCCAATGAGTTCTGAAGCATTTTGCTGAACATGAGCAGATAATATTGTCCGACACACTTCAGAATTCATCCTGCTGCTTTTGTCAGCAGTCATATCATCAATAAATACAAGAGAACCAGTTCCATTGGCAGCCATATATGCCCACGCCATGACACTACCACCACCATGCTTCACTGATGAGGTGGTATTCTTTGGATCATGAGCAGTTCCTTTCCTTCTCCATACTTTTCTCCTCCCATCACTCTGGTACAAGTTGATCTTGGTCTCATCTGTCCATAGGATGTTGTTCCAGAACTGTGAAGGCTTTTTTAGATGTTGTTTGGAAAACTCTAATCTGGCCTTCCTGTTTTTGAAGCTCACCAATGGTTTACATCTTGTGGTGAACCCTCTGTATTCACTCTGGTGAAGTCTTCTCTTGATTGTTGACTTTGACACACATAAACCTACCTCCTGGAGAGTGTTCTTGATCTGGCCAACTGTTTTCTTCACCAGGGAAAGAATTCTTCGATCATCCACCACAATTGTTTTCCGTGGTCTTCCAGGTCTTTTGGTGTTGCTGAGCTCACCGGTGTGTTCTTTCTTTCTAAGGATGTTCCAAACAGTTGATTTGGCCACACCTAATGTTTGTGCTATATCTTTGATGGGTTTGTTTTGTTTTTTCAGCCTAATGATGGCTTGTTTCACTGATAGTGACAGGTTTTTTGATCTCATATTGAGAGTTGACAGCAACAGATTCCAAATGCAAATAGCACACTTAAAATGAACTCTGGACCTTTTATCTGCTCCTTGTATATGGGTTAATGAGGGATTAACACACACCTGGCCATGGAACAGTTGAGCAGCCAATTGTCCCATTACTTTTGGTCCCTTAAAAAGTGGGAGGCACATATACAAACTGTTGTAATTCCTACACCGTTCGCCTGATTTGGATGTAAATACCCTCAAATTAAAGCTGAAGGTCTGCAGTTAAAGCACATCTTGTTTGTTTCATTTCAAATTCATTGTGGTGGTGTATAGAGCCAAAAAGATTAGAATTGTGTCGCTGTCCCAATATTTATAGACCTGACTGTATATATGTGTATGTATATATGTATATATATATATACGAATAGAAGTAAAAAGATCTTATAGGTTTGTATGATTGACAATATAACTGCGCAATATACCCCAAAAAGGACTTGGTGATATTAAAACTTTACTTAAAAAAAAAAAAGTGGGAGCTAGGTTGAGATCCCATGGAGCCACAGGTGGAACTATGTGAGCAGCACCCTGTACAAAGGCTTTTTACCCAGGAATGAAAGGCAAGAAGTCTTTGAAAAATTATCACTAGAGCTAAAATCTGTCCTTGATAGCACTCAAGGCCTAATGATGGTTCAGGAAAAAGAATGAGTTGATAAAGGATGTTTCCCATGTTTTATTTCTTTGCTTTTGTACACTTTTCAAGTGTTCTTTTTTAGCTTTTAGAGGAATAGTGTAATGGGCTACTATCTCTTGGGCCAGCATTTAAACCGGTGACCATGAAGCAGGAAGGTAAACCAGTCCCTGGGACAAAAGATCCCTGTGATCTGGAAGAGCCCAAGGAGCATCTGTCAGGAGGCTATTGGGTCCTGAATATTACATCTGCCTGGGTCAGTTGGGAGTGATGATTATCACCAGAATGCCTTGCATCTCAATCCTGTGGAGCAGATGAAGACGGAGTTTCAGACGAGGGAGTCATAGATCTGATGGAACTGATCTCAGAAAGTCGCCAGAACATCCACTGCTATAGCTATACACTCCCTCTACCTGGAGACAAACTTGCTTAGTTTGATGTTGAATCTGGAGTCCAGGAGGTCCATGTCTGGCATTCCCTACCTGCAGCAAAGTCAATATTCACTCCTGGCATGTGCACACTGGTCAGGGCTTGAATGTGAAGTTTTGCCCAAGCCAGAATCTAGTCATCTTTTCTTTCAGCTGGAAGCCTTCTGGTTCCTCCCTGATGCTAGCTAGATAATTAGATAGATGGATAACACTGTCATACTTGCCAACTGTCCGAATTTCCCGGGACATTCCTGGGATTTAGACCTTTGTCCCGGTCTTACTGATTCCCGTGGAATGTCCCCATTTGTTTTTCCCCGCCGCCGATAGAGGTCCGCGGCACTGGTCAATTCTGTCTCCGTCGCCATTTTACAGAAGACCAGCTCATAAGGAAGAAACAAGAGGTGGAACCTGAGTGGCAAGAAAGCCGCCAATAGAACTGGAGCTCCATTTCTATTGGCGGCTTTCTTGCCACCCAGGCTCCGCCTCTTGGTTCTGTAAATGGTGCGGAAACTAGCACAGTGACCATCCTGAGCGGTCCCGAGGCCCGATGGAGAGTCCTGGCGTCGCTCTATCCCTGTCTGAGTGAGACTCTGCTGCCTCACTCTCACTAGCTAGCTCCTATCACATCGCTCCGCCCAGAGAGTCAGTGACAGTCTGAGCAAGTAACTCTCCAGGTGGCTGCATGCCCAGGTGCATAAATGGGGGGGTCTGTACAGATGGAGGGGGGTGAGTTGTCCTGGTGGGTGAGGGACTTTGCTGGGAATGCCTGATGTAAGGAGGGACTCCACTGGCAATGCCTGATGTAAGGATGGACTCCGCTGGGAATGCATGATGTAAGGAGGTACTCCGCTGGGAATGCCTAATGTAAAGAGAGACTCCGCTGGGATTGCCTGATGTAAGGAGGGACTCTACTAGGGGCACCTGATATAAGGAAGGACTCCGCTAGGAATGCCTGATGTAAGGAGGGACTCTACTGGGGGTGAATGATGTAAGGAGGGACTCTGCTGGGAATGCCTGATGTAAGGAGGGACTCTACGGGGGGCATCTGATGTAAGGAGGGACTCTACTGAGGGGACCTGATGTAAGGAGGGACTCTACGGGGGGCATCTGATGTAAGGATGGACTTTACTGGGAATGCCTGATGTAAGGAGGGACTTCGCTGGGGACACCTTATGGCATCTGGTGGCAGGCAATGTGGCAAGTGACACGCTTGGGGCTCCCACTGATTATGCATTATGGTGAGTTGAACTATTTCATTTTATATTACAACGTAATAATAGAAAAAATGTGCTTTAATCATCTTGATACCATAACAACCATGGCGCCGTGATGATTGAAGCGCTAACACCAGAGGTTTGGAGTATCTTTATCTGCTGATTGTTAAACTTTCTGGAATACACATATTTCTATTGTGGTGCAGGATCTGGGCCTGCTGTCCCTCCATCCCTCTTTCTTTTCTTCTCTCTCCTTCCCTCCCTATTTTTCTTTTTTTCTTTCCTTCTCTCTCCTTCCCTCCCTATCTTTCTTTCCTTTCTTTCCTTCCTTCCATCCTCCATCCCTCATTCATCTCAGGCTCGAACCACACACCCTTTGAGCCACGCCCATTATTTAATTTAAACCATGCCCACCTTTCGCCTTCACACTATATCACACTTACAAATGAATGCCCTGCCCCCTATTTATAATAAGACCCCACCCGCAGACAAAAAAGTGTCCCTATACATTTCTGGACAATTTTGGCAACTATGCACTGTTGTGGCATCATCCAACTGAATACAGGACTGTTTGACCTTGCAGTGAAGAGTTTCAGCATTGAAGGGGTAACTGAATCACCCGAAATTCCTGTATGTTGATCAGAAAGTGAGCTACCTCCAGGGCCAAGTCCCCTGCACTGAAAGAGTGCCCAGGAAGAATACAAAGCTTCCTGTGAATGGATGCCTAGCACTCAGCCCTGCTCAATTTTGTTCCAGAAGCAGGAAGGGAAGTTCTTGTCCCACGGCTGAAACACAGAGCTTTATACTGTTTGTAGCTGCCGTTGCATACATTCATATAGCGCTTACGGCTGACAATAGTTTGCTTGGACCGGCTTGGTTCAAACTAACTATTTTAACTTCGATAAAAGCTGGAGAGCAACTTTAAGAATCTTGACTAAAGAAAAAAAAACAAGAGGAGAAAAGCTGTCTGTTCTTCTAGGAAACTAGCAAGAAAGTGAAGCCTGATGATTGGGGGGACAGAAGTGATGTTATAACTGACTAATAGCTTTGCCAGTGTCTAATTCCCCTGTAGGTAGCAGTATAACCGATACATCTCCGAACACCTCTGACCCCATGACCCTTAATGAATGAAGTTGTGACAATCAGCTGACTGCCCCCAACTTTTCTACTTGATAATGTATGCTAAGATACTTTTTAGATATGGAAATAACTTTGTGAACTGGCATATGTATATGATTATTTTGTGCTTTTTATGAATGATTAGGCTGTGAAAACATAACCATAACTGCAAGTCAAGGTTTTCCTAGTCAGGTTATGTGAGCCTATTTTTTTATCATTCTTAATGGGTTGGAAGCTTAAACTGCCCACAAGCCATACGCAGCTGTGAGGGGTGCACAAACAACCAGAATGTTGACAAGCTGGTGCCAACCACGCAAGAGACATCGGGAAACTCGCCCACCATGCAATAAACTATGGATTTGCATGTTGGGTAATCCAAATCTCCCATTGCTGTGCATTGCCACTTTTTAAATTGGACTTAGCCTAGTTTTGTATAGTGTACTTTTTGTATAAAAAAAACCTATACAGATTCCCCCTTTTCACACATTTATTTATATTGAGCTTTTAGTTACACCTGCATAATGAAGACTAAAACAGGTCAGCAATACATCTGATTATAGGTGTAATAGATCAGGAAGGGTGGGGGAATTCGTACAGGGTTTGTTATGCAAAGGTAATTCTGTACCTCTAATTACAGTCACATAACCAAACAATGTTTTTATAAGCAATTGTGACAGCACAGTCATGCAAGCTGCCTATGGATTTTTGCTTTTAGCAAAGTCATTTTGCAAGCCTGTATGGATTTTGCCCACTCCCTACACATTATTTACGCTATGTTCTGTATAATACGTGTTGCAGACTTGCCCCTCCTTATTTCTTCTTGTTCTCAGATTTAGAACAGTCTTGCTGTAGTTTGCAAAACAAACCTTGCGTTTCTATGCAATAAAAAAAAAAAAAATAACTCTGCCTAATCTCGCAAAACTTGTTTTTCCGTGCAAATCCTCCGAAGGGGATAGTTTTTCTATAGACTGTATTTTTATTGAAGTATAAAGACGCCTAGGTTGAACACACTCCTTATTAATCCTAATTATTTCACAACAAATTGTCAGAACAATCGTTTTAAATGAACACCCAGGAAATAAATATTCTGTAAGACTTTGCATTTAGTTCACATGTATCTTGCACGCTACAAATCTGCAAGCATAGGATGATATGAAATGTATACATTTCCCTAAGGCTAGGGATACACAAGTGCTTTTCATACGTACCATTTTTTATTTATTTCTTTCTTTACTGAAAATATCAGTGTGCACATTCCTGACTGAGCTAGTGATTGCTACTTCTGAGAGCGGAAGTCAGGAGGAATGCTCGGATACTGTTAGGCATACATATTTTGGAAAAAAATACCCTTTGTCCAACTAGACTGCGAGAAACAAATTGCAAGCATGATAAGCTTTTATGTGACCCATAACCTAGATTTTCTCTTAAACATTTGAATTTACCTTTGCAACTTCATAAACTCAGTTGCACTGTAAAGCAACTCACTAATTAGAATGGGAGAGCAGTATCTGATGCATCCAGAAGTGTGTGGGATGAAAAAGGATTCTAGCTTACAGCATAGCAAAGATTGATGGTGGGGAGCAGATAGGTATTAACTCTTTTCTTTGTGAACATGCCCTTTTTACAACTGTTTAGCTAGAGACAGAGTTACTTTATTAATAATAATAATAATAATTAATGAATACTGTGCTTAGGTAGGGCTGTGTTAGGCTGCTGCCTCCCCTAGGTGCTCCACTAATGCAGCACCAGAAGAATAGGTGTGTATATATGTAGGGATAAATGGCACTGCCTTTTCACCTGGAGAATGATCCCTGGTGTTAACTAGCAGTGGTAGATGTAAGTCCTAGTTGGACTTCTTGGTGGTGTGGGCTGGAGTAATGTGTACCGATAACTAGCCCCTGAGAGATGACCTTCAGAAGGGTAGTATATTGGGAGCTACATAAATATAAATATATATATATATAAATAATGTGTGTGTGCATAAGGAATATATGTAAATCCACCATAGATTGATTGTGGTAGCAGAGAAAAATTAATACAAATTGTGCAAATTATTTCAACCAAAGAGCCCGTGTTAAAATGCTAATACCTGGGGTAACCTATACCTCCTCACCTATATAAAAAAGTGCTTAATTAAAGTGCTTGATATATTCAAGGTTTTATGTGATAAAAATTATATATATACCATATATAAACTCCACTTAGGCTGGAGTTTCAAGTGAGTTCATTAAAGAAAATATATATATACATATTATAATAATGAAAAAATAAATATAAAAGTCTCTTGAAGAAAAAAGTCCTAGTCTATAATGCAGGTACAGTCAGGTCCATAAATATTGGGACATCGACACAATTCTAATCTTTTTGGCTCTATACACCACCACAATGGATTTGAAATTAAGCGAACAAGATGTGCTTTAACTGCAGACTTTCAGCTTTAATGTGAGGGTATTTACATCCAAATCAGGTGAACGGTGTAGGAATTACAGCTATTTGTATATGTGCCTCCCACTTTTTAAGGGACCAAAAGTAATGCGACAATTGGCTGCTCAGCTGTTCCATGACCAGGTGTGTGTTATTCCCTCATTTTCCCATTTACAAGGAGCAGATAAAAGGTCCAGAGTTCATTTCAAGTGTGATATTTGCATTTGGAGTCTGTTGCTGTCAACTCTCAATATGAGATCCAAAGAGCTGTCACTATCAGTGAAGCAAGCCATCATTAGCATGAAAAAACAAAACAAACCCATCAGAGAGATGGCAAAAACATTAGGTGTGGCAAAATCAACTGGAACATCCCTAAAAAGATGCACCGGTGAGCTCAGCAACACCAAAAGACCCGGAAGACCACGGTAAAACAACTGTGGTGGATGACCGAAGAATTCTTTCCCTGGTGAAGAAAACACCCTTCACAACAGTTGGCTAGATCAAGAACACTCTCCAGGAGCTAGGTGTATGTGTGTCAAAGTCAACAATCAAGAGAAGACTTCACCACAAGATGTAAACCATTGGTGAGCCTCAAAAACAGGAAGGCCAGATTAGAGTTTGCCAAACAACATCTAAAAAAGCCTTCACAGTTCTGGAACAACATCCTATGGACAGATGAGGCCAAGATCAACTTGTACCAGAGTGATGGGAAGAGAAGATTATGGAGAAGGAAAGGAACTGCTCGTGATCCAAAGCATACCACCTCATCAGTGAAGCATGGTGGTGGTAGTGTCATGGCGTGGGCATGAATGGCTGCCAATGGAACTGGTTTTCTTTTATTTATTGATGATGTGATTGCTGACAAAAGCAGCAGGATGATTTCTGAAGCGTTTCGGACAATATTATCTGCTCATATTCAGAAAAATGTTTCAGAACTTATTGGACGGCGCTTCACAGTGCAGATGGACAATAACCCGAAGCATACTGCGAAAGCAACCAAAGAGTTTTTTAAGGGAAAGAAGTGGAATGTTATGCAATGGCCAAGTCAATCACCTGACCTGAATCCGATTGAGGATGTATTTCACTTGCTGAAGACAAAACCGAAGGGAAAATGCCCCAAGAACAAGCAGGAACTGAAGACAGTTGCAGTAGAGGCCTGGCAGAGCTTCCCCAGTGATGAAACCCAGCGTCTGGTGATGTCTATGCGTTCCAGACTTCAGTCTGTAATTGACTGCAAAGGATTTGCAACCAAGTATTAAAAAGTAAAAGTTTGAGGGATGATTGTTAATCTGTCCCATTACTTTTGGTCCCTTAAAAAGTGGGAGGCACATATACAAACTGTTGTAATTCCTACACCGTTCACCTGGTTTGGATGTAAATACCCTTAAATTAAAGCTGACAGTCTGCAGTTAAAGAACATCTTGTTTGTTTCATTTCAAATCCATTGTGGTGGTGTATAGAGCCAAAAAGATTAGAATTGTGTCGATGTCCCAATATTAATGGACCTGACTGTATATCATGTTTTTTCAGGACAGGTTTTATTTGTTGCTAAATGGTAATACATATCTCCTGATTTTTTTTTTTTAAATTTGGCTGTGAATTTCTTGCTATTACTATATAAACTACCACCAAAGAACAACCCAAAATAAATTCTCCTGCTCCTGACAATCGCAGTGATACCACATATAGTGGTGAGCATTTTGCTTTTTTTTTTTTTATCCTACTTAAAACACACTGACAATAAGTGACACTGATGCTGAATTTAAAAATGCAAAAATGCGCTTTTTATTTATTTATATTTTTTAAATCCTACCTAAAATAAACCTACCCTGACCTTTGACACCCACCTTGACCTTTGATTCTAACCTTGACCCTAAGGCCGGTCATACACGGTTCAAATTTCGGCTGGTTTCAGCAGGAACCGTTAATGGGCAGGCTGAATTTATCAAGTTGATCAATCGACTTGGGTACAATCAGCCTGCTGGATTCTCTCATGATTATCGCTAGCGGCCACTAGCGATAATCACTGTCTTCTCCCATTGGGGACAGTTTCTCCCGCCCTCCCACCGAGTGCAGACAATTGCTTGGCAGGAGGGATTCCCCTGGCAACACTGTGTTGATGAAGGAACTGCGAAACTTGCACCGTGTATGGCCTTAGCTCAAACCCTGATCTAGATATTTTAGCTTTACTTTATTTTTTAACACACTTCTTTGTTTACATTTTTCTCCTCTAGCAAGGAGAAAAATATACAATGTATTATATAATGCATCCTGTATGTATACAATGTATCTCTTTCTCCATTCAAGAGTATAAAACAACACAGTGGCAGACCGCACAGTGAATGATCACTGTGATAGCCAATCAGAGGCTATCACAGCAATCAGGAGCTCAGGAACCAGGCCTTCAGATCCACGTTTTTAGCAGAAGACCAAAAGCTGTCTGTACTGGGAGTGTGCCATGCTACGCGCCCTTAGCACAAACACAGTGGCGCATATATGTGGCCCCACAGAAGAAGGCTCACTTCTCTAAGGCTGCATTTACTGTATGTGTATACTCGTAAGGAAGGGTTAAAGTGAGATGAAAGCTGGAATTCTGCTTTAAGCGTACAGCCTGTTGGGGCAGCTAGTTGAGCTTAACAAACCCTAGCAAATTTTGGAGGCTATAGTCAACAACTGTACTTGTCAAAAATCAGAACTGCGTGTGCATAGTATTTAAACATGACTTGAGGAGCTGAACATACATAGCTTTCAAATTGAAGGAAATCTTAACCACTTCCATACCAGGCACTTTCCCCTCTTCCTGCCCAGGACAATTTTCAGCTTTCAGCACTATCGCACTTTAAATGACAATTGCGCTGTCATGCAACACTGTACCCAAAATACATTTTTATCATTTTCTTCCCACAAATAGAGCTTTCTTTTGGTGGTATTTGATCAGCTCTGGGGTTTTTTATTTTTTTCTAAACAAACTAAAAAAGACCAAAATGTTTGAAAAAAAAAAAAAAAGTTTTTCTTCGTTTCTGTTATAAAATGTTGTTTTCTCCTTCACTGACGGGCACTGATGAGGCTGCACTGATGAGGCTGTACTAATGGGCACTGATGAGGCGGCAATGATAAGGTGGCACTGAGGAGGAGGCACTAAGATGTAGAATTTATGGGCACTGATAGGCACTAATAGGTGGCACTGATAGGCGGCACTGATGGGCACTAATAGATGGCACTGATAGGCAGCACTGATGAGGTATTAACAGGCATTACTGATGGGCATCTGTGATGGGCACTGATTGGCACTTTGATGGGCACTGACTGGCGATTTGGGTATGCACTGACTGGCAGCTGATGGGCACTTTTTGGCATTGTGGTGGGCACCTCTGATGGGGGCTGTGCTGACTATCAGTGCCCCCCCCCCCCCTTTGACAGGAGAGCCGATTGGCTCTCCCTGTCAGCGCGAACCAAGGAAAGCCGATTACCGGCACTTCCTGGTTCACACTGTGATCAGCTGTGATTGGTCGCAGCTGATCAGAGATGCAATGTGTCAGAGTGACACACCATCGATCGCCCCCGCGGGCGCGCGGCAGCATGTTATCCTGCTGGATGTCATATGACACCCTGTCAGGATAACTGAACCACTTCCCGGCCGTCATTTTGCTATAGGCCGGACGGGAAGTGGTTAAAGTAGAACTAAACAGTTCTCTCCTTTCCAGCCATGGAAGCTGCCATCTTATCCTCTGTTTGATCTGCAGATGACATGATGCTACACATGAGATCAGTTACAACTGCCATTTGATGGATTGATAGTTTGGTTCAGAGCACAAGACTTTGACAGTTATCATCAAGGCATGTCTTAAATGTAATTGTATGGTGAAACTGTTAAAGAAATCTTTATTTCCTTATGCTATTACCAACTGATCTTTCTATGCCATCTCTTCATTTTTATTATGAAATGTTTTTCACATATATGTAATTCCATTATTTATACAAATTACTATATGTACAATACTTGCTGTTGTCTAATCCCTCTGCATTAATATTTGGAATAGATTTTTTATGTTTTCTATATATTCTTCTTGTATTAAAACCCAATCAAATTTTTGTACCTGTTAAAACAGAAGTGAAGTCTCAATTTTAACCCCTTCCCGCCAGCCGCCTCCCATCCCTTTAAGGCCTGGTTCACACCTATGCAGGTTGCAGTTTGCATATTCCAGGTGCATTTTGTGTTTTTCAATACACGCTTTTGATCCATTGAAGTCTATGGAACCAGAAACCAAAAAAAAAGTCCCTGGACCTTTCCATAAAATACACAGATGTGAACGTGACCCATAGGAAACCATGTTAAATGGACTGTAGTGTGTTTCTGCAAAACTGAAAAAGCACAAAAAAATGCATTGCTGTGAACCAGGCCTGAGAGTTCTAAAAGCTGGGGCATTTGGGTCATGTGACTGCTGTGATTGGCTATCACAGCTGTCACATGATCGGAAAGCACACGATCGCAAGTATTCATCAGGAGCTTATCGATCCCTGTCGGCTACCGTGCTGGGAGTGCGCTCTCAGCACGGTAAGTTGCTTTAACAAGGCCGCATATATGCTGCCGCTCAACATTAAGAACTGACCGCGGAGTGGCTTCAAACATGCATGCGGTTGGCATCAAGAGGTAAAAGACTGTGAGCAGGAAGGCTCTTTATTGTGGAGAAGACATGCAATGTCTCTACTGCAATAAAACAGACCTACCTGCTTTCTCATGGCCTTCTTTAGTATTTACACTAAGCTGTGCAAGTGCAGCTCAGTCTACATGCAGGTACAGATCCTGTGTGCCAGGTACTGAACTCCTGCGCATGAACAGATTTGACCTCGTCCTATGCTGGCCAAAGAAGACAGCCACAGCCCAGCACCTGGAAGAAGCCGGAAGAAAGATGTAAGAGAGGGACGTTGGACTGTTAAAGAAGCATTGCAGACTCTTGTTCTGATGGGACTAAAGTCTAAAATATAAAAAGAATGGGAACAGGCAGGAACTTTATTGCAGAAGAGACATGCAATGTCTCCTATGCAATAAAACAAACTTACCCACCTACTAAGTCTTCTGCAGAATGTATCCTGAGCTGTGCCTGCGCAGCTCAGTGTACATTGTAGCACACTGCCTGTGTGCCAAGATGACTGCACATGCGTGGAAATGATCTGATCCTGCACTAACCAATTAAGATAGCCAAAGACTGGCACCTGAAAGAAGCTAGGGAATTCTCCCCAGCTTCTTTCAGGTGCCAGTCTTTGGCTATCTTGATTGGCTAGTGCAGGATAAGATCATTGCCTGCCCTGGCAAGGGACCTTGTAGACATCGGACTGTTGGAATGAAAGGTATTTCGGCCTTTAGTTTAGCTTTAAAGTGGAGTTCCACCCAAAAATGGAACTTCCGCTTTAAGTGCAGGTGACCCCCTGACATGCCAGATTTGGCATGTCATTTTTTTGGGGGGGGGAGGGGATACCCTCTTTTTAGAGGCACCCAGCTCCCACTTCCTCCCGGGGCTTTGTGGCGCCAGAAGGAAATCACCCCTCCCTCTCCCTCCCTGCAATCTTCTGGGACACGTCACAGGTCCCAGAAGATTGCCCGGCCATTCACAGCATGCAGCGCGGCTCGCACATGGGCAGTGCGCACCCGGCTGTGAAGCCTCAGCAGCGCTCCCACAGAATGCCGGCACCGCAGGGAGGAGGGGGAGAGGAGCGAGGCTTTGTACGCCCGCACCGCTGGACTGTGGGACAGGTGAGTGTCTGTTTATTAAAAGTCAGCCACTGTTTGTGGCTGCTGACTTTTAAATGGGTGGAACTCCACTTTAATTAAATAACATTTTGTTTGCTAAAGCACTATGTAAAAGAAACAGTTGTTGTTTTTTTTTTATGTTCAATTGTCAGAGTTTTTAACCCCGATCTCCTGTAGCTTACATTCCATCATGTGCTGTTGCTCCACCATTCTCAGGGCGAGCTTCCTGATGGTGACAACAGTGGATCATGTGCAATGTATGTTCTCATGGCCGCTTGTATTCTGCATTGGGTGAGCTTTTCACAGGGTGACAACGCAGGAGACAGGAATGGAATGTTTACACTAGGATCACATCTATGTGCTTGATGCAGTTTTCAGGCGCGTTTGTGGTGCATTTTGCGTTTTTGAACATTTGTGTTTTTGTTTGTTTTGCTCTTTAACAAACTGTGTATATTATCTGGTTGTTAAGGAGCGGGCTGGGAAGTCCCCCGCTCCCTCCTGAACCATACCAGGTCACACGCCCTCAACATGTGTGGGTACTTTAGGGCGGGGGGGGGGGGGGCAAAGCACCTTGGCTCTATGTTGATGGGGACAAGGGGTCTCTTCCACACAACCCTGGCCGGTGGTTGTGGAGGTCTGCAGGTGGGGGGCTTATTCTGAAAATGGAAGCCCCTTTAACAAGACCCCCCATGTGAATGAGTAGGGAGGTACATTGTACCCCTACTCATTCACTAAAAAAAAATAAATAAGGAGTGTAAAAAATGACAGTAGTGTCACACCTATGTATTGTACCAGAGACAGGAGAAAGATGTTTTCTGCATTTCACTTTTGTTCTTATAGGAGAGGTCAGCATGATCAGTAAAATCACATATAAGCTTTAACATGCAGGGCCAGTTCACACCACATGCAGTCCAGTGTGGTTTTTTTCCTGCATCAAAGACGCATGGATAGTAGGTTATATGGTTTCCAATGGCATTGTTCACACCAGTGCAGTCAGTCTCAGGAAAAAAGTAGAACATGCTGCATTATTCCTGCACTGGAACGCTGTAAAACGCATTGAAAATGCACTGGAACGCATCAAAAACACACCAGACCCCAGTGCAATGGGAAAAAACCCAGGAAAAACTAAGAAAAAAAGCATCTGTAATGTATCTGGAAACACATAAAAATGCACCATAACATGCCAAAAACGTGTTAAAAACGTACATCCAGAATGGATCTGGAGTGCGTTTTTGTGGTGTGAACCAGCCCTCAGTGATACTGAAAATGACTTTGTGGTCTGGCTGGTTCACACCACAAAAACGCACTCCAGATCAGTTCTGGATGCGTTTCTGCATGTACGTTTTTAATGTGTTTTTGGCATGTTATGGTGCGTTTTTATGCTTCCGGATGCATTCCAGATTTTTTCATTTTCTTTTTTTCACTGTACTGGGGTCCGGTGCATTTTTGATGCATTCCAGTGCATTTTTTTAATGCGTTTTACCACGTTTCAGTGCAGGAAAAATGCTGCATCTTCTACTTTTTTTTTGGAGCGCCTTGGAACTTACCGCACTGGTGTGAACTATGCCATTGGAAACCACATAACCTACTTTCCCACGCGTTTTTGATGCAGAAAATATAGCAGCCAACAATCCTGCCATGACGGTGCTGCTCCAGGCACTTCCTAGTCTACTCAAATAACTTTGCATATGTGATTTTAGTCACATATGATAAACATAAGCATATGATTTAGTCACATAAGAAAAGTGGAATGCAGAAAACCTTTCTCCTGTCACTGGTACAATACATGTTAAAAAAAAAAAACGTGCAGCTGCTGTCAGAGACTTCGCTTCTCCTTTCGAATTCACGGTGAAAAAAAAAAAAGTTGGGAAAGGCGGGCTCGTGAGCCTGGGGCTCCCTTCTACGTCACTCGTACGTCAGGCGGCAATGTGTTGGCCTGTGTTTCCTTCGGTTACCAGGAGACGGTCCTGTGGAGGGGCGTGGCCAAGTCGTTAAAGGGCTCCCCGAGTTGTTCCTCCAGTCGCAGACTGCTGTGAACTGAAAAGGGTTTATATAGTGCTGCTAAATTTAGGCTCCGCGGAGCGGTCAGCCTCCTTATCCTGAACGTGTTTCCTCCTCTCTTCGCAATTGGTTTGGTGCTTGCCCCCCGTGCCTTTATTTAGAATCTAGGCCCCCTCTCAGCGGCATGAAAACTTCTTTTTATTCCTATTGCACACAACTAGATGCACGCACACCGCTCTCCAGGAACGTTTATGGAGACAGACTATAGCTTCGTTTAGCTGCACTTTACCGGACAACTTGTCCTTCTATTACCGGCAATCCGAGCCGCTGGAAGGAAGCAGACATGGCTCTAGCCGACACTATCCTACCTTCTTTTTCTACGTTCTCCAACCAAGATGTAAGTATCTATGGATTGCACATCATTTATATACAAACATAGGGAAATGTTTATATATATATATATATATATATATATATGTTTATATATATATATATATATATATATATATATATATATATATATATATATATATATATATATATAGCGCAATGGTTAAAGGTGTGTGTGCGTGTATATACAAATACACTTTATTAATATGCACAAAATTTTATATATAAATATGCACATAATCTTAAAATATTTATACAATATATAGATGTGCCCCCCCCCCCCCCCAAAAAAAAGTGTTACATTAAAAAAAAAAAAATATATATATATATATATATATATAATTTTTTTTTTGGGGGGGGGGCACATCTATATATTGTATAAACATTTTAAGATTATGTGCATATTTATATATAAAATTTTGTGCATATTATGTGCACAAACGATGGACGTTTTTGTATGTGTGCGCTATTCTCTGTGGATTTATTATTTATTATTATTAATTTTTTTTTTTCCCCCTCAAACAATTGGAGATGCAATCTCAGTTTAAGTTGAATTCCTTCAATCTTCATGCATATAAAAGTTACAAGCAACTGCAGTTTCAGATAATAAATAAAAAATTTTATATATATATATATATATATATATATATATATATATATATATATATATATATATATATATATTTTAAAAAAAAAAAAGTGTGCCCAATTCTATATAAAAAAAAAAAAAAAAAAATTAAAATGACACCTTATATTTATATTGGTGGGGGGATTTTTCTGTTTTGAAACGTAGGTATAGGTTAACCTGTGTGGTCACAAAAAATTAAAAATCTTCCCACCAGTTAGACACTGAACACGATTGTTCTGAATGGAGTCCTCTCTGTTGTTGTATCAGCTGATCTCCCAGCATAGTAAATCTTAAACAAGCCTTTCTCAAGGTTAACCCTCAAATGCCCTTTCTGATAACAATAAGGAGAAGTTAGAGAAGAGGTTACACAAAAAAAAGTCTTATCTTTGTAGCATTGGGAGATCATGCCAGATTCAGATCTGTTGCAGTTTTTGTGCTGGTCCTTGATAGATGACAGAGGTTGTCAGTGGTTTGCTGGTGCCCAGATGAGAGCACAGGTGTGTTCATTGGTAACAGGTGAAAGAGAGGGATCAGGTGTTTTACAGGTAGATCTAAAAAAAACCTGCAGAGGGGAATTTAATAAGAGGGGCAGAAATGCAGAGGTACCAACTTCTAGTTTTCATTTTTTAAAGTTTAATTGAATCAGCTACAGCAAGAAGCCGATCAGTTACTATGCAAAGCTGCTCCTGATTCTGTCGGCTCCCGTTTTTAGTAAATTCCTCCTGCAAACTCTCTTGTGTAGAGGTTGGTGTTTGATAAAAATCATATGTTAAACCATAAGTGAAGCTACAGGTGCGTGGGTGAAATACCTGTTTATAGTGCTGGTTGTGTGAGTGTGTGAATCCTGTGGTTGACAGTTTTATATTGCATAGTTGAGAGCTTCATTCTGACTTTTTCTGTTTTTACTATTTCTCAGAAATGGAAGGCTGCCTATGATTCCAAGACGACGCACAGCAGTTGTAATATGTCTGATGTGATGCATAACACAGACCTGTTTTGCTCTAAGAAAGAAGATGAAGACTTAAATAATGTCCTGGAATTTGTTCTGTCAATGGGAGCAGACAGAAACATCCAAACGTGTGAAGACTATTCACTGTCATCTCCTGAATCTTGCACTTACTACCAAACAACCCCTTCTCCAGGGGGCTACAGCACCGATCACAGTCCTCCACCGTACACTTCAACAAGCCTCATGACTGAGTTGATGAGATCTGACATGGACAACTTCTGTCATCAAAACACTGTTCAGGGGAAGTTTTTCGTATCTTCAGCCTTTGACTTTTCAGACTCCATCAAAGTAGAGCCACCGATGGACTCTTATGGACCTGTTATGGGGTTGGTTCCCCAGTCCTGTTCAAAAATTAAGCAGGAAGGTAGCACTGCTTGCATGATGGCATATGATCAACCGAGACTAGCAAATTCTCCACAAATGGGTGGCATTGACACTCCACCTATGAGCCCAGATGAACTGATGCTAAATGAGTGCCAGACTCAGCTTATGTGCCATCCATCCCTGCCATACTCTCATGGATATCAGAATACAGCAGCATTCCATCATCCATCTTCCATCCAGTATCAAAGTGCATCACAATACAGTCTGTTTGAGGACAGTTTATCTATGCAGCCATCAGCCAACCGGGGTATCCTGACTCCCCCATGCTCTCCTCTAGAAATCCTAGATGCCAAACCAAAGAGAGGGCGCCGATCATGGCCCAGAAAGAGAACGGCAACACATACATGCTCGTATGCTGGCTGTGGAAAGACTTATACCAAAAGCTCTCATCTCAAAGCACATCTCCGCACACATACTGGTAAGTTTTTTTTTTTTTTTTTTTTTTTTTTTTTTTTTTTTGTTTTTGTTTTTTTGTTTTTTCTTTAAATATGCTCATCCTGGGCCATTTGAAGGCAGGAATGCATGCTTAACAAATTACCTAGAAGCTGCCATCATTGAGGGGGACAGCTTAGAAGTGACCATTAGGTTAAAGTCTTAATTTGTTTCTTTAAACCTAAAACTTTGTAGAATTTTTAAATAGGTCCATCAAGAATGCGATTTATTGATCAGTGGTTAGTTTTTACATCTGATGATCTTGATTATAAGATAATTAACCTTTTTGTGTTTTCTCTCTCCAGGTGAGAAACCTTATCACTGCAATTGGGAAGGTTGTGGATGGAAATTTGCCAGGTCGGATGAACTGACACGCCACTTCCGCAAACACACTGGGCACCGACCTTTTCAGTGTCACCTGTGTGACCGTGCCTTCTCCCGGTCAGACCACTTGGCGCTGCACATGAAGAGGCATATGTAAAATCTTGGCAGCTGTGAAGCAGTATGGGGTGACGCAACCACATAAACTTTCCATTGTGAACCTGTCGGGGGTCCCACTATAGCTGGTACTGCAGAATGGGGGCAACATGCCTTCTGTAACTCTAGTGGACCTTGCAAAGAATGACTTGATTCAAAGAAGAAAAACACAGGCTGGACCTAATAACTTGAACTTGTGCATTAACTGGAATGCCTCTTGGATGGGGTTGCCTAAATATGTTGGTAGCTATATATCAGTCCTTAATGATTGTTTAAACACTTTGCTTGCTTAAGAGCAGCAAAAAGTATTTTAAAGGGCATTGAAAGTATACAGTGGGATTAAAAATCCTAGCTATGTTTCATTTTGTGATGCAAACTATCTCAGTGTTTTTTTTTTTTTTTTTTTTTTTTCTCCAGTTAAGTGCCCTTCCCAGGTCCTATTACTCTAGTGTGCAACTCTATCACACCAGCTAATAGTTTGTTGGTGATGCTACTTAGTCACTCTAGGGTATAAGATCTGGGTTCAGTCTTCCGGGAGAATTAAAACTATATCAAGATATTCTGTACTGTATAATGCAAAGGAACGTGCCTTGTTTTTGTACATTCCATTGTTGAGGATGTGGATTGTAACTGCCTAATATGAGACAATGTTTATAAGAAACTGCCATATTATTGACTCTCTCCTTTGACAGGATAAACATTTGAGTATCCAAAAAATGTGTTAAATATATAAACTGCATTAAGAACTTTTTTTTTTTTCTTTTCAGTTGGAATATATTTTTATATAAACAGTGTGTTTTGGTCACTTTACACTATAAAACTGCAGGGCTAGAGGTCTTGCTAAAATAACCTTTTTATATAATATATATTTATGTGTAATTATACAGTCATGTAAATAGGTTTGTACAATGACCATGTACAGTGTAAATATATTGACAAATGGCATATTGCTGTGTTTTGTTTTTTTTTTTTAAAGCAGGGAAAAAGTCTTTAAATGATCTGCATTTTTTTAATAAAAGACATGAATAGAAATTATGGTGTTTTGCTTTTACTATTGATAAAGTATTTTATTTATTTTTTATGGTATGCTTTTTTTTTTTTTTTTTTGGCTCTATGCAGTAACCCACAATCACAAAAGCCTGATACCAGTATTAAAGTATAAAGCTTATCTAAAGTTAGATGAAACTCTGAAATAGTTAGGCTGGCCATACACTATACAATTTTCTGATTCGATTTCCTTTAGATTTACCTTCAACTATGTAGTGCAAGGGCCTGTCTGATTGCATACAAATTGAAAGTGTTTAGGTTTGACCTCATATTATATGGTTTTGGTAAATCTAAAGGAAAGTTGAACAGGAAAATTGTATAGTGTATGGCCAGCTTTAGTTTGGACAAACTTGGCCCAAACAAACTGTTAGTTAAAAAAAAAAAAGCCCTGGAGATCCACTTTTGAATTTTTTCTTTTCCTTTTTTTTTTTTTTTTTTTTTTAATTGACTTTTATCAGGCAAAACACCTGTATGATTGGGCTCCTTAAGCGGACATGTCCTTTGCAGCACACTAGTCCTAGGGTAGCTATTCCTAGTTTCTACACCAGAAGCACCATTTTTGAAAGGGTTTCTTCCATGACAGCCTGATCGCACCAGTGTTTTGCCTTTTGACAGATGCCCTCTAAACTACATCTGATACTAATGAATGGGCTAGACCTATATTAAAACTTAGCCTGGTATATATTCTATTTTACTGTGAAAGTCTAACTAGCGCTTTTTGCACCATGCAGTATTTCACCTATTGCCCTTTAATAATTCCAGCTTACAGTGTGGTGAAAAATATATGTACTGCGTTTGACAGGATCACCGAGCATCATTCTTTATGCTTACTAGAAAGCTGTACAGACCAGATGGCTTCTGCCATGTTTAAAAATATGCATCAATTTAGAGAGGGAGACCTAAATTGGAATATGTGATTTATTACAATAAGTGTCTGCGGCATAATGGCAATTTGCCATGAATTTTATGTTTTGCTCTCATGTACAGTTGTAATGATCCTGGCAAACGTCTGAAGACACATCCAGACAGGTGCTTGCAGCAATGTCTGTCTTAATTAGATATTACAACATTGTAACAAATCATACTGGCATGCAATCAGATGAGCCTGCTGAAAAGGATGTCCTATGAGAAGTGTTGTGCTTTGGTAAGCTATGAGACAAACCACAAAAGTGCCCTTTCATTTAATGGACCAGGACCAAGAATCTCAAGGTCACAACATGCTTTTGAAAGCTATGAACTGTATGAGCTCTAAAGCCCCATACACACCATTAGTTTTTCTGCAGATTTTTGTCTTCAGAATTACCAAAACCATATAATGAGGTCAAATTTTAAGAGTTTCAATTTGTATGTAATCCGGCAGGCCCTTGCACTACATGGTAAATCTGAAGACAAAAATATGCAGAAAATCGAATGGTGTGTATGGGACTTTAGACACAGTGCTGACATTGCCCCTAAAGTAGAAATAAACCTCCTGATTTAACAGCTTCCCAAAATGTTACAATAGGTGAAAATCGCGCACAGTTGCTTTTGCTCTTAACTCAACTGTCACGCCATTAAATGACTGGTATAACTTATCTCCTGTGCTGCACCATTGCAACTGCAGAGCAAACCGAGGCCAAGATGGCAGCTTCTTTGGCTGTAAAGAATGGGAGGGTTTAGTATATGCTTTCTGTCTAAAAGCAGAATTTACATGTAGTGGAGATTGATGGATATACATGTCACACAAATGCCTCAACCAGGGGTCTCCAAACTATGGCCCTTTAGTAGTTCAGGAACTACAGATCCTATCATGCCTAGGCATGTCTGTGAATGTCAGTTTTGCAATACCTCATGGGACGTGTAGTTCAGCAGCAGCTGGAGGGCCGTTGTTTGGAGATCCTTGCTTTATACCATTTGTTGCCTAGCCATGGTTCTTGGCGTTACACCTGCTAAATGTCACAAGCTATAGCATGGGTACTCAAACTGGTGGCCCTCCAACTGTTGCAGAACTAAAAGTCCCATGAGGCATTGCTGACTGTTACAAGCATGACTCCCAAAGGCAGAGGCATGATGGGACTTGTAGTTATGCAACAGCTGGAGAGCCACAGGTTGAGCACAATCCCAGCTACATTTCACAATTCATAGATTTTTTTTTTTCCCTTGCTTTCCACCCATCAAATTCCTCAAGTCTGAGCAAGTTTTATTTAATGAGTCATGCAACATTCCAGTTACTGAAGACTGAATCAATTGTTACACACTGTTTTCATTTTCAAATATCTGTTTACGCTTCTAGGTAACACATATAGAAGAAAAAATAATTTTTAGATTATGATCTAAAAAAAAAAAAAAAAAATCCTCCCTGTTCAGATTTGTGAAAATTGCCTATAGTCACAAATATGTCTGAGGACAGCACCAACCTTATGGTCAATAAACCTAAAGCACCAGCTTCTTGTTACTTTTAAAATGTAACTTCTAGGCCATGAGTGCCTTTTAAAGGTAGCAGAGGGCCATTGGTTGGATAGTACTGTGTGGAAGTACAAACCAGCTTTGCTATTAGTTCAGTGGCACTTCTGTAGGTGTCTTCAGCAACATGTGTGTTTAAGAACTGGAACTATCTAATTTGACTGTTGTAAAAATAGCTCCTTTCGAGAGATGCACAGAAGCAGCACCTGCTCACTGAAATGGAAGAAAGCACCTCTCATTTCACTTTTAGCGAGTCGCACGTGCTTAGCACTGACAAGAGGAAAAAAAAAAAAAAGCATTGCTAGATCTATAGCACCAAAGTCATTTAGGTAGTTTATAAAATTCTCTATTTATGAATATTTTCACTTGCTCTATGCTTGCTGGGTATATCCCCAACCAGGTTAGGACTGAATGAGGGTAACACATAAAAAGAGAACATGCAAGTGGTATCCAGATTTTTCTTTCATCTTTTAAGCATGATGTCATGTTGCTTTATGATCTGGCTATACGCTAGCTGACTGGTTCAATCATCAGCAAAGGTAAAGCAAGCAAACACTGTTACTGGGTGGCTACGCTCACTTCTCCACTGCATTTTTGGAGGGAGCCATGGTTGCCCAACAGGCTGGAATTCAGACATGGCTGCCTTAGTTCATCTCATTACATGAGGAGTGATGGGATTAGTAGTTTACACATAGAGGAGAACACTACTTTTGCTTCCAGGAAGTAACAAGAGTGGAGCATTTCTGGAAAGAGCAACAGGTCTTTTTGTACTTACTACAAATGTTCTTGGCCTGAACAATGAAAACAAATGCAGCAACCACATCGAAGGACCGATAAGCTGCAATATTCTACATTTTTGTGTATGGGTTTAGATCGCTTTTATGCTAGTGTATGAATAAATTACATGTCAATTAACAGTGGCCAGTTAAAAAAAAAAGTCCCCTATGTTGATCGAAGGCAGAGATCAACATAAAGGAGAATCTTTGAAAATGCCTTTTTGATTGCTGCCTTTTCCACATGAAAGTTTATTAAGCTACTGTATGACATTCAAGCAGCAGGTGGATTTCTAGTTTATTGCTTCTATCTACATTTTCACAATCATAGCGCCCTCTTGTGGTCTATTTGTAATGCTAACAATTTTGAAACTGTCACTTATAGCAAAGTCAAGAGTAGTTTTTAATTGTAGCACTTTTAGATGTGAGTTGACACCCTTCGGCTGATCGACCTGAACGAGGGTCAGTCGTCCAGGTTGTGTTTTCCTAGCTGATCCCCATTATTCCTCTAAGATTAGTCTTCTAAGTGGCTATGCACATATTGGTCATGAGAAAGATCATTTTGCAGTCATATAATGCATGACCTCCATTTGATGTTTATGGCCAGTTTAGTAACCATACAAAAAAGAACACATGAAAAATCCACTTTCAATACAGATTTTACCACTCCTATATTCAAATTGTGGTACTTAACATTTATCTTACTAGCTGTTTTAAATACGCTCCTTTTAAAAATGAAATCCAACCTTATCAAACTAAACATAGCTTTTGCTGATATGCAAATGTAGCCTTTAAAAAAAACAAAAAAAAAACAAACAAGTTCTTATCTCTATATCTAACCACTACTCCTGGCTGGTGACGTATGCAGAGAATACTGCAACATGACTGTCACAGGAAGGACAGGGTGCCTTGTGATTGACAGGCTGGCTTCATCTTATACTTAACTTTCTGGTAGGTGATGTGTTAAATTTTTTACTCACTTGAAGCTACTGCTATACAAAAATTCAAGGTGTGTAGGATAGAATCCTCCCCCCCCCCGCGCTGTGGTTCCTCCCACTGGCCGCTACATGACTACTCCGCAGGGATTTAGTATCCATTGTGACAAGGCACAATACTTAACAGGTGACAGGCTGTTTGACACACCGGTAGGTGACCGATAGCAGCAGCACCCAGTGGTCTTTAACCACTTCATCTCTGCAAGATTTTACCCCCTTCATGTCCAGGCCATTTTTTGCTATTTAGTACTGCTCTATTTTAACTGGCAATTGAGCAGTCATGCAACCAATATTTTTTACTTTGTGCTATAAAACATATCCAACAAAACATAAAAAAAATAAAAATTTCTTTATAAACGTTGGCCAAAATGTATTCTGCTGCATGTCTTTGATTAAGAAAGTCCCAATCAGTGTATATTGATTGGTTTGTGGGAAAGTTATAGCGTCCACAAACTATGGTATATACAGTATACTGGACTTGTTCTTTTTTTGTTATACTACTAATGGCAGTGATCAGCAACTTATAATGGGACTGTAATAGTGCGGCGGGAAATATACTAGCTAACACTAGGGGGGGGGGACTGACTAACTGCCACTGACATAATACTAAACTTAATACTATACACTGTCACTGTACTAATGACACTGGCTGGGAGGGGTTAACATCTAGGATGATCAAGGGGTTAAATGTGTGCTTAACTATGTGTCATGTGTGTAAAGCGTGCTGCTTTTGCTAACAGATCCCAACATTTCTAATCTCGGCCTTGCAGGAATGAGAAACAGAGAGATCGTTCTCCCTGTACAGAGCTCCGTGTTGACTGTCAACACAGAGCTCTGGGCTGTGATTGGACACAGCCGTTTAGTAGGTCCCGGCTGTGAATTAATGGCTGGGACTTGCTGACAGGCTCCCGTTTTGTACAATCACAGCGGGTGCTGGTTGGGGGGAGCACATACGTGTGTCCCAAACCTGGCAGTAGGTAGCGATGTATGGGTACCTTCCCAGCTGCCCTCAGGCCACACAGCTAGCTACATGGATGCATTCTAATTTCGGAGTTTTTGGAAATATGACCCTGGGTTTTTTTCCCTCTCCACTGACTTGACTGCTCACACAGTGACCTAGATTCCAGTGGACAATTATACCATGACGATTTTTTCATGATGTCCAAGTATATGGCAATAATACAAAGATGATAAAACAATTTTTGAATGCTATCCAACCTAGCATCTCTATATCCCTGATAATTGTGCAATTGAATTACCCCAAATACCGCCAGGTCTGCATGAACACTCCAGATCTACCTACACCTCCCTCTTGTTGAGAAAACCGACCCCAGTGGATCACCCGCTAGGCATCGGCTCTGACGCCCCCTGGTGATGCTCAGAGGACACTATGCAGCTTGTTTTAAACTTTACGGTATTATTTATATAGATGCACCTACTACTCTAAAAGAAGGCAATCTGCTCTCTTTATTGTTCTTGCACCCCTGAAGAAGAAAAATCTAGGGAGAACTTCTGGTGGATCACCACAGCAATCTGATTGGAGGTGGGAGTGGGTACCTGTCAAAACCAGGTGCCCCCCCCTCAAGAAAAAGTGCTAAAAATCGAAAGGGGGGGGGGGTGGTAGGAGGGCATAAAGCGGAACTTCCTCTTTAGAGTGAAGATCTGCTTTAAGATAGAAAAAAATGTAACACACTAGCTGTCTGGAAACGTAAGTATAAAAAATTCTTCTTTTGCAGGATGCCTTAAAATATAATGTAAATCCCCTCAATATAAAACAGATGGCAAAAAAAAAATACACACAGGGGTTATTATAACCCTCTCCTACTCTATATTTAAAATAAAATAAAAAGTTTTGCCTTTAAATCTACTTTAAGCAGAGTTTTGTTCCCTAAATATGCACTGCTAGGGTATTTATAAGCTAAGTAGTTCATATTTGACAGCAATTTAATATTGGCAAAGAAAAAGGTTCTTTAAATTTTCCTGAATGTGTAGGTAGGAATGAATGTACTTATCTTTAGTTGATGGTAAGATTGCTCATGCATGAGGATGATTCACTATAGGGCATGCTGAGATCATGAAATATTTGGAGAATGAATGGGAGTCTGCTATACATGATAAGAACATTTTATTAGATGCATACATGTACATAATGAGAAAATAATTACTGGATCCTCCTAAACACGATTGGATTCATTATGTACATTATTGTTGTTTTTCTGCCATATTGTAGATAAGGAATACAGTAGGGCAAAAGAGTATTTAGTCAGCCACCAATTGTGCAAGTTCTCCCACTTAAAAAAGATGAGAGAGGCCTGTAATTGTCATCATAGGTATACCTCAACTATGAGAGACAAAATGTGGAAACAAATCCAGACAATCACATTGTCTGATTTTTGAAAGAATTTATTTGGAAAATATGGTGGAAAATAAGTATTTGGTCAATATCAAAGTTCATCTTAATACTTTGTTATATATCCTTTGTTGGCAATGACAGAGGTCAAATGTTTTCTGTAAGTCTTCACAAGGTTGTCACACACTGTTGCTGGTATGTTGGCCCATTCCTCCATGCAGATCTCCTCTAGAGCAGTGATGTTTTGGGGCTGTCGCTGGGCAACACAGACTTTCAACTCCCTCCAAAGGTTTTCTATGGGGTTGAGATCTGGAGACTGGCTAGGCCACTCCAGGACCTTGAAATGCTTCTTACGAAGCCACTCCTTCGTTGCCCGGGCACTGTGTTTGGAATCATTGTCATGCTAAAAGACCCAGCCACGTTTCATCTTCAATGTGTGATGGAGATATTGGATATCATATTTATATCAATGAGATTCAAGTGGACCATTGCAAGGACTCCAATTTAAACTCCCTTGCCCCATAGGATGTGTATGTATATGTATGTATGTATGTATATGTATATATCTACGTGTATATGTGGGTATCTATGTGTGGGTATATATATATTTTATATATGGGAATATGTTTCTTAATATCATGATAGAACAAAGCTCACCTTAAGAAATGTAGTTACCTTGATGTGAACCCGAGAAGCCCTAGAGGTGTTGATTAGATCAAAGGGTATTGGCAGACCTTAAGGCATTCATTCTTCAGGGGGCCATTAACATGCTTCCAATACACTGATGGGAACCAGGAAAGGTCCCCTAGGTGGTAATCAACTCACCAGGGGGCCATTAACATACTACTGTCGGGACTGTTTGGGCTGGGAGATCAAAGGAGATTGTTCATTAATTCATAGACTGGTAGGCACCGAGGGGGTCGCACTGTAACAGCAATGTCCGAGCATGAATTTTGAGACATCTCTTTCATTTGTGGCATCTGTTGATTGGTGGAGAATGCATATAAAAGGAAGTGGGCTAAATGGTTACAAACAGTCCAGCCCGAGAACATCTGAGGGATATGCTGTCTGTACAAAGGTTTAATCACTTATATTTGTATCGTTAATCGTTTAAGTGAGGTATAAATATTTCCGAAACAAATATTGCCCCGTGTGAGGAAGCTTCACGTTTGAGTGATTTGTGGTTTTGCGGGGGGAGGACAAGTCTAACTCCAAAAACGGTAAGCATTTTTATGTCTTTGTTTGTATGTCTGTCTCCCCTGTATGAACACCCAAACTAACAAGCTTCTTTGAACATTGTTTATATATATAACCTTTTGTCTGTACTAATACTTTGATGAGACTGATATGAACAGTATAAGTGAAATAAAATTGTACTGAGAGTGTATAAGAAGGCATCCTGTCCGGTTGGGCCAACACTGCAGGAGGGTGTCTGCGTGAATGATAAGGGGTTCTGATTGCACGCTTGAAGGCAGTGTAAAAAAGTAGGATCTGGGCCTTTCTGCCAACAAGCGCTTCTAGTTGACCCTTGCATGAGTCTAGGTCAAGACGCTTCCCGGTCTTTGAGATCGAATTGTACCTGTGGGCCTAGTACACACTGAATGATCTTCGATGTATGTATCTATCTTTCTGTGTAAACTACTAACTGGGAATCGTAAGCTTTGTGATTAGATCTGTAATGTTGTAACTCCTACAAATCGTATTGCAATTAGGTGTGCATCAGTTAACTACCTCCTGTACTACAAGCACGCATAGGGTCCTGATTATCTAAGTTCGTGCTAATCATTAGTAATAACCTTTCGTTACTTCAGAAAAGTCCACGGGGGGATTAAAATATTATTTAGTTTGGGAAATCTCCAGGCTTATTTTTTGAAGGACTATAGCCAGAACAGGGAATTGGCCTGGCAAGTAGTGAAAAAAAATCGGCAAGGGTGACAGGGGCGGTACCTGTCAACCCAATTCTTGGTCAGAGAGTAGCTACCTCTGAAGTAAAGGCAACCTGTAAAAAGGTTGGGGAAATCAGTTCAAGGTCCAGAGTCCGTAAAGGATGGATAATCTAATCGCTTCAAAGAGGGCGTCTAACCGTGGGGAACCCTACCACTTGACCCCTAGGGAAGAGATGATAGATAAATATGGACCTTGGGTTGTGAAATATTTGCAAGATTGGGATCGTTGGACTGGGAAGAAGTATTTTAAAAGAGGTACTTTTAAGCCAAAAGCTTGGGAAGATCTATACCGTGCTCATCACAGAAAGATGACACGACCATATGAAAAAGATACTTTATTTATATGGATGCTGGAGTCAGCGAACAAAACAGAGGAAGTGAATGTTATTACTATGGGATTTAAGGAGAAATCATTCCAAGCAATGCTTGAACGTAGGGACAAGCGTAAACCATCCCAACCCCCAACAAGGAGTGACAGTGATTGTCAGGGAGACAAGGAGCAGTTGTCAGGACTTGGGCCTTATGCAGTTGCCCAGTCCTTGTCAGCTGAATGCTCATGGGCTGACATGAATTGTCACCTTTCAGTGGTGGACAAAAAGGTAGAGCCACAACACAAGTCTGATACCTCAGTAAAATGTGGATTACAGGGGGATGGGGAGGTACAGGAAGAAGAAGGCAGAGTAGTAGGACAAGGAGACGAAATGGCCATGCTGGCATTAAGGGAGGAAGGTCTCCAGGCAGAAGGGACACTCTCTGTCCCGCTGACGGGAGAGGATGTGAAATTAAATCTCACTGAAAGAAGCTGTAATAAGCGCACTGGAAAACCGCCGCTAATCTTTGCGGCCAGGTGGTTAGCAAAACAGTATGAGCATTTGAAAGTGCAAAACACATCCCTAAAAGAAGAGCTAGAAATCACCAAAGGTAACATCAGTACTTTAGAAGCTTCTATGTCAAATTCAGAGGCTATCCACCAGCAATTAGTACTAGAAAACAAAAGATTACAGGAGGACATTCTCCAGTTGGGAAAGAGACTGAAGGATGCAGAAGGTGGGGTGAAACCATTATCTGTCAGCTGCCAGGAGCCGTTGGATCAGTTTTCAGATAGAGAAGATAACAAGGTAACTGATTTGGGCAGGTCTGAATTCAGGGGGATGTCCTCCACACCTAAGGTATGTATCAACAAGAATAAATCCCAGGAAGGTAAGAGCTCTTTAAAAATTGCCCCTATATTTTGTAAGCCACAGGTAAAAACTACTAATCCAGAAGATGCCATCCCATATTCACAGTCATCTAAAACAAAGCCCTTTGTTAAGAGGTGTTGTACCACTTTAAATAAGATAAAATGCCACTTATGCGGATTACTGGGTCACATCGCGAGATTCTGTCTATCCAGTTCCAGTCAAAAAGTCGGTAAGCATAATCCATATAGAACCACAAGACGTGATTTTGAAGTGTACTCTGCACGCTTCGCCACATGGCCTAGAGGTAGGAAGTATGGACCACCTGGGTCAGGGGTCCCATTCCAAACTCCTGAGAAGGGGCTAATGAAATGGGATGGATCTCTGAAAGAATTTCAACCTTACTAAACAGATGTTATGGGTTTAAGAAGAAGTACCGGGTATTATAGAAAACATGCTGATATGTGTGATGTCTAGAGTTCATCTATAACCTAGCCATTTGTGTGAGTGTGTGAAATATGCAACATATTTTGTGTTGTGTGACGTTTGTTCTCAGCTGCTGACAGCCCACCCGAAGGACCCCCCTTCTTTCTCACCAGGTCTGTGAAAAGGTACAGTGAACTGTATTGACATGCAAATGACCTGAGCCAAGATAATTATCTGTACTAGTGAATTGAAAGATACATGTACTAAAATGACTTTGTTTTTCAGGAAAACAGTACTGGAGAGGGTCTTTGTGGTGAGGTATTGTGATCTGTTGACAAATGGTACTGCTAAAAGGTTTTTTTACGGATTGCTAATTTTTTTCAACCATGGTGAATACATTTTTTTTTGGGAATTATTGGTATACCATAAAACAAAAAATCCACGTGGTATTAATGTGTATTGAGTAATACATATTAATGATAAGTTGAGTTCAACAATTTTTTGGTATCTTAAAAATAAAGTGCACTGTTTATGTAATGTAATGTATATTTGTGTTTCATATGCTAATGTCTTGTTACAAGTATATAACCATTGGATTATTTTGTTTCTAGGAGGAAAATGGAATATTTATTACTAAATTTTATTGGTGTTTTATTTCCCAGATTCGATAATTGGGTTTCCTGGCTTTAAAGGGCACATCGGTCGGCTCGTGTACCCACTACTGTTCAGTGATCCCGGCGCCTCAGTGCTGCAAGGGATATTTCTTTGCCCTTTGGCCAGTTGTGTTTGGTAGCAGAAGTTCCTCGAGTTAGATACACATTATGCAATTTTTGTTTTCCAATTTCCTTCAGATTTACCTTCAGATGTGTAGTATGAGGGCCTGCCTGATGGCATACAAGTTGAAAGTGTATAGTTTTGGGAGAGCCTGGAGAAGAGTTGTGCAGGAAGATTGTGTAAGATATTGCACTCTGTGTTCTGGATGGAGAGGTCATTGCTGGGAAGGAAGCACCTGGGTATTATTTGGGACATAGACTAGTTTGTTCCTGTGTCCTAAGGAATACCAATGTAACGTTAACCAGGGAACTAGAGGGTTCCTTGAACCTAACCATAGGTAGAGGTGCATTGTATACCCTGGGCATGGTCTCTGAAATCCAGGCACAGCGATGGAGTTGTGTGGGCACGCTGTATTCTCCTCAGTGGATAGCCATAGTTGTCCTTCCTGTCCTAGACTCCTTGCGTACCTTAACTAGTGGTCTGTGTCCTGCATGACAGGAAGACCAGTGTCCCATAAGGTGTGCAGCCTCTATAAAGAAACTTGTGTACCTGGTGGCAGGTGGTTTTCAATCCGGGTATTCTGACTATTTCCCATCCTTAGGAAAGAGAGGCTTAATGGAGACTGCCTTTGGAGCTGGAGGTGGGGCACTGGGTACCTTAAAGCACTATGGAGCTGGAGATATTCAGGATCACATTGGGGGGGGTCTTGTGCTACATATCAGGGAAGGGGTTAGGAAAGTCAACTTGCTTTGTCCAGCATCACTTTGCAGGGACAGACAGGTGGGGGTAGTATCCAGGTTGCCTATGAGTCATAATAGATTGGTGAATGACTCAGTTCCAGGATCGTCAAAAATCTTACTTGCACTGGTCTCATCCCTAATGGCAGGGATGGAACATTGTGCAGATATCACGGTCAATCTGGGTACTATCCTATCAGACTCTACTGGGTTACACCCTGGAGTCCATCTTGTTCTGATGGTTTGAGTCTGGACAGCCTCAGATGACTGGTACTGATAAGTGCTAGAGGAAGGTAGGGGTTGTGCTATGGGAAAAGGCAACAATGCTAGCACGGGGGGGGGGGGGTCATGTCTAATGGATGCCAGGGTAGTGTCCCAACTGGTCCTAAACAAAGTTAAAACTACTTGAGACTGGAGACCAGGGTACTGGTGCTAATATCACATGTCTAATGATGCACTGTTTTCAGCATCAGGTTAAATGGTACTCAGCAGGGTACACTACCTCGGGGGAGTCTATAGTACACCTCCTCTGGCCCGTGGCATGGATATAGCAGGAACACCAGGTTGTACCCCGATCACCCCTGAAGAAAGGTTTTATAGCAAACCTGACATCCCCTTACACCTACAGAAACTTCCTCTGGGATTTGGGGCTGAGTTAAAAGCTTGGCTGATGGATTTCGGACAACAGGATGAAATATTAAATGTACTAGGAGATGCTGAAAAACAAGCCACCATACGACTCACCCATGATCAAAATAGACTGATCCAAGTATCCCAAGCTTTAGACGCAGATGCTAAGATTTCCTGGTGGGAAAGTTTATCTAGGTATAGTCCGAACGCTACAGCTTTCCTAAACATTTTGCTCCACCCTGTTGCTGTCCTAACCTGTGCAGCCTTATTGCTTTTCCTGATGCATGTAATAATGTGCGTTACTATCAGGAGAATGAATGCCAAAGCTATGAGAATGTGCACCTCAACGAAGTATCTTCTCTCAAGGAACAGAAAGGCCACTAACTCAGAAACAAATCTCTGAGGAAACCATATCCAATCCAGACCAGTACAAAGAAGTTGCGCATTTAAGAGAGGACCCTAGAACTATATTTTCTTGTTCTAGGGATAAGCCTCTTCAATTTTTAGTAATAAAGTGCAGTCAGGTTTACCTAAATTCCAAAAGTTTCAATCATTTTTTTTTAATTATTTTTATTTTTTATTTATTTATTTTTTTCTCTCCCTTTTGTTGTTAATATCTGTGTACCTGACCTGCAAAAATACTGTTAATGGGAGAGGAGGGTGTTTTTTAAGAAAAACATTTGTTTTGTTTTTTTGTTTTTTATTTTTTTATTATGTTTTTTTTTAACCAATGTATTCATTTTTTTTATATATACAGATTCAAGGCTCTTTAACAGTCTTGGTTGGAGCAGCGTTCAATCTGTATTTTTTTTTTTTCGCTTTTTTGTTCTTTTTTTCATTTCCACTATTTTTCCTGTTCATTTTCATTACTCGCCTCTCTTCCATTCCTTTTTCCTCTTTAATATTATGCTCTCTGAGTTTTTTTCCTTTGATTTCTATCATCTATCTTCTCAAGATAATGTAACTAAGACATCAGTCATATCATTTTTGTTTAAAAAAGACTTCTTTATTAAAAAAGACCATATTTTAACTAAAGTATCCCTGGACATCCAGTTTTATGTCTTAATGTAATTTCACCTCCCCTAGTCTACCTACTACTTTAACCTGAGCCCCCGTGAGCAGGTGTGGTGAACCCAGGGACCTGGCAATAACAGACAGTATTGTCTATCCCTACCATCAAGGGCCATGGATGATACTGGCTGTTGCTCAGACTCTGTACCCTGTGGGGAACCCACTCTACTCGTCCACATTACACCCTTTATGAGTATTTAGTCTTAATGGCCAACACTCTGTTCCTGTCCAGCATTTCTCCAATATCTGTACACTAACATTCTCCTCTCTCTTTTTGTATTCATGCACGACTGTCTGGAGGCCCGCCCGACCCCACCTGAAGAAGCAGCGACCACCAAGTTATTTCTTGAGATAAATGTGTCACGAATAAGACTTTCCTGGACTTTCCTTCACCATGCTGAAAAGTGCTGTCTCGCGGTCCGATCCAATCGATGCAACCATTACATGGTCTTACAAAGATACAGGACTAGATATGCCAGGATCCCGCCATCAATGTAGGAGTTCCGCTCCTCCAAGGCAGAGGAGCGATGAAACATTGCAATACAGACACTCATGGTTTGGATGTGAAGTCTCCAAAGGACCAGGAGTTCTTTGCTATCTTAAGCCTACTTTGAGGAGTTCCGGCGTGTTCAAGAAAGGAAGAGGAGGCCGCAGTGGTGGTGGGGAAGGGTCGGGGCTTCTGGGCTGTTGTGGGTGGGTGCAAGATCATTGAAGGAGGACATAAGTTCAAGAATGAACTTCAGGGGGAAATGTGATGGAGATATTGGATATCATATTTATATCAATGAGATTCAAGTGGACCATTGCAAGGACTCCAATTTAAACTGCCTTGCCCCATAGGATGTGTATGTATATGTATGTATGTATGTATATATATATATATATATATATATATATATATATATATATATATATATATATATATATATCTACGTGTATATGTGGGTATCTATGTGTGGGTATATATATATTTTATATATGGGAATATGTTTCTTAATATCATGATAGAACAAAGCTCACCTTAAGAAATGTAGTTACCTTGATGTGAACCCGAGAAGCCCTAGAGGTGTTGATTAGATCAAAGGGTATTGGCAGACCTTAAGGCATTCATTCTTCAGGGGGCCATTAACATGCTTCCAATACACTGATGGGAACCAGGAAAGGTCCCCTAGGTGGTAATCAACTCACCAGGGGGCCATTAACATACTACTGTCTGGACTGTTTGGGCTGGGAGATCAAAGGAGATTGTTCATTAATTCATAGACTGGTAGGCACCGAGAGGGTCGCACTGTAACAGCAACGTCCGAGCATGAATTTTGAGACATCTCTTTCATTTGTGGCATCTGTTGATTGGTGGAGAATGCATATAAAAGGAAGTGGGCTAAATGGTTACAAACAGTCCAGCCCGAGAACATCTGAGGGATATGCTGTCTGTATAAAGGTTTAATCACTTATATTTGTATCGTTAATCGTTTAAGTGAGGTATAAGTATTTCCGAAACAAATGCCCCTGCTGATGGGAGGAGGTTTGCACTCAAAATCTCACGATATGTGGCCCCATTCATTCTTTCATGTACACGGATCAGTCGTCCCGTTCCCTTTGCAAAGAAACAGCCCCAAAGCATGATATTGCCACCCCCATGCTTCACAGTAGGTATGGTGTTCTTTGGTTGCAACTCAGCATTCTCTCTCCTCCAAACACGACGAGTTGTGTTTCTACCAAACAGTTCTACTTTGGTTTCATCTGACCATATGACATTCTCCCAATCCTCTTCTGGATCATCCAAATGCTCTCTAGCAAACCTCAGATGGGCCCGGACATGTACTGGCTTAAGCAGGGGGACACGTCTGGCACTGCAGGATCTGAGTCCCTGGCGGCATAGTGTGTTACTGATGGTAGCCTTTGTTACATTGGTCCCAGCTCTCTGCAGGTCATTCACTAGGTCCCCCCGTGTGGTTCTGGGATTTTTGCTCAGCGTTCTTGTGATCATTTTGACCCCACGAGGTGAGATCTTGTGTGGAGCCCCAGATAGAGGGAGATTATCAGTGGTCTTGTATGTCTTCCATTTTCTAATTATTGCTCCCACAGTTGATTTCTCACACCAAGCTGCTTGCCTATTGCAGATTCAGTCTTCCCAGCCTGGTGCAGGTCTACAATTTTGTTTCTGGTGTCCTTCGATAGCTCTTTGGTCTTCACCATAGTGGAGTTTGGAGTGTGACTGTTTGAGGTTGTGGACAGGTGTCTTTTATACTGATAACAAGTTCAAACAGGTGCCATTAATACAGGTAATGAGTGGAGGACAGAGGAGCCTCTTAAAGAAGATACAGGTCTGTGAGAGCCAGAAATCTTGCTTGTGCCTAGAATACTGGAATTGGATTGGTGTTCAGGGTTATCCTGGAACATTGTTTATGCCAGTTTATGGTTTTCCCACTTACAGACCAATGATGATTATGCTTGGGCTGAGAATATCAAGAATTAGATCAGCTTATGGATTTATTATATTTACAAAGATTCATATATATGTATTTGCAGTGTCCTGCTCTGTGTATAGTTTTAAACTGAAATTTTGAACTGTCTTGTGTAGTTTTTTTACTTGAATAATAAGGAGATTATAGATCCAGAGAATATCCGATTGTCTCCTGGGGTATCAGGAAGGATGTTTTGCCTGACTCCCCGCTGGAGCAAATAGGATCATACTTCATTTATTTTTGCCTTTCCGGATTAACTGTGGGAATAGGATTGTGTACGCCGATGGCAGGTTAAGTGAATAACATAGATTATCTCTTGTTGCGATGGCATCTAAAAGTTGGTGGGATATACAGTGCCTTGAAAAAGTACTCATACCCCTTGAAATTTTCCACATGTTGTCATGTTACAACCAAAAATATAAATGTATTTTATTGGGATTTTATGTGATAGACCAACACAAAGTGGCACATAATTGTGAAGTGGAAGGAAAATGATAAATGGTTTTTAAGATTTTTTACAAATAAATATGTGAAAAGCGTGGTGTGCATTTGTATTTAGCCCTCCTGAGTCAATACTTTGTAGAACCGCCTTTCACTGCAATTGCAGCTGCAAGTCTTTTTGGGGATGTCTCTACCAGCTTTGCACATCTAGAGAGTGACATTTTTGCCCATTCTTCTTTGCAAAATAGCTCAAGCTATGTCAGATTGGATGGAGAGCATCTGTGAACAGCAATTTTCAAGTCTTGCCACAGATTCTCAATTGGATTTAGTTCTGGACTGAGCCATTCTAACACATGAATATGCTTTGAGCTAAACCATCTAAACCATTCCATTGTAGCTCTGGCTGTATGTTTAGGGTTGTTGCCCCACTGGAAGGTGAAGCTCTCAAGTCTTTTGCAGACTCTAATGCCGCGTGCACACGGGCGGACTTTCTGACCGGGCTGGTCCGACGGACTTTCCGACGGACTTTCGACGGACTTCCGACTGACTTTTGAACGAACGGACTTGCCTACACACGATCACACCAAAGTCCGACGGATTTATACGTGATGATGTACGACCAGACTAAAATAAGGAAGTTGATAGCCGGTAGCCAATAGCTGCCCTAGCGTGTGTTTTCATCCGTCGGACTAGCATACAGACAAGCGGATTTTTAGACTAGACTCGAGTCAATTGGACAAATTTGAAACATGTTCCAAATCTAAACTCCGTCAGATTTTTTAGCGAAAAAGTCCGCTGCAGGTCCGATGGAGCCCACAGACGGTCGGATTGTCTGCCCCGGATTCGGTCCGTCGGACCAGTCCGGTCGAAAAGTTCACCCGTGTGTACATGGCCTAACAGGTTTTTTTCTAAGATTGCCCTGTATTTGGCTCCATCCATCTTTCTTTCCATCAACTCTGACCAGCTTAATGGAAAATTACAAGCGCGCCACCAATGAATATATATCGTGATACAATGTATACAACAGCTTTATCCATGTGATTTACCACTATTTTTGAGAAAAAATAAATAAAAAATTGTGATACATTGTTGTACCTAGTGTTTATATATCACAAATAAAGAGCAACTAAGTTACTCTATATACTAGTAACCTAATACCAACATATTTAAATTAAATCCTTTTCAGAATTGTGAAACAATTATGTGCCTTTTAGAACTAGTGTTATTGTGAAAAAGGAAATTATGTTAATCTATGTGCTCAGCAATCTAATTGCTCCAACTTCACACACCAATTAAATTAATAATTGTTCCTCTGCAAAAAAATATTCTTATAAATATACACCCTCGTGATATATCATAAACAATAAAGTCCATGTGAGGATATCTTGTATTGTGGATCAACCATGAATCTTCCGCTTTGACACACACAGATGATCTTCCCACTTTAGGTAAAGTAGAAATGCTCGCTTACCGAATCTGTTGTACAACAATGTATCACAATTTTTTATTTATTTTTTCATAAATTTTTTCACAAAAATAGTGGTAAATCACGTGGATAAAGCTGTTGTATACATTGTATCACGATATATATTCATTGGTGGCACGCTTATAATTTTCCATTATTCTTTTGTTTTTTTTTGTATTTTTAACTTACACGAGCAGCTGCACCTTTTTGGATCTTTATATGGTTAGCACAAAATATATTCTTTTGACACAACTCTGACCAGCTTCCCTGTCCCTGCTGAAGAAAAGCATCCCCACAACATGATGCTGCCACCACCATGTTTCAAGGTAGGGATGGTGTTAGTTTTCCACCACACATTGCATTTTGGTTCAATTTTGGTCTCATCTGACTAGAGAACCTTCTTCCACATGTTTGCTGTGTTCCCCGACATGGCTTCTTGCAAACTGCAAATGGGATTTCTCATGGCTTTCTTTCAACAATGTCTTTCTTCTTGCCACTCTTCCATAAAGGCCAGATTTGTGGAGTGTGCGGTTAATAGTTGTCCCGTGGACAGATTCTCCCCCCTGAGCTGTGGATCTCTGCAGCTCCTCCAGAGTTAACATGGGCCTCTCGGCTGCTTCTCTGATTAATACTCTTCTTGTCTGGCTTGTCAGTTTAGGTGGAGGGCTATGTCTTGGTAGGTTTGCAGTTGTGCCATACTATTTACATTTTTGGATGATGGTTTGAACAGTGCTCCGTGAGATGTTCAAAGCTTGGGATATTTTTTTTATAACCTAACCCTGCTTTAAACTTTTCCACAACTTTATCCCTGACCTGTCTGGTGTGTTCCTTGGCCTTCATGATCCTGTTTGTTCACTAAGGTCCTCTAACAAACCTCTGAGAGCTTCACAGGACAGCTGTATTTTTATTGAAATTAAATTACACACAGGTGGACTTTATTTACTAATTAGGTGACTTCTGAAGGCAATTGGATCCACTAGATTATAGTTAGGGGTATCAGAGTAAAGAGGGCTGAATACAAATGCACGCCACACTTTTCAGATATTCTTTTTTTTAAAATTTGAAAATCTTTAATCCTTTTCCTTCCACTTCACAATTGAGTGCCACTTTGTGTTGGTCTATCACATAAAATCCCAATAAAATACATTCACGTTTTTGGCAAACATGACAAAATGTGGAAAATTTCAATAGGTATGACAACAGGCACTGTATTAGGCAGTAAGTAAACATGTTGTCCCTGAAGCTAAAGTATTGAAAGCAGAAAAAATGGGCATCGCAGTTTGTTGTGTGTGGGGCTGTGTAGTCGCAGACTTGGGGTGTCAATGCTGACTCTTGTCCTTATAGTGTCTACAATGGGCACGTGAGCATCAGAACTGGACCATGGAGCAATGGAAGAAAGTGGCCTGGTCTGATTAATCATATTTTCTTTTTCGTCATGTGGAAGGCCGGGTGTGTGTTGTTTTCCTGGGGGAGACAAGATGCCATGGGAAGAAGGCAAGCAGGTGGAAGCACTGTAATGGGTTCTGCTTGGGTCCTATTCATCTGGATGTTACTTTGACACGCACACAATTCCACATACCTAAACATTGCTGCTGACCAAGTACCAACCTTCTTAGAAACAGTATTGTTTGATGGCAGTGGCCTCTTTCAGCAGAATAATGCATCCTGTCACACTGGAAAAATGGTTTAAGACTGGTTTGAAGACCACAAAAATGAGTTTAAGGTGTTGACTCTGCCTCCAAATCATCCAGCTCCCAATCCAATTGAGCATCTGCAGGATGTGCTAGCTAGAGAAACAAGTCCAATCCATGGAGGCCCCACCGTACAACTTACAGGACTTAAAGGATCTGCTACTGATGGCTTGGTGCCAGATACCACAGCATACTTTCAAAGGTCTAGTGGAGCAGCAAAAGGGGGACCTACTCAATATTAGGTGGGTGGTCATAACGTTATGCCTGATCAGTGTATATGGAGGTTTTCTATTTATTTATTTTGTGGATATAAATTAAATTTTTATAATATATTGGCTTGGTTGCCAGCATATATAGCATAGTTTGACTGATATACAACAAAAAATACTGTGTAAATCTAAAACATTTTTATTTTTGGATAGAGGGGTGATGTTTTAGAATATTTGTCAGGTTTATATTGCTAGAAGTAACAGAAGAAAGTTCAGTCCAATTGCTTCATCAGTCTCATGTTATAACAGCGCTCCGGTTAGTCTATTCTAACTTTTGACCAACTTCAGTATTATAAACAGAAAGTTTCTTGTACGTTGACAGCAGTGTTAATTTTGTCAGCAAATTTCGATTTATTTTTAGTTTTAATCTTAGGACTAAAATGGCATTTTAATTTTAGTCCCATTTTAGTCTTCTGCAATTGTTTTAGTTTTAGTCGTATTTAGTCGACTCAATCTCCAGTACATTTTAATTGACTAAAATGTCCTACGTTTTAGTCAACTAAAATCTCTAGTACATTTTGGTTGACTAATTTTAGTCATCTAAAATCTAATGGGTGTAATTCAATTGTAATGCTCTAGTTAAGCATTTCTCTACAATTTCCATACTCATTTTATACTGCTGGAGTGACAAATCTAATATGTTATTATTTATGGTATTGAGTTATGAACATGCGCTACAGACTAATGTTAATTTTGAAGTCAAATTTCAATTTAGTTTTAGTCTTAGTCCTTTGACTAAAATGGCATTTTAGTTTAAGTTCCATTTTAGTCTTTTGACTAAAATGCCATTTTAGTTTTAGTCATATTTTAGTCATCTCAATTGTTTTAGTTTTAGTCGCATTTTAGTCGACTAAAATAGTATTAATTTAGTTGACAAAAATATTTTAGTCGACGAAATTAACACTGGTTGACAGTGAAAAACAGCTCTAAAAGATAGTGGTGATCCAAGTTAGTTGTCAGCGTGTGCACCATACACCAGCAGACCCCAAAACTTCACCGTGTGAGGCACACTCCCCCAAGGGGTTACACTCACCAGAGCATACAGAATTTCAAGCCTTAAGAGAAGTCCTCATGTTACTTTAAAACACTGTCAACAGCACTGGAGGCAGATTTGGGAAATATGATTTGCTCCGATCTGTGAGAAATGGCAGAGGGTCACGGCAAGCCCCTTCTAGACCCAAAACAATAGTGGAGAACTTCTTCATACCATTTAGGCGGAGCTTATATCAGACGGTGATTACATTACACATTGTTCTTATATATTGTAATGTACATACGAAAGTGAAGGAGAAAACTTTGGGGGACGGGGCCTGCTCTTTAAATTGCTGTCTGTGTTCCGTTATGGAAATTCACTCTCTCTATTTGTCCTGGTGGCCATTGTCACAAAGGCAGAAAATGATGGAAAATCCAAATTTGTTTGCTGTCGCCATGAAAAGAAAGTAAGGAAGTGGGGTCACTCGTTTCATTAACAACTAAACACATCGCTTTGGAAAGATTTCCTCTCACTTTCTGTTGTGTCTTCAGGACAGAAAGTGAAGAGAAACCTCCCTATCGGTGCATAGATAGCAAAAAAGTGACAGGGATTTAAAGTGTAACTATGGCCCAAATCAAAAAGTGAGTACACCCCTCACATTTTTGTAAATATTTTATTATATCTTTTCATGTGACAACACTGAAGAAATGACACTTTGCTACAATGTAAAGTAGTGAGTGTACAGCTTGTATAACAGTGTAAATTTGCTGTCCCCTCAAAATAACTCAACACACAGCCATTAATGTCTAAACCGCTGGCAACAAAAGTGAGTACACCCCTAAGTGAAAATGTCCAAATTGGGCCCAATTAGCCATTTTCCCTCCCTGTTGTCATGTGACTCGTTAGTGTTACAAGGTCTCAGGTGTGAATGGGGGAGCAGTTGTGTTAAATTTGGTGTTATCGCTCTCACTCTCTCATACTGGTCACTGGAAGTTCAACATGGCACCTCATGGAAAAGAACTCTCTGAGGATCTGAACATAAAGAATTGTGGCTCTATATAAAAATGGCCTAGGCTATAAGAAGATTGCCAAGACCCTGAAACTGAGCTGCAGAACGGAGGCCAAGACCATACAGCGGTTTAACAGGACAGGTTCCACTCAGAACAGGCCTCGCCATGGTCGACCAAAGAAGTTGAGTGCACGTGCTTAGCGTCATATCCAGAGGTTGTCTTTGGGAAATAGACGTACGAGTGCTGCCAGCATTGCTGCAGAGGTTGAAGGGTTAGGGGGTAAGCCTGTCAGTGCTCAGACCATACGCTGCACACTGCATCAAATTGGTCTACATGGCTGTCGTCCCAGAAAAGGAAGCCTCTTCTAAAGATGATGCACAAGAAAGCCCGCAAACAGTTTACTGAAGAGAAGCAGACTAAGGACATAAATTACTGGAACCACGTCCTGTGGTCTGATGAGACCAAGATACCAAGATGGTCTGATGAGACCAAGATAGTTCCCTCAATGAACCGCAGCTCCCTAGTGCCGGCAGCACTCATGCAGCCCCAGACCAAGAAACTCCCACCACCATCTTGACTGTAGGCAAGACACACTTGTATTTGTACTCCTCGCCTGGTTGCCGCCACACACGCTTGACACCATCTGAACCAAATATGTTTATCTTGGTCTCATCAGACCACAGGACATGGTTCCAGTAATCCATGACCTTAGTCTGCTTGTCTTTAGCAAACTGTTTGCAGGCTTTCTTGTGCATCATCTTCAGAAAAGGCTTCCTTCTGGAATGTCAGCCATGCAGACCAATTTGATACAGTGTGCGGCGTATGGTCTGAGCACTGACAGGTTGACCCCCCCACCCCTCAACTTTTTTGGTCGACCGTGGCCTGTTCTGAGTGGAACCTGTCCTGTTAAACGGTTGTATGGTCTTGACCACCGTGCTGCAGCTCAGTTTCAGGGTCTTGGCAATCTTCTTATAGCCTAGGCCTGTGATGGCGAACCATGGCACCCCAGGTGTTTTGGAACAACATTTCCCATGATGCTTATGCGTTCTGCAGTGTAGTTGAGCATCATGGGAAATGTAGTTCCAAAACATCTAGGGTGCCAAGATTCGTCATCACTGGCCTAGGCCATCTTAATGTAAGCAAAAATTTTTTTTTTTCAGATCCTCAGAGAGTTCTGTGCCGTGAGGTGCCATGTTGAACTTCCAGTGACCAGTATAAGAGAGTGAGAGCGATAACACCAAATTTAACACACTTTCTCCCCATTCACACCTGAGAACTTGTAACACTAATGAGGCACATGACACCGGGGGAGGGAAAATGCCTATTTGGCCTAATTTGGACATTTTCACATTTCAGTTTTACAAAAATGTGAGGGGTGTACTGACATTTGTGAGATACTGTATATGATACAGTTTGTCACCAGCATTACCACAGCAGTCTTTGTCATTATGGGTCCACCTTTGACCATTTATTACTTCATCATCCTGCCTGTAAATTTGTTGGTTTTCAACTTCCTTTAAAAGATCAAGCTGCCCAACAAAGGTGACAGAGTATTGAGACAAACCATGTAACAATGACAGGGGTACTTACTAGGGTTATCCAGATACCAAGACCGAGTACAAGTACCGATATTTTTTTTCAAGTACTTGCCGATACCAATTACCGATACTTTTTTTTTTAATGTCATGTGACAGTTTTTAAAGCACAATATAGACCAGAACCGATGGCTGGCACTGATAGAAGGCACTGACTGATGAGCACTGATAGGTGGCACTTATGGGCAGGCAATGAAATGCAGCAATAAATGACATGAGCCCAGAGGAAAGTATTTATTTTGCAATACTATGCTGCCTGCGATGCCCATCTTGGTACACCTTGCACTCTGCCGCAGTAAGCAGCAGTGGACATCTTTTTACACCCAGCCCAAAAACTTTATGGGCTGGGTGTAACAAGATGTCCGCTGCTGGCTTACTGCCATCGAGTGCAGGGTGTACCAAGATGGGTATCAGGATGTTCAACCGCTGACGGTGACACGGAACGTCAGTTCCGTTACCGAATGTGATGGCCCCGGTCACCGATCCTGATGAAAAATGCGGCTGCGCCCTGCAAGCTTACCTAGTTTCACTGCTTGAGGACTCGCTCTCTGCTCCACCCGCTGACTTCGGTTGAGCGCAGCAACGTCGCCTCTACCAGGTGTCAGATTAGGCATTGGGAGCATTTGTGCGAGTACAAGTACTCACGCAAATCCTCAGTATCGGGACAACCCTAGTACTTATAATGGTCAACTTGTAATCATTTAAAATGTCAAACCTTTATCCCAAAAGGTAAAAAAACTCTTGCTGTAACTGCCTAAAAAGTGTTAGCTGGAGTTTGGCTTTACATTGTTAGTCACTAATGAGACATCCATTTTAATCTACTAGTCCATCCAAAACACTCTCTTCCCAATTGACAGCTGCTTTCCAAGGGTGGCTATGGGGCTCCTCAATAGATACAGTGAAGGAATGAATGTAGCCACCCTAAGACACGGACTGTCAAAGTCAGATAGCCAATCAGGGGAGAGAGGGGGCAGGGCTAGGTCGGGGCTCCGTGTCTGAATGGACACAGGGAGCTGTGACTAGGCTTGTGTGCCCACATAGCAAGCTGCTTGCTGTGGGGGCACTGAACAGGAGGGAGGGTCCAGGAGCACAGAAGAGGGACCCAAGAAGAGGAGGTTCTGGCCTGCTCTGTGCAAATCCACTGCACAGAGCAGGTAAGTATAACATGTTTGTTATTTTTATAGAAAAAAAAAATTAGACTTTACAATCACTTTAAAGCGGAGTTCCACCCAAAAATGGAACTTCCGCTTTTGCGGTTCCTCCCCCCTGCGGTGTCCCATTTGGCTCCTTTTAGGGGGGAGGGGGGAGCAGATAACTGTCTAATACAGGTACTTTGCTACCACTTCTGGGCATAGATACCCAAGCCACCCGTGGGTATCTACGTCACTTCCCGCGCCTTCTCCGTCCCTCCCCCGCTGTCTTCTGGGAGACACACAGGTCCCAGGAGACAGCAGGGAGCAGTGGAAAAGTGCAGCACGTGTCGCGCATGCACAGTGGGGAACCAGGAAGTGAATCCGCAAGGCTTCACTTCCTTATTCACTTACCAAAGATGGCGATGGCAGCACCAGAGAGCCGAGGGAGAGATTGGCTTTGGGTGTCGACATTGCGGGCACCCTGGACAGGTAAGTGTCGTTATTTTAAAAGTCAGCAGCTGCAGTATTTGTAAAAAAAAAAAAAAAAAATCCGTGGACCTCTGCTTTAAGTATTACACATCCATAACCCATTTCAAAATTCACCGGGTCATCTGCTTGCATTCGTAACTCAAGCCAGTGATACAATTTAGGAAAGCTCCCCCACATTTTTGCCACAGCAAATGTGCAAACTGTATACTTTCTACTGCCCAACAGAGTTTCACTTAATGGACTTAAGCAAAGCCACTGGGTGACAAGAGACTGGGTAGTACCATCTTGAGTGTGGAAATCATACCAGAAAATGATTGTTTGGAGGGCTTCGATTTTATTCTAGATCACCAATGAAGTGGGGATGAATCTTCAGAGCTACTTCCTGGTCCAGAATTAGCTGTTTTTTGGAAGCTGAAAGAGATTATCCAGAAAGTGATGAATTTCAATATCTAGTACGCACAAATGTCAATTAGTGACAACAATGTCACAGCCAAGGTTCTGGTTGTTGTAGAGATGCCAAAGTGCAGGCAGGTAAAATAGAAGTGGAGACCTCTGATAAATAGCCCCAAACATTGTTGATTCAAGACACAACTCAGTATTTAGAGTCAGGCATCTTTGAGATCAATTGAGAGTTGGGCAGTATCCTTAATAAATAAACTAGGCAGTAGTATCTTTGAGCAGCTTTTTGTATTTCCATGCCAAAAACTATGGGAGAATAGATGTTTTGTCTCTTATCCAGAGGAAGACCTGATGGCCTTGCAGAAAAGTAGATTATTGACAACCCCTAGAAACATTGGGGTTTATTTTCTAAAGGCAACCTAGATGGTCACTTTTCATATGCAAATCAGTGTAACCAATTGGATATGAGGTCGCGCTGTGTGAATATTTAGAGTGCTACTGCTTAGAGTGGTAGTAAACCCACGTTTTCATCTTTTACTTACAGGAAAGCCTGTAATAAGGCTTACCTGTAGGTACTGGGAATATCTGCTAAACTTGCACTGTTTACGAGATATTCAGACTGTATGCAGCCAGTGACATTACCAGCGCATGCACTCTGAAGGTCCAGCATACCATGCTGGACCTTCAGAGCCCTTGCCCTAAACAGCGGCTCCCACACTCATGCACGGGAGTGACGTCATTGCGCCCCAGGCCACGAACTGGCAGGAAGACCGAATATGAAAGGTGAATATGAAAGTCCTCTCAGCACTGACAGCGCAAAGCTGGAGGGCTTAATTTTAAGGTAAGTCTCTCATAATATGCTAGTATGCGATGCACATTATGACATTGCCTTGCAGAGATTTTTTTTTTTTTTCGTAATCTTTAACTGCGGTTTACTACAGTTTTAACATATAACACATATATTCTTAGCCAATGTAAACAAATATATGTGTATACATAATTTTTTTTACAAACAACAAAATCAATGTGTTGATCAAAATGTTATCCAATAGTGCACTTTTGTGTTAAATGTCCATTCCAACTGTGCTCTTTTATTAATAAAGTAAATTTTCCAACATCAAAAATCCATCCAATGTGGTTTAGCTAATAAACTCCACACTGAATCACCTTGTGACAAGTGAAACCACTCCCCAACACTCATTTGCATTCACAACTCATAATGCTTATCTAATTAGTGATAAGCAATAGTGCACTTAGACTGTGAACACAGTTTCTCATAGTTTTCCACTCCTCAACAGCTTCCTCTTAAGGGGTTTCCCAGGTGGCATGCAAAAAAAAAAAAAAAAAAGTAAAACTAAGACCCCTTTCACCCTGAAGTGGTTTTCAGGCACTTTAGCGCTGTAAATAGCCTCTGCTAAGTGCCTGAAAACCGCCTCTCATTAATTTCAGTGAGACTTTGCACACTGGGGCGGCGCACTTGCGGGACGTTCTGAAAAGTCCTGCAAGCAGCATCTTTGGGGTGGGTTGGGAGAGCTGTATACAGCGCTCCAAAAACGCCCCGCCCATTGGAATAAATGGGCAGCTCTTTCAAAGCAAGTTAAAAGTGCTTTAAAAGCGCAGTAGTTTTAAACCCCTTTTTTTGGGTTAAAAGCTCCCAGCTAGCGCCCAAAAAGTGGTGCAAAAGCGCTGCTTAAACAGCGGTAAACAAGTAGCACTTTAGCGCTAACCCAGCACCAGTATGAAAGGGGTCTAATAGTGTAATTCTGCTAACACAAAATACTTATTTAGATCCCAGGTAAAATGGCCCTCACATAAAAGACGGGCTGTTAGCAGCCTCAGCTATTTGTGACTGTGGAAGCTGCCAGCAATTACCTATGGTGATTGTGACTGGATGCACTTTTGCGTGTCAGTAGATTCCTGCCACAGCTAGCTAAACAAATACATAATTTTATTAATGAACAATACCTTCTTGGTTGTGTTTCTGTCCTTATCTGGATACATCTTCCAGTGCCAAGTGGGATTCCTACTGAGGCTGCAGAAGATTTATTTTTAAACCACACCCATATGGTCACACCAACTTTTCTCTGTGACACACGATACACACCACATTCCATCCCTTTAACAATTGGAAGGTGGTTAACAGGAGTTATCACTTTGCAGTTAACAGCAAGTCACGTAGACAATAAGGAGGACTATTTGTTATATCTGAGAAAGGGCATACTCAATCCATGCGCCCGGCCCCTAATTTACATGCAGGATGCTGGACGCATGAATTCCGATGGGATTTTTTTTTTTTTTAGAAGAACATGATTAGAGCCAGAGGCCACCACTGGACATACAGGTCTACTATGATGCACCTTGTTTGCTACATTAAGAAGATTTCTACCCTGAATTCTCCAGAGAAGATATTACTCTGCATTTGACTTCACAAGGATTGTGTATAAGGATTTGTTTTTGGCTAAGACAAATATAATGACCTCTATTCTGGACCAACCTAAATGTACAAATGATTTTACAGGAATAACTCCAAGCAGAGGTTTATTTAGATGATTCAATGTCTATGCCGTGTAAAGCAATAATTGTAAATGTGTTAGTCAGTGGTGCACTGACTATATGTAGCTGTGGAGGTCACCACCCAAAATCATGAGCACCTGAATGTCAGTTCATTCAATAAATATTTTTACATTTAGCCCCCATTTTTGTGGGCTAGTCTATTCTAGGTAAAAGTGTTGAACAAAGCACAATAATAAAATTGCAGTTGAATTTTGAACTACAAGATAACCTTTTAAATATCATAACCCTTAAGGCTACTTTCACACGGAGCCGCCCGGCCGTTAGTGCTAAAGTGCCGCCTGTTTTTGCGGCGCTTTAGTGCTGTTTTTTCGGGTTGTTTTTGAGCTGCTTATCGGCCGCTAGCGGGGCGGTTTTTACTCCGAAAAAAGGGTAAAAACTCCTGGGAATTGCACAACTAAAAAAAACAGTTCTATGTGTATGTCAGTAACATAGTAGAATGCATCAGAAGGTTCTCCAATTCGATTCAATGGCATTATGTGCCTGTAGACCTAAACCTCACTGATTGTGGCACAGGTGCAGTACCAGCGGCTGCATTTCTAGGTATTTCATGGCCGTCCCTGCCTGACTTCCTAAAGCGGAGTTCCACCCAAAAGTGGAATTTCCACGTATCTGATTCCTCCCCCCTCCGGTGCCACATTTGGCATCTTTCTGGGGGGAGGGGGGAGCGGGTACCTGTTTTTCACAGGTACCCTGTCCCCACTTCTAGGAGATCGGGCCGCGGAAAAGTACATCAGCAGCTCGGCCCCCCTCCTCCTCCCTCCCCTTCTGCTGGGCCAGTGAGAGCGCAGTACGCTTCGCGCATTCGCAGTAGGGACCTGGCCGTGAAGCCGAAACGCTACACTGCTGGGTTCCCTTACCAGTAATGGCGGCGGCAGCACCCGCCAGACGATGTAAACATTGGCTGTGGTGCCGACATCGCTGGACTACAGAAGAGGTAAGTGTCCTAATGTTAAAAGTCAGCAACTACAGTATGTGTAGCTGCTGACTTTTAAAGGCACGGGCAAAACTCCACTTTACGTTATCACAATTCACACTGATTCTTCATTTGAACTGGTTGATCCTGAGTCTGACAAGGAAATCAGAGCTAATACCATTATACTCAACACTGTGAAGTCAAAGATGAGGCTGAGTTCTCACCGCTTTGAATGCTTTTCGAAGTGGTCTTCTGTTGTATGAGCTATTGTGCGACTTGATTCAAAGGGAGGTAAGAAGGACTGCTGCATATTGCTGACTTTCTCTCTGAAGAACTTGATTCAAAGGGTGTTAAGGACTGCTGCATGTTGCTGCCTACCTCTTTGAAGACAGACTTATGGCCTGTCTTCTGTCCTATTTTACAGACTTTACATGTTTTACAGTATATTAATGTTTGCATTATCCTTCCTCTCATTTTTTTCAGGTGTTCCTGGAATAGAGTTTTCACTTGCAATGTTTGGACTAAGACTCAATTTTTTAATGTTTGAAATGATAGATTTCAACAGGGAGTATCATAGTACACTTGCATTGTCTGTTTGTTTTGTTTGCCTATAAACCTTTTAGTCTGTTACTCAATCTGTAGCTAGGGGCTGTACTTAATCCCAACCTTTTTCTTCATGCTTTAGCCTCCATTCACCACATGTACTGTATTCTACTGGAGCCAGACACACTATGATTTCTTTTTACCTGTCTGATTTTCATTTGTTATGATCTGCACAAGTTTTGGATTAATGCTTTCTATGATCTGCAGACTGCAAGATGTAATTTGGATCGAGTCACTGTCTCCCAAGCTACTGCCACTGTAAGCTAAGCTATCTCTTACCTGGATCCGTTATAGAGATCACACTTTCAGTGCCTAGATTGCAGAAGCAAAACTGGTGTCATTCAAAATTAACGCACTGCAGTTCTTGCAGTGTCTAAAGTTGCTTATAGACATTGGAAAACCATCTTTTGATCCTGGTTCAATCAAATATTTATAGAGCATTACAAAATAGTCCTGAACAAGCATTCTCAAGGAAGAAAACAATGGGGACTTTCAGAAATCCCTTCCCAACTGATGATACTGTTTCCCCCAAAATCAATACTATCTGAGCCTGGCTCCTCTCCCTCCTCTAAGACCCCATTCACACTTAGTGTAGTGGAAACGCCTTTCTTGCTCACATTTGTAATGATTTTAATGTGCTTCCACGCATTGGACATAGGGCAGCCTAATCACTTGAATGGGCTGCCCTATGCACAACAAATGTACCAAAGGAACTCCCACATTGTGCATTTTGGCACGCTGAAAAATGTGCATCCACTATCAAAGTTATAAAAGTGTTGCGCTGCAGTTAATAAAGTGCATACAAATAAATACAATGTAAAGTGATACTTCAACAATTTAAAGTGAACTAATCCAATAAGAACTAAAAATAAATACACCAATTGTGTATCCAACAAAGTAAACTCAAAACAGATGCTGAAGAAATTAAAGCAATATTGTCCCCTGCATTTCAATCTGAAATCTTGCTGGGATGTGATTCCTGTGTTTGGGGTGTCATTAAGAATGAATGACACCCTTAACATCTCTGTTGAAAAAAAAAAATGAATGAATGACACCCTAAGTGTATTTTGCGTTTTCCTGTGATTTTAGTGTGATCCCAAATCACGGGCAGAATCATCTGATTCTGCATCACTCAGATGTGAATGGGGTCCAATTTCTAAATAGGATTTCTCAATCGACTCGAATGCTTCACTTGTAAGTGAAAGTTGCCCCAGAGGCACCATGAGGCAAACCAACTTTCCGGCCAATCACTGATCTCAAAGGCCAGCTTGGCTAGCCATTTATATTAGACAGTGCTTGCCAGATTTGGTAAGATTCTAGCTTACCTTTAACAGTAACCTTTCCTAAAGAAATGTTTATTTTGTGAATGAATAACCTAGGAATGTTATTTAACACATTGGAAACACAGTTACGCTGATTCATTAAAAATAATGCAAAGGTGGAATTGATCCTAATAGTTACCAAATATATATTTTTAAAACAGGAGTCTATTTAAAAAAAAAAAAAAGTTTGGCTTGAAATTGTTGGGCGATTATTCATGTTTGAATTAAAGTACATTTGTTGGATTCCCTATTACCATTAGTGGACCATGTCTGGATCTCACTGGTCTAGTGGTCTTATGGGTCCTCCCCCCCTTTATTTTGTATTTCTCTTCTCTATTCTGTTATCCTTATTGCAGAAAATATATATACCTGCAGTACCTTAGATCTCTCACGACTGATTAAAGAATTTATGTACAAGAGTGCCTGGGCACCCTCACATACCAGGAAGTATCAGAGATTTAATTAAGATCTATACTTGTGAACAATGGCTATTAATGCCTAATGAGGTCATTAGGGTCAGGAACCTTGCAAAAAAGAAATGTTCATCACTGGACAAGTATAAGGTTGTCCAAATGTTTGCACAATGTCACTATTTTTTTCTAAAATTTGCAAGTATGTAGTTTAACACACTGGTCTCTGCAGTAGTTAATACTTTTTACCTACAAAATGGCTTAATATGTAACATGATCCAAACTCTTCCATCCATTACTGGTATCCAGTATTACTATAAAAAAATCAGGAGTTTAGTCTTAAGCCTGGTACACACTAGTAGTTTTTTTTTTCGTTCAACCCGGCAGGCTGAACGGAAAAAGAACTGAACCGCTTAGGAGGAGCCCCTGTACTAACAATGCAATGTTAGTACAGCTATCTCCCCTGCTGTGCTATTGTCTTGGCAGAGAGCGCTGATCGGGTGCTGATTGGCAGACCTTTTTAGGGCATTCCCCTTCAACAGAAGCCGGCCAAACAGCCAGCTTCGGTCAGACCAGCAGTTGTACGCACCGGCTAAATGTCGGCCGGTTTCTATTGAACCGGCTGATGCCACCTGATATTCGCCCCGTGTGTACGGCCCTTTAAGCATAGGGTAGATGTTGCCACCTTCAGGTGATAGGACACTGGCAGAAAAAACCCAGCAGGGACACCCCAATGTAATCTTTCCCACAACAGCAAGCATCAGTTATTGTAGCTAGCAATAGGCACAGAGGGGAGGGACCTGTGTCCTGTACTATACTACAAAAAAAAGGATTTTACAGGCAAGTCAAAATTTATATTTTCTTAATAGCACAGTACAGGGCACAGGACTTTAGTCTTAACCATGGGATGTCCAAAGGCAGTTCAACAGAGATGTGGGCAACACAACAAATGCCAACAGTCCAACATAACAACTGGACAAACAATATTTGAAATACTCATAGAGCAAGTTGAACAACCTATGCCTGTAAGTAGTATCAGAGAGATGGACTAACGAGAAGGAGTAGCAACTGAGTGATAAACTCAAACAGTGCATAGCACATACAGACAACAGAGAGAAATCCTGGGAGGAGGTACAGGAGCATGACAGAGAAAAGGCAGAACAATGTCCTGGTTAAGTTGAAGGAAGGATAAAACACCAATGGTAATCCAGGTATGTGACTAGGTTACCTCCAATAGTAGCCCGCGTGGGGCATCCCAGACAGATTTCACCCTCCCGGTGGGTATACCTCGAAGAGCTTCAGGGATAAGGCTCCACTGTTGGCTGACCATAGCCCTGGACTTGTATAGCATCCTGCAGTTAACTAAACACCATGCACCATGTGCCAAGGTGAGCATACACACAGAATCCAGTGCCCAAAGCAACTTTACAGGCAGGCCCCACATCTTCCTGCAGGTGGAGTCCAGGTATGGTCTCTCAAGGCTCAACCAAGGAGTCAAATAATTCAAAAAGTTGCTAAAGGAAAACCGCAGTGGTTTTGGAGCAGCTATTTAGGCAAAAAAAACTCCACATGTAAGAGGTAAGCTTCTCTCAGTGGAGAGAGGCTGTCCATCACCTAAACACACTAGTAAGAAACTGAGGTTTGCTAGAAGTAGGAGGGGTCATATGGGGGATGACTGCTGCTTTGTTTTTTTTGTTTTTGCCAGCGTCTAATCACATGAAAGTGGCTGCGTAAAAATCATGTTTGACTGTCCTGTACAATTAAGAAAAGACATTTTAGTTTTGATGAAGTGCTTATTTGATCCAAAAATATGAACAGCAGCAAGTCTACATGGAGAAACAAGTATAGTAGGCAGAACATATACAAATGAAAATTCCCCATATTGTACACCCATGTCATGAGAAATATATGGGAGCTGCCAACACCGGCTTCCTTCTGCTTATTGCCTGAATGACTGGCTTTAATACTTTTGAGCCACAGACCCAGAACAAGTATGCTCTAAATGAGTGTCGGAGTAGTGTCAGGATTCCTTATTCTCTATACTTGTTCCAGTTCAGTGATGACAACCAGGGAACGAACATTCTCATAAGCAATAACCAGCAATGGCAGTCTAGATAATTTGATCATAACAGGTGTACTTTAAACTAAACCTGTACTAGGTTGCAAATTGACTTGTAAACCTTTCAGAAGTTAGTTATGTCTATAAAATAGATTAAAATATTCAAGGGAAATAAAAAACAAAAAAAACCACAACAGTAACAGATTCCAAAAAAGTAATTTTTTCATTTATTATATTAAAACAATAACATTTCTCTTATATTAAACAATATACACACAATGGATTAATATTTCATATATTATCCCTTCTGCTGTCCTAACAGCTATTGTTAAGTATTCTGATATTGAAGGGTACCTGTGGTTGAGAGGGAACATTTAAAAAATTCTTGGCATATAATGCTGGGGGTCAAACTACGTGCAAAAAAACCCATAATCTTGGAGATGGTAGTAAAAGGGCACTAAGGAGTTATAGACCTTTCTTATTCCAGTAGACACAGACAACCCACATTCCAGTTTTATTTTTTACACATAGCTTACAAGTGACAAATATAAAAACCTTTTTTTTTTTTTTTTTTTTGAAGAAGAACCCATCTGAAACATTTTCAGGAAATTGTTGAGCCCTAAGAAGGATGACCAATGGGCTTTAAAGCAAACCTGTAGGGCAGTGATGGCGAACCTTGGCACCCCAGATGTTTTGGAACTACATTTCTCATGATGCTTATGAACTCATGCAATGTAGTTGAGCATCATGGTAAATGTAGTTCCAAAACATCTGGGGTGCCAAGGTTCGCCATCACTGCTGTAGGGTTATATAGACATACAAGAAGGAAGGAAGTCGGTAAAGATGGCATTTTTCTTTTGTTTAGGGTTCCTGAGCAGCCCACATTGCAAAACAGCATGGCAGAAATTTGACATTTGTACACCGAGTGCCCCATGCTCAGGAGCTCCTGAGAAAGTCTGGGACAGTAACAAAGGTGCACACAAGCACCTCTTAGTAATTACTTTACACTACAGGTACACTTTGACTTGTGTTTAAAGCCCAGTTGACACTTCCCATTACTATAGATCAGTGATGGCAAACCTTGGCACCCCAGATGTTTTGAAACTACATTTCCCATGATGCTCATGCAGTGTAGTTGAGAATTATGGGCAATGTAGTTCCAAAACATCTGGGTGCCAAGGTTCGCCATCACTGCTATAGATAGGTCTACCGAATGTGCATCAAAAAGGTACATATGGCCAATGTCTTACTGTTCTAATTCTTCTACTTTCTCCTCAGCACCAGCCCAATATTCATGGTATTGGCAGCAGGCTAAAGCCTCGTACACATGGGCCGAATATCGGGCGCTATTTGCTGGTTCAATAGAAACCGCCCGACGTTCAGCCTGTGTGTACGGCAGCTGCTTCGGCTGTTAAAGGGGCATGACTGAAAAAGGCCTGCCAATCAGCGATCTCAGCCAATGGTAGAGTGCGTTGGCCGGTGTGTTCTGGCGTGGGGGGCCTTCTCCCTAACAGAACACAATAGCACAGCAGGGGAGATTGATGTATTAACATTGGATAGTTAGTACAGCAGCTCCTCCTGAGCGCTTGTTTTTTTTTGTTCAGCATGCTGGGTTTAACGAAAAAGCAAACCGCTAGTGTGTACCAGGCTTAAAAACAAGGACCACTGTTCTCTGTGTGTTCACACTCTCTGTTTATTAGAGAGCTCTAGCTCTGACTCAACATGATAGATGTGGTGTTGGGGGGTAGGGTGTGATGGACCACTGCTCCCACATACATAACAGTGGTTCTTCTTTGCAGTCTGCAACTGGATTTTTGGCTGGTGCAAAGGCAATTGGAAGCATAACATTAATAAGACATTTGACGTGTACCTTTTTGCTGCACATTCAATAAATTCAGCTAAAGTAATCAGAACATTTAATAGGGCTTTAAATGTTGAGGCTTTCGGGCTGTTACCCTGACCCAGCGCAGGGTCTGAATGTTTGTAGCTTGCTAGGTATCGAAGCCAAGATCAAAATGACAGTCTTGAAGTGGTTGTAAAGCCTTAAGGTTTTTTTTTTACCTTTGTGCATTTTATGCATGAAAGTAAAAAACCTTCAGAATGCAGCCCCACCCCCTCCCTAATACATACCCAAGCCTGATCCAGCAATGTCTCTCTGCCACCTCATTGGCTGACACACAGTGAGGAGGGATCTGGGACGAGCACCGTTCCATGTGTCTTATGGACACTCAGAGCAGGCATGCACGAGTGCCCCCATAGAAAGTGGCTTGCTATAGGGGCACTTGGCAGGGGGAGGAGCCCAGAGAACCAGCGGGGGATCCGAGAAGAGGAGGATCCAGGCTGCTCTGTGCAAAATCAATGCACAGAGCAGGTAAGTATAACATGTTATTTTGAAGGAAAAAAAATTCAGCCTTTAGTAACCCTTTACAGCTTGCACCCTAAACCTATTAAATTGCCAGTATCACTGTGTTGCAGTGCCTAGTGGTGCCGGATTCTAGCATTGCAGTGTGGGAGGGGGTGAAGTCAGGCACAAACTCAGGAATTTGAGTTGACAAGTTTACTTTAACCACCACCTTTCCCAGTACTTTATACTCACCTTTCCTTTGCTCTCACTTGTCACTTAACATGGCCATACATGGATTAAAATTTGACCGGTTGAATTTCGATCCATGTATGGACACTGTGGTTGAACAGGAGTCGACTTACCGAATTCTAATGTATAGGCAGCTTTAGTTTGGTTACCTGGAAGCAGGGGAAGCTACAAATCATTCAAGTTGTAGCTTACACAGGCCTGTAGACTCCCCCCATGTCATAGTGTTGGTACTGACACATGGAGTGACTCTCATGCTCATCTTTACCTCGGAAGTACCATGCAATTTCTTCATTCCTGAAGAGAAGTAGAGCAGCGAAAGCAAAGGTACGTGCTGCTGACATGCAAGTGTGCAAAACACAGGATTGCTTAAAAGTAAACATAAACCCAAGAATACAAATGTAATACATTGCAGCGTACCAGTCCGTAGATGTGCTGGCTGCATTTGTTTTCTATTTTCACATGTTCTCCCTTTATTTTCACCAGGTGGCAGTTAAAGGAGAAGTACAGCCAAAGCTTGGTGGAGCCGGTCCGGGCTGGGGAAAGATCATGACCATTGATCATGATCCACCCAGATCCCTGGACCGGCACCCAGCTCAGTCTCTCAGCAAGCTGCTGAGATCCTAACCAGCCGCTCTCGTCCTCCCCTCCGCAGCCCAGCGCTCCAGTGAGCATGCGGGGGGGGGGGGGGCAGAGCAAAGAGCCGGTGACTGATAGTCATCAGCTCTCTTCTCAAGGAACACTGAGCGATCAGCAGTCTTCACATGCTCAGTCCTCAGTTTTTGACCCCATACACACTATTAGATTTTCTGTAGATTTTTGTCTTTTTACCAAAACCATATAATATGAAGTCAAACCTTAAGAGTTTCAATTTGTATGCAATCAGGCAGGCCTTTGCACTACATGGTTTTGGTAAATCTAAAGACAAAAATCTGCAGAAAATCTAATAGTGTGTATGGGGCTTAAGAGCTGGCGGGGGACAAATGCAGCGTCGGATCACAGCTGCATTCACCTAGGTAAGTATGATTTAAAAAAAAAAACAAACTTCTCTTTTAAACACTTCGAGTCCTAGGGTGACAACGCTCACTCTCTGTACAGTATCTATAGAAGAACAGTGTTGACACCCTAGGACAGAAGGTGTGTTAGCATTACAGAACAATTCCCCCACATCCTAATCAACATAGGTTAGGGAGGAGGTCTTCTTTAAGTTCACAAAGGTGAATTGAGAGCCACCACTGCTTGAAATAAAACTTCAAAATTAGGAACATATTGGATTACTGGTAGAATCAAAAGATATTTTTGTTTCGCGCTTACCAAACAAATGTATCAAAACGCTTTTTATTGTGTATTTAAAAACCAAAATGAAACCAAATAAGACGTTTCTCAGGGTTTTCAAACACTTTAAAATATATGCATAGTCCAAACTTTTTTTTTGTTCTGTTTTAGAACCAACTGGGTAGATTTATATTCTCTAATTAGGTGACCATTGACAGAGACGGAAAGTGATGAGAAAGCCAAAATCTAAGTTTTTAGCAGAAAAAGTGGTGAGGGTAAATCTTCCAAAGGGAACACCTGTTCTGGTGACAAATGCCTCAGAGCAGCATTAGATGTCTACTTCACAGTAATATTGGCAGTTTAATTAGTTACATTTCATTTGAAAGTTGAACACACTTTTAGGCACATTCGTAGTGCTGTGTCCACACCTTGTCTGCATCTACAAATGTCCTGTCCCCACATGGACTAATATAAGGCTGATACATTCAGCCAGTCATCCTTGCAAAGAGCACTAAATTAAGAAATCTCTGTAGAAAACAAATTGGGACACGCCTGTATTCGTGGTCACATTGTGGTTACTGCATGACAAACGTTGCAGAGTAAATGCACCGCAGCAAAATTATGTACCCTTCAGGTGAACTTCAACAATAAATTACAGGCAAAGGAACTGTCACCGGTATATTTTCTCACTTCACATATTTGCATTCTGGCAGCATAGTGATTAAATAACACATACAGGTTCAAAAAACACTTTTTCTAACATTTTTATTACAAAAAAAATGGCAAGCTGTTCAATAAACCTATAACAAGCTATATCGTTTTTATTGAATGCATCAATGATTTTCTGATGTAAAGTAGCTATGCACAGATACGGGGGGTGGTTCGAATTTTCATAATTTTATCAACATGGAAAGCTTCCCTGTTTTTTTCTCCTTATGGACTGTATCCAGCAAGGGAATAGCTTCAAATGAACGATATGTTTCTGTATCTGCACGCAGTAAAGTGCATTAGTCTCATTTTTTCACAAATGTTTAAAGGTACAGGTAAATACAATGTGCACATCACAATAGAGGTGTGTTAAGAGGTCAGTCCACCTAAAACGGATACTGTGAAGGCTGATGGGCTGAGTCTCTCCCTGGATTCTTAAGGGCAGATTCACATTATTGTGGTGCATCAATGGGCATTTTCTTGTGCAATGGCTGTATTGTGTTAAGGCATCCCATTCATTTGAATTGGGCTATCGATGCACTTGAAACAAGAAAAAAAAAAATGGGACTGCGCTATTTTATTTTTTTTTAAGCAAGTATTCACATGTATGCATAATGCTGCACTATAGCACAGGGGCATTTCACTTACTGTATGTATGTGGTGGGTTGCCATTTAAAAAGAATGGCACGGCAACACAATGCACATTTACCCATTTATTAGCACTTGTTTCAGAAAGACAATTGTGTGAATGGGCTCTGAAGGGCCCCAGCAGTGAGATCTTCCTGCCATAGTCCCACATCTAATCCTACCCACCCTAAAGTTTCAGTCCTACTACAAAGTGGACTATTCTCGACGATACACAGTAATTGGCACAGTACTAAAACAGGCCTGGGAACTCAACCCCAAATTTAAAAAGAGACATAACATGTCATTAGGTGGTTTAACTCCCTAGTATCTACCAAAAACTAAAATAACTTTAGGGTGGATTGCCCCTTTCATTTTCTAATAGGAACAAGAAAAAACAAAAACAAAAAAAAACTCTAATACAAAATATATATGTCGTGTTACAGCATTTGATTCAAATGCAAATCAAGATCATCTTTATGAGGGGTCTGCATATCATGTTTTTATTAAGGCGGTTTTGCTATTCACCAGAGGATAATGAAAAAACAAAAACAAATCCCACAAAGAAAATAGTAATGTAGGTGTGAGGTTTGCATACCGTGTGACTTCTAAGTAATATCTCCTCACCACAGCATTAAAACCACAATGGTACTCATTAACCCTTTGTCTCATATTAACTCTTCAAAATGTGCATTATTTTAAAGCTTTGCAGCAATGCAATGCCTACACAAAGGAAAGGATGCCAAACAGACAGACTTCGTTAGATTTGGGTTTGAGTGTTGTCTAATCTTGCACCATTTGTTTTATAATCTGAAGTTGGTTGCTATTAAACTATTAATGTGTATGGTGATTAGGCACAGTTTATACAATATCCCAGAGTCCTGTGTATAAATAAAAGACATATTATAAACCTAACTTAACGGCTTTCCTAATAAAAGCCTTCACCTTCACAATGACAAGAACATTCATCTCTCTTACTGATCTTCAAGGGCCTGTAAATGTTTATGATTTTCAGAGGAATCTTTCTTTAAGGCATTAAAGCAGATCTTCGCTTCATTTGAGCACCATAAACACTATTTAATTCATTTTTAATATACATGCAAAGTGCACCAAAGGCCAACTTCACTCAAAATATGTATTTCAGTTTTGGGTGAACAGAAATAAAAAATTACATTTTTATTTTAAAAAGAGCAATATTTCCTTGCAGTATTTTGTGTCTCAGTTCCCTCCCACCAAAGGTGTCACGCTACTAATGTTGGACCTCACACATTATGGAAAATCTATGTAGGAGTGTATCAGCATAATTTGCCACTGGGTTCTATCATGCACATCACTGAGGAGCCATGTTGATGGCATCTGTTTGAGATGCTCCTGAGGTCATTCATAATTAATTTGCAATTGCATTTGACCTGGGTTTTGTGTTTTTTTTTGCCCATACATTTGTGTAGGGGTGGAAAACACATCTGATGCAAACAAACACCCATCAATACAGGCTTCTAAGGTGTTTACATTAGTGGCCAAAATTGTGGACACCTGTGATAAATTAAGGCTTTTTTCAATTTGATCTGAAATTCTGTCCCTAAAATGTGCTTAAACCCATCACGTCATAGATTATTTTATTCTAAATGTAAATCTAACTCAATTGAAATAAAGTAATATTATATATCCATAACTGTTCAACATAAAAGGGTTTTACCAAACAAAACAAACAGAATTCTTGATTCTTAGTAAAAGATTGCTAGAATGTCATGCTGACCAATAGGAGATGTTATTTACCTAGCCAACAAGGTTTAGTATTAACTGTTTATTGATAGGTTACTTGTAGACAAATTGAATTTTTCTTGAGACTATAAATATAGCATCACAAGACTGAACACTGTGCTGTTCCACTGCTATTCGAAAAACCAGGTTCGAAAATTATAATATTTTCAAGTGCAATAATTTTTCATGATATCGTTCAACGATAAAGGCTATTAGAACAGACAGAACTCCAAACAAACAAAAGCTATGACTTTCAGGCACCATGGTCTCACTTATTAAAAAAAAAATGCAAAATGTCTTGGGGGTATAGCAAAATCTGGAGTAATGAAGCTCTTATTAAGGTATAAGATTTGTGGAAATGTCTAAACCTAATCAAGAGGCATAAATAAGGTGGATATCCAAAATGGTTACAGAAGAGTCAAAAGATTGGCTCTGCAGGAAAGGAGAACAGCAGACAACATTAAATTACATCTCCAAACTTGTGGCGTATAAATAAAAAAAAACAATTTGAAGGAAACTTTTTCTTGCTGGATTAAACGCAAGAATATCAAGAAGCCATATTTCAGTGTTAGGAGCAGAAAATGTGTTTTGCAGGCAAAAGAGCATCTAAGCTGGACAGTTGGTAATCTGGAGAGATAAAACAAACAAAAAATCAATCTTTGGATGGTGTGAAATATGTCCGAAGGGTCAGCAAAGCCTGCTTCCAGAGTGTTCAACAGCAACAATGAAGCATCCTATGAATGTTGTGGGATTCCATGTCTAATCATCCTGTTGACTGTATTCAGCCTATAGAAAGGATGTGGACAGCTGATAAAATACTATTGGTTGATTTACCAAGATATAATAGACTTTGCAAGTGTAGTTGCACTCTTTTTTAATTAGTAAATATCCATGTGGTAAAACTTCACTTTGTAAAGAATATATCATGGAAAAACACATGTGCGGGAGTCAGGGGAGCTGCACAAAGATTGAAAACGTGGAAAAATTCCCCACTGGGCTTTTTTAGCAGCAAGAATAGAATAATATCGATTGTAAAAAATTGATTATTTTATTTAGTAGAAAAAATTCAATTGTACAAAGAATTTAAAATATGAGCTCTGGTCAATACACATAAGGTGGGGTAGCCGAAATTGATGGTGACATTATTTATCATAGGGACAATGTGTTACAAGTGATCCAGGACCTCCTCAGTGTTCCCCGTGAGCCCCCAATCCGCAGGGCTTGGGGCTCCTTGCAAGCCCTACGAATTGGGGGCTCACCTGGGGGAACACTGAGGAGGCATGCGGAGGTCGTGGATCACTTGAATACAACTGTTTTTAAGTCTCTGGTTATGCGAGGTCCACTACTTGAGGGGTAATTATACCATCATAGATATAAAGCAATGTATGTTTTATACATAATATAAATGAAGTAGTTTTCTACTCTGGCTGTAAATGTCAAAATGTAAAAACCTTTCTTTGCTGTATCTTCTAGAATGCTAAAAAAGAAATATTTTAGATATATTAACTGTAAAAAGGTAAAATCAGAGCACATTGCACACATAAAAGACGAGGATGGGAGGATTGTTACGGATGACACAAAGAAGGCAACTGTATTAAATGCCTTCTTCTCCTCAGTTTTTAGCAGGAAAAGGAGGGGTTTACCGACCGCGACTGTACTGTTAGTGACACAACACAGGACATACTCTCATGGCTAAGAGTCAAGGAAAGACTTAATAAACTTAACACAAATAATCACCAGGACCAGCTGGCTTACACCCGAGAGTCGTCAGAGAACTCAGTCAGGTTATAGCCGGACCATTGTTCCTAATCTTTGCGGACAGCATACTGACAGGATTGGTACCAGTTGATTGGAGAAAAGCCAATGTGGTACAAATATTCAAAAAAAGGGCTGAGACAAATCCCTGGAAACTACAGGTACATCAGCCTAACATCAATAGTGGGTAAATTATTGGAGGGGATGAGAAGGGACTATATCCAAAAATGTACTGAGGAAAAAAATATCATTAGTAGTAATCAGCATGGGTTCACGAAAGGTCGTTCCTGCCAGACCAATCTGCTAACATTCTACGAGGAAATGAGCTGCCATCTAGATAGGGGGAGGCCAGTGCATTTGAATTTTTCAAAAACATTAGATACAGTTCCCCAAAAATGCTTAGTTTACAAGCTGAGATCTGCAGGCATGGACTATAAGGTTTGTGCTTGGGTAAAAAACTGGTTACAGGGTAGTGGCCAAAGGTTAGCGATAAATAACATGTACTCAGACTGGTCGGGAGTGGCGAGTGGGGTACCCCAAGCTTCTATCTTGGGACCAATTCTATTCAATTTATTAATAAATTATATAGAGGATGGGATGAATAGCTCAATCTCAGTTTTTGCAGACACAAAGATAAGCAGGGCAATAACTTCACATCAGGATATAGAAATTTTACAGAATGACTTGAATAAAATAATGGACTGGGCAGACAAATGGCAAATGAGGTTTAATGTGGAGAAATGTAAAGAAATGCACTTGGGGCAAAAACATAAATGCAAACTACTCACTAGAGGGAGAACCTCTGGGGGAATCAAGGCTGGAGAAGGATCAGGGGGTCCTAGTAGATGACAGATTGAGCAAAAGCATGCAATGTTCAAGCTGCAGCTACCAAAACCGGCAGAATATTAGCATGCATAAAAAAAGGGATAAAACTATAATCCTGCCACTTTATAAAACTCTGACTAGGCCTGAGTATTCTGTCCAGTTCCTGTCACCAGTCCTCAGAATGTGCTGGAGAGCTGGGGAGAGTCCAAAGAAGGGCAAACTAATAAGGGGACTGGAGGATAATAAAGATGTGGAACTCTCTTCCACAATTGGTGGTGGCTGCGGGGAGTATGGATATTTTTAAAAGACACTTGGATGTATATCTTAAAGAACACAACAAACAGGGATATGGGAAATAATTCTAGACTTTGACACACGTACACCAACACAGGTTGAACTGGATGGATTGTGTTTTTTCAGCCTTACCTACCTTACCTTATTGCAAGCTCTGGAGAAAAGGAGTGCAACTGCAGAACGCACAGGCCATTTGCTTTTAGTAAATAACCTTATTGAGACGATACAACCAAAGTTATTCCCTTACACTTCACAGGAATTTTATTTTTAACAAGATAATGCTTCTTGCCATACTGTTAAAACTGTAAAGGTATGTTTTTTCTCATCATATGAACGTTCTTGATTGGCCAGAAAAAGATCCTGACCTAACCGCCACTGACAACCTCTGGGCAAGACTAAAGCATGTTGAAAAAGAATAAACCAAGACAAAAACAAATAAGAACCTATGGAATCTAAAAGTGATGATATCATTATTTGCCAGAAAGGTGCAAAAGTGTTTTGCTTCTAAAGGCAATCTAGATGACATCTTTGTACATAAAAGCATATGCCATTCCTGTTTGAATACGTATGATGCTAAATCATACCGGTGTAAATATATATACAGTGGCTTGCGAAAGTATTCGGCCCCCTTGAACTTTCCAACCTTTTGCCACATTTCAGGCTTCAAACATAAAGATATAAAATTTTTATTTTTTGTGAAGAATCACCAACAAGTGGGACACAATTGTGAAGTGGAACGAAATCTTTTGGATTTTTGAAACTTTTTTAACTAATAAAAAAATGAAAAGTGGGGCGTGCAAAATTATTCGGCCCTCTTGCGTTTATACTTTGTAGAGCCACCTTTTGCTGCGATTACAGCTGCAAGTTGCTTGGGGTATGTCTCTATCAGTTTTGCACGAGAGACTGAAATTCTTGCCCATTCTTCCTTGCAAAACAGCTCGAGCTCAGTGAGGTTGGATGGAGAGCGTTTTTTAACAGCAGTTTTCAGCTCTTTCCACAGATTCTCGATTGGATTCAGGTCTGGACTTTGACTTGGCCATTCTAACACCTGGATACGTTTATTTGTGAACCATTCCTTTGTAGATTTTGCTGTATGTTTGGGATCATTGTCTTGTTGGAAGATAAATCTCCGTCCCAGTTTCAGGTCTTTTGCAGACTCCAACAGGTTTTCATCCAGAATGGTCCTGTATTTGGCTGCATCCATCTTCCCCTCAATTTTAACCATCTTCCCTGTCCCTGCTGAAGAAAAGCAGGCCCAAACCATGATGCTGCCACCACCATGTTTGACAGTGGGGATGGTGTGTTGAGTGTGATGAGCTGTGTTGCTTTTACGCCAAACATATCGTTTTGCATTGTGGCCAAAAAGTTCGATTTTGGTTTCATCGGACCAGAGCACCTTCTTCCACATGTTTGGTGTGTCTCCCAGGTGGCTTGTGGCAAACTTTAGACGAGACTTTTTATGGATATCTTTGAGAAATGGCTTTCTTCTTGCCACTCTTCCATAAAGGCCAGATTTGTGCAGTGTACGACTGATTGTTGTCCTATGGACAGACTCTCCCACCTCAGCTGTAGTTCTCTGCAGTTCATCCAGAGTGATCATGGGCCTCTTGGCTGCATCTCTGATCAGTCTTCTCCTTGTTTGAGCTGAAAGTTTAGTGGGACAGCCAGGTCTTGGTAGATTTGCAGTGGTCTGATACTCCTTCCATTTCAAAATGATCGCTTGCACAGTGCTCCTTGGGATGTTTAAAGCTTGGGAAATCTTTTTTTATCCAAATCCGGCTTTAAACTTCTCCACAACAGTATTACGGACCTGCCTGGTGTGTTCCTTGGTCTTCATGATGCTCTCTGCGCTTTCAACAGAACCCTGAGACTATCACAGAGCAGGTGCATTTATACAGAGACTTAATTACACACAGGTGGATTCTATTTATCACCATCAGTCATTTAGGACAACATTGGATCATTCAGAGATCCTCGCTGAACTTCTGGAGTGAGTTTGCTGCACTGAAAGTAAAGGGGCCGAATAATTTTGCACGCACCACTTTTCAGTTTTTTCATTTTTTAAAAAAGTTTAAAATATCCAATAGATTTCGTTCCACTTCACAATTGTGTCCCACTTGTTGGTGATTCTTCACAAAAAATTAAAATTTTATATCTTTATGTTTGAAGCCTAAAATTTGGCAAAAGGTTGAAAAGTTCAAGGGGGCCGAATACTTTCGCAAGCCACTGTGTATATATATATATCTTAGCTGGCCAATCCCTGTAAAAGCAGAGAATCACTGTAGTAGCGACCACTACTACCGTGAGCCTCACCATTTTCTGCATCCTTTGACGAGTGGCTGCCCTGTAACCACAGGGGGTCAACCTGCTTGGCACTGGTGCCATTCACAGAACACCTTGCATTTTTCATAATGAATGCAAAGTATTCTCTGATTGGATTAAATGGAGAGGCGTAGTGGTGATGTCACAATCTACACCTCATCCAATCAGAAAACACTTTGCTTTCATTAAGAAAAATAATGGTGTCTGTGTTGAGTGAGCGGACCCCTTTTAGTTACTATGCAGCAGCTCAGCACAGGACCCAGGACAACGAGAATAACTGTAGTAGTAGTAGCACTAGTGTTTCTCTCCTTCCACAGGGATCGGCCAGGTATGGAATACGTATACTTACAGTTAAAGTAACAAAAAAAAAAAAAGGAATAAAATGATATATAACAAGATGAGTTTTTATCATTTTTAGAGGAAATATATCAAAGTAATAACAAATCCAACATTTTTCAGAAGTGTCCACAATTTTAGTGGTGCTTTCAGCCACCACTTCTCATTCGTATGCTCACCTGTCCCCAATCCAAAGATATATTGCTCACCTGATGGATCAGGGTTAAGTACGCATAAGACTGAGAAGCGGGGGGGTTAAATGTGGGAAGGCATACCAGATAAGTGTAGAAACTACCATGTAAACCTAAACTAGCAGGTATGGGTGGGGATGACCTTTAATGTGTAATGCATTGCTTTAAAATAATGCACAAATTGCATTTATTACGAGATCTATAACCTAGATCATCAGATGGTACTCATCTAGCGTTTAAAAACACACACGTGCAAAATGCAAGCCATTCTTTTTCATGTACAGAAACGGTGCACACCACTCTTATGATCCAAACGGATGCCAGTTTCCTACAGTGTAACTATATATTACAATTCACTCCAGCAAAGAAGAATTATTATTTTAAACATCAGTCAATCTTTAACCAATTATATTTTCTGGTAGTGATATGTAACACTGAAAATGCTGCAGTTCTGTACTGCTGAGCTAGCTGCCTTTTTATGTTAGAGATCAGTATCTGTAAAAGCAAATAAAAATACAGGAAACATGAGGATGGGAAAAGATATTTCGATTTCCCTTTCTTATTCTATGTAGAGCTTCTATGTTCAACCTGTCATGGATAAAAATTTGAGAATGTGCAGAATTCAGTTCAAACTTTTTCTTTGTGGGTGCAAAAATCTTAAAATAAAATTCTCCTCGATGCCATTCAAGAGAAAACCAAATAATACGATGGCTCCAACAGTGTCACTGTCTGAGATTATGTTCAGCTGAATACGACGAAACCTTCCATTAAATGTCATAACTGGATGGCAGCCAGGCAAAACCAACATTCTCCCATGATTGGCTAGTTGTTAAAAAATAAAAAGACATCAAAAGTGATGGCGTATTCAACTTTCATCTCCCTCTCTCTTTTTTTGTCATCATACAGTTGGCATATTGTCACATGGTCACAGGGTGTACGGGTACAGGAGATGATGCAGTTCTCAAGAGCTGGGCATTTCTGCTTTGCTGAGAGCAATAGCTAGCTCCAGATCTTCTTGTTCCTGTCGTTTTAAACGATCTAGTCTTTCTTTTTCTGCCCTCTGGCTCTCTCGTTTGGCCCATGCTAGCTGTTGTTCCTCGTTCCCAAACTGTGAGATATGAAAATAAATAGGTTGGTTACTCTGCAGTTCTGAGCTGAAGACCAATACATTAAAAAAAAAAAAAAAAAAAAAGGACTTGTTTCTTTTTGACAAGATGTCTGGCTAGAAAGAAAATCAACATAATTTACTTTTGCTATTATAACACAGCTGAAAAAATTCTAGAAAAAAACTGGACTACGGTTATTTTTGCAACCTTGTCCAAGCCCAACTCCAACCAATTTTGGAGTGGTATTGCTGTCTGTGATCCAGCTGGGTAGATGAAAGCACTCTACCTCTCCCTCAGACAGGCAAAGAAAGAACAGGCATTATGAGACAAAAAGATACAAATAGCAATAAAAAAATAAAAAGAGCCAACACAAAATAAAACCTTTTCCCTGTGTACTCTTCCCAAAAAAGGGGCCTTTAGCTATCTATAAGACACTAGGTTTAAGGCTACAATAAACAAATCTTCTCAAATACATGCACATAGTAGGGCTGATTTGATAAGAAACTGTTTAAGCTACTAGTATGTTCTTTAGTCTGGAAATAAACCAAAGTACTTAGAAGAAACCCAAATGAATACAGAACATACAGACAGTGTGCTTGGCTGGAGCTCCACCTGGGTCCCCTGTGCTGCAAGAGCAATATCACCATACTGACCATAACCACTAATCAGAATCATCTCTAAAGACTTCTGGATTTTGATTTCGGTGATCTAGCAAGAGAGTATGGAAGAGTTGCCAATATCTACTTTATATGCCCATTTCAGCCATTATTATATTTTATCATAAAATATCAATAAATTAGGAGAACAAATGGGAGATTTTTAAAGGTTCAGGCAGGCCTAGGATGTTCATCCAGAACCAACCTTTACTTCTTAGTGAGTCACTGACCTGGAACAAACCTGCAGCCAGTAAATTATAGAACATATTCAGGGGTATTCAAAACAGTCCGAACGACACTTTTTCTGGTGGCAGCTCCCATTAGAACTATCTGCTCCTAATTCATGCAAGCATTGGTATCGTTACTGACCCATCCATCAAATTCAGGTTGTTCTTACTACTGACACTTTAAGAAACTGTCACTCTAAAAGTTTACTTGAACAGCTATGGAATAGTGCAGAGCAACATATATGGCTGTGTTTGAAGATATGCTTTATATACTTCTGACGGATTGTGACTGTATTCAGCCTTATTATAGTTTGTATTGTATTTGTATGATTACTTTCTGCATCAGCAAAATAAAAAAAAGTTTTGATTAAAAAAAAAAGAAACTGTCACTCTGGCAGTGACAAATTCCTAAAGAATTACCGCCAGTACTTAGTTTAGGAAACTGGCGAAAGTTAAGACCCACTCTGAGCTGGTGTACATGGGTACCCCAGCTTCCTGCACAGCGTTGTATTCCCTGCCTCATTTAGCTGTCGGCCAGGAGATTCCCCAGCCGAAAGCTAAATACAGCTGATGTCATTAGTAATATATGGGCAATGACTCGTCACTGAACATTGGTTGAACTGGATGGACTTGTGTCTTTTTTTCAACCAGACTATGTAACTGAGTGGGTGGAGCCTGTTGGAAAACTGAAAGATTAGTTCCCATAAGGAACGCTCACTTTTGATTGGGTCCACTCACTCCTGTGCGCTATCAACCAAAGTTAGCTTGAAGGGGAACTAGTCCGGCAATTACCCATCAGGTTCTGGCCACTCCTAGTATAAAACTCCACCTGTCAGTGTGCTGGTTGCTGTGGCTGGGGAGTAGAGGTTAGAGCGGGAGTGAGTGCACTGAGGAAGGAGTGTCTAGTGTGACAGGTACATTACTTAAGTACCAACACTTGAATTCTAAGGCTGGGTTCACACTATTGGGAATTGGATGTGGGTTTCCCCTCTTTCAATTCGCATAGCAGGAAATTGTGACCGGTTCTCCATGGAGCCGGTTCACACATCTTTGCAGGGAATTGCACAGGCTTCCTGTGCATCTTTTGGTCCATTTCAGGTCCAAATTCCGACTGAAATCTGACCTGAAATGGTGAATGGAGAGGCACCAGACACCTGCTGTGAGCAGCTGCGTTCTTTAGTGTGAACCCAGCCTAAAGGTAATGACCTAGGATCATAATAACATTGGAGTCTAAACTTTTAAAGGCATTTCAGTGGTGGCAACTCCCATATTTCTATCCTCACAGGTCCTCTTCATATTGTAGATTGTGCCTATGCTCTGGCCATTTTGTAAGGGTGGAGTAACAGTGGTGTAGTAGTGTATGCATCACAGAGAGATTGTGTTACTAGGGAAATGTCACCAACAACAGTACTGAAGAAATCCATCACTTTTTAATTTGTATTCAAACGCAACTATAGATGTTTCCATAAATAACATGCAACGGAATTGTGATTGAGAAAATTCAAAATTTTGAGAAACCATTCAATGGGGACACTTGTTTTGGTAACAACTGTTTAGGAAAGGATTTTCCTCAATTTGATGAGATTTTTGCTCACTTCCTTTTGTGACTACAGCAATGTCAAGTGAAATTTCCCCATAGGACACACAACCCCCCCCTCAAAAAAAAAGACCCAAAAAACATGACAGGTATTAAAACCATTTCCTATTCCATACAAATTAAAAAAATATTTTGGCTTTATATAAACTTTAACTACCTAACGTCTGCCCCATAGCAGTTTTACTGCTACAGGGAGCCTCTCCTGCACAGGATCACATATACGTGACTCTGCAATTCCGCCTGCAGGGGCTGCGCGCACGTCGCCGGGAGGCCGCTTCTGCTATGAATCTTCACAGCAGAAGCCAATCTGTGGGTGCCGGGCACTCGATGTCTTTTGGCACCCGCTGATCATCTGTAATACACAGAGAACTCTCAATCTAGAGTGGGTGACTGGGGACAAAGAGAAGACACATTTATTAAATACTTTCTTCAGCTCTGTGTATACAAAGGAGCATGGGATGCCGTGACACAGCCCAAAATGATCCACAATGGCTCAAAAGTGATATGGTCCAGAAATATTTAAACAGAATAAAGGTGGATAAAGCACCTGGACCAGATAGCATCCACCCACCCACGGATCCTAAAAGAATTGAGCTGTCATTTCAAGGCCATTGTTCCTAATATTTAGGGACTCGTTAATTTCTTTTTATGAGGTAAGTAAAACCTTTGACAGAGGGGTGGCTGTGGACATGGTATACTTGTATTTTGCAAAAGCATTTGACACAGTTCCCCACACACGGCTAATGTGTAAGGTAAAGTCTACAGGCTTGGAAAGATTAATTTGTAAATGGATAGAAAACTGGCTAAAAAACAGGATTCAGAGAGTAGTGGTTAATGACTCTTACTCTGAATGGTCTAAGGTTATCAGTGGTGTACCCCAAGGTTCAGTGTTGGGACCCTTACTTTTTAATATCTTTATAAATGATATAGGGCCTGGGATTAAAAGTAACATTTCTGTCTTTGCAAATGATACTAAACTATGCAGTGGAATAATGTCCTTACAGGATGCCTCCAATTTACAAGCCGATCTCACGCGCTGTCTAATTGGGCAACAAAGTGTCAAACGAGGTTTATGTTGATAAATGTAAAGTTATGCACTTGGGGGCTAAGAATATGCATACGTCATACATACTAGTGGGAATTCATAGGGGAGAAGGATCTGGGGGTTTTGGTAGATCACTAGTTCAATAATAGCATGCAATGCCAAGCTGCAGTTTCCAAAGCGAGCAAAGTCTTTTCTTGTATTAAGAGAGGTATGGACACCAGAGAGAGAGATATCATTATTCCCCTGTACAAATCATTAGTAAGACCTTATCTGGAATATGCAGTTCAGTTTTGGGCACCAGTTTTAAAGAAGGATATCGGGGAACTGGAGAAAGCGCAGAGAAGGGCAACCAAACTGATAACAGGCATGGTGGAGTTCATCTATGAGCAAAGATTTGGGGAACTGAATTTATTCCCTCTTGAGAAGAGGAGATTAAGGGGGATATGATCAAATACATAAGTGGTCCATATAGGGAACTTAGTGTTGAGTTATTCACTTTAAGGTCATCACAGAGGACAAGGGGGCACTCTTCACGTCTAGAGTAAAAAAGATTTTATCTCCAAATACGGAAAGGTTTCTTCACAGTAAGAGCTGTGAAACATGGAACAGACTCCCTCCAGAGGTGGTTCTGGCCAGCTCAGTAGATTGCTTTTAAAAAGGGCCTGGATTCTTTCCTAAATGTACATAATATAACTGGGTACTAACATTTATAGGTTAAGTTGATCCAGGGAAAATGCTTCTCGGGATCAGGAAGGAATTTTTTCCCCTGCTATAGCAAATCGGATCATGCTTTGCTGGGGTTATTTTGTCTTCCTCTGGATCACCTGTGGGTATAGGATTGTGTATATGGGATTGTATTTATTTATTTTGGTTGAACTAGATGGACTTTTTTTCAACCTGACTAACTATGTAACTGAGATATGCTTATGTAAACAAAGCATATCTCAGTTCTGACGGGGGGGGGGGGGGATGTATTCTGTGTCTCTGCAAAGCAGGGACTAGAATCCAGCTCTTCCCCTAGTAAAAGCAGCACACTGTGTACACAAAAACACTGACTAGGCACACAGTTACCTATTTGCTTGCACTAGATGTTTAACCCCTTCCCAGTCGGTGTCATTAGTACAGTGACCGTGCATATTTTTAGCAATGATCACTGTAAATCACTGACACTTTGCGGATCACTGGTTTCTGGAAAGTGTCAGTGTCCGCCGCAATATAGCAGTCTCGCTATAAGCCACTGATCGCAGCCATTACTAGTATAAACAAAAATATCCATAAATATATCCCATAGTTTGTAGATGCTATAATGTTTGCATAATCCAATTAATATACGCTTATTGGGATTTTTTTATTTTTTCAATATACGCTTATAGGGATTTTTTTGTTTTTTCAATTTATGAAGAAATTGGATTTTTTTCAAAAATGTTTTATTGGCTATTTTTTATAGCAGAAAGTAAAAAATATTGATTTTTCTTTAAAAAAAAAAATGTCGTCCTTTTCCTGTTTATAGCGCAAAGAATAAACGCAGAGGTAATCAAATACCACCAAAAGAAAGCTCTATTTGTGTGGGGGGGGGAAATCACAAATTTTATTTGGGTAGTGTCACACGACCTTGCAATTGTCAGTTTAACGCAGTGCCGTATAGCAAAAAATGCCCTGGTCATGAAAGGAGGGGGGGGGGGGGGGTAAATCTTTCAGAGGTCAAGTGTTTAAATGACCATACAATTATCTTTTTGTATGGTCTATAGACACAATCTAATAGGAAGTATAATGCCTCGTTTCCACTGAGCGGATCGGTTCGGTACGCTATTTTGGGTGTTTCCATTAGGAAAGCGGCCCATACAACCGAACCATTCCATTCAGGGTCCTGCTTCAGATGTGGGGCCATAGAAAATGGAACGGTTCAGTTAGGGCGGAGCTACGATACATTTCACTGATTGGCGAACGTGTGACGCCATGCTAGGCATTTTTTCTAAACCCACGTATGGCCCCTGTCGGTCCGACTTGCAGTGGAAATGCTCGCCTGAATAGGCCGGACCATTCTAGGCCTTCCAAACTGTACCGACCCGAACCGATCCGCTCGGTGGAAACGAGGCATAAGTAGGCCATCACTAAAACAGCTCACTCTTTCCAAATATCTGTAAAAAGGGTGAATGTACATAGCCAAAATTCATAGGCATTAGCACAGATTTATGCATCACCAAAGAGAGGCTAAAATACCCCTTTAGGCTAGATTCACAATGATGCAGCCCTGCGACCTGTGTTTTGCGTGGGCACAGAAGCACATTCATTTCAATGGTGCAGTTGTTTGCACCAGGAGATGTAAGTGCATTTGATAAGGGCTTTTGGGTTTATTGAATTTGAATAGAACACTATGTGGGGCTTTATATATTTTACATTACCTAGTTATGATATGGTCTGAAAAAATGGAAATGATGAAAGGAAAGATTGTTCCAAAAGGCACGTTTGACCTGAATTTGTAGCAATACACACAGAGGTGATGGAAGATAAAAAGAAACATTGAAGACACTTGGAAACAATTGTTTATTATAGAGATTGTTATTTTTGTGATACAATGTGTGTAATTCTGTAAGATGGCATATTAGGCCTGTTTCACATCAGCTTCAGCTTGTCTAAGAGCAGTGTGAACAGCAAGCTTTTACAAGCTTTGTTGATGCTTTTAAAGTACCATTCAGTTTCAGTTTGTAAATGCTGAATACGAATCCTAATGCGAGTGCTGATTGTCACTTTAAACAAGTTGCTAGCAGGCTTCAGCACTCCTTGAAGCTTGCTGAAAGCCTGCTAGCAGTTTGTTTAAAGTGACAGTCAGCACTCCCATTAGGATCTGTGTATTAGGTTTCCAAACAGGAGCTGAAGAGTGCTTTAATGGCTTAGAAAAACATGCTTGAAACTTGCTTTCCAAAAGATTGCTGAAAGTTTCATAAAAGCTTGCTGTTCATACTGCTTTCATACAAGCTGAAGCCAGTGTAAAACACACCTTAATTTTACATGTGGGAAGGTTCACTTTTTATGGTGGTAATAGTGCGCTTAAACCTACCTGCATGAATATTATTGTGATCACATTTAAAGTTGAACTCCAGGAAAAAAGTGTGCAGGCATACCATGAGTTAATTCCAACGAGGCGCATGCCACCTCCTGAACCCTCTTTAATTTACATCTGACATGTTTATGTGTTCCAGGAGTTCCTACAAGGCTGGACTCAGCTGTTCTCAAGTGTACAGGTGATGCAGCTGCTAGGCCTGCCCCTTCCCTTCTTCTGCCCAATCACAGAAGCCTTTGTATCATATGATCTCTTTTACAAAATATAAAGGCTTCTGTGAATCGGCAGCAGATGAGAGGATTAGCTGCTGTGTGTGTCTCTCTTCTCACAGCCAGAGTAACTCCTCTAGGAGTGCTATAAACTGGAAGATGTAAATAGAAATAAATTAATGAAATGGCATGTACCTCGGACTTAACTCATTGTATGCCTGCACTTTATACAGTACAAAGTTGCTGAATTCCTGGAATTCAGCTTTAAGTATATGATGTAGATGTAAATAAAATACAATACCACCAGAAAACTTTACGTAAAAAAACCAAAACATTAAATACCATATGAAGGAGACCAAGGTTCATCTGGATTGAGGTTTTTTTCTGTAAAGTTTTGAACAGCAGAGCTGAAAACAAATATCCATGCAATTTAAAGTGGTTTTAAAGGCAAAATTTTGTTTTACCTTATTCTCTGCATTAAGATAAAAACAATTCCACTAGTTCTTTCTCCGCCCCTAAACCCTTACCTGACACCTTTCACCATCCAGCGCTGTCCCCCCGGCACCCCTACACTCTCCTCTCTTCTTGTTCTCACAGGCTTCACTGTGGGAGCCATTGGCTCCTACTGCTGTCAGCCAAATCCTGTAAGGAGGGAGCGGAGGGGGGCATGACCGAGCCATGCTATGGACGTGCACATCCTGGCTTGGGAGCCTGCCATGGCTTTCCATGGGGGTAGTCACAAGGAGAAGGGGAGACTGCTAAAGAAGAGGCAAAGAAATGGCTCTGTGCAATGTTATTGCACAAAACAGGAATTGCCTGTTTTTTATTTTAATAAAAAAAAAAAGCCTTTAGAAACACTTTAAGGACACTAGACTAAACTGAAGCATGGCTGCTGAAGGAGGGATTATATAGACCTAGAGGCTTGGCTTACAATTATTTGTCCTAGCGTTCAAGCTACCTGAAGGTGGCGCTATATAACCCATGTTATAAACCTTCCTGTTTCTGCGTTTCTCAATGAACAACAGAGTAAATTCAGTTGATGCATTAGGACAAGCTGGCAAAAATGTCAGTGGTTCCTGTTTTAGTTACAATCCCTTTCCATAGCAACATATAATATAAAATACATGGCGGCATAGAAATTGTATCATCTCAGTCATACGGTTTGAAGCTGGAAATTGGAGTCATCGCTCCTACCTTTGATTTATCATTTGATTTATCATTTACAAAAAGGAAAATAAGCCTATGATTATCTAGTTTTTTGGGGTTTGTATATACATCCTTGTACAAGAATTAACTTGTAATGCTAGTCTGTCACAAGAAAATTTATTTTTAAAGCTTTATTACAGACAGCTATAAGAACACCAACATTCCTAGCTGAACTAGGGACATGGACAGAAGGCGGAGATAGAGAACAGCAGGATCACCCAGATTTTTTGCAGAATACAGAAAATGAATCTCATATGCCTCGTTTCCACCGAGCGGATCGGTTCGGTACGCTATTTTGGGTGTTTCCATTATGAAAGCGACCCATACAACCGAACCGAACCGTTCCATTCAGGGTCCTGCTTCAGATGTGGGGCCATAGAAAATGGAACGGTTCGGTTAGGGCGGAGCTACGATACTTTACACTGATTGGTGGACGTGTGACGCCATGACGGCATTTTTTCTTAACCCACGCATGGCCCCTGTCGGTCCGACTTGCAGTGGAAACGCTTGCCTGAATAGGCCGGACCATTCTAGGCCGTCCAAACCGATCCGACCCGGACCGATCCGCTCGGTGGAAACGAGGCATTAGTGACTGAGTATGAACAGCATGTAATGCACCATTTATTGTGAGGTTTTTTTTTTAATGATGTGGGTTTAGTAACACTCAAATTCTCTGTTGTTTCTTACTCCAGGATAAGCAAATATTTTAATCAAGACCAGTCCCTGCTGCTCTCCCCTCTTGTGCAGGATAATTGGTACTGTATCTGCCCCCTCCTGTACTTTTCTGCAGGCAGTCTGTAGTAGGTGGACCTGTTGGGTCCCTCTCTCACAACTCTGCTCAGGCTATACTTAGTGCAGTGATGATGCTACTGCTTCTTTATTAGGGTAATAGCTGTGTTAGCAAAGCCAACGCTCATTGTAAGCAAGAACTCAAGCATGTATGTTCATTGTGTTAAAAAAAATAAAAAATAATAAGACTGGACATGCTTCTGCTGTTCAGCAGTACCCTGAAGGAAGGCAATATAATATATATATATATATATATATATATATATATATGATAACTGTATTTGTTATAGTATTTTATTTACCTATGGGAATGTATAGCTGCAGACAACAATGTCTGATTAATATGATATTTAGAGTCAGAAAACCAGGAAGACATGCTCTCTTATGTTACCCTATAGAGATCTATACAACTTATTACAGAAAGAAAGCCAAAAGAAAGAATAAGCCATTTAAGATCTACCAGAAATGAAACCCCCTGTACTAATAATCCAACCATTCTGCATTCTTTTGTCCAACATAACACTGTATGTATAGAGCTGCATGTGACAAGCATTAACAATCAAAGGTTTGTCAAAAAAAAATTGAGTAAAGCCGTTCCGAGGTTTTTGTGGGTTGTGTATCTTGTCACCTGTCTTTCTCCTCTTCAGTTCTAAGGATCATAAGAAGAGGAAAGGAAGGCTTTGCTTCAATTGTGTTCTGAGCAGGAAAAGGAAACTGGGTTCAGGGTAGGAAATTACAGTCAAGAAGGAAGCAGCTGCAAGCACTAGACAGATGGATAAGGAGCACTTTGAGGTGCCTGAGATTTAGTGTTTAACCACTTCCCCCTTCGCAAAGGGACTACATTACACTGCCATTATTTTTCAACATTTTCCAGCTTATGACATATGGATTATGGTTAAATCAGTTATATTAATGTGAATTCTTACTTTCTCCATAGAACTTAATAGTTAAAACTTCAGGTAAAGCTATATATACTCCTCTCACAGCTTAAAACCAGTAGTACAGTGCTGAGATGTACCAACAAATCAATGGAAATTCTAAGAAGCTGAAACAAACTGCTTACCTTCCTGAACTCTTAAGCGAACATTCCTTCTGACCTTTATGGTATCTGGGGCCATCTGGAGCTTACGTTTCTCCCAAGTGACAAACTTTTTTAATGTAGGAAACACAATGTGGATTTTTGAGATTACCCAAAAAGATGTTAGTTTGTCTTAGAGTAGCAGAAGTGCCTTGAAGTGACATTGCCAGGACAACAAGGAGGAAATATCAGATAAGCTAGTGGTGTCACCTCTGGGGCAAGAGTCCTGAACTTACATGGAAGCTTTTGTTACCCTACAGCAAAGTGATGTGAAGCAGCACTGAAAACGTCAGACTCTGTACATTGCAACAATTCCCAGAAACATTTAAATTAAACATGAACTACAGAGAAGTTATTTAAGAAATCAATAAAAGCAAGGTAAAGCCAATATGACAACTGCATTACCTAAGTGACTGCTAATGCTTCTGATTTGTAAGGCACCTGTTAACCATTGCTTGTCCTGCAATTACAGCGTTCTGACACCGCTATTTTTCTTATTAAGGATGATGAACGTCAATATTGAGTAAATATAGCACATCATTGCTACTGCACATCCTGATGAGACTGATAAGAGTCAATGTGTTCTTAATATGAACCTTTCCTCTTTCTGAAACTAAAGCTGCTGCCTATGGGCAGGAAACACAGGGGGTCTGCTGAATTTCCCACTTATAAGTGCCAACATCTTTAGGCAGATTCAGCATCTCCTCATTAAGACTGCCCAATTATGCCCCCCTTTCTTTCCAGCTCTGTCATCCAAAGAAGCTGTACTACAGCTTCTATGAATGGAAATTGATCTCTGAATGAGCAGATGATTGAAAGGGGTGCCCCCTCCATTCACAGTTTGTGTTTAATTCATAGAAGCTGAAGTACGGCTTCTATGAATGGCAGAGATGGGTGGCGGGGAAGGGCATAGGCTCTCTTGATGAGAGCATGTGACAGGCCTTTAATTGTATTACCCCTGCAGCACAGAGAAACTACAGTGGCAGGAGAAGCATGGATGGAGGAGGATTTCCACTCACAGCAGAGAAATAAGCACAAGGGACACATCCTAACTATGTTCCTTGTGACGATTTTTCTACTTTTTATTTTAGCTACAGGCTTTAAAAAAAAAAAGGGGGGGACGGATTGCTTTTTCCATTTTTTCCCATGATATCCCTATAATATTTTGACTGTGGTATTTTTAAAACACGCACCTTTCCAATGAATTTTAAAACCATATGTACCCATGTCCTTGCCACTAAACTCCACTTATGCAAAGATCACTGGGAAGAGGTATAGACTGACTATAGTGATGTTCTTATATACTGAGCTTATCACACCTAACTACTCCACAACCTCAACTGTGCTGCCTTGGTAAATGGCAAATAGGGTGCAAGCATAGATGAACATTTTAAGCTTTAAAGCCTCCAGCCAAAATCTTGTTTCTTAATTCTGTATGCGGTGGAGAGGAGTTATGACCCCAGTTAAGTTTTCATTGCATTCTGTGACACTGTTGGAGAGATTTCATAATAAAAAAAAAGTCTGGCAAAAATTGTTCCTGGTCCCTCACTGCACTTATTGGTTATATCCACTAGTGCTTATGTTAGGGCTGTGACACAGGGATCGGGAGGAGGAACAGCAGCATAATGGGGAACCAGGTAATTGACATTCCTGGACTTCAGCTGGAGGATTTTTGTAAAATTACAGATATCAACGGCGTATGCAAAAGAAAAGGTGAGTATTCTATGTTTACTTTGCAGGGGCATTTATTTCAAGGGTTCATTCACACCAGATGCAGTGGGAGAGCTATTCCAGTGCAGTCCCACCACATGACAAGGCAAAATGCCTTGCCTCCTGAGTGCCTGGTTCATACCACAGCATTGTAGTGAGGTGCGGGTGGTGTGCGCTAAAAAAAAGTACTGCACAAGGCTATTTCGCTGACTTGTACTGCGCAGCAGTCAACTGAACTTAAATGTCGCTGACTTTTCAAAAAAAAAATAAGAAGAAAGAAAGTGAACAGTGTGATGCGCCAAGATTGGCACATAAGCAATGCAGCGATCCTGCCAAACTGCACTGCACACCAGCCACTGCGTTGTAATGCAGCAGCTAATGTGAATTAGCCCTAAACCTTTGCTTTAGCAACAGAGGGGTTTTAGGTGGTTTCCTGCTGAAGTAGAAGCACTAGCCACAAAACTACTTTTCAGGGTCTCCAGCTTTTGGAAACATGTTTACGTAATTTACATAGGCAAAACGTCAACCCTACATATTTTGTACATACATTTGTCATGACCAAGGGATTTTAAAGTGTCCTACTACACGTTTTAATTTTTCTGTAAAGCGGTACATTATTGAATTATAATATTCTGTTTGAAATATATATATATAAATACACTGAGAGTTCCAAGTTACAAATTACAGAACTTTTATTTGATAGGTGCTCCAAATAGGTGATATTTTTTTAGTACTTTTTCTCTTTTTGGAAGTCAAAAGCCACTTACATGTTTGGAGAGTTAGTTACTTGATGCTTCAGTATTCTCACTGAAAAGTTTAAAATGTGACAGTAGAGACATAAAAGGAACTGACCCACAGAGGAATACACAGAGGGAGGGGAATGCTGAAGACTTATTTATTGAAAAACACACAAGTTCTTACTGTTTACATAAATATAGCAAAGCAGACATGCAAGAAACATTAAAAGTTGGAGCAGCAAAAGATGGACATTTCAAAACAGTTGCTCAAAATTTGGAAACAAAAAGAAGTAAAAACAAGCAGCAGTAAGTTGCGCTTCAAGAAAAAGGATATATATATATGTATATATATTTCCTAAACATTAAAATGTGAAATGAAAATTCAGTCTGAAGAAGACACTAATACAAAAGCTTCTACAATGGACACTGCTATTTTCAGAAAGCCAGGCTTTGAGAATATTCCTCTTTGAGCAGAAGGTAAATGATTACATCTGTGCACAGACAGTGAAACCCAAAATACAAGCACATTAGTGTATCTTGCATTGAATCCCAGCTTTCCTCTCTTTGGTAACTAGAACTCCATGACTACTAATGAAAATAACTGGACACACAAGAGAGAAGCTATAGGAAACCAAATAATGTTACATATGATACATTTTGTATCCATTGTTATCCTTTTCAAACATAACGGATTAAAAAACAAATGTCCTGCTCAGTAGAAATAATGTTTCGGTATCAGAAACAAGTTCATAGTGCACGTTTGGGCGTGGCAGAGTTGCACAAAACAAGCCAAATAAGGTTCAGTATTTTACATTTTTACACTTACATCTTCCCCAGTGTAGAAGGGGGATCAGCAGCATTATATTGGGCTACATAACTCAGTGGCAGCAGAGGCTTCTCTACATGAGGGAAGAGAAATTCAACTTACAGAGCCAAAGTTTGCAAACCCGGCAGATGTTCCCTTAGAGTGTTTTCCTGGCTGTGTAGTGGCAAAAGGGTCTTTTCCACTGAAGGGGTCTGTGAATGCCTTCCGACTATGAAAAGGGTCCCCTGGTTCTGTCCCAAATGGCTGGAATGGGTCACTGGACTTTTGGAAATGTGTTGTACTCAGCTGACTCACTGGGGTGTTTTTACCTAGAAAAAGAAAACATTGTAATGTGATTCACTGTCTACATATAAAAAGTTTATAAATAAAAACAGCATTTTATTATGCATTAAGGGTATTTGAACCACATGACTATATTTCTCACATGCCGAAAACAATCCACATATATACACACCAGGGCTAATGAATGTTATTCTGAGACAGCAATTGACTGACATTTTGCCATCTGGTTTGGGACAAATATTTCTCCACAAAATATAGCAGAATGTATGGGATATCTGATAAACTAAAAACTATGGGAAGAATCCCTGCAATGTCACTCCTGTGACATTATCTATACAAGATATGGAAGGGGGAAGAGGGGTCTCTACTAATTCCATTGTAGGGCTCAAAGTAGAAGGCAAATAAAATAAAAACACAACAGATAATCCTGTGGCATGCTTGCTGCACCTTACGTAATGACCCAATAAAAACTACAAGACCTCTCTTACCATTCAGCTATTAAATGCGGCCAAGGCATGCATGCCCTTGTGTTGGAGGTCTGTGCACCCACCCTCAAAGTCTCTCTGGTTCTCCAAAATCAATGAACTCAGGGACATTAAAGACCTTACGGCTACCCTCTATAACCGAAAGGAGTCAGTTGGTGACATTTTGAGACCATGACAATATTTTGTTTTCATGGATGCCCATCTACAGGAGGTCACGCAACTTGGCTGATATTTTCCGGGGACTTGTTAATGAGGCTCTGGGTGAGGGAATTTGCTTTTCGGGTTCTCAATGTCTCTCTTCTCGCTCCCTTCATTTTTCCTCCTGTATAGAGCTTGTGCCCTTATCTCCCCCTTCTGTGCTTGCTTCTCCTTCCCAATTCCTTCCCTTGTCCTGTTCGCACTTTATGCATTTTCCCATTAGGTTTGGAAACTTCTCATTCGCAGTTTGCCGTTATTATATACCTGATCCTGTCTTTTAGTCCTTGCTCCCTTATTGGGTTATACTGGCCACAAGGGGGGTCTGTCCTGATCCTGGTATTTCTCACTTTATATTCAACAAGGTTGCATTACTAAGTTGGGGCTCTTATAAGTTGGGAACTTTGGCAATTATAAAAAAACCCGGGGGAGAATATAAGGGTTATATATTAAAATATGTAATACAAAAGTAGATGTTTAAAAAATCCCATAAATGAGGGGCTTCCAATCATCAGAAATGATCAGATCCTGGACGATCTTTGTGTTTTTTCCAACAAATTCTTCAGTACTGGTGAAGGTATACCTGCAGGCAGTGGAGGAACTTTCAGGGTCGCAGAAGTCGCACTTGTGACTGGGCCCTGGCATTCTGCCACTGTGGAGGGCCCCCCCAAGACTCCACATCTCTGGCTGTCAGTTTGGCATGCAGTGGGAGGTGGCCATCGGCAGCTGTATGGTGCCCGCGGGATTTCCCTGGGGCTAATAGTTCTCTTCCTGATTGTATATAGTGGAGAGGGGAGGGCCTCTGACCCGAGCATGTAGCCGCGTCACTCAGTGTACAAGTGAGTTGGCTCTGCTTGTACACTCTTGCTGATACATGCTCGGGTCAGAGGCCCCTCCCCTCTCCACTTTATACACTCAGGAAGAGAACTACAAGCCCCAGGGAGAACCCACAGCCACCATACAGCTGTCGATCGCCTCCCCCCACTGCATTCCAAACTGAAACCCAGAGGTACAGGGGGAGATGCCGTGTCTTGGGGGGCCCCCCTTAGCGGCAGAACGCTAAGGCCCGGTCGCAAGTGCGACTTCTGTGATGTAAGGTGGGGCTCTCTGGGGACCCTGATGTGAGCGGAGGCTCTCTGGGGACCCTGATGTAATGAGGGGGGCTCTGGGGACCCTGATGTAATGAGGGGGGCTCTGGGGACCCTGATGTAATGAGGGGGGCTCTTGGAGCCCTGATGCAAGTGGGGGATCTCTGGGGGCCCTGATGTAAGAGGGGATCCGCACTCAGATATGTAACAATTTTTTATACACAATATACATACACACACGTTTTATATATAAATGTGTATGCCCGCCCAATCGTATGACTTTACTTCGCTGCTATGGGCTCTAGCCCAAGATCTTTTGTAGACCTAGCAACGCCCCTGGTGGGGCCCCTTCATGGTTTCTTGTACCAGGGGCCTGAAGATTCTAGTTACGCCTCTGCCTGCAGGTGTACCCCAAAACAAAATGTAACATATGTAGCATACCATTGATTAGACGTGTTTTTTTTTTTCGTTTTTATCTTCACCTAGGGATCCTGCCAGTACCACACTTCCTGTCCTAGGTTGAATAATATGAAAAGACTTAGAAGCACCTTGTTGATATTTCTCCTCCTTCATGTAGTTTGGAAGTTTAATGGTGAAAACCTTAAACAATAAAAAATAAAAAACGCAAAGCATGCCTCATACCAGCTAAGGCAGAAAAATGTAGTAGTAGCTTTTTTTTTTTTAATTTTTTTTTTTTTACAGTTTTTGGATAGAGTCATGAGGGATTAGAACATCTGTTGTATTGTTTTTTTGCGCCCCTGTTGAAGAGAATCACCCTCTCCTGCTGTGCAAAATGTAAGCACGTTGTTTCCCTGGAAGCCCAGGTTCTGAATTTAGGGAGGCAACCGTCAACACTGAGAAGACTTTCTATACTAAAGGAGAGTTGGGATCGTACCCGGAAGGTGCCAGCACAGGGGTGGGTGGAGATAAGGGGTTGGCACCAAAGCAGAGTAGATGGGTGACTGTCAGGAAGGGCAGAGGGGAAAGTGCCAGGGAGGCCGGTCCTGGGCTGGAACATCCCAATAAGTATGCCCCATTGAGTGACATTGGTGAAACCAGTCAGGGACCAGCACTGCTGGAGCTGAGTGACTCCCCTAGCTGCCAGGGGAATAACTCCTCCAGTGAGGGTGGGAGTAAAGCCAAGGGAAAGGAAAGACAGAATATGGTGGTAGATTATGGTGGTAGGGGACTCAATTCTTAGGACAAAGAGGGCAATCTGTCACAAAGACCTGAAGCGCCGAACTGTATGTTGTCTACTGGGCCCTCGGGTTCGGCACATCAGGGATCTGGTGGACAGATTACTGTGAGGGGGTGGGGAAGACCTTGCTGTCATGGTGCATGTTGGCACCAATGACAAAGTCAGAGGAAGATGGAGTGTCCTAAAAAACGATTTTAGGGACTTAGGAGCTAAATTGAGGAAAAGGACCTCTAAGGTAGTATTCTCAGAAATACTACCGGTACCTCCAGCCACACCAAAAACACAGAGGGAAATTAGGGAAGTAAACAAGTGGCTGAGGAGCTGGTGTAGAAAGGAGAGGTTTGGGTTCCTGGAGAACTGGGCCGACTTCTCAGGTCGGTTACCAGCTCTATAGAAGGGATGGACTGCACCTAAATGAGGAGGGTGCAGATCTACTGGGAGTGAAGATGGCTGAAAAGTTAGAGGGGCGGGCAAGGTGGGAGACCTAGAGCTATTGTTGTACGAGGAGGATTTAGATTTTGTAGGAATTTCAGAGACTGGGTTCAATAGCTCTCATGATTGGCTGGCAACTATTCAAGGGTATTCCCTATATCGCAGAGACAGAGAGGTTAAAAAAAAGGGGGAGGGGTATGCCTGTATATAAAAAATGAAGTAAAAGAAAATGTGAGAAACGACATCACTAAGGGAGAAAGGGAGGAGGTGAAATCCTTATGGGTAGAGCTACAAAGGGAGAAAACCAAAGGGAAAGTAATACTGGGAGTATGCTATAGGCCCCCTAACCAGAGGGAGGAGACAGACCTCCTATCACAATTTGGATTAGCGGAAAGAATGGTAAGTGTCAATATAATGGGGGATTTTAATTATCAAGACATAGACTGGGTGGAAGGAACTTCCTAAATGGCTTGCAGGACAATTTCATGGGTCAGATGTACCAAAAAGAGAAAGAGTCAAGGGGGTACCACATCCAAAAAATTGTTAATAAGAAAAAGGGAACGTTGGAGCAGACTTTATAGGTACCAGAAAAGGAATACAAAATATTATTAAAAAAATAATTAATTTATTAAACATCGATATAAAAAAATACACAATATAACTTTTTTAAAAAAATGGTATTTGGCTTCCATATGAAATTGGTTGTTGCCAGGTCCTGAGGAAGCGAAAGCAAAACGTCGACCTGCCACATTCAAGCAGCAACAGGGACTATATACATATTATGTGTGGCTTATTCAATTGGAAGCCAAATACCATTTGTTTTTAAAGTTATATTGTGTATTTTTTAGATATTTAATAAATTATTTTTCTAATAATATTTTGTATTCCTTTTCTGGTACCTATAAAGTCCGCTCCAACGTTCCCTTTTTCCTGGTAAATGCACCAACTAGAAACAAAGCGTTACTAGACCTACTGATTACCAACAATACAGACCTGATCACAGATGTGGAAATACAGGGCAATTTAGGAAACAGCGATCACAGGTCAATAAGTTTCAGTATAAATCACACAAATAGTAAACATAAGGGGAATACAAAGACACTGAATTTCAAAAGAGCCAACTTCCCTAAACAACAATCCTTGCTAGAAGATACTAATTGGGATAAAATCTTAGGAACAAAGAACATGGAGGAAAAATAGGTATGCTTTAAGGGCATTAGCCAGAGCATCCCAATGGAAAATAAATTTAAAAGAGCCAATAAAAGTCCTGGGTGGCTTAAATCCAACGTAAAAATGGCCTTCAAAAAATACAAGGCTGAGGGATCATCAGCATTCCAACTTTACAAAGAATGCAACAAGAAATGTAAGGGTGCAATCAGGGTGACTAAGATAGAACACGAAAGGCACATAGCAGAGGAGAGTAAAAAAAAAATCCCAAGAAATTCTTTAAGTACATAAATAGTAAGAAATGGAGGTCAGATCATATTGGTCCCATAAAGAATGATGAAGGGAATCTGGTTACTAAGGATGGAGAGATAGCGAAGGTATTGAATTTATTCTTGTCCTCAGTGTTCACGAGGGAATCGGGGGGCTTCAATAACCAAAACTGCAATGTTTATCCTCCTGACACGTCACAGGAAGCACCCTCATGGCTAACAGAGGACAGAATTAGAAATGGACTTAAAAAACCTTAACAAGTCACCGGGGCCAGATGACTTGCACCCCAGGGTCCTTAAAGAACTCAGTCAAGTAATTGCCGGACCATTTTTCCTAATTTTTACGAACAGTCTGACTGGAATGGTACCAGAAGATTGAAGAAAAATCAATGTAGCACCAATATTTAAAAAAGGGCCAAGATACATCCCTGGGAATTACAGACTAGTTAGTCTAACATCATTTGTATGCAAGCTCTTGGAGGGGATGATAAGGGACTATATACAAGATTTTAGTATTGACAACGGTATCATTAGCAGTAATCAGCATGGATTCATGAAGAATCATTCTTGCAAAACCAATCTATACCTTCTATGAGGAGGTGAGCTGCCATCTAGATAAAGGAAGGCTCATAGACGTGGTGTATCTGGATTTTGCAAAAGCATTTGATACAGTTCCCCGTAAACGTTTACTGTACAAAGTAAGGTCCGTTGGCATGGACCATAGGGCGAGTACATGGACTGAAAACTGGCTACAGGGGAGAGTTCAGAGGGTAGTGATAAATGGGGAGTATTCGGAATGGTCTGGGTGGAAAGTGGGGTCCCCCAGGATTTGATCTTGGGACCAATCCTAAAAAACCCCCTTTAACAAAATGGTTCAACTGTTTTACGCTAGGCCTCTACTAGGGTTGCACCGATACCACTTTCTTAAGACCAAGTACTGATACTTTTTTTAAATGTCATGTGACATTGGCACTAATATGCAGCACTGATGGGGCGTGGACTGTGTCAGTAGTTTTTTATTTTTGACAATTTATTTTTTGTTATATTTTTTGGGGGGGGGGGTGCGGGGCGATAGAGTGGACAGAGTCAGTGTTTTTTATTTTTAATTTTTAGAATTACCTTTTAAATATTTTCATATTACAATTCTTTATTTTTTTAGCAATCCTTTGGAGAGGGGGGGGGGCTTTGGTGACATATCAGAAGTCTAAACAGACCCCCAACATCTCCCCCTTTGAGTCAGGGAAAGGGACTGAGGACACAGATTCCCCAGTCTCTTTCTCTGCAGCCTCCGCTGCACTGAAAGTTAATGGAGAGGAGACAGAGGCTCCTCTCCATTCATAAACTGAAGCATCGTAAACGCAGTTTACAATGCTCAGTTATGAATGGACAGAGCCAGTGACTCTCTGCATTCAGAAAAACAAGGACCCGGTAAATGACAGATTCCAGCTCCTTCCTCCGCTCTCCATCCTGACAGATCCAGGACGGGACTGGGGGAGGGGGGGGGGTGCCCAGGAGCACAGAGGGGGACCAGAGCAGACCCGGGGAGCCACACAGAGGGGGACCAGAGCAGACCCAGGGAGCCGCAGGACACAGGGGGAGACTGGAAGAGCACAGAGGATGACCAGAGTAGACCCAAGGAGCCGAAGAACCCAGGGAGCCGCAGGAGGACACGGGGGAGACCAGAGCAGACCCCGGGAGCCGGCAGAGGACCCGGTGAGCCGCAGGGGGACACAGGGGGCAGTCGGGATGATCGGTGCGGGCAGTTACAAGCACCGATCTCCCTGTATACATTTTATTAAAGCAGCTGAAAGCCGCGTGAGAGAGAGGAGGAGAAGAGACTGTCAGCTGCTTTATTAAAAGGTAATGAGTAAGAACAGGGTCACTGTGAAACACGTCTACCTGCATCTGTATTTGCTACTATTCTGTGGTGTCATTCCATGTTTTTTTGACTCAAGAATAAAGGGACTTTCCAGTACCTTGGTGTGCAGCCATCCATTTCTTCATTGTATTTGTGTGCGGCCGGCAAGCCGAGACTTGCACCCGTAGGAGTAGTCCTTTCCCCAGCTTACCTGCTCACTTGCTATTCATCACTCACCTAGAGCGGAGTTTCCATTACCTGTTTATTAAAAGGTACACAGGCAGATTGGTGCTTGTAACTGCCCGTACCAATCATCTGCGAGCCTGCCCAGCCCCCCCTGCTACGTTGAGGACGCAGGTATTGGGTCAAGTATCAGAGCATTTGCACGAGTACAAGTACTCGTGCAAATGCTTGGCATCGGCACCGATACTAGTATCAGTGCAACCCTAGCCTCTACCCTTTTCTGAAAAATTTGGACAGTGGTGTAGTGGGTAGCACTCTCGCCTAGCAGTAAAAAGGGTCGCTGGTTCGAATCCCAACCACGACACTACCTGCCTGGAGTTTGCATGTTCTCCCTGTTCCTGCGTGCGTTTCCTCTGGGTACTCCGGTTTCCTCCCACACTCCAAAGACATGCTGGTAGGTTAATTGGCTTCTGTCTAAATTGGCCCTAATATATGAATGCGAGTTAGGGACCTTAGATTGTAAGCTCCTTGAGGGAAGGGACCGATGTGAATGTACAGTGTATATGTAAAGCGCTGCGTAAATTGACAGTGCTATATAAGTACCTTAAATAATAATTTGTTGAATTACTGTTTATAGGCATTTCTTGCTATACATAGGGTTGCAGAATTTAATTAATGGTGTTAAAGTGTAACTAAAGTAAAAACATTCTTTCTTCATTTTGGATAAAGAGGGTTATAACCCGTCAGATTGTTTTTTTCTCCTTCATCTGTGTCCCATAGGAGAGATTTCTGTTTACTTCCTGTCAAAACAGAAAGAGGAAATTCCTACAAAATTAGGCAATCCCAGAATTAGTGTCCTCATTGGAAAATTCCCCCTCTATTACTTTTCTGATGTCAACCCAAAATTTGGTATTTTCTTTTCCTTTCGATGATGGTAAACAAGACAAAAAGAGAGGGTGAATCTCCCTAACAGCAATAAAAACTGACAGGGGTTCTAATCGATCTCCACTCTGTCCAAAACCAAAAAAAAAATTGCCTTTAGTTATAAGTTTGATCCTAAAGGTTGTTTTAAGAAAAAACCAAAAAAACAAAAACAAAAAACAAACATGCTATACTTACCTGCTCTGTGCAATGGTTTTTGCACAGAGCAGTCCAGATCCTATGTAGTAGAGGAAATCCGGACAGCTGCACTGCAATGAATAAATGTCTTTATTGAATAAAATCAGTCCATACAGCAAACAAAGACAATGGATGGATCATCTGCCGCATTTCACACCCCTTACTGGTGCTTAGTCATAGCAGTCCAGATCCTCTTCTTTTTGGGTCCCCGCTGGCGGACCTGGCTCCTCCCCCTGCCGAGTGCCCCCAATATCTAGTCTCTTGCTCTGTGGGCTCACGAGCTGCACTCCTGTGAATGGACAGGATACATTTACACACAGAGGAGTGGCTTGGCCCCACTCTCTCCTCATTGAGTCATGGGGGTTATTTACGAAAGGCAACTCCACTTTGCACTGCAAGTGCACTGAAAGTACACTTGGAAGTGCAGTCGCTTTAAATCTGTGGGGTAGATCTGAAATGAGTGGAAGCTCTGCTGATTTTATCATCCAATCATGTGCAAGCTAAAATGCTGTTTTTTATTTTCCTTGCATGTCCCCCTCGGATCTACAGCGACTTTACTTCCAAGTGCACTAAAAGTGGATTTTCCTTTAGTAAATAACCCCCACTGGCTTTGACAGCAGCGGGAGCTAATGGCTCCCGCTGCTGTGTGAGCCAATGAGGAGAGAGAGACCAGGGAGAGCCACTGTTCTTATGCACATTGCTGGGGCTCAAGATGGGGCTCAGATAAAAATAAGGGGAGGGGAGCTGCACCAAGGTTTTTTACCTAAATGCCTAGAATGCATTAGGGTAAAAAAAAAACAAAACTTCTGCCTTTAGAACAACTTTAAGAACTAAAACTGCAGCTCGTGTACCCTGAAAAATACATTGTACTTTTAGGTGTAGTTGACCAGGGTTTAAGCCACTGCTGGATCATGACTCCAAAAGAGATTCCCCCAATGCTTTCATACTATTTCTCCCACCTAAAGCAACAGCTATCCTTCAAACTGCACGTCTTGCTCTCCTTCCTATGAAGAATCCAAAAGGGGACAGGTGTATGCTGTTGCTTACTCTTTCACCTAGCCAGGATAACTCAAAACATAGGGCAGCAAAACAGACAGCTACTGCTGATTATGCACTGTCTACTGGCCATATAGATCAGGAGTCTACAATCTTTCTAAAGAAAGAGCCAGTTTACTCCCACTGGGCACACTCCGGTTCACCTGAAGGACAGTAAACAATGCCCAATCTTTGGTATTTGGGGAGAAATAGTTGTGTCAGTGGAAGGAATAGTGTCCCATTGTTGGTGTCAGTAGCATGAATTATGCCCCACTGTTGGTGTCAGTAACAGGAATAGATGCCTCAAAGGCTGGATAAAGGCACGCAAACGTCCACATCCGGTCGCAGTTTGGAGAGCCACTGGAGTAGATAAGAGTTTTTCTGGATTATGTGAAGATGATCACGGTCTTTCTAACAAATATCAGTGAAATGAATTTGCTGCACAGATCAAGAGCACCGACTGTGCAACACATCTTTGGTCTTTGAATGTTTGGTCTGAATGTTAAAGAACATTTTCCTTGAGATTGAGACAGCTGTTTAATTTTGCCAGTCTCTTGTTTTAGCCTATTTGAAGCCATGCTAGTGGCATATGGCTCTCTGGTATTTGGTTGAACGGTTTACTACCGCAGCTTTCAGATATGAAAATCACACCTTCTGCAAAAAAGCATCTGAATTCCTGGCATTGCACAATGAACAAGATCAGTGAACTTAGAAACAGCAAGCATCTGCAGAAAACCACAGGTAGAACTGGAGGCACTAACTCTGTACTAAAAAGACAAGAGGATGTTTTTCATGACAAGTCCCATGAGAAAACCCTAGAATCCCCAAACAAAATGTAGTAATTGTTTGAAACATGCATAAAAGTAGAAATAAAGTAAGTGTATGTTGCTACAAATATTGACAATGGAGTTCACATTCCTCCACTGGACAACAGGTTGTTGAAATACACAATAAAAGCCATCACTTAGGCATAAATATGGGACAGAATTAGTAAATGGACAAATATTTGCAAGTGTGGAACATATTTGGTGTTCTGACTTCTAACAGTATACAGCAGTGAGGCCTGAGATATTCTTCCAAAATCTTCCATCTCCCAACAAATTATTTTAGGCGTGAAGATTACATAAAACTCTGAAAACATTTTATATTTTTTGAAAGCAGACGCCCTAAAGAATAAATGTGTGGTGGTAGCGTAATGGTTTAGGAAATGCAAAATTTCAATAAAAAAATACACCAAAGTTAACTTTAGAACACAAAAACACAACATATTTCCCAATTTTCTGGTATAATAAAAAGATTGAAGTTGCTCTGAGCAAATAGACACCCAACACGTCAAACCTCAAAATTGTATGCGTCTGGAAAAGGGCGATAAATTTTAGTATTTTATATTTTCCATAAGCTATACTTTAAAAGTTCCTACAGGTCATCAGTTTAGAGTTGAGCATGAATACTGGGCCTAGAATAATTATTTCATCAAATGCATGAATTTAAATTTTACGTTCGTGTATTGGGGGGTGCGTGGAAGTGATCCAGCAGCTGCACATCCACCAGATTGCTGCCATCTGACAGCCGATATTTGGTGTGTAAAATCAGTACAACCACTCCCGTAGGTTCTACAATGGTGGCAGTAAAAGGGCTAAAACCGAAATGAAGAAAAATATCACACAATTGCAGTTGCATTCTACAGCAACCAATCAAATTCTTGTTTAACGTTTAATCTGATTGGTTTCCACAAATTCCAATTTCAGTTATTTTTAATCTATAGTTGTGTTCCTGGAGCAGACATTTCTTCTTGGTGACTTAAGACATTTGAATGCACACACTGATCAGAATGGATACAAACTTGCAACAATTTCAAACTGGGTAACTGGGAGCGATCATTGGGCGGAATCGAACTTCACAGACAGCAGAAAAAAGTTCAGGATGAGGGGCAGTGTGCTGCTCCAGAAAAAGGTTACACTAAGAGCCCAGAAGAAAAATGTAAAAGTGAGTGCATATCCCAAGCTGGCCACCCTACCATGTGGACTTCAATTCAACTGAACCTAATGGCCACAAGATTCTTCTGTGTATTTTTAGCACAGCTCTGTACTGATCAAGAAGCTTCTCTCTCGCCTCCAACTTCAGACGGGACTGAGATTCTCCATGACACCAAGATCTGCACTGTTGTGCACTCCTGCTGGTCCCTGGAACGTGGGTAATGCCACAAGGCTTCCTCAAGCCAACTCTGGCTGCTGTCTGTACTGGTAGGGGAGCTGGAGACTGGTATGCATTACTTTGCTGCGACTGTCAGTCAGGTGCCCAGGGCAGCTAGAGTTGGCTAGAAGGGCCCCTGCATCTCCACCCCTACTCTAGGAGCCACATGAGTGCAAGAAAGCACACTACTGCTGAGCCCCAATGTCCATCTGCCCCAACAGCTAAAGTCTAGGAAGCCAGGGCCCACAAGGAGAAAGGTCACGGCCCAGTGGTTGAAAACTAGTGGTACACAGAACTCACCCTGATATAAAGAAACAAACAATATGTACAGTTACTTTATAGCAGTTCCCGTAGCAATCAATCGTGCTGATCCAATGGCCTTAACATTCTGAGACACTGAACTCAAACAACTATACAGTTCAGGAGTTTGGACTGTACTCTGACTTTGATCTGCATCTGTGGTCTATGGTTAAACAAAAACTGTGGCCAGAGACAGCCAGGCAACCAGGATTCTAGTAGGAAGGTAGTCAAACAGCAGCCCTATATTTTCTTTGCAACAGGTTTCCTTTAATGACACCACATAAAGTGCAATGGGCGCTAAAAGCCAAAGCAACAAAATTATAAAGTATCCTTTAATAATTTTTTCATGCTGAGAAATGATATCCGAACATGTGAACTATTTCACAGCTTTTGAATTATGCATCCTAATTTGCACTTTCAGTTCTGTTGTGGCATATGAAACATTAGGGCATGTATTACTTTAAGGTTACACTTCATTTAAAAACTTAGATGGCACATTGTCTACCAACCCAACTACTTTTCCTTTCTTCATATTGGCATTACCTATATACCAGGTCAATCTGACAACCCCTATATTCTGAGACTTCTTGTTATAGAATTGGTCCGTCTCAAATATAGCTGTCAGAGTTACACTGAAAACTGTGGTGCAGAATATATTTTAATATGACCTCTTATTATAATTATCTCTCCGAGAGCACCTCATTATAACTAAGCATATAGTCTCAATTAACAGTAAACATTTTATTGCTCAACCAATAGCTCTCTTCTCAAGTCTTAGGTAGCACTAGGTGCAAAAGTTATAAAGAAGACGGCACAGTCTGACTGTTACAAACATGGGTACAGGCATTCCTACCTTTTGTTAGTAGGAATAGAATTCCTACACTTGCCCAACATACGAGGTGTGTGTATTAAATAAGGAGACTGCGATCCCACCTAGTAAAAGCAGTCAAAACCGGTTATAACTGCATGCATGGTGACCTTGAACATGTTTGAACCTGCATGACAAGCAGCAACATTCTATGACGTTCAGTTGATTGTAAGTCGCCATTTAGTTTGGTTGTGTATTCTGTAGTGTGCCAAAAAAATGCTAAGTTTAAAAGTTGAACAATGTGTCTATTTGAAATTTTTATTAAAATTGCACAAAACACCAACAGAATGTTTTCAAATGCTTACTAGAGCTTATGGGAATGACGGCCTGTCTTGTGTGTGTGTGTTTGAGTGGCACAAAAGATTCAGCATTGGACGTGAGAATAAAATCCCAAAAGTTAAATCAGTGCTTAAAGGGACACCTTTTGTAGTTGATGCTGTTAAGAAGAAAATGGCAGATGTGTTGAAAGTGTCACGACACTTCAATGAAGTACACAATAGAGACTCTTCGGGGTGATTTTTTATGGAATAGATCATATTAAGGAGCATTGGAGGGGGGGTACATCTGGGAACTTCCTTTCTAGTGGCAAGAGTCTGGCTGCCCTAAGGGGACTAGGTTAATAGGGTTGTGGACGAGCTGTGGTAAAGGGTGGCAGGCACCAAACCAATTATGGAATGCAGGAGTTTTACTAATACTGCATTCAGTAATGGGTTTTTTACTGTGCTTGGTTAAGCACTTCTACATGTGTCCTATATAAGCCTATGATCCCCAAAAAGCCCCCTTATTTATCTGGGAGTTTCTGCGTTTACTAGGCAATATCTGGATCAAAGGGTAAATATAGCTGGTGGCTGGCTCCAGAGGAATTTCCTAGCAATTCCCGATCCGACCACTGGGGTGGATAAGAGCAGTGGGACAGGTTTATGCAAAGTGCCATGTTGGGGATAGGCACAGTACGGATATGCTTGCCACTGTTGAGAATATGATGTTTTGGCATAGCGAATAAGAATCTACGTTTTTAAACATATCAGGGCTGAAATAGCCCATATACTCTGTAATGAATGTCTGTTTCACTTGTCAACACTGGGAGTGTAATGGGTGAGCAGCGATGCAGGATATTATCTAGTCCTGACCCCTAGGAATATAAGTTAGGATTTCAATATATTCCTGAGCAGGTAAGTATTGCAATTATGGATCAACAGTGCTCGGTTTAAACATCAATCGAATGGGATTAGCGTAACCTTTTATAACGCCCACTTGCAACTAATCAACAGGGGGTGGATCCTGCATGGCTGCTCTCTATAAATGACGTGAGGTGTACCAAGATGGCACTGTCTCAGACGACGTCCTATGACGAAACACATAAGTCGGAGCTACGCACACACGTAATTTCCGGTTTAGCGAGACTCCGGTCGATAGAACGCACGCTGACCTAGAGCGCTCGTCTTTTAAAAAGCGGATTCGGGTTGGTATCTACCACCCATCTACCTATGGAAATTAGTTTTTAAGAAACTTGTTTTTTTTTTTTTTTTTAATAAAAGTATTATCCAGATTTCCACTATTGGAGCCCATCTCTTTTCTATATGAGGACAAACTATCGGGGTCACAAAGAAGGAAACTACTACTCCCTGACCCAATGATAACAGGGTATCAGAGACTGTCCCCTGAGGGCCTTGAGGCTCGGGCTTTCCTAGCACGAGCTACAGGAGGGAACGATCGGTCTGGCTGCCTGCTGCACACTCACCACATGCGTTTTGCCCCTGCAGGGGTGCCAGGATCTGGTGAGTAGGAATCCAAAGGGGGAGCACAACAATCACCTTATCACTTTGGCACAAGGATTGGAACCAAATGCAAGCACAATTCACTTTGAAAACTGCGTAAGTCACTTGAAAGATTATGTTATGACTTTTATACTGGACTGCTTATTTTTTATTGTTATTTTCTGGTTTTTGCACAGTGCTTGGTGAAGCACCCAAAACATTTTTACCACTACAAGTATGATCATAAACCCTTGCATAAGGTGAACTTCATTTAATCACTTTGAGTGTAGCTATAAACTTGTGTATAAGGTGGACCTTATTTGATTTATAAATATTTATAGTAGATGTTGGTAAATTTGGTGGTAATGCACATAGTAAACTGATGAATACACAACGGCACTTTACCTAGGGTTTAATAAGTTCCAACCATTACAATAGGTGGAGTTTGTGAGAACATACAACACTGTTTTTAGTTTAATGGTGACATTCCACTTTAATGCACATTCACCTGTGAAGAGCGATTCACTAGATCACCTTTCAGTTCAGAGGTAGCTCCATTTATCCCTAACCTACACATTTAAATTTCACATTATTGGTGCTCCTCATTGGGGCATCTCAGGGGAGGCCGCAGCCTAGCCTTTACCCAAGCGCGGATTCTTTAAACATATACATGTTACTGCAGATGTGCAGACAAATACAGGCTTTACAAATAAATCAGCATTAATTGTTACCCACAAAACACACTCAAAATGTTCTTATTTATATCTGACTGGAAACGTATCTATTTTTTTGGCCAGAGATAAACAGACCTCAGAGGGTGGGTGACTGTGGCACATCGATAACACACATCAGATATGCTTGAGTGAGAAGAAAAAAAAAAAAGAAGACTGAAAAAAACTGTGAGAACGGAACTTTAAGGCTTTGTTTCAAAGGAGAGGTGTTAACCACCGAACCAGCATGATGGCACACTGTCACCATACTCGATCTAAAAAGGTCACTTACAGGATAATCAATTGTTCACACAAACCAAACTCATATTTACAGCTGTGAAGATGCCACTTTTCTACACGTAATGCAGCTCTGAGGCTTTGCATAACTGTTACAGAAGTTATGTTTTTTCCATGTACTTTGTTGAAAAGTTGTGTAAGCACAACACTATATTAAATATCTGACCCAGACAGTACTACAGGCCAATCGTTTATCCAGACCAGCCCGGAGAAAAGGCAGAATTCTCCCACAGAGAACTTCCTTGCATTGAATTTCCTCGTCTTCCTTGTTTTGCCTCCCTTCAAAAGAAATATATGTCTTCCAGGTGCTATGGTAGACTTTGTGAGAAGTCGATTTCCTAGGTTTTTAAAGCATAGGGATAACGGAATTAAAGCCATGAAAGCCAAAGACTGAGAAGCAGGGTGGTAAACGGGCCCTTGCAACAGAAGTTCTGGAAGAGCTTGGAGAGCCCACAGAGAGACTGTCAGGAACCAAACAATATCTGAGTAGCACATTCGGTGGGTCCAGTTCGATGTGATAAGAATCAGAGGAATGCCTTCTATCTTAATCCTATGGAGCAGTCGACAAAGGAATTTCAGAGAAGCAAAGACATAGATCAGGCTTCCAATGATTCAGCAGAGCATTCACTGCAAAGGCTAGAGGGCTGTCTCCTTGACCTGGAGACAGCCAACAGGTCTACATCTGGCACCCCCACCTGTGACAAAAGTCTTAAAACATTTCAAGGTGAAGAGAACATTCCCTGGTGCCTAGTCATTGGCAAATGAGGTAGTCCATCTGCCAATAAACCATACTTGGGAAATGCATGGCCGACAGGGCTGAAATGCACTGTATAAGAGCTGATTCTCTTTTAAGCAACATCTGGTACTTCCCTGAGGGTTGATGTGGCTTTGACAGACTTACAGTATCTCACAAAAGTGAGTATATCCCTCACATTTTTGTAAATATGTTATTAAATCTTTTCATGTGACATCACTGAAGAAATGACACGTTGCTACAATGTAAAGTAGTGAGTGTACAGTTTGTACAACAGTGTAAATTTGCTGTCCCCTCAAAATAACTCAACACAACAACCATTAATGTCTAAACCGCTGGCACCAAAAGTGAGTACACCCCTAAGTGAAAATGTCCAAATTGGACCAAAGTGTGAATATTTTGTGTGGCCACAATTTTTTTCCAGCAGGGCCTTAACCCTCTTGGGCATGGAGTTCACCAGAGCTTCACAGGTTGCCACTGGAGTCTTCCCCGACGACATCACAGAGCTGGTGGATGTTAGAGACCTTGCGCTCTTCCACCTTCTGTTTGAGGATGCCCCACAGATGCTTAATAGGGTTTAGGTCTGGAGATATGCTTGGCCAGTCTTTCACCTTTACCCTCAGCTTCTTTAGCAAGGCAGTGGTCGATTGGAGGTGTGTTTGGGGTCCTTATGTTGGAATACTGCCCTGCAACCCAGTCTTCGAAGGGAGGGGATCATGCTCTGCTTCAGTATGTCACAGTACATGTTGGCATTCATGGTTTCCTCAAGGAACTGTAGTTCCCCAGTGCCGGCAGCACTCATGCAGCCTCAGACCATAGTTGCATAGTTACATAGTAGGTGAGGTTGAAAAAGACACAAGTCCATCAAGTCCAACCTATGTGTGTGATTATATGTCAGTATTACATTGTATATCCCTGCAAGTTGTGGTCGTTCAGGTGCTTATCTAATAGTTTCTTGAAACTATCAATGCCCCCCGCTGAGACCACCGCCTGTGGAATGGAATTTCACATCCTTGCCGCTCTTACAGTAAAGAACCCTCTACGTAGTTTATGGTTAAACGTCTTTTCTTCTAATTTTAATGAGTGGCCACGAATCTTGTTCAACTCCCTTCTGCGAAAAAGTTTTATCCCTATTGTGGGGTCACCAGTATGGCATTTGTATATTGAAATCATATCCCCTCTCAAGCGTGTCTTCCCCAGAGAGAATAAGCTCACTGCTCGCAACCTTTCCTCATACCCAATATCCTCCAGACCCTTTATTAGCTTTGTTGCCCTTCTTTGTACTCGCTCCATTTCCAGTACATACTTCCTGAGGACTGGTGCCCAGAATTGGACAGCATACTCTAGGTGCGGCCGGACCAGAGTCTTGTAGAGCGGGAGAATTATCGTTTTATCTCTGGAGTTGATCCCCTTTTTAACGCATGCCAATATTCTATTAGCTTTGTTAGCAGAAGCTTGGCATTGCATGCCATTGCTGAGCCAATCATCTACTAGGACCCCCAGGTCCTTTTCCATCCTAGATTCCCCCAGAAGTTCTCCCCCCCAGTGTATAGATTGCATTCATATTTTTGCACCCAAATGCATTATTTTACATTTTTCTACATTGAACCTCATTTTCCATGTAGTTGCCCACCCCATTAATTTGTTCAGATCTTTTTGCAAGGTTTCCACATTCTGCGGAGAAGTTATTGCCCTGCTTAGCTTAGTATTGTCCGCAAATACAGAGATTGAACTGTTTATCCCATCCTCCAGGTCGTTTATGAACAAATTAAATAGGATTGGTCCCAGCACAGAACCCTGGGGGACCCCGCTACCCACCCCTGACCATTCGGAGTACTCCCCATTTATCACCACCCTCTGAACTCACCCTTGTAGCCAGTTTTCAATCCATGTACTCGCCCTATCATCCTTTCCAATGGACCTTATTTTGTACAGTAAACCTTTATGGGGAACTGTGTCAAATGCTTTTGCAAAATCCAGATACACCACATCTACGGGCCTTCCTTTATCTAGATGGCTATGACACTCCCACCACCATGCTTGACTGTAGACAAGACACACTTGTCTTTGTACTCCTCACCTGGTTTCCTCCACACATGCTTGACACCATCTAATCCAATTAAGTTCATCTTGGTCTCATCAGACCACAGGACATGGTTCCAGTAATCCATGTCCTTAGTCTGCTTGTCTTCAGCAAACTGTTTGCAGGTTTTCTTGTGCATCATCTTTAGAAGAGGCTTCCTTCTGGGACGACAGCCATGAAGACCAATATGATGCAGTGTGCGGCGTATGGTCTGGGCACTGACAGGCTGACCCCCCCCCACCCCTTCAATCTGTGTAGCAATGCTGGCAGGACTTGTACATCTATTTCCCAAAGACAACCTCTGGATATGACAATGAGCACGTGCACTTAACTTCTTTGGTTGACCATGGCGAGGCCTGTTCTGAGTGGAACCTGTCCTGTTAAACCGCTGTATGGTCTTGGCAATCTTCTTATAGCCTAGGCCAGTGATGGGGAACCTTGGCACCCCGGATGTTTTAGAACTATATTTCCCATGATACTCATGCAGTCTGCAGTGTAGTTGAGCATCATGGGAAATGTAGTTCCAAAAAATCTGCGGTGTCAAGGTTCGCCATCACTGGCCTAGGCCATCTTCATGCAGAGCAACAAATTCTTTTTTTCAGATCTTTGGAGAGTTCTTTGCTATGAGGTGCCATGTTGAACTTCCAGTGACCAGTAAGAGAGTGATAGGGATAACACCAAATTTAACACACCTGCTCCCTATTCACACCTGAGACCTTGTAACACTAACAAGTCACATGACACCGGGGAGGGAAAATTACTAATTGGGCCCAATTTGGACATTACTCACTTTTGTTGCCAGCGGTTTAGACAATAATGAGTAAATAGAGGAATTGAGTAATTTTGAGGGGACAGTAGATTTACAGTTATACAAACTGTACACTCACTACTTTACATTGCAGCAAAGTGCCATTTCTTCAGTGTTGTCACATGAAAAGATATAATAAAATATTTACAAAAATGTGAGGGGTGTTCTTGTGAGATACTGTAACTCTAGCTGAATGACCTCACCGATGAGAGATCCAGAGTTGAAGGGATAACCAAATCTCCCTGAGTTCCAGAATATTAATCGACAAGCTAGAGACAAGCTACCTAAAACAACCAAGTCCTTTGTATCAAAGAGGTATCTAGGACTTCACCCCAGATGATGGCATCCATCTGTGATTTCTGGAGATTTAGGATCCACCTGAATCTTTGTAGGGTCAGCAGTCTGTTGTCATCCAGATAGCTCTCTATGGTAATGCCCTGAGAATGTAGTAGAGCAAGAACGACAGCTAGCTCCTTGGTGAAGACCCGAGGTGCAGTGAACTGGCTAAAGAGAAGGGCAACAAATTGGTAATGTTGCTTGCCTACAGCCAAATGAGGGCAACATTGATGCAGGAGGAAGATGGGGACGTGCATGTAAGTAGGCATCCTTGATGTCCACAGAGGTCAAAAGGTCGCCCAGCTGGAGGGAAGGAACGACTGATCTGGCAGATTCCGTGCAGAAATTCTGCACCCAGAAGGTGGTGTGGAGAACTTTTAAATCCAGTATGGGACATAGGCCCGTTTTGAATTGGGGTTGGTAAGCAGGCTTGAATAAAAATCTTGGAACCTCTCATTTTCTGGGGCAATGTTTATGACTCCTTGAGAGAGTGGATTGTGCCAGAGCAGAATGAAGGTCTACCAACCTTTGCAGGGATGCTGGCAGGTTTGACAGTATGAAGCTTGGTGGAGGCAGAGACTGAAATTCTAGCCTGTAGCCTCTAGATACAATATCCTGGACCCAAATGTCTGAAATGATCTGGGACTAGATGGTGCAAAAACCAACTTATATTCCCCCCACTCTAAACGCCATAATTGTGAGCAGGACCTGCTCATGAAGTTCAAGGCTTTGCTGTTGACTTGGGAGGCCTGAGAAAAAGCCCTCAGGAGTAGTGGATATCCCATATGAATATTTCCCTTTTTTCTAGGGCAAAAGGGTACCCTTCTCCTTGGTGACCACCTTAATAAAGTTATCCAGGAATTTGCCAAGGAGGCATTCCCCGTCAAAGGCATTAGCAAAACGCATTTCTTGCAATAATGCTACGCAGGCCAACATTTGAGCCAAAGGTCATTTGAGCCAAAGGATACTTGACATATGAGATCTGCTGGCGCATCTTAGAGGAGGTATACAGGCGTGAGCTCCAGTTGATGGAGAATAGGAGGATCTGCAAGGATAGAAGATCCAGGATCCCTAGACAAAACCTTGGACCAGACAGGTAGGGTCTGGTAGATAGTCACAATGGCAGTTGTTCTTGCTTTTTGTCCACCGGGTTTTTAAAACACGGAAATGTCCTCAACAGGACAGGAAATAGCCAGGTCACAAAATGGATGTTCCACTTTTGAAGGAACTCCTCCTCCATAGCGTAATGCTGTGCAAAACATTTAGGCCAATCAGAATATAAGACCAAAAGTCTTGACAAAGTCTGCTTCTCCTAGCCAGTAACGGATGGCTCCTAACCCAGAAGCTTCACAGGAGAAACAGGCATTCCTGTCTCTTCCCACTCCCCAGATGTTTTCCTTTGGTGCTCAGCTACCAGGAGCACATATGAAAGCACCGTAGAACCGATCAAGCAGCTGTATCGCTTCAACCTGGCAGTCTTGTCTTGAAAAATAAACTCACATGAAACGAAGCTTACCTTTTCCTCCAAAAATAAAAAGCAGAAAGACTTCTGCCCATCTTCTCCTTAACTGCAAAAGAACAATACGATGCAGCCAGAGCATCACTAATCTTAGCAGAGGATTTAAACTTACTATTTTGTTGGACTGTAATGATATGAACAACAGTGTTCTAGTTACCGAGATATACCGAAAAGCTAATCACGCATATAGCAGTTTGGTTACAACAAAAAGTAATAGTGGTGGCTTACCCAGGTTTCTTATACACAGGTGTTCACCTCTTGTCTACACCTTACAAATCTCTGTATTGCAAATTCCTGCCTAGCTAAAACTGAACATGTTAACAGTTTTCCAAAAGAAGGTTAAAAGTATACTAGTTCTGTAAGCATAAAAAGGTCACAAGCCTGCCAACAAAGCTACAGATCGTCAGGTATTAATTTAAGTGTATATGTGAAATACTATTACAGAAAAAAACAAAAAAACAAAAACCAAAACAAAATGGGAAGTGGTCACGGGTGTGTGCTGCAAACTTCATCAGCAACCAAAGCAAGGGAGACCACGAGCAACTCACTAATCTCTGACACCCACATGCATGCTTCCGGATAGTACAAAAAAAAAAATCTGTTCCTCTCTAATCAACAACTCTTACCTAGAAACGAGGCAGCAGATTAACTTGTAGATTACTGTAATTAAGCAAGCATGACCTATGGGATGAAGGTCTGCATTTTTTGGCAGATCAGGATGCAGCTGACAAAAAATGAAAGTTGGATATGGAGTTAAAAAAAAGGATGTAGCACATCTACTCCAGTATAATCTCTAGATACATGTCCCTTCAACAGAAGGAATAAGCAAGATTTATTCGAGGACGACTTCATAAAAAAAGTGTATAACCAATGCTGCTATGGCTTTTCCTAAATCAGGGTTAAATTTGATGTGAATAGATTGAACATCAAACAAAAAAAAATATTTTGCAAATTGGATAAAGGTTCTAATGTCTACTCAGGATCATACTTGTGATTGTGTATTTTTAAACAAATCCTCAACGATCTGCACTACACACAGAGGTTGATTTACTAAAGGCAATGCATTGCAAGTGCACTTTAAGTGCATTTGCTCTAGAACTGAGGGTAATCTTTGAAATGAGGAGAAGCTCTGCTGGTTTCGATCGTCCAATCATGTACAAACAAAAATGCTGTTTTTTATTTTCCTTGCATGTGATTGAGTATTCTTTGCAAAGTGAAGTTTTACCTAATTTACTAAGCTCTGGAGCAAGTGCACTTGCAGTGCACAGTACATTTGCCTTCAATAAATCAACCCCATAGTTTTATTATAAACACTATTCAACATATGTATAGACAAAATGGATTTACAAAGCTTTAGTGCAGTCTGCTGCTAGATGGCTGCCAGCGTGAACCTGGTGGTCAAGAGGGCTCCTACTCAGCATGTTAGATAGAATAGAACAAAAACTCCATTACAATAACATATGTCTTTTTATATACCCTCACTAGAAAATGTTAACCTTGAGCAGCTGGCGTACAGGTATATTATGCCAGCTTGCAAAGCATTTCAGAATTTCTCATCCCCCACAGGAATTCCAAGCTCTTATCTCCACCATTCACTCCTAGGTCCCATCTTGCTGTTTTTGCTGCATTATGTGTAATTACTTTTCGGAAGCAATTCTTCCATGAAGACTACTTGTGGCCAGACTTCTCTGGACAGTAGATGGGTGTACCTCCAGTTTCCACCAGTTCTGTGCTGATGGCATTGCTGGACAACTTTCCTTAAGTTCATTAAATTTCCTTGGCCGACCACTGCGTCTACGGTCCTCTACAGATACTTATCATGCTATATAATCAGGGAGGAGTTTTTCTTTTTTGTCCCAAATTTATTCTGCAGCAGCATAACGACCCCAAACATACAGCCAATGTCATTAAGAACTATCTTCAGTGTAAAGAACAAGTCCTGAAAGTGATGGTTTAGTCCCCACAGAGAACTGATCTCAACATCAAGTCTGTCTGGGATTACATGAAGAGACAGAAGGATTTGAGGCAGCTCACATCCACAGAGGATCTGTGGATAGTTCTCCAAGATGTTTATCCAACATCCTATCTGCCGATAGTACCTTCAAAAACTGATGTTGGTTTGAAGCCAAAGGGTCGTCACATCAAATACTGATTTGATTTACATTTTTCTTGTTCATTCACTTTATTTTTATCAATATACAAAATGCAAACTTTTAAAACTTATATTTTTGAACACATTCTTATTTAACAGCATTTCTTCACGCCTGCCTAAAAATTTTGTAACAAGTACAACCCCAATCTCAAAAAAGTTGGGACGCTTTGTAAAATAGACATTTAAAACAGAATGCATTGCTTTGCAAGTCTTATAAAGCTATACTTTATTCACAAAGTAATTTAAAAATTACCTTTTTGTCTTAAAATTATTTTCTCAGTTTAAACATTTGATGTACTGGTATTTTTTACTATGAATTTTTGAGTTTATGAGATTTGCAACTCTGTTTTTATGTAGATATTACAGTGTCCCAACTTTTTTGGAATTGGGGTTATAGCCCGACCTAGTAACTGAACATGTAGATAAACCCCTATCAGAAACATTAGCTTTGAGAGGACTGAGCCATAAGGAAAACCTTAAAAGTAACAATGCTAAATTTCAGACACCTTGCAGTGCCTGCACTAGTCTTGAAATGAATCCTTGTATCGGATTCAAGGACAAGGCTGTACGTGGGACCTTGCCTTCTGCCCGACTAGTGATTAAGCCACACCCCTTCCTGATTCTAAGCCCTAGATTTATGCATTTGATCACTAAACGACAGGTAGTGCTTAGCATTAAAATTAATGTTGTTAAATCTCAACTTGGGTAGAAATGTATGTGCAGTCAGGGAACCTTAAAGGGATTGCAAAGGTAAGTGTTTTTTCACCTTAATGCATCCTATGCATTAAGGTGAAAAAACACCTGTCAGTGACCGACCCCAGCCCCCCTGTTCTACTTACCTGAACCCTCGAACTTGTCCCACAGGGACGAGCTGTCTCTCTGCCCGGGGTTCTCGGCTGTTGATTGGATAGATTGATAGCAGCGCAGCCATTGGCTCCCGCAGCTGTCAATCAAATCCAATGACGTGGCTGCCGGGGGACGGGGCCGAGTCCTGCATTTGGCGCCTATGAAGCGTGCCCGCAAGGTAACCCGCCAGGAGAGCGCTTCTCCCAGGGGGTTATCTAAAGCGGGGAGAAGCCGAGAGAGCCGCCGAGGGACCCCAGAAGACCAGGATCGGGGCCACTCTGTGAAAAATGAGCTGCACAGTGGAGGTATATGTTTATTTAAAAAAAAAAAAATTTAACTTTAGTGTCACTTTAAAAATTATAATATACAAAAAAAGGAACAACTATTGGTCCATGTTGTGGGAGTATGCATGGATCAAATGCAATATGTGAGCTAAAAGTTTGAACCTTTTTCAAAATGATGAGCTCTAACAGCATAAGTCCGTTATTTTTACAGTAAAGAGCTCACTGCTCAAACATATTGTAAAAGGTGATTGAGCACCTGGAGGTTTTGTGATCATACTCTTAGCCGCAGAAAAACAAGAAATGTAATAGTAATTATTTCGACTGCTCTTACACGCCCATTCCACTTTGCAACTGAACTTTCAGTTCTACTCATCCCTCGGCTTTTTGAGGGAAACCACAGATTACCTTCAAGATTGTGTGTGTTTTTTTTTTCCTCTGCACCAACAAATACATAAGATATCTGTTATTTCAATAAGCTAGAAGAACCATTTAATACTTTTTGGCAGTTTACATAGCCCTCCACCATATGCAAGAGGGCCACTTCAAGTTTTGTGGGCAGCACAGTGGAGTAATGGGTAGTATTCTCAATTAGGCAGTAAAAAGGGTCGCTAGTTCGAATCCCAACCACGACACTACCTGCCTGGAGTTTGCATGTTCTCCCTGTGCCTGCGTGGGTTTCCTCCGGGTACTCCGGTTTCATCCCACACTCCAAAGACATGATGGTAGGTTAATTGGCTTCTGTCCAAAATGGCCCCTAGTACAGGAATGTGAGTTGGGGACCTTGGATTGTGGGCTCCTTGAGGGTAGGGACCGATGTGAGTGTGCGATGTATGTATGGATCGCTGCTTAAAATTGACAGCGCTATATGGGTACCTTAAATATATAATAAATGAGCATCTTAATGAGACACAATGTACAGGGATAGCGACAATTGTAGACACGCACCCACACTCACTCAGGTTGAACTGGATGGACTGGTGTCTTTATTCAAATTTACTATGTAACTATAAAGAAATTTGCAATGCGAAAACACCACAACATCACTAATGTGAAAAATTATTTTTTACCAATAAATTTTCAGAATTAAAATTCAGTGGTTGCGGCATACCTTTGGTCAAATTGTTGGCCACAGCTTGTAAAAATGTTTAAAGAATGTGTATATATGGTTTCTATAATATATTTCAAGTGAACTTTACATTAAAGGAACGCAAGGAAAATTAAAAAGATAAAGAAAAAGGGAAAAAAAACCCAGCAGTGGTGTCCCCCTGCACTGTAAAGATAGTTGCCAATTTATTCTGGGGGCAAATGATTTAAGTGGTTGTAAACTCTTATTTATACGCAGTAACTGCCCTCGGGTGATACACAGAGATTTAACAAATCCTACCACATAAGCTGTACCTGTCTATCTACCTTCCTTTCTTCTCTACATCTGTTCAAAGTGCTGAATTTTAAATCTTGTCTGAGATTTCAGATAAAAGGAGGCAGAGAGCTAAAGTTACACTCTGCAGAGCTCAGTGAGGAGAGCAGGGACCCCCCCCCCCCTTCACACAGGAACAGAGCTGAGGCTGTCACTTGCATGTGATTAGGTATTCTTTGTAAAGTGAAATGGTACCTCATTTACTAAGCTCTGGAGCAACTGTACTTTGCAAAGTGCACAGTCTATTTCCCTTTAGTAAATCAACCCCTTAGTGCTTTTACTGAGACAAGTACACACTAAAGAGGGACATGCTTTGTTCATATTTCATGACTGAGGTTTACAAAAACGGTGGGGAAATTAGCACTCGATATGTGTGAACCTAGCCTTCGGCACCACCTGCACATCAGGTGGTGCCGCTGCAGGACCCACAGAAATACTGGCAGCCACAACCACCCACACAAAGAAGAAATGCGGGACCTTCAGACGGGTGTCATTAAATCCTAATGGCATACCACCCGCACTGAAAATCATACCCGTACTGAAAATCATACCCGTACTGGAACCTCGGTTACAGTGTGGACTGCAATTTCAAAAATATCCTGCGTGTCACAGGGCATGGCAGCCCATTCAAATGAATGGGCTCTTGTGCCCACGCAAACTGCGGCCCACACAGGTGTGAACCTAGCCTCAACAGACCAAGCTGTCCAGCAAAAGTGGCAGTTAGGGGGTTGAGACAAAGCCATTATACACTGAAAGCCGCTCTGTGTTGGAGCCAGCACACTAGATAGATTAGATTAGTTAGATTAGGGCACAAGCCCTGATCAACCTACTGCGCCAGATGTCTTCCACTCTGGGCAGGATGAAAAGGACCAGCCCTATCCTGATGTTGCCCTCCACAATGGGAATACCCCTGAAGGGAGCTTCAGGGATAGGACTCCACTGAAGGCAGTTCACAGCCCTGGCCCTGTATAGCCCCCTGTGGCTAACTCAGCACCCCAAACCAAAGTGAGCACCCACGCAGGAGCCAGTGTTGAAGTGACTTTACAGATCAGCCCTGCATCCTCTTGCAGATGGGGTACAGGTACAGTTTCCCCTAAGGCTCAGTCGAGAAGTCAACCAATCAAGAAAGCAGTTGAAGGAAAGCCACAGTGGCTATGGTGCAGCTAGGAACTTGATGAAAAAAAATATTGAGAAAACAAACAAAAAAAATCAACATAAACAGGTAAACCTTTCTAAGTAGAAGACGCTCTTCACCTAAAGGGCCTTATGCACAGGCCAAATATCAATCGGTATCGGCCGGTTTAATAAAAACCGGGCGTCATTCGGCCCATGTTTACGGCAGCTGGTCCGGCTTCTGTCAAAGGAGCATAACCGAAAAAGGTTCGCCAATTGGCATCCAATCAGCACTCTCAGAAAATGGCTGAGAGCTAAAATGATGTGTGGGTGGGGGCCATCCCCCTGGCAGAACACAACAGCTCAGCGGGGAAGATTGGTGTAATAACATCGGATTCTTAGTACAGGTTCTCCTCCTGAACTCTTCAGAATTTTTTTTTTAACGTTCAGCCTGCTGATTAGAACGAAAAAAGAAATGATCGTGTGTACTGGGCTTAACGTAGTTGTAAAACCAGATAACAAAATAAACTGAACATTTATGCTAAGTCAGCAAAGCAGCACAACTAATTTGTGCACAGTCTGGCAGGCATATGAGCAGCCTGTCATCTGTAATTCTCCCCGCTTTGCCACTGCAAAAAAATTTGACATGTGCAAAAAATGTGTCGCCACTCTCTTTTGATTGACAGACATGTAAAGGAGACTCATGCATGAGCATGAGTAAAGGGTGCGTGTCTCCTGCAAGACTCAGCCTTAGTGGAAGTCTGTTTAGTTTCAAGTTGCTGTAACCCTCATATACATTAGTTCTCAAAGACATGCACCATTTCATAAACTGTTCAATAAAAATTAAAAGCGCCGTATTTTTACCTTTGTATTTTCATCTCTAAGCCTATCACGGCTCTCTGGAAATCTCCGGTCCATGGGTGGCGGAGTCCTGCCATCACTGGCCCCACCTCCCAGCTGTACATACCACCTCCCAGCGGGGAGTGACATGTGTGCGCATGCCTCCAACAGCATGCATGCTGCTAAGCAAGCACTAGTGCGTGAGTGTAGAGCTGGGAGGTGAGGCCAGTGAGGTCACAACTCCACCTTCCAAGCTGCGGTGTGTAGACACGCCCATGGACCATGGATTTCTATTGAACAAGCTATGAAATGGTGCATGTCTTTGAGAAATTATGCATATGAGGTTTACAGCCACTTTAAGGGACTTGTTGAGGGTGAAAGGGGTTATTTAGACCTGAAGGTAGCTGCACATAACACGTGGTAAAAAGTAAGATCCTGTGTACTGCAATGTATAATTAAAGGCTAAGTTCACCTTTCTGAGCATGTACACATGTATTAAAGGGTGCAACATGTTCAGCATGAACCCCGATCCCTCCCTCTTCCCTGTGACAGTGGATGGGGGATCCTCTCCCCCCACTTGCTGTCACAATTTGAAAAAAGTGCGGCCATGCGGGGCTCCACCCACACGGCCGTGAATTCCACTCACAGTTCCATGTGAACGAACAGACTACAAGTACCGTCAGCCATTGCTTGTAGTTCTCAATGAACTGTGAGGGCGCAGGTGAGAGCTCTGTAAGTTTATTAAACTTGCTGCTCTCAAGTAACTGCCTACCTATATCGGAGGTACAGGCAGACAGCTATCCTGACAGCCTACAGGAACCTGACATTGCACCCACGATTTGCGGATCCCGGGTGCAATGCTCTGAAGGCTCCATAGAAAAAAAATAATAATAAGTGCATATTTTTTTTACCTTATGCATTTCTTTTTTTTTTCCAAAAGTTGAACTTATCCTTTAAGAAACTGTGGTTACTTGTATATTGATGCGGGGTCCTCTTTACAGAAAGCCATATTCATTTTGATGAATATTTATTCACACTTTACAAGCCATATATACAAAAAGCATATTTTTTAGGGGTTAATATATTTATATGCAGATTTGACTAGTTTTATCAAGCTGCTTAAAGTGAAGCATGATAAATTTACATTGAGAAATAAATCCTAGTATGATGAGAAAATCAAAAATAGAACATTAGACATACAGTAACTACAAACATTATACTAAATCAATCTTCATGGCCTAAAGAGATTTGCATGTGTGGTACCCTCCAAATAAAGATCTATTTACATGTGTATTACGGTCACAGCTTTGTATTCTCAGTTCTGCTTTGCACCTTTATTTCCACTTTAGGCTTAGCAAGTTTAAGTGAAAACAGATGATGTGCTGTATTTAAACATTAAAGTGGAACTTCATTTACTTTTTCATCTATCTATTAAATCCTCTGCCCTTTTTGTTTTAACTTTGGATAGTAAAACATCTTTTTCTGCCAGTCAGCCCACTTCCTGTTTCTTGTCTGGTAAAAAGCCTAGGCTTATGACATCATGCACAGCTCTCTCACTCCCGCAAGAGTTTGCCGGGAGGGGAGATGAGTCATAAGGGGACCAATGAGAGCTGCAGAGCTGGAGGTGTGCCTCTGTGTGTCTAAGTAAATCTAGGAAGTGAACAGGCAGCAGCTTCAGCTGCCCACAGTTAAAATGGTTGCAGCCAGACTCAGTGGAGGGAGATTTCTGCAGCATATTTGGCAAGTACAGAATCACAGTACATAAAATATGCAAAGTGGTTGGAGGGAATCTTCAGAATGGCAAAGATGTTTTTATTACAAATTATGTGAGCAGACTGCAGTTCCTCTTTAACCACTTAACAACCGCACTATAGCCGAATGACGGCTACATCGCGGCACTCTGGGAGGGTGTACGTTGTCGTCCTCCCAGAATCGCAGTCCCGTGCATCCCCTGGGGCACGCACACGGGAGTATCCGTGACCGCCGGGTCCGCAGCGATCATTTACCACGTGATCGCTCCATCAACAGACGGTGCGATCACTTGTAAACAAACCGCGTCATGTCCGGTTCCTCTCTCCCCTCTCTGTACCAACCGGTACAGTGTGAGCAGAGAGGGGAGAGATCGGTTGCAGTATCGCTGTGGGCTGGATCTGTAGTGCCCACAGCGCTGATCTGTACCCATTGCAGCCTCATCCATCCATGCTCAGCCATCCCTGTCATACTCATCCATCCATACTTCGTAATACTCATCCATGCTCAGCCATCCACACTCAGCAATACTCATCCATCCATACTCAGCAATACTCATCCATCCATGCTCAGTCATCCACACTCAGCAATACTCATCCATCCTCAGTCATCCACACTCAGCAATACTCCTCCATCCTCAGTCAACCACACTCAGCAATACTTATCCATCCATGCTCAGTCATCCACACTCAGCAATACTCATCCATCCATGCTCAGCCATCCCATCCACCCCATCCATAATAATCAATACTCATTCAAGCTCAGTCATCCCATCCATACTCAACCATGCTCAGCCATCCCCATCCATGGCTCATCCATGCCACTACAGTGCCTCACAAAAGTGTAATAGGTAGTCAAATTAGATTTGATAAATGTATGCCCCTAGAACACCTGATGCTGCTCCCTGCATGTTATGCCTCTGTATGTGGCCAGGCTGTAGAAAAGTCTCCAACATGTGGTATCTCCATACTCAGGAGGCGTAGGAGAATCCATTTTGGAGTGTAATTTTTGGCATGTACATGCTATGTGTTAGAAATATTGTATAAATGGACAACTTCGTTTAAAAAAAAAAAAAATGCGTTTTCATTTTCTTTCCACATTTTCCAAAAAACGTGTAGAAAAAAATTACACGTTCAAGACTCATTATGCCACATAGATTATACGTTGGGGTGTTTTCTTTCCAAAAAGGGGTAATTTTTGGGGCGTTTTCATTGTCCTGGTGCTCACACATGTGGTATCTCCATACTCAAGAGGAGTAGCAGAATGTGTTTTGGGGTGTCATTTGTGGTATGCATATGCTGTGTGTGAGAAATAACCTGCTAATATGACGATTTTGTGGGAAAAAAAAAATCTGGATTTTGCAAAGAATTGTGGGCAAAAATTTCAACATCCCTCTTATTAAATACCTTGGAATGTCTACTTTCCAAAAAGGGGTCATTTTGGGTGTACTGGTATTTGTACTTTCCTGGCTTGTTAGGGTCTCAAGAAATAAGATTGAGGCCGTCAGTACTTCAGGTGTGATCAATTTTCAGAGATTGGCACCATAGCTTGTGGACTCTATAACTTTCACAAAGACCAAATAATATACACTGCTTTGGATTATTTTTACCAAAGATATGTAGCAGTATAAATTTTGGCCAAAATTTATGAAGAAAAATTACTAATTTGCAAAATTTTTATAACAAACGAAGAAAAATGTTTTTTTTTTTTTCTTTTACAGAATTGTCAGTCTTTTTTCTTTTATAGCACAAAAAATAAAAAACCCAGTGGTGATTAAATACCACCAAAAGAAAGCTCTATTTGTGTGAAAAAAGGACAAAAATTTTCATATGGGTACAGTGTCTGGTTAGGAAGGGGGTTTAAGTGCCAAGTGGTTAAAGGTGTTGTAAAGGCAGGAGGTTTTTTTTAACTTAATGCATTCTATGCATCAAGATAAAAAACCTTCTGTGTGTAGCAGCCCCCCCATTACCTACCTGAGCCCCTTCTCTCTCCAGTGATGGCCACGATCCCCTCAGCCATCCAGGACACGCCTCCTGATTGGCTGAGACAGAGCAGTGGCGCCCATTTGCTCCCGCGGCTGTCAAAGTTAGCCAATCACAGTAGAGGGGGGCGGTGCCAGGTCCGGCTCCTTGTCTGAACAGATACACGGAGCTCTGACTCTGCTTGGGTGCCCCCTGTAGCAAGCTGCTGGCTGAGGGGCACTCAAAGGAGGGAGGGGCTAGGAGCAGCAAAGAGGGACCCGAGAAGAGGAGGATCCAAGCTGCTCTGTGCAAAACCAACTGCACAGAGAAGGTAAGTATAACATTTTTGTTATTTAAAAAAAAAAAAAAAAGCTCAATTTTTTTTTTTTTGGGGGATATAGCACCAAACACAATAGTTAAGTGCAATGGCGTGTATCCTATTACCTGCAGGCAGTTGCTTCTTGTAAAAATTCCCTATCTAGTGCCTTTTTCAAAAGAACCAGATACTGCCTTGAACAGCTGTCTCCCAGCGCTGTGGGAGTTAACAGCAGCTGCTCCCAATGAGAAAAGTTGAGCCTCTCACTTGCCCCTTCTGCCTCTGAGCCAATTATATTGCTCATATTACCATTATAAGCCTATTAAAAAATATATATATTTTTTTCAATAAAATGTTCCCTGCCTCTTTCATAGTCACTGGATACTGCTCTGAGAATCTCTCTTCCTGCTCTGTAATGCCCCGTACACACGGTCGGACATTGATCGGACATTCCGACAACAAAATCCATGGATTTTTTCCGACGGATGTTGGCTCAAACTTGTCTTGCATACACACGGTCAAACAAAGTTGTCGGAAAATCCGATCATTCTGAACGCGGTGATGTAAAACACGTACGTCGGGGCTATAAACAGGGCAGTAGCCAATAGCTTTTGTCTCCTAATTTATTCTGAGCATGCGTGGCACTTTGTGCGTCGGATTTGTGTACACACGATCGGAATTTATGACAACGGATTTTGTTGTCGGAAAATTTTATAGCAAGCTCTCAAACTTTGTGTGTCGGAAATTCCGATGGAAAATGTGTGATGGAGTCCACACACGGTCGGAATTTCCGACAACAAGGTCCTATCACACATTTTCCATTGGAAAATCCGACCGTGTGTACAGGGCATTAGAGTTAACAAAAGCTGCTACTGAGAAAAGTTGCGTCATGCACCTCCCTCTTCTGCCTAATTATATTGCTTGTACAGCAAAAGTAAATTTGCAATTAAGTTGAAAAAATTCCTCTGGGGCAGTGCATGTGTAAGCAGGAACCATGGTTTTAGGTCAATAACATCTGAAAGAATATTGGTCTGGATTTTTTGGTAACGCCCATCTCCATCAGTTATCTTATATTTGATAGGTTTTATAAATCTAATGTTATTTTTAATGAAATGCTAACTACCCGAATCTATAAAAGCTTTTGGGAGCTTTTTTTTATAATTCCACTCGCCTGCTCGCATTTTGTGAGTGGATTTTGAGGGCAGGTGAGCTATGGCTGCCTGGGAGAGGGAGGGGGGAGCAAGCATGGATGATCAGAGCGCCAGGAACATAACAGCTTTCATTTCAATAGCTGTGTGTTCCCCACCACAACCCGCTGTCCCCCGGACACACATACAGCCCCCTCCTCTTTGTTCGGGCACTTCGATAGACAGATCACCCGTCCAATCCTGGGACGGGTGATGTGTCTATCAAAGTTCCCCAGACAAGGGGGAGGGGCTGTATTTGACAGCGCGCGGCAGGGAACACACAGCTATTGAAATGAAAGCTGTTATGTTCCCTGCGCTCTGATCATCCGGGCGGCGGCTCTCCTCTCTCTTTCCCTGCACGGGCAGGCTGCATTGGCAGACACGGGCAGGCTGCATTGGCAGACACGGAAAAAGTTGTTGTTAATATCTATTTTTATAACTTAATTCTGCATAAAACATTTAAATGTAATTTCATGAGATAATTTATGAGGGCATGTTTAGGGGCGGGCAGTGTAGGGGTTGGATGGGGCAACTGGTGGAGAGTAACCTTTGAGACCTCGCTAGTAGCTCAGGATTTGAAATTTTGAGCCCTGGGCTAGATTATATTCTCATTTTCTGCAGAAAAGGGAAGGATGAAAGTTTAGCTCTCCACCCTCCCAGTTTTCTTTCCATCTAAAACTAATACTATCATCAATATACTGTTGTTGAAAATTCTTTAATAAAAATCATTAAAAAGGAAAACACTAGCATGCATGAAATGCTTACCATTTAGCAAAACTGGGCTCCATTCAGGAGCAATGCGAGTCAGAGGCATCGATGAACAGTTCAGGCAAAGACAGCAAATCAGTGCAAATCCCTTACACAAATACTGTTCTCACATGGGCAGTGATTGGTAAAAAAAAGAAAAGAAAGGAACTAGAAAGCATTTGCTGGTCAATGTCTTGATGCAGCCTGATCCTGTTTAAATGTAAGTATTTCAGCATATTAGTGTTTTGTTTTAAAGCGGAACTAAAGGGACGATACTCACCTTCTCAATGCTCCCTTGCCGGTATCGTCTCCTGTGTGCCGGGTTTCAGCCATCTTCATAGGCCATTGGAGGATGACATCACTCCTGCGAATGCCCTGAGCTAGTCAATCTTGGCACACAGGATTAGCCTGGCCACTGTAAGCTGAGACATTATACAGTATATACGTGTTTGTGTATATACGTGTTTCCTGCAATCAACATGCCAATTGCATTCTCCCTTAAAATTGTGACATCTGTGGCATTGTGCTGTATGATAAAACTGCACATTTTAGAGTGGCCTTTTATTGTGGCCAGCCTAAGGCACACCTGTGCAATAATCATGCTGTCTAATCAGCATTTTGATATGCCACACCTGTGAGGTGGATGGATTATATCGGCAAAGGAGAAGTGCTTTCTAACACAGATTTAGACAGATTTGTGAACAATATTTGAGAGAAATAAGGCCTTTTGTGTACATAGAAAAAAAATCAGAGATCTTTAAGTTCAGCTCATGATAAATAGGGGCAAATATAAGTTTTGCGTTTATAATCTTGCTCAGTGTGTGTGTGTGGTTGGATGTTAAACGTTGGTGGACAGCCATTTTTAGGTCTCTCCAGAGATGCTCAATTGGGTTTAAGTCAGGGCTCTGGCTGGGCCATTCAAGAACAGTCACGGAGTTGTTGTGAAGCTACTCCTTTGTTATTTTAGCTGTGTGCTGGGTCATTATCTTGTTGGAAGGTATGTGTGGAGAAAACCAGGCACTGCTCATCACCTGTCCAATACAGTCCCAACAGTGAAGCATGGTGGTGGCAGCATCATGCTGTGGGGGTGTTTTTCAGCTGCAGGGACAGGACGACTGGTTGCAATCGAGGGAAAGATGAATTCGGCCAAGTATAAGGATATCCTGGACGAAAACCTTCTCCAGAGTGCTCAGGACCTCAGACTGGGCTGAAGGTTTACCTTCCAACAAGACAATGACCCTAAGCACACAGCTAAAATAACGAAGGAGTGGCTTCACAACAACTCCGTGACTGTTCTTGAATGGCCCAGCCAGAGCCCTGACTTAAACCCAATTGAACATCTCTGGAGAGACCTAATAATGGCTGTCCACCAACTTTTACCATCCAACCTGACAGAACTGGAGAGGATCTGCAAGGAGGAATGGCAGAGGATCCCCAAATCCAGGTGTGAAAAACTTGTTGCATCTTTCCCAAAAAGACTCATGGCTGTATTAGATCAAAAGGGTGCTTCTACTAAATACTGAGCAAAGGGTCTGAATACTTAGGACAATGTGATATTTCAGTTTTTCTTTTTTAATAAATCTGCAAAAATGTCAACAATTCTGTTTTTCTGTCAATATGGGGTGCTGTGTGTACTTTAATGAGGAAAAAAATGAACTTAAATGATTTTAGCAAATGGCTGCAATATAACAAAGAGTGAAAAATTTAAGGGGTCTGAATACTTTCCGTCCCCACTGTGTATATATATATATATATATATATATATATATATATATATATATATATATATATATATATGAGAGTGTGTGTACGTACGTACGTACATGAGTTTATGTATGAGTATGTACAGTACTGATACACTCACGGGCCACTTTATTAGAAACACATGTTCAATTGCTTGGCAACACAAATTGCTAATCAGCCAATCAGATGGAAGCAACTCAGAGCATTTAGGCATCTAAACGTGGTGAAGACGACTTGCGGAAGTTCAAACCGAGCATCAGAATGGGGAGGAAAGGGGATTTAAGTGACTTTGAACATGGCATGGTTGTTGGTGCCAGAGGGGCTGGTCTGAGTATTTCAAAAACTGCTGATCTACTTGGATTTTTGCACACAACCATCTCTAGGGTTTACAGATAATGGTGTGAAAAAGAAAAAATATCCAGTGAGCGGCAGTTGTGTGGACAAAAATGCCTTGTTGAATGTGTATGTATGTAGCCATGTACGTACAGTGGGGAAAATAATGATTTGATCTCCTAAAGATTTTGTAAGTTTGCCCACTTACAAAGAAATGAAGGGTCTATAATTTATACCATAGGTGTATTTTAAATGATAGAGACAGAATATCAACCAAAAATCCAGAAAAAACACACGATACAAATGTTAGAAACTGAATTGCAGTTCATTGAGTAAAATAAGTATTTGATCTCCAAGCAAAATATGACTTAGTACTTGGTGGAAAAACCTTTGTTGGCAAGCAGAGATAAGATGTTTCTTGTAGTTGGTTACCAGGTCTGCACACATCTCAGGAGGGATTTTGGTCCACTCTTCTTTACAGATTAAGGATGAGCTCCAACGTGTTCGCACACTCCACCTGCAGAGCCCGCCAGGAAGTTGGCACGGCGCTAATCACAGGCAGTGAGACATTTCTCGATCTCTGCAGCCACACATCAGGAAAAATGTCTCACTGCCTGTGATTAGCGCAGCGCCTTGCCGACTTCCTGGCAGCTCTGCACGTGGAGTGTGCGAACACACCGGAGCTCATCCTTATTACAGATCTTCTCTAAATCCTTCAAGTGTTTCGGCTGTTGCTTGGCAGTTTAAGCTCTCTCTATAAATTTTGCTATAGGATTAAGGTCTGGAGACTGGCTTGGCCACTCCATGACCTTAATGTGCTTCTTCATGAGCCACTCCTTTGTTGCCTTGGTGGTATGTTTTGGGTTATTGTCGCCCTGTACCTCTAGCAGAGAAATTAGGATTTTCCCGTCATACTTACCTGTAAAATCCTTTTCTTGGAGTACATCACAGGACACAGAGCAACCATAATAATTACTATATGAGTTATACGCCACCTACTGGTGGATGGACACTAGCAGATAGTCAAACAGGAAGTCCACTCCAATATAACCCCTCCTACACAGGAAGGACCTCAGTTTTGTAGCAAGGCAATGAATATCCCAAAAAAGATGGGAGGGACCTCTGTGTCCTGTGATGTACTCCAAGAAAAGGATTTTACAGGCAAGTATGATGGAAAAATCCTAAATTTCTTTATCGTACATCACGGGACACAGAGCAACCATAATGACTATTATGTCCTAAAGCAATGCACTTGAAGGGAGGGAGACACAATCACAGAAACTGCCACCTGAGGAGGAATCCATCTGCCGTCCAAAACATACTGTGGCCAAGCAGTATCCTCCGTGGCTTTGATATCCATCTGGTAAAATTCTGTGAATGTATGAACAAAAGACCATGTAATGGCCTTAAATCCTGAGCCACCGACACCCGATGGCCCAAGAAGCCCCCACAAACCTGGTAGCGAGCTCTTTTACCAAAAAAAGGGGTGGGGGGACCTTGCCCTTTCAAGCCTTAGGCTCGAATAATTAACTGGAAAATCCAATGAAAATAGTTAACTTGGATGCCAACTGCCCATCCTGGGCTCTACTGGCAGCACAAACTAGGATTCCTGACCACCAGAGCTACCTCCAGAGTATGCAGTGATCCAACTCCTGCCAAATGAGGATCAGAAAAGGCGGCAAGATATTATCTTAATTCAGTGAAAACCAGACACCATACTAGGCAAAAAATGGATGAGCACACATCACCTTAATATGAGGCAAGACCTTGTATGAAAGAGCCACCAACTTTAACACTCCTCTTAGTGAAGTGATAGCAACCAAAGAAGCTACCTTCTGAGATAAAGGACTAACAGAATCTTTTGATTGGTTCAAAAAGTGGCTTCTGCGAGGACCGTTAAGATCAAATTCAAGTCCCAAGGACACAAGAATGGCCTGACAGGCGAGACTACGTTACACGCAGTATGAAGTATGAATCAAGGAGTGAGAAACAGCTGCTGGAAAAAAAATGTATAGGGACGAACCCTGACCATTAACAGTACTTAAGGCCAATCTCCTTTCCCCTACTGCTTGGAGAAAGAGAAAATCTCTCACTCACATATTTCTGCGGGTGCCACTTCCTGGCTTCACCTCAGGCAAAAAAATATTTCCAAGTCCTGTAATTAAAGTTCCCCGAAGCTGGCTTCCAGGGGCTCAACAGTGCTTAGATACAGGACTCCAGACCATTAGGTCCCGCTGGACTGGGAGTGTCCAAGGAGCGACCCCCGCAAGACTCGCTACGTCAGTGTACCAAGCCCTCCTGGGCTTATTCGGCTAACATTATCATCAGTGTTACCCCCTTCCGGATTCTTCACAAAAGATGTGGCAGAAGCCGAAACAGAGGGAAAGCATCAAATAAGGGAGAACTGGTCACTAAGGTGCTACCAGTACATCTACCACTATTGGCAGTAGGACCCTCTTTCCGGACACAACCTGTCCGAACTTGTTGTAGAACTTGAAATCTAGTAGATTCACCTGCAGAGTTCCCCCTGACACTATTCTATATCTGGAAAATACACTGACAGCACTTGTGCTGTGCCAGACAGAATGTGGTTCACCTAGCTGAGCCGCATGACTCCTGGTGCCACCCAGGTGGTTGATATATATGCCCCTGCAGAGGCTTTTCCAGATAGAACCTACAACTGGTTTGTAACATAATCCAGAGCAAGGCGTACCGGCCGAAAGCTCCAAGATATTTATGGGCAGTAAACTCTACTGTGGAGACCAAGTACACTAAACAGTAGCCACCCTCAAACCAAACGGAAAAACTGGCATCAGTGGTTATTATCTTCCAGTACCTGAAAGTAAGAATTCAACCTTTCTAGATTCCGAACCATCAACCACCAATCATTAGCTGTGTAACACCCCGGGAACGGAGCCCTCTGGCAATCCAATGCCTGGATCTTCAAGTTCCAGACAGAGAGACTGATCCTCTCCAAGACCTGGAGTAGGACTGTACATAAGGAATGTGCTTCACCCTAGATACAGCTGAACCAACTGCTTCCTGAGCAAAGATTATTGAGGTATACTGAGATTTACACCTCCCCCTGTGTCTTTAGCAAGTCCAGCACCGGAGCTAGGAGTATATGGTTTAACCACTTAAGCCCCGGACCATTTGGCTGGCCAAAGACCAGAGCACTTTTTGCGTTTCGGCACTGTGTCGCTTTAACTGACAATTGTGCGGTCGTGCGCCGTGGCTCCCAAACAAAATTGACGTCCTTTTTTCCCCACAAATAGAGCTTTCTTTTGGTGGTATTTGATCACCTCTGCGGTTTTTATTTTTTGTGCTATAAACCAAAAAATAGCGACAATTTTGAAAAAAAAAAAAAAAAAACGCATTATTTTTTACTTTTTGCTATAATAAATATCCCCAAAATATATATATAAAAAATTTTTTTTTCCTCAGTTTAGGCCGATACATATTCTTCTACATATTTTTTGGTTCAAAAAAATTCGCAATAAGCCTTTGTTTGTGCAAAAGTTATAGCGTCTACAAAATAGGGGATAGTTTTATGGCATTTTTAGTAATAATTTTTTTCTTTTTTTACTAGTAATGGCGGTGATCAGTGATTTTTATCATGACTGCGACATTATGGTGGACAGATCGGACACTTGTGGCGTGATTTTCGGACCATTCACATTTATACAGCGATCAGTGCATTGATTACTGTGTAAATGTGACTGGCAGTGAAGGGGTTAACCACTAGGTGGCGCTGTAGGGGTTAAGTGTGTCCTAGGGAGTGATTCTGTGGAGAGGGGATGGGCTGTGTGTGACACAACACTGATCACCGCTCCTGATTACAGGGAGCTGTGATCAATGTCATTGGGCAGAACGGGGAAATGCTTGTTAACATTAGCATTTCCCCATTCTTCCTCTCCGTGAGACGATCGCGGGGTATCCCCGCTGACAGAGTTCGCGGGACCCGCGATCGCGCTCATGGGGCTCCCGGCGGGCACGTGCAAGCCGCCTCTTAAAGGGCAACGTACAGGTATGTGATTCTGCCTGTACGTGCCCTTCTGCCACAGTATATCTGAGTCAGGCGATCGGGAAGCGGTTAATGCAACTAAGCACATATGTATGCAGCTCAAACTAAGCATATACGTATGCAGTACAAATTTAAACATGCCAGTATGGGTTTAAGCAATATGCAATGCATGTATGGAGGCATGTGTTTATGGAAGCATGTAGGTATGTGCTTAAGCAAATATGCGTTTAGGCAAAACATGAAGCGCGTGTCCATGCAAACATGCACTTACGCAATACGTGCCCATGGAGACATGCATTTACGGAATAAGCAAGCATGCGTTTATGAAAAGTGTTTATCCAACATACCGTGCCTTACAAAAGTATTCACCCCCTTGGCATTTTTCGTGTTTTGTTGCCTCACAACCTGGATTGTTTGAATATATGCATCATTTAATTTACATAACATGCCCACAACTTTTAGGATTTTTTTTTTTTTATTGTGACGCAAACAAATAGGACAAAATAACAGAAAAAGTAAATGTGTAGAACTATTCACGTCCCTAAAGTCAAAACTTTGTAGAGCCACCTTTTGTGACTATCACAGCTCCAAGTCGCTTTGGATAAGTCTCTATGAGCTTGCCACATCTTACCACTGGGATTTGTGCCCATTCCTCCTTGCAAAACTGCTCCAGCTCCTTAAAGTTGGATGGTTTGTGCTTGTGAACAACAATCTTTAAGTCTGACCACAGATTTTCTATTGTATTGAGGTCTGGCCTTTGACTAGGCCATTCCAACACATTTACATGTTTCCCCTTAAACCACTCAAGTGTTGCTTTAGCAGTGTGTTTGGGATCATTGTCCTGTTGGAAGGTGAACCTCTGTCCTAGCCTCAAATCACACAGAGTGGTACAGGTTTTGCTCAAGAATATCCCTGTATTTAGCATCATCCATCTTTCCCTCAACTATGACCAGTTTCCCAGTCCCAACTGCTGAAAAACATCACCACAGCATGATGCTGCCACCACCATGTTTCACTGTGGGGATGGTGTTCTTTGGGTGATGTGATGTGTTGGGTTTGCGCTAGAGATAGCGTTTTCTTTGATGGCCAAAAAGTTTAAATTTTAGTCTAGTCAGACCAGAGCACTTTCCTCTATACATTTTGGGAGTCTCCCACATGCCTTTTCGTGTGCCATTTGTTTTTTTTTTTGCTGAAAGTAATGGCTTTCTTCCGGCCACTCTGCCATAAAGCCCAACTCTATAGAGCGTACAGATACTATGTACAGATACTACTGTTAGGCCTCTGTGCTGCCTCTCTGATTAATGCCCTCCTTGCCCGGTCCGTGAGTTTTGGTGTGCGGCCGTCTCTTGGCAGGTTTGCTTTTGTGCCATGTTCTTTCTATTTGGTTATGATAGATTTGATGGTGCTCCTAGGGATCATCAAAGATTTGGATTTTTTTATAACCTAACCCTAACTTGTACTTCTCAACAACATTGTCCCTTACTTGTTTGAAGAGTTCCTTGGTCTTCATGGCAGTGTTTGGTTAGTGGCGTCTCTTGCTTAGGTGTTGCAGCCGCTGGGGACTTTCAAAAAGGTGTGTATATGTAATGATAGATCATGTGACACTTAGATTACACACAGGTGGACATAATTTCCCTAATTATGTGACTTCTGAAGGTAATTGGTTGCACCAGAGCTTTTCATGGGCTTCAAAACAAAAGGGGGTGAATACATACGCACATGCCAATTATCAGTTTTTTTATTTCTGAAAAATAGTTTTATGTATATATTTTTCTAATTTGACTTCACTAACTTAGACTATTGTGTTCTGATCCATCACATATAATTCTGATTTAACAAAAAACATTGAACTAAAGGCTGTAATGTAACAAAATAGGTAAAAAGCCAAGGTGGTGAATACTTTTGCAAGGCACCGTATATTACGCAACATGCATCTAAGCAAACATGTGTCTATTAGAGCAGGTTGTGAGGCAACAAAACACGAAAAATGCCAAGGGGGGGGGGGGTGAATACTTTTGCAAGGCACTGTATACTATGCTGCACTTGGCCCCATACTAGTTTTTACTAGTTTAGCACATATGCATGCCATGCAGCCTTTTCCTGCTTCAGCCTAAAAGTAAGCTCCTGCAGACCAAATGCACAATATTCTTTAGTTTGCAAGTATGCACCAGTTCAACTGCACCAGGCCCCATACTATTTTTGTGCTAAATACACAGTATTCTGGAGCCCCAACACTTTAAAGTGCACTGCTAGGGGTGTATCGACTCAGTTGTACCGACTCAGTTGTACAGGCCCCCCGGATTAAGCAGTATATAATCATGACTTGTCTGGCCATACATTTCTCCCATAGTAAGTACTCACACTTCACTAGTATCCATGGGCTGGTGTTATGTCTCCAGAGGCCCTGCTGAAGCGGTCGACCACATGGTTTTCTCAACATGGCTGCCCTTCCACTTCCTGCCTATATAAAAAAAGGTCATATTGAGAGAGCCTGCGCTCTCAAGTGGCTGGAGGAGAAACAGCAGCCCACACGACTAAGTACATAGCATGATTAAAAAGCACACTGCCCCCCAGTGGCCACCAGGAGAACAGACAGTCAGATCTCTCGCTTTTTTTTTTTTTTTTTAAAAGAGAAACTGCAAAAATGCAGACTTACCATTCCTGCTGCAGATAACATAACAGGAGTCCAATCTTTACCCATCACGGCAAGATTTTCATAAAAGACCTTCAGAGACTGGGTCCACCTAATCTGGGGACCACTCCCCTGGACCTGAATAACACCCTGCAGGAAAGCACCTTGGTCAGAACAAACACTGTACAGGGTTCCATTACGCAGGGTCAAGCGCCATAAGGCTGCATTACAGACAATACATTGAGGAATCTTCTCTCTTTCCAATAAGGCTCGGGTACCATCCATTTTGGCTAATAGCTTTTTCGAATGGATCCGATTGAAGTCCATGAGTCTCAATAGAACCATCCAGACCTCCAAGTATGCTCCAAAAAGCATGTCACTTCAGTGACCATCCACCTTACAGACACTGGCGAAAAAAACTGAGGTCCTTCCTATGTAGGAGGGGTTATATAGGAGTGGACTTCCTGTTTGACCATCTGCCACCAGTAGGTGGCGTATAACCCATATAGTCATTTTTATGGTTGCTCTGTGTCCCGTGATGTACGATAAAGAAACAGCCCCAAAGCAAGATGTTTCCACCTCTGTTCTTGACTGTATGGGTGGTGTTCTTAGGGTCATAGTCAAAAATTTTCTTCCTCCAAACACGGCGAGTCGAGTTAATGCCAAAGAGCTCAATTTAGGTCTCATCTGACCATAGCACTTTCTCCCAATCCTTGTACGGGCCTGTACATGTGCCTTCTTGAGGAGCAGAACCTTGCGGTTGCTGCAGGATTTCAAACCATGGCGGCGTATTGCGTTACCAATGATTTGTTTGTTGACTGTGGTCCCAACTGCCTTGAGATCATTCACAAGCTTCTCCTGTGTAGTTCTGGGCTGATCTCTCACTTTTCTCATGATCATCCTTACCCCATGAGGCGAAATCTTGCATGGAACTCCAGACCGAGAGGGATTGATGGTTATTTTGTATTTCCTCAATTTGCGAATAATCGCTCTAACAGTTGTCTCCTTCTCACCAAGCTTCTTGTTGATAGTATTGTAGCCCATTCCAGCCTTGTGCAGGTTTACAATCTTGTCCTTGACGTCCTTTCACAGCTCTTTGGTCTTGCCCATGATCACAAGGTTTGAATGGAAGAAAGCGTTTCTGTGGACAGTTGTCTTTTATACATATAACGAGTTGTCATTAGGAGCACCTCCTTAAATTGACAGGACTAATCTGTGTACCACATAAGCACATACCTGTCTGTGGGAGCCAGAATTATTGTTGGTTGGTAGGGGATCAAATTTCCTTACTTTACTCAATAAACTGCAACTCAATTTATAACATTTGTATCATGTGTTTTTTCTGGATTTTTGGTCGATATTCTGTCTATATCATTTAAAATACACCTATGATAAAAATTATAGACCCTTCAATTCTTTGTAAGTGGGCAAACTTACAAAATCCACTGTATGTATGCAAGTTTATGTACGTTTATATGCTTGTGTGTGCATGTAAGTCGTTACGTTACTTTTAGGCCTCATTCACACAGGCATACTTAAGTCTACACCCACGCATGGACTGTTCTTGCCAGCAAGGGAATGCACAGGTGTTCTGTGCATCCTTGTGCCGGAAGTTGCATCCATGTCAAGTGGGATGCAGCAGCTGCATGGATATAGCTGCTGCCCACAATTTGATATTCAAGAGGATGTGCTTTCGGGGATCCGCACCCACATGGATGTCAAACTGGGAGCAACGGCCGTGTCTGTGCAGCAACGGTGTCCCGATTAACATGTATGGGACTTCCTGCATGTAGATTCACAGAACACCTGTGCATCCCAGTGTGGCAAAAAGACAACCATTACACGGGCATACACCTAAGCATTCCCGTGTGAATGAGGTCTTATTTCTGACCCCTACAATCTTTACAAACAGATTTGCATTTCTAATCTAGTGGGACCGCTCTTTTTTTTTTTTTTTTTTTTTACTGGGGTGCTCTAAGACTCAAAATACTTTTAGGCGAGGTTCACATCTGCGCTGGTGGTTTCCGCTGAGGGTCCGCACCTGTTCCTGCAGCCACATACACCTGCACAGTAAATTGTGCTGGATGTGCGCGGGTGCCATTAAACTTACTGGCATGCCACACGCACTGGAAATCAGAACCAAACTGCACTTGTGGTTCCTGTGTGAGCTGCGATTTCTAAGATGTTGCAGGGACCTTTTCCCTGCATTTCTGAAGGCATGGCAACCCATTCACATGCCATAAAACAGGGCTCACAGAACCATGATCATGTGAACCTAGCCTTAGAAAATACTGCAGCTAAAAAAAAAAGGTTGAGCAACTTTGCTATAAAGAGATAAAACACGGGGAAATGTGTATGTATTGCAGAGATGCACTACACTGCGGTTCCTGTGTGGGCTGCAATTTCTAAAATGCTGCAGGGACTTTTTCCTTGCTTTCCTGGAGGCACGGCAGCCCATTCAAATGCATGGGCTGCCACGCCCACACAATACATGGCTTGCAGAATCATGATAGTGTGAACCTTTTTTTTCAAAATTTATTTATTTTTTTTTTTTTTTTGTAAAAAATAAAAAACCCAGCATTAATTAAATACCACCAAAAGAAAGCTCTATTTGTGTGGAGAAAATTATAAAAAAATGTGTTTGGGTACAGTGTAGCACGACCGTGCAATTGTCATTCAAAGTGCGACAGCGCTGAAAGCTGAAAAATGGCTTGGGCAGGAAGGGGGTGTAATTGCCTGGTAGGCAAGTGGTTAAAGAATGCTGTGACTGAAAAAAGGTTGAGAAACTTTCCTATAAAGTGTGCAAACTAGCTTTAAAGTAAATGCTTAATAAATATTTAGTATATTTATTTATAGAATCACTATACATGGATACCATCAATCCATAAGTCTCATTTTGTCTCATTGTGGAACTGGATATTTGCAAAAAGGACATACTGTTAAGATCTTTTGAGATATCACAGACGTACAGTGGTTTTCCTCTGCAAGATTAATTTTTAGTTAGCAGAAATACATAACTGTGAAAGCACTTGTGAAAAGAAGGTGGGGTAGTTTCACAGAACTACAGGTGAAAAGGAATGTGTGGGAAGCTAAAAACCGTTAAAAATGTATGTTAAAGGTACCAATTGAAGAGTCTCTGCAAAGTAAGTGACAAAGGAGTGAATATGCTGTGAAATTACTCATGTCTCAGTGGCAACGGTTATCTCACAAGGAAAAACTAACAGCTAGACAAAGTGGGTGCTTTAAAAGAGGGTACATGCGTAAAAAACATGGTAGGTAATGAATACAGTTTCGTGTGGTTATTTTGTTTGCTTCCTTAAAGCCAAACTCCACGCAAACAACAAAATACACAGATAAAATGCATATATGGAAGTGATTTTACAAAGCCAAGGATTTGTACTTCTGTCCATTCAGTCCTGAGATCTAAACAGCTGTGATACACAGCACTGCCACCCTGACGGGGATGGGAAGGGGACTGGGACACCAGATCTTTCTCTGCTGCTTTTTCACTTTCACTTACAGATCTCCTTCCCCACACCCACCCTGTGACGGGATGTTGAAAGAAGATGCAGCTCCTCTAGCACTCAGCTCTCTCTTCCTATTAGCATGAACTTTGCATTGCAGCATAACTGACTGGCTACTCATGCTGCTTCTCCATCCCCCTCTCTGAGCCCTGCTGTATAGTAGTCTGCAAGAGGCCGATAAGCAACCCAAATCTAGGTACCTAAAATAAATTTAAGGGAGTTTTATGACCACAACACACACTTTTATTTTAGAACATAAGCATTGTAATGGCAATACAAACACTTATTTTTGACAATCCAATATACAGTAATCTTACTTAACCACTTGTCGACCACTGGCCGTCATATGACGTCCTCCTTTTTCAGTGGTGATATCTGAATGATGCCTGCAGCTGCAGGCATCATTCAGATATCATTTTTTTCCCCCAGCGATTCCCTTCACCGTAAGAACAATTATAGCGGCTAGAGCGGACCCAGGAGAAGCCACCCTCTGGTGCCTCTCCTGGGTCGCCAGTACAATCGGTGTCCCGGAGAAAGAATCCGCCACTGGCGGAAGTTAGCCCTAGAGAGTTCCGAGGGACAGATGGTCCCCCCCACAATCTCTATGACTCTCGGAGGACCAGGCGCGCAGTTATGATGCCACGTACAGGCCGGCGTAAGTAAACATGGCCGGGGACACAGCAGGAAAGCATCAGATATCAAAATTAATCAAAACAAAAAAATAAAACAGATATAAAAATAAAATATTAATATAACTTAATAAAACTTAGTGCAAATATACTTAAAAAATTGATACAACCGACATGACATCAATAAGAAAAAATACAGAAAATTTAGTGCAAACCAATATAGTGCTGTGTGTCCGAGCATACCCCAGGACGCACTAAAATAATAAAAGTGTCCAGTGCAAACAGAGCCAGTGATGGGTCTATAAAATTAGCTCATCTGTAATATAAAGCAACAAGGAAGATGCAAAAAATAAAAAAGTGACATGTGCAATAAAATCGGTGACTTCAATAACAAATCAGTCCATATAGTGCCAATCGGTGAATTTATATATAGAATAAAATATCTCCATAGACCATTCAATCAGATAGGTGGAAACCGTGGAGTGTATAGACCAGAAAAGGGATAGTGGATCCTCTTCATGCACCAATCCTATGCTAATAAGCAGTGGCCCCTTACCTCATAATACTGAGGTCACAGCATAAATCAAAACCGCTGATACCAGCTCCTTCTTAAGTAGATCCTGGGCTAGGTCTCCATATGTCTCAGAGCCTCAGGGGGCATAGCGGCCATGAATAAAAAGAAGGGTATGCCACATAGTGTAGTAGTTTGAACCAAAGTCGAGTTTATTAAAGTAAACGGTACTCACATAACACACAGCAAAGATCACAGAACTCCAACGAGCGGCGAGCTTGTACGCATCTGTAAGTGGAAAGTGCCTGTCCCGTCCCTACGCGTAATGTCACGCACCTCGTGACTTCATCAGGGGATCCCCTGTTGTTGTAATAGGGGTGAGTCAGGACCCTATTCGGTGTAAGCAGCTTTTCCTGTGTCATTTTAATATTTTTTACATGGTAGTGCGGGAATAACCATTCTAGATTGTATAAGAATAAAACAAACAATAAAAAAAAAAAAAATGTAAGCGCCCACATCCCTGAGAGCTCGCACGCAGAAGCGAGGGATCCTATACTTTCTCGGACATATACAAACACTTGATCCACAAAGTTACTCCATCTCTCGCTTCATCATCAGTGACAAATTGGGGCAAGGACTTTCCTCACACAGAGATTCTTGATAAAATACTTCAGGGCTATAACAATGTCCTCCATCTGATCCCAAATGAATCCCAAATGAAAATACTGCACCAAGCCTTCATACCTTTCTTATCTAAGAATGATAATCCTCACTGCACTTCATGTCCTCTCTGCTCCCAAAAGAGGCCCTCCCTAACGCACCCTCTCTGGTCTTGCACATACATCGCTACCTTCTGGGATCAAGTTTTATCTTTTATATTTGACGTTACCTTACTTAATCTCCCAAAGGACCCTCTTTTGTTAATCTTCGGCTATTGGGACAAACAGCTCCTTACATGGTCCCCAACAAATCTCGACGCACAACACAAGCCATGGATACCGATATGCCTCCTAGAGGATGTGGGATCCTCCGCTCAAAGAGGGGCTTAAACCGGAGTGCTTGTGTTTCATTACCTCCAGGAAGAGAAGAGCTCCAGGTGCTGGCTAAATGCTGATGCAAGTAGAAGAGAAGAAGACCTGAACAGTCGCACACCGGAATGGATAAATCACGACAAAACACGACTGTTGGGTGGTACAAGAATAACTGACGCATTTCGCACTTACACCAAGTGCTTACTCAAAGCTCCCAGAGGCCCAGAGGTCTATTCTAAAACATTGGATTTCCTCCTCATGCCCTACTTACTCTCTGATCAAAAGGGAATTACAGATATTACCCTATAGGGACAAAAATCACCACCAACTTTAACCACGTCGTCTCCAGGAAACGTTTCTACCAGAGATGGCAAGCTTTTATAAACACCACCATGTCCGGAATCATTTAAGGGTTCATTTTCCTACTACAAGGATCTCCAAACATTATACGACAAGGAGGACATTCCCTAAGACACCCAGCTTCTCCCCACTCCACCAAAGTCTCCAGACTCATGACACAGGAAATACCTACTTATTTTTTCTCCCATCATATTATCAAGTTTGATAGTACAGTACTATGTTGCTTTCTGACTGTATTATCTGTCTGGGCCTACATGTACACTCACCATATAATTTCCAAATAATGTAAATGTGCAACCCTAACCCCCCTCCCCTCTTTCAGTAAATCTGCAGATCTGATCCATCCAGTTCTCTGCGGTTTATTGTTAAATTCTGACCATCTGCGGCATATTGTATATTTTCTTAGTGCATATCCTTTGTAAACAACACTTCTAGAAAATGTATAGATCAGAGTGGCACCTGCGCTGTCAATCTTACACAACTCTGTAATGTTACTTTCAATAAATTCTAATAAAAAAAATTAGAGAAAATATCCATTGAAAGCCAGGTGGTGTCCTGTACTGTACACCAAGAAATGAAATTTACCGGTAAGTCAAAATTCCTCTGACCTTAATTGTACAGGAGACAGGCAACTTATTCATAAACTATGGGGCAAAGCAATCAATTTAAGGGTGGACAACAACTAGGTAACAGAATTGGGCCTACATGCCCAAAAATAACAGGATAAAAAAAAAAAAAAACAGGTTCCGAGTGCAAGAACCTTGCGGATGAATGCTGCATCAGAAGAAGACTGAACATGCACCAGGTAAACTTTGAAAAAGTAAAAAAAGAAGACCAGGAGGTGGTTTTACAGAGTTGGGCGACAGAAGCTTGGTGCCTAAAGGCCCAGGATGCTCCAACAGATCTGGTGGAGTGTGTGAGTAAGAGCGCAAGAGGAGGTATTTGGTTTAGAGCATAAGCTCTAGTGATCAAATTCCTTATCCACCAAGTAACTGGATTTTAGGACCGGAGGAGAGGACAAACAGGAAATGTGCTTGTCTAAAGGAAGCAGTAGCTTTGAGGAACACTCTAATGGCTCTGACAACATCCAATATAGAGAAACTTTCTTTGGTTATCCTCACTGATATAGAATGCTGAAATCACCTATGGAAAAAAGAATGGTCTAGGACAGGGGTCAGCAACCCTTTTCCACTTAAGGACCGGATTCAATTAATGTGAATGCATGGAGGGCCACATTCACCTGCTAATTAAGACAATAATCTGGACCTCTTTACATTACACAGCCCCCCCCCCCCATTATGCTTTAAAATTGTGCACACTCGTAGAATAGCGACAAACTACGGTACTTAAAAATCTCCATAGCCGACGCTTTAAAAATTTCTACAGGTTACCAGTTTAGAGTTACAGAGGAAGTCTTGTGCTAGAATTATTGCTCTCGCTCTAATGATCGCGGCGATACCTCACATGTGTGGTTTGAACATCATTTACATTTGCTCGCTTCTGCGAGGGATGGGGTGCTTTAAATTTTTCTTTTTTTCTTCTGCTTTATTTTATTTCATTTTTTCTTAATTTTTACACTGGCTTTTAAAAAAAAAAATCTGATCACTTTTACTGCTGTCAGAAAGAATGTAAACATCCCTTGTGACAGTAATAGGCAGTGACAGGTACTTTTTATAGAGGGATCTGGGATCTATAAGACCCAAAATCCCTCCTCTGCACTTAAAAGCATTCAAAACGCTAAGTTTGGCTGTTTTGAATGTTGTAATTTTTTAAAATTTGACACCTTTAAGTCTTCTGTAAACTGCAAGTGATGTCATGACATTGCTTCCGGGTTACTAGATCCGAGACCCGACCAAAGCGGATTCCGGCTTAGTTCGGGTCTCCGGCCAGCCGGCGGACATGTCGGCTGGTCGCTTGGGCCTCCCAGTGGGATGGAAGAACACATACGAGACGCAGAAGGTGGTGGGGACTGGGAAGTTCCCTTCTGTTGCTTGGTATAACAGCTTCTTAGCCACATCGGTTGTTATCCCAACCTACGGCCCGTGGGCCGCAGGTTGCCGACTCCTGCTCTAAGGCGTAAGACAACCTCATTGTTTTGAAGTATGAGGAAGGGTTGCAGGAAAGAGCCACTAGTTCTGAGATTAATATAACAGACGTGATGGCCTCCAAAAAGGCTACTTTGCTGGTAAGAGAGTCCAAGGCAATATCCTTAATGGGTTCAAATGGTGTTTTTTGCAAGTTAAGGTTGGAGGGGAGCACAGTATGCTGCAAGGGTGCCCTAATACAAGAAAAAAATGTATTAAAATGTTTTATGAGGGCCTGTGGAAAAGGATGGATGACAAATAGATTCTAGCCAAGACCTGGTCGTGGGAAGGTCAGATTGTGAGGTACAGAGTAATCTCTGGGACTGAACTGCTCACACCATGTGAAGTAAGATTTCCAGGTATGATAATAGGATTTTTTATAACAGCTTACCTGTAAAATCCTTTTCTTTTGATGTACATCACGGGACACAGAGCCTCAGTAATTACTGATGGGTTATATAGGGTATCACTAGGTGATTGGACACTGGAACACCCTAAACAGGAAGTTCAACCCCCTATATAATCCCTCCCCTTACAGGGATACCTCAGTTTTGTAGCAAAGCAATATAAGTGTATTAGAAGAGGGGCGGGACCCCGTGATGTACATCAAAAGAAAAGGATTTTACAGGTAAGCTGTTATAAAAAATCCTATTTTCTTTCTCGTACATCACGAAACAACAGAGCCTCAGTAATTACTGATGGGACGTCCCAGAGCAATGCTATCTGAGGGGAGGGGACCACACAATGTAGGGTGTAATCAGACCTGAGGTTCTCGTACTGTTGCCTGCAGCACACTACGCCCAAAGGCGATATCCTCATGTCTTCTCACATCCACCTGGTAAAATTTGGTGAATGTATGGACTGAAGACCAGGTTGCGGCCTTGCAGATTTGAGCCATAGAGGCCTGGTGATGCACCGCCCAAGAAGCACTAATAGCCCTTGTGGAGTGTGCCTTGATCTGAAAAGGAGGAATTTTCTGTTTCAAACCGTAATCTTGAATAATCATGTGTCGAATCCATTTAGAAATGGTAGATTTTGATGCTACCTGTCCTCTATTGGGACCTTCTGGCAGTACGAACAAAACATCCGTTTTGCAAATTTGAGCAGTTGCTTCCAGATAAGCCTTGACTGCTCTTACTACATCCAAAGAATGTAGTGACCTTTCTTCTGTAGAACAGGGATCTGGAAAAAAGGAAGGCAGAACAATATCTTGGTTTAGATGAACATCTGAAACCACTTTCGGTAGAAAGCTAGGATGAGGAAGCAGTACCACTCTATCCTTGTGTATGATTAAATAAGGCTCTTTACAGGAAAGAGCTGCTAATTCTGATACTCTTCGAGCAGAAGAAATGGCTACCAGAAAAATTAACTTTCTTGTCAACAAGACCAAGGGAATTTGACGTATTGGTTCAAAAGGCTGTTTCTGTAAAACTGACAGAACCAAATTCAAGTCCCAGGGGTTTAGGGGCGCCTTAACCGGAGGATTAAGATGCGTCACCCCCTGCATAAAGTTTCGGACCAAAGAATGTGAAGCAAGTGGCCGTTGGAATAATACTGATAAGGCCGAGACATTCTTTGGTCCGAAACTTTATGCAGGGGGTGACGCATCTTAATCCTCCGGTTAAGGCGCCCCTAAACCCCTGGGACTTGAATTTGGTTCTGTCAGTTTTACAGAAACAGCCTTTTGAACCAATACGTCAAATTCCCTTGGTCTTGTTGACAAGAAAGTTAATTTTTCTGGTGGTACTCAAAGCCAGCTTCATTTCTAAACCCATTTGTAGAAAGTCAAGAATTCTACCTATTACATATTTTCTGGGATGCCAACCCCTGGATTCACACCAGGATACATAAGCTTTCCAGACTCTATGATAAATCACTCTGGAAGCTGGCTTCCTTGCATTGATTAAGGTAGAAATCACAGGACCTGAAAGCCCACGACTCTTCAGATTGTGGGTTTCAATAGCCAAACCGTAAAATTTAGCGTTTGTAAGGCAGGATGGAACACTGGACCTTGAGATAACAGGTCTGGACGTGACGGTAGGGTCCACTGGGAACCTACTGTCATCCTTACTATCTCTGCATACCAAGCTCTCCTGGGCCAAGCTAGGGCCACCAGAAGTACTGACTTCTCCTGCCTGATCCTGCGAAGGAGTCGTGGCAGTAGTAGAATAGGAGGGAATGCATAAATCAGTGAGAACCGATGCCACGGAATCACTAACGCATCTGTCCCGCATGCAAGAGGATCCTTTGTTCTTGCCACAAACATGTCGATCTTTTTGTTGAATCTGGATGCAAAGAGATCTACATCTAGAACCCCCCATCTTTGGCATATGGCCCAAAAGACATCGGGGTGAAGAGACCATTCCCCTGGGAATAACCGCTGGCGACTCAAATAGTCCGTCTGCCAGTTCTCTATCCCTGGAATGAAAACTGCCGATATGCATGGCACATGCTTTTCTGCCCAGACTAAAATCTGGTTCACTTCTCCCTGAGCTGCCCGACTCCTGGTGCCTCCTTGATGATTGATATAAGCCACTGCTGTGGCATTGTCGGACTGGATCTTGACAGGGCAACCCTGTAGCCTGAGAGTCCAGGCCTTTAGGGCTAGATATGCCGCACGGATCTCCAGAATGTTGATGGGTAAGGTCCTCTCGGTTTTGGACCATTCCCCTTGGACCGCAGACTGTTCCAGAACTGCTCCCCAACCCGAAAGACTGACATCCGTTGTTACCACCATCCAGGTAACCGGTAGAAAGGATTTCCCTTTCTGTAGGCTTTCGGGTATTAACCACCAACTGAGGCTCTAACGCACTGCACGAGACAGGTGCGTCGGAAAATCTACTGCCTGAACCTTCTTGTTCCAGGTCGACAGGATACTGTGTTGCAGTAGTCTTGAATGAAACCGAGCATAGGGAACTGCTTCAAATGAAGCTACCATCTTTCCCAGCAGCCTCATACAGACGGACAGAAGGACCCTTTTTGGTCCTGACTACCAGAATCAGCTCTCTTAAGGCACTGATCCTTGCCTGAGGCAAAAATACCTTCTCTTGGCTTGTATCTATGACCAGGCCCAAATACTCCAGTCTTCTTACTGGTTTTAAGAAAGACTTTTCTAGGTTGAGAAACCAACCTAGGTGTTCCAGGTAGTTGACTGTGGTCATCAAGTTTCCGCTCAAACAGGCTACCGACCGGTCTATCAAGAGCAGGTCATCTAGTTATGCTATGACAGTTATACAATGAGCCCTTAATCTGGCCAGAGGAGGAGCCAAGATCTTTGTAAACACTCAAGGTGCAGTGGCTAGCCCGAAAGGCAGAGCCACAAACTGAAAATGGCGCCCTTCTATTTCGAAGCGCAAGTACTTTTGATGAGCAGGAAAAATGGGTACATGCAGATACGCATCTCTGATGTCTATTATTGCCAGAAATTCTCCTCCCTGTAGGATGGAGACTACTGACCGAATTGATTCCATGCGAAAGGATCGAATCCTTAGGAATGGATTCAGATCCTTTAGATCCAGAATGGGTCTGACATCTCCATTTGGTTTTTGTACCGTAAAAAGGTTGGAATAAAATCCCAAACCTTGATCTTTTGTGGGAACCACCATGATGACTTTTTGCGACAATAGTCGCTCTAACGCTAGAAGGAGCGACTGCTTTTTCTCTAGATCTCTGGGGACACTTGATCTGAGGAAACAAGGAGAGGGGAATTCTTGGAACTCCAGTTTGTAACCTAGAGTTACCGTGGAGATTACCCATCTGTCCTGGAAATCCTCCTGCCAGAGCTTTGAGAACCGTAGCAGTCTTACCCCCCAGCCAGAAGTTTCTTACATGGTGCTTCGGCTGACCAATTTTTCAACCATAACATTTTTTGCATATGCACCAACCCAAGTGAAAGACAAGAGGTTTGGATGATAGAATCTCTGATGGCGTCAACAGCAAAACATAAGGCAGCTGGTAGGTTAGCCAACCCCTGGGTCTGCTGTTCAGGTAGAACTTTAAGGACCTGCTTAACGTGATCTCTTAAGTATTGACAGACTCCGATCGCTGCCACTGCAGGTTGAGCTACTGAACCTGCTAAGGAGAAAATATCCTTCAACAGGGATTCCATTTTTTTTATCAACAGGATCCCTGAGCATTGTCTACAGGACAAGTCAGACTTTTATTTACGGAGGAAATGGCGGCGTCAACGGCCGGCAGGATCCCCCACATCTTTATAAACTTTTCTTTCATAGGATAAAGTGTTGAAAACTTTTTAGGCAGAAAAAAATGTTTATCTGGGTGATCCCACTCAGAATAAATGAGCTTTTCTAGCAAATTATGAACAGGAAAAGCATGTGTTGTTTAAGGAGGCTTCAGTGACCCCAAAGAAGAAGAGGGTTCTTTAACTCACTCAGATACGGGTAACTTAAATGTGGAGCGGACCAATCCAGCAAGGATCTGTACTAAGATCTTCTCATCCTGAGAAGCTGAAGAGGGCCCTTCTCCACTTGATTCCTCAGAGGAGGAATCATCAGTCCAATCCCGATCCTCTGAAAGGGATTCTTCTCCTTTTCCCCAGTGTTCCTCTGCCTGAGGGTCCTGGGTAACAGAGGAAGACCTAGTGCGTTTTCTTCCACTGAGTGAAGATGCGATTAAGGCCATTTACCTTTACTCTACTCCATTAATGGTTGAGGAAAAAACCTCCTGCGTAATGTATACAGGGGCTGAAGTGCCAGAAGCAGATGCAGCCGCTGACCCCAACTGCTCTCCCTGGCCAGCCATCCAAGGTCCTTCATGGGGGGGGAAGGTGCTGCAGAAGGGGGGTCCTCAGAGCCTGAGGGAGATCCCCTAGAGCCTCTGGTTTTTGGGGTATTTGTACCTCTTCTACCCATAGTGCCAAGCTAACAAGGTGGAGGTATCACAAAAATGAAACACTGACTGCTGAGCGATGTAGTCCAGCAACTGCCACTGCTACCAATGCCCAGTCAAGTGTTTCCTAGTAAATGCTGCCTAGGAGAATGCCTGTGTCCCTCCTTACATGTGACCGTCAGCTCTGTGTCCCTCCATCGGCTGTGTGCACCTGAAAAGTGTGCTTCTTATAGCCTGTGCAGCCGGCGATGTGGGCGTCTAAGCACGCCGGACGTCACGCTGACGCTCCGCCCCCCCCCTCCTCTGACCACCCCCCCTTGTTTTTTCAAAAACGTGCGCTTTCCTGCGCGAGCTGACCCTCCGGGATAAGCGTGGAGGGGAGGCTGGGGTGGAGGAGGAAGGAGAGAGGCCGGCAGATGATGGGGTCTGCCACATGGCAATGGCGGCGGCGATAGTGCGGTATACTACTGCCTCACAGACCACTGCGGCCCCCCCTAATCTTGGGGGGAATATCCCTGCAGGAAGAGCACCCCATCCCATCCTACCTGGAGCTCGGCTGGAGGAGCTGTGCAGCGTGAACACTGAGACAGACAATCAAGCATGTGAAGGTATGTGCTCTTGGCAGCCCCCGGTGGCGACAATAGGCATAGCATACATTTACTTAAAGGAGAAACCTACTAGAATTAAAAAAATATGTGGAATCTCCCTTACCTTATCCAGCTGCAGGGTTCTGTTATAAAGACCCAATCTTCACCTCTCACGGTGGGCTCCGTTTGGAAAACCTTCAGAGACTGGGGCCCCCTATGGATAGGGGGATCCGCAGTTCTGGGCCTGTAAAGCACCCGGCCAAGAATAAGGCTAGAAAAACCAAATTCTGAAATGCGGGGTCCAGCTCTCTAAAAAGAGAAGCATTACAGATAAAACCTAGTTTCTTCGGACACAAGGCCCGGCTACCATCCAATTCGGCCTAGAAAAGACACTTTGAAATGGATCCGGTTCGCCTGGCTTGCCCCAGTATAGGATATAGGATATTCCCTTTGGAGCTCAGCACAGGACATCTTTACACGTCCAACACCTAAGACACTGGCGAAAAAACTGAGGTATCCCTGTAAGGGGAGGGATTATATAGGGGGTTGAACTTCCTGTTTAGGGTGTGCCAGTGTCCAATCACCTAGTGATACCCTATATAACCCATCAGTAATTACGGAGGCTCTGGGTCCCGTGATGTACAAGAAAGAAAAAAAATATTCCATGATATGGCTTTTCTTTCCTTCAGCAAGGTAACAATGACAGAATCCGAGATCGCTTTATCCTTTAGGATGTGGATTTCAACAGCCATGCTGTTAAATCCAGAGACTGAAGTGTGTTGGGAAGAGCTCATGGGTCTGTAAGAAGTCTGAGAATGTCTGTGTACAAGGTTATTCTGGCCCAATCACTGTCTTCCCCTGTCGCTCTATATTGAGGAGCAGGTGAAGCAGAATTCTCAGTGGAGGGAAGGCATAAACTAGCCTGCAGAGAGACCAAGAGATAACTAGAGCATCTGAGGCCAGAGCTAAAGAATCACAGGTTCTGGACAAACACAGGGGCTAGCTTGTTGTATCTGAGGGCTAGGATGTCCACATCTGGAGTCCTACATTTTTGGCATATCAGATTGAATACATCTGGATGAAGAGATAATTCAAGAGCATTCGGTTTGCTTCTTTCAAGACAGCCAGGCTCCTTGTACCACCTTGATGGTTGTTATATACCTCTGTGGTGGCATTGTCTGACTGCATCTGAAACAGGTGTCCATTTAGAAGGCGGGGCCAGTGCTGGAAGGACAGCCTGACAGCTCTGAGCTCCAAGATGTTGATAGGGAGTTTGGCCTCCTCTCTTTACCATGTTCCTTGAACTTTCAAGGATTGGAAGGCTCCTCCCCAGCCTAACAAACTTGCATCTGTTGTAAGAACTCTCCAATTGTAGGGAAGGAAGGATTTCCTCAGTGTTTGAGTTGAGGTGGTGATCCACTAGGACATGGAATTTCTTGATGGGGGGGAGCATGGGTAGATCTAGGGAAAGAGCTCTGCAAAATTTTAGAATGTTTAGGAATTTGTTGAGGGATTTTAAGTCCAAGATACAACAGATGCCTCCCTTTGGCTTTGGTACCGTGAACACGTTTGAGTAGAATCATTACCTGTCCTGTGGTGGAACTGGTGCAGTGACTCTCTGGTCCAGAGCAAATCTGACTGTTCTTGGACAGTCTTTGGTTGATTTGACAATAGAAAGCAGTGAGAAGGTAGAGTTTTGAACTCTAGTAACCTTTGGAAACCACCAACTGAACCGACAAGTGTGGGATGTCTGTGGTCCACAGGGATGAAAACTGCGACAGATGCCCCCCCAATCTTTGGAGTAAGGGTGCCCACTTCATTATGAAGAGGGCTTTGGGGAGGACTTTATGGCCTTTTAGGGTGAAGCCTTGTGCCAAAATGAGTGAACTTAGGCTTTTAATCTGAAGCCTGGGAAGAGCGTAGAGGTATTCTGCATTTAGAGGAGCTAGAAGCACCTGTAAAGGAGTGTTTTGTTACCTCTCTCTGAGGAAGCAAAACTTTTATACCTGTGACTTCCTTAAAGAGTTGGTCAAATGTCTCACAAACAGGTGTCTTCCTTGAAAGGGAATACACGTAACACGTCTCCTACAGACAGATTCTGTTGTCCAAGCTTTTAGCTTAAGAATTTTGTCCATATGAACAGAGATAAGAGTCAATTTGAATTTTTCTCGTATTCCAGGGCATCCACAAAAAAAGAAGATCAGATGGAAGTTGTTGTAATTGTTCTCCAACTGTGGGATCCTGAAAAACAGAGTCATTTTGGTTCATTGCTCTGGTCCAGTAAACTGCGGTTTGACATACTGAAAGCAGCCAGGGCTGGTTGCAGTGCTGGGCCTGCCAGGGTAAAGTGAGCTTTTAAAAGTGTTGCACATTTTCTGTTCACAGAATCTTTATAAGGCAGAACATCTTCAATGGGTACAGTGGGATGTTTGTTTGGGAAAGAGATGGCAGGGTCAGCTGCAGGAATACTCCACTTTTTTGTAAAAATCTCATTCAACTATTCAGAAAACATCTTTGGAATTTCTTTCAGAAGTTATCAGACTGCACATTTCAGTTGTCATAGACTGCACATTCTATCTGTTCATAAACAGGGAATGTTTTGCATGGCTTAGTAGGTCTCATTGTGCCCAATAGGGTGTGGTGATATGGAAAACAGCCCACCTATATAATGCAAAGGCCTTTGCGAAGAGAGGCAATGAGCTTTTCAACATTAGCAAGCATATTGCAGAATGGTCCCTCTTCAATATAGTGACAGTTTGGGGGAGAGAAATCTTCTGCAGCTTCCTCCAACATTACTTCTAGATCCTCCTCATCTCCCTCTGGGTCAGCATCTTCTGGAACCGGCATATCAGGGTCCAACCCCGGGTTGAGAAATGAGAGTAGGAGAAGAGGAAGGGCATTTTTGAGCTGGACAAAGGTTAAAGTGTTACTAAACCCAGGACCCTGCATTCACTATATCTGGTCTCCCACAGTGCACAGAACATGGAAATGCAATTATTTTAGTAGATAGAAACTGCAGCAGTATATAGCAGTCTTGTGCCTTCTATCAGTGTCCAGGTAAAGCTTGTAGGATGAGTTTTCATTCTACTACTGACCTATGAGGCTTTAGGAAACCTGACCCTCTGTCTGGACAAAGCCGATTGGCCCTGTGCTGATCACATGCACCCTCCCAAAAAAAAATAAATAGCTATACACACCAAACTGAGCATGTGCAGAGTGCCTCCAAGGCCCTGTCTTATCAGGAGATGGGTTGGGGACAGTGGAAGAAGGGGAGGATCAAAAAAGACAGGATCAAACAGCTTTTTTACACAATGCGGAGGATTAATCCCTTAGGTTCCACAGTGAATATAACAAGCATGCTTTACTGCATCTACAGACTGATTTTACTGTTCTGGGTTTAGCAACACTTTAATTAGGGCCGTAATGTGTCCGAGAAATTCTGACACAGATGCAGAAAATTCTGTTTCGGTCAAATAGGCTGCTTGTTGAGTGCCTGAAATAGAGCTAGAATAAGATGCTGAAGTTAGTGTTAAAGCGGCATTCCGGCCACATTTTTTTTTTTTTCAGGTGTCCGAGCATAATACATTATTAACAAAGAATGATTTTATATGTTTGCTAATAGATGTTGATAATATATTTTATACTCAGTAAATCTTCTGGCTATTGCCATGATGATTGTGGGCATGTAAAGCCCAATCACAGGCGGCGACTGAGGAAGGTTCCACCCTGTTATGGCAACTGCCTTAAATCGCGTCATTTTCTGTCAGGAAATAACGCAATTTTTGCTTACAGTACTGCCCACTGACAGGCGAGGGAGGAAGTGACGAGGAGCTCCGCGGACCAGGAAGTGGCAGTTTGGGAGCCACTACATAGCAACAGGGCTTTTCTGGTAATAAAAAAAATTGTTTCTTAATAGTGTTAAAGGTCCGTGAATATGCAAACATTTTTTACAGGGTGGAACTCCTACTCTGGTTCAAGGGATGCATTGTCACCTTGAGGCTGAGTGTTGTGCAGGTTTTCAGCAGAGCACATGTTCACCTGCTGTTTAGAGTTGTCTCCCTTTCGTCTGGTCCATAACTAAAAGTGAGGGTATTTCCCTATGCGGTACTCACAGAGTAGAGCGTGGGAGGGTAAACATGTCCAGTAGGCACCTGCCTACATTATAAGGGCTCCAAGTAGAAGTGGAGTTCAAGTGTGCAACCAGTGGTATGATCTAACACCTGGTCATCCACCTGAGATTGAGCATTGACTGGATGAATTTTAGTGCCAAGTTTGAAAAGTTTACACTGTAAAGTGAATACTATTCCAAGCACAGCCCTGTATTACACAGTAAAGGTCAATTATACAGGGTGACCCTGTCTAACCGGTACATGACGCTGGACAATATAAATGGTCCATGTTTCGCTTGTCACAGTGGGCATACCCTTGAGGGGGGTCTTCATGGACTGGGTTCCATTGGATTGGACCACGACCCTGAACCTGTATAGCAAATTGTGACTGACTAGACATATTGCGTCAAGTGCCATGCAAGGATCCAGTGCCTGAAGGGTCTTGGTATTGCTCCAAAGGTTTTACAGAGGTTGCACCAATCCGGGAATGCTGCTTTTGTAGACAGTGAGCGTTTATTAAAGAATAATAAAATACTCTAGCTAGTTTCTCCAGGAAAAAGACATAGTCCATCATCTACAGACACTAGGAAAAAACTGAGGAGTCACAGCATGAGGCAAGATTGTAGGGCAGGTGCTCCAGGGGTGTATATCCTCAAAAGCTTGCCAGTGTACAATCAAAGTATGGGTCTATAACCTAGGATGTATGAATAAGTTGTCCTGTACAATTAATATAAAACAATTTTGTTAGTGTAACATTAAGATAACATTAGGTTTGGTTAATGAGCAAACAAATTAGCATGACCACAACTTTTACAGGTATGCAATCGCTAAAGATTTGAATGACCTTGTATTTGTTTATGTGAGCATTTGATGCTTTTGCAGTAAATGAGAATTGTCATCCTAATCAACCAACTTCGTCGTTGCAACTTAGAAATGAGGGACAAAGTATTTTTATTTGGCCTCATGCACATGTTCACTTCTGCCCATACAAGGAAAAACTGGGGTGTTTTTTCAGTGCCAAGAAAGTACACGTGCTGCATACAGCTGCCTACGTATACAAGTGGCTGTGCACGGTTGTACGCTGGTATACTTTATGTCACCTGCATCTGCACCTCATCTTATCAGGGAACGTACTGCATTCATTCAGGGGTTGCAAAAGATTTATCTGAATGGCGCCCATGCCAAGCGGCTGACCACCTGTGTTCACAGAATGCAGAGGGTCAGCAGCTCGACACGGGACCTGGAAGCAAGTGAAGATCACTGGAGTAGCGGTGTCTGCTTCTGTGATTTCCAGCTTCCAGGAGCATCAGCCAAGGATGGTATATGCACAATGATATAGGTCCAAGCCGGGCCAATGTCACTATGTATAAAATATTCATACCTGCAATTATTCTTTAACTTGAGGTTTGCATATGTGAAAAAGTAATAATTATAATTTGATGCTGTGGCATCTCCTCATTCCCAGCATATCAGAACTGTGAAGGGTGGGGTCAGGCTCAAAAAACTCCCAGCTACTTTCATATTAAAGCAGAATAGTGTTTCTAGTGTATTAAAAATCAGAATGGTTAGTGCAGATTTTCTTTTTCCACACAGGCATATGTGTATAGTCTACTTTTTGCAATAAATGCTGAGATTTCTAGATAAGCCTAATTACATTCATTATTTATTCCTTTTTAACATTCAAAAATATGTATGTCACATGAGGAGGGATGGGGACCTTTTTTACTTTATCTTCACAAAAAAACAAAAGTAATTTTCATTTACAAATTAATGCCAAGCAGGATTAAACATTCGCACTAATTCAGAGCAGCGTTCTCCCTGTGTAACCAACACGACTAAGCTGTCGCATCACAGGGACATACCTTCTTGGACCCCGCAAGCTGACTTTTAGGCAGCCCTGGCCTCATAGGCAATTTACTATACTTACGATGACCAGAGACATGAGTCAATTTTCATCCTTTCCAGATGACTAAGTTCTGACTGAGAAAAGATCATAATTGCATAGGCTATGTATGTATTTTATTTTTTTTTGGGTACCCCTTGGTAAACTGATTACAGAGATAGAGTTGCTTCTCTGGGCTGGATTTACAAGCTGAAAGGCATTATCTTCCTATAAAGGAAACAATACCCCTGGGTCACCAACCCGCAGATTGTGATCTACCAGTAGATCACAGCCTGGTGACTGGTAGATCGCTGTCTGGGCTTGCTGACCCGCCATCCCAGAGCATCAAACAGATTGCAAAGCAGAGGGATTACTTGTAAAATAGGAGCTGTAATAGGGAGCGAGAGCCACCTAAGCCGATGCCTGCTCTATAGTGCTAGCTCCTGTCTCATGCGGAGCGATACCAACTGCACTCCACCACTTATCCCGGCTAGTGGTCTCCAGAGTGGTACCAGCAGCAGAAAAGAAGAGATCTTCAGGTCAATGTGAAGCAATACACTGGGCATAATAGTACAGGTCTGCTTTCACACTGATGTGCTGCAGTTTACCCATACTGTGGGTGCAGTGCAGTGTACCTGCAGCTTAGCTGCGCTTAGCCATGGGCTTCTATTATATCCTGCGGGTTTGATGCACTTTCGGAATGCAGGAGTTTTGATACACTTTCAGAAAGTGCACCACACATGCAGGAAATAATAGAAGTCTATGACAAAGCACAGCTAAGCCAGGAAAGTCGCAGATACACTGCGCTGTACGTGCGGTGCAGGTAAACTGCAGCACATCAGTGTGAAAGCATCCTTATAGGGGGCTCAGAACAGTAAGGACTCATTTACATTGGTAGTTTGGGGGGGTGATAAAACCCCATCATTAAGATGTGTTTTTACTACCCCCGACACCCCTTTAGCTGCAGTGGCCAGGGATGTACACCAGGGACCTGCGGTGAAGTCAGTGGCTGGTGAGGCACCAGCTAGTGTCAGAGCCAGATACACACAGGTTACATACGCCACAAACGTTCGAGTGAGAGCAATAATTCTAGCGCTAGACTTCCTCTGTAACTCTAAACATGTAACCTGTAAAAAAATTGTCGCCTATGGAGATTTTTAAGTACCAAAGTTTGGCGCCATTACACAAGCGTGCGCAATTTTAAAGCGTGACATGTTAGGCATCTATTTACTTGGAGTAATATCTTTCACATTATATATAAAAAAAAAAATCAGGCTAACATTAGTGTTATTGTAATATTCATGAAACAAATAGTTTCCCCTAAAAATATATATTTTGGGGTTCTGAGTAATTTTCTAGCAAAAAAATTATGATTTTTACATGCAGGAGAGAAATGTCAGAATTGGCCTGGGTGGCAAGTGGTTAATCACCATAATTAAGTAATATACAAATTATTATTATATATTGTTTTTAAGGTAATTTACAATAGTTTCAAAAACTGTACTCAAGCGGGTGGCTTAACGGACAAATTACTGGCGTTTGAAGTTACAACTTCAAACCAGTAATTTTACAGCTGTAAGATAAATAATAAATTATCTTACAGCACTTAGGAAAATAATATATTATTTAGCTTGATTTAAACAGGACCTTTTCATCAGGCAGCAGATTATCATTCTCCCTCTTAACTGTGTGAGAAAAACATGGGATTATGGGTAAATCTTATACCCATAAACCCATGTTTTTTCCTTGTAGTTAAGAGGGCTGGATTGGAAGGGATCATTTGTCTTTTAGACACAGGCCCCCTTGAATGACACTGCAGTAAGAGGACAGTTCAGACATCTTGGCCCCTATCCTAACACAGCTCATAAATCAATCATTCAAAGAAGGGACTGTGCCAACCTCCCTCAAGCAAGGCATCGTCAAACCTCTGCTAAAGAAAGCCAATCTCAACCCTAAGGACCCTAACTGCCGCAGACCAATAACTAGCCTCAACGCCATCTCCAAGATTATGGAGAAAGCAGTAGTACAGCAGCTACAACACCACGTGGACACACACCTCCTCCTGGACCCTCTGCAATCAGGCTTCCGCCCAGGCCATGGCACAGAAACAGCACTTCTCAAAATATGGGACGATGCCCTTGAAGCAGCAGACGACGGAGAACAGAGTCTCCTGGTACTGTTAGACCTCAGTGCAGCATTTGATACAGTGGACCACAATACTTTACTTGTCCGCCTCGCTGAAGTAGCAGGAGCTACAGGTTCTGCTCTAAAATGGTTTACATCCTTCTTAGAAAATCGCTCCCAGACAGTGAAATTAGGAACATTCACCTCGGAAACCCGGGCAGTCTCCTGCGGAGTCCCTCAAGGGTCACCCTTGTCACTAGTACTATTCAACAAATACATCCGCCCACTTCTCAATATCATCAGGAAAACCGATCTTTGCTTCCATTCATACGCTGATGACACCCAACTCTACCTTCGCATCAACGGACAAAAAGACCTTCATCAGCAATTACAGAAATGCCTCACCTTAATAGATGACTGGATGACCACTAGCTCCCTCAAACTCAACGGATCAAAAACAGAACTTCTCCTACAAGCTAACAAAAATTCCAAAATAAAGACTCCATGGACACCTCCCACCATCCTTGGACATACCATCTCCCCAAGCACCAAAGCCAAGAGTCTCTGAGTCATTTTTGACTCAGGAATGACAATGGATGCGCAAATAGGATCAGTGGTGAGCGGATCCCACCATCTCCTCCGCCAACTACGTAGACTCATCCCCTTCATCCCAGAAGAGGACAAAGCGGCAGTTGTGGGAACAATCATCAATTCCCGACTCGACTACGCAAATTCGCTCTACGTAGGACTACCCCAATATCGGCTTGCGTGCTTACAACTCATCCAAAACACGGCGGCGAGACTGTTAACAGGAAAAAAACCCTGGGAATCCATCTCCCCCTCCCTAAAGAGCCTACACTGGCTAACCGTGAAGAATCGGATCACATTCAAGACCCTCTGCCTCACCCACAAATGCATACAAGGAAACGCCCCACCATATCTCCGCGAGAAAATAAAACACGACACACCGAATCTCAGTCTTCAATCAGCTAACCAAAACCTCCTTACCATTCCCAAATACAGCTACAAAGCAAAGGGAGAACGAAGATTCGCAGTCCAAGGACCTCAACTATGGAATGCTCTTCCAACTAACATCCGCATGGAAGCAAACCACCAGGCCTTCAGAAAAAAACTAAAGACCTTCCTTTTCTGAGAAGCTGACAACAGAGAATGCATCCAGCGCCTTGAGGCGATTCAGTTCGCATTTGCAGCGCTTTACAAATCATTCATTCATTCACAGCCTCCACTGCAGCATTTTTATTGGACAGCTTGTTCTAATGGGCATTTACTTTATTGGTCCAAGGCTCCAAGCTGTCCATTGAGCTCAGTGCCTCTGACAAGAAGTCAGAGGCACTGTGAGCTCATCCTCAGTCTGCGGCAAACAGATTGTGCCAGCTCGTGATTAAACTGGCCGCTCTGTAGCTTCTAACAGGCTGTGCATGGAGCCACGTATCTCTGGAACCATAGGCGGCAGAAGCACACTGGTGGGGTAGGATTAATGCTACCCCCCCAATTTTCGCAGAGCTACGACCCTCAAAGCTACATAGTTTTTTTTTATGTTCATGCTCTGCCTCATCTGCCTCCCCTGACTGCACATCCCTGGTGTACACGTCACAGCCGCAGGAGTTAAATGCGCTGTCATTGATGGGTGTAGCACATGCTAAGCATGACACTTTCAAGCTAATGAGGCCGCCCTAAAATCTTGTTCAGTACAGCAAACAAGGGGTTAAAGCAGGCAGTGTTGTGCTGCTTTCTTACCATCTGCTTTAACCCCTTGGACCCCGAAGAAGCATGCAGTTGCGGGGCGCTTGCGAAGTGGCCCCTTAAATGGGTCGCCATTGGCAGGCAGTAGCACCCACCAAAAGCCACAGGGGGTTTGATTCCTGCTGCAGCATGTGCACACCTTTGGCTGCTGCCACGAGAGCTAAAGAGGGGTTTTACCACTATAACTTTAACTTTACGCGTGAATGAGCCCTAAGGGTGCTGCTGTGGAATACAACTAAGGGCTTATTCACAAGTGCAGCAGGCACGGCTGCTCCTCTGAAATGCGATCTGAGTGTGTCTGACAAGTGGTGAGGAGGCGATATTTTGCCTCCTCACCACCTGATTTAAACACACAATTGCCATGCAATGCATGTGATTGCGACACAGTAGTACAGCAATTAGACTTTTAAATCAGGTGTGATGAGGCGACACTGTTCCCAGCATTCTTTGCCTTCTCCCATGTTGTTCAGGTAGATCTCCACCTCTTTAAGGTTGCCTACCCCTGCGTTACACTGACTAAACATTTTCTGCTCTACCATCTACTCTCTCCTCCACCAGGTAAAAGCATGAAAACATGACCGATTCAGGAGTACATGTTTATGGAAAGAAGTTTCACAAGGAAGCTTTCAGGGACCTACCGTTTGGGCATCTGAAGTCTATAGCTTAATTTGCAGTTACTAATGTATTTTCTCTTAGTTGTGTTTGTAAAAACCAAGCTTAACATTCAACACACCCAATGATTCTAAAAACAAACGCTAGACACAACTGTGATGAATAAAACTAAAGTGCATCTTACCACTTGGAGGCTTTGGCCGTGGTGGGACACTTCTCTTGGGGGGCAGTGCTGGCATGTCATGTTTGCTTTTAAAGGGGTCCTCTGAGAAACCAGAGCCTGGAAAAGTAGCTGCAAAGGGATCGGGAGTTTGGTGCTAAAAGACAAGGAAAAGAAGAAACCAAATGCAATGACTTTTAACACAACTTTTTAACAGAGTTTTTTTTAAAGTGATATTAAAGCATGTCATACTAACCTGCTCTGTGCAGCGGTTTTGCACAGAGCAGCCCGGATCCTCTTCTTCTCGGGTCCTACCGCGGTGCTCCTGGCATCTCCCTCCTACAAGCAGCTTGCTGTGGGGGAACCCAAGCAGGCGTGCTTCTGACCCATGGCTCTGTGTATCCATTCAAGCAGGGAACCGTGGCTTAGCCCCGCCCCCTCTGTCTCCTGATTGGCTCACTGGCTGTGATTGACAGCAGCGAGAGCCATTGGCTTCCGCTGCTGCAAAAAGCCAATCAGGAGTGCGAGTCCTGAAGAGGCAAGAATGCATAGAATGCACAAAGGCAAAAAAAAACCTTTAGCCTTTACAACCACTTTAAAGGTTGATTTTTTTTTAAATTCAAATAAACATGTTATATTTACCTGCTCTGTGCAATGGTTTTCCACAGAGCAACCTTGATCCTTCTCTTTTCGGGGTCCCCCACTGGAGCTGGCCCTGACCCCCTTCTCTGCTCACAGGTTTTGACTGACAGCAGCAGGAGGAGCCAATAGCTACAGCTGCTCTCAGCCAAGCCTATGAGAGCCGGGAGAGGGGAGAAGAGCTGCTGCAGAGTGCACAGTGTTGGGCCGAGATTGGGGTCAGGTAAGTATTTAGGGGGAGCTGCACTTAGAATGTATAGAATGCAATAAAGTAAAAACATTTTTACATTTACAAACTCTAAGTAATAACGAACATGCATTTTTATTGTAGCACACATTCACAGGTTACCTACTGAAAAACCAATGTCACAGCTCTGTCTATCATTCAGGATGATCGCTATCCATAAACAAATGGGTAGTATCCTATACAAGCTTTTAAATCAACCTAATCAATTTAAATTAGAGTGAACAAAACAAACACATTTTTCTCAATTTTTGGTTTACAACAGTGGTCTCCAAACTGTGGCCCTTTGCTTGTTTTTATCCAGCTTTGGGGCATTATCCCCCCCCCCCACACTTTTAGCAACAGTGGAGCATAGTTCCTGCCACTGACACCAACAATGAGGCACTAGTCCTCTCACTGAAACTAACTATGGCACACTATTCCTCCCGTTGATACTAATGATGGGGCACCATTTCCCCCATTGATACCAAGAATGTGACACTATTACTACCACTAACACCAAGGATGGGGCACTATTCCTTCCAAAGATGTGGCACTACTACTCCAACTGACAAACAATGGGGCTCTATTCCTCCCACTGACTCCAATGATGGGGCACTATTCCTCCCACTGACACCAACAATGGGGATCTTTTTCTCCCACTGACTCCAACGATGGAGATCTATTCCTCCCATTGACTCCAATGATGTGGCACTATTCCTCCCACTACAAATTCTGGAAGGACCCTCTGCACACTGCTATACACCCTTTCCAGCAAACTTTGCAAATGTAAAACAGGGATTTTTAGTTCACGTATATTGCAATACATGTTTAAGCTGACCAACTGCGCCAAAGTAATCGCTTTTATGGCCAGTCCTACTCTGCTTTTCCACTGCAAATCTTGGTTTCACATTTGCATAGTTTGCTGGAAAGGGTGTATAACAGTGTGCAGAGGGTCCATCCAGAATTTGTAGTGTCAATATGTGGTCACACCCATTTAGCACTTGATAGTTTAAATATATGTACAAGCTATTGGTATTTGAGCACCTTTATATCTTTTCTCTGTTGTAACGCAGGTCAGTGACCAGACCTGAACCTAGAATCTCTCCCCCCACTTTGTGTCTCTATGCCCCAGGTTGGCATGGTGTCCACCGTAGCATTTGCAGTGGCAAAGCAGTGTAGGACTGGCCATAAGAGGGATTACTTTGGCACAGTTGGCCAGCTTAAATGTGTATTGCAATATGTGAGGACTAGAAATCCCTGTTTTAAATTTGCATAGTTTGCTGGAAAGAGTGTGTAGCAGTGTGCAGAGGGTCCATCCAGAATTTGCAGTGTTAACATGTGGTTAGACCCCTTTAGCACCCGATAGTTTAAATACATGTACAAGCGATTGGGATTTGAGCACAGGTATATCTTTTCTCTACTCCTCCCACTGACTCAAATGATGGGCCATTACCTCCCCCCAACGACACCAACAATGGGACACTTTTCCTCCCCTTTATACCAATGATGTGGCACGATTACTCCCTCTGAAACCAATCATATGGCATTGTTTAATTCCATTGACACCAGGACATTTTCTTCTTCCATTGGCCACAGAATGGCCTCTCTTAAGTTTGAAGGACAGTAAACTGGCCCTTTGTTTAGAAAGTTTGGAGACACCTGGTTTAGAAGATGATGTAAAAATTAAAACGTGCTTATACATTTTCTTCTCAAGAAACTATAAATTAGTAAACAATGTAATATATAAAACAGATTATTAGCTCCACTAATTTTGCTATTAAAAAAAAAACTTGCTTTGGTTTCTAAATGGTATTTGTGAATACCTCTTAAGTGGGACTTTTAGGGCAATTTTAAAATGAAAAAATATATATATTCAAAAAAAGTTTATTGGTACAAAATTTTGCACCAATAAACTTTTTTGAATATATATTTTTTCATTTTCAAATTGCCTTAAAAATCCCACTTAAGAGGTATTCACAATTTTCATATATACAGGAATGATGGCAATTTACATGTCAAGCTGCATGAGGCTTTAAACTTTTTTGTTTCTAAATGGTATCCGGCAGCCGTTAATATTTGTTCAAAGATCAAAGAGTTTTTTGAAAACAAAGTGGTTTCCTCTATAATGTTTTTAATCACCTAGTGTTGGAAAGCACAGAATTGAAGATAGGAATGAGTGGGTGGCCACACCAAGTTGTCTTCCTTTATCATTTGTACGTTTCAAGCTGTAATCCTGCAAGTACATAATAGGCACTGCCAACCTCATTAGTACCAGATAAAACAGCTGACTAGAGAGCATCTGCAGTACTTTTTAGAACATTTATTTAATAGAAATATTATAAGAATTGGCTGTAGGAACTGTGATCCAGATTTGGAGATAGAAATAACCAGTGAGCAAACACAGGTCAGCAGAAGTTAGGCTGGCCATAGACAAGACAGTTTTTTTGCAGGTAAAAAAATGAACATTATTATTTTTTTTTTCTTTTACTAAGAGCCTGCAAAGCATTGCACCAGCGATCAACAGATCTCGGGTGCAATGCAGGGCTCTTACAGACTGTCAGTGTAAGCTGTCTGCTCTAACCTTCTATGGGTAGGCAGTTACCCATTGACAGGAAGAAACAATGAACTACCTAGAGCACTCAACAGTACATTGGAAGTTCATTGAGAGCTACAAGCCAACCTCTGCAAAGGCTGACAGTACTTGTTGTTTCCACAATCACAGAACTCTGTGAATGAATGATGCAGCCGAGTGGACAGAGACCCACACGAGTTTGTTTAAAAATTGTGCCAGCGAATGTGGGGAGAAGATCCCCCACTTGCTGTCACAATGGGGGACCAAGGGCTGCTGCAACAGTAACATGTTACACCCTGAATATGGGTATAACATGTAACATTTTACAAAAGATGAACTTATCCATAGTTACATAGTTAGTCAGGTTGAAAAAAAGACACAAGTCCATCAAGTTCAACCAAGATTGAAGGATTATCCTTTAAAAAGGAGGCTTTTTTTTTTTTTTATTGCCCATCCATACTTGCCTAGGTGGATGCAGTACTGCCTCTTCACTGAGAACCGAGCCACCGAACACCGCCAATGGCTCAGTTCTCTCACCTTCCAGAGTGGAGTGCTGCTTGACTGTCAATCAGCAGCTCTCCTGCTCTGCTCCTCCACGCTCACTGGAGCAATGAGCTGTGGAGGGGCGGGGAGCGGCTGATGAGACTGCCATCAGTCCAGGAACCTGGCACATCCAGACTTCGGAAGTTGGGGATGACGGGGAGCCTGGACTGATCCTGGTGACGTCAGAAGAAAGTGGACTTCAGGCCGCTCTCTGCAGAAAACATTCAATTCATTTTGTACTCCTGTGACCCAGAAGAAAAGCCCAGCCAAATGAGCTCAGGCTGGACTTCTCCTTTAATACAGCTTCAAGAGGAGTTCCAGTCAAAAAAAAAAAAATTAAAAGTCAGCAGCTACAAATACTGCAGCTGCTGACTTTTAATCGGACACTTACCTGTCCCTGGGTCCAGCGATGCGGGGGATCGAAGCCCCGCTCGTCTCCCCCTCTGTTCGGCGGCGCCGGCATTGCAACTGTGGGTGCCGGGCTGTGGCTTCACAGCCTGGCACCCACTGCGCATGTGCGAGCAGCGCTGAGCGCCGTGATTGGCCGCTCAGTCACCTGGGACCTGTAATGGGTCCCAGATGATTGACAGGAGGGAGGGAGCTGAGCCCTTCCTGTGCCGAGGGGAAAGTGATGTCACCAGCCCAGGCACTGAAAGATGCAGACTACGAGGGACCCCCTAGCAACAGGCATTTAGAGGTGAGTAAAAAAAAAAAAAATATCCAAATTTTTTTTGTATTTTTTTTTTAGGATTTTTCATGTAGTTTTTTTTTTTTTGGGTGGAACCCCACTTTCAGTTAAACATCCATCAGTTCATCGGACTTTCCAACATATACCGCATCGCATTTCTGGGTTGTGTGCCTATAATATCAAAAAATATTTGTCTGAAAACTTGTATGGAAAAAAGGAATGCACTGTCACAATGCTCTCTACATTCAATCTCAGTACCATTTGTTACCTTAAGTGGTACAACGGAAGTCAAGTTTGCTGCATGGTCAATAAGCACATTTAATAACACGCTTAAACTGGTACAACTGGCAGCAAAACTAGGCAGGATCAGCTGCCACATGTGGAAGAGAAGTGGAACATAGCTCAACTGGCACAGGTGGTGAATCAGTTAACAAAAAAAAAAAAAGATCTGGATCAGCTTGTATAGGTTGAGGCGACAAGAAAGGTCTACGGCAATATATGCTGGCAAAGCTATAAGCCAGTCTGAAGATAGGTAAAATGGCATGGGTGGAAGCAGCCCTTTATACAGCTAGCATAAATGGGAGTAAACTAGGTGCTAAATAAGGCAGGCGAAAACAGGCAGCGCTTATTTTTGGATGAGATGATGCTTGGAATCAGATTATGAACAGAATACTTTGACATAGGTCAAATTCCGAACAAATTTTCTTTAAATCATGAATATAAAATGTTCTTTCTAATTTCACACCATTAGTGGGCCGCAGCAACAGCCGAATTTAAGTGATCGGGCATGCTGGAAATTTTTTGAAAAATAATGAATTTCTAATCAATGATGGGAGAAGTGTGCAAGAAATATAATTCAAAGAGAAATGTGCATGATCTGTGACCTGGAAAGAAAAGAAAATTCTTGGCCACAAAATTACTTTTCTGCAGCAACATGAGGTGAAGGATTGGTTGGTTGAATTTCAAAATCAATAGGCGCCATCGGATTACAAAAAAGCATGAAATTTCAGTTTTTCAAATGAATATTTGTTTGGAATTTGACCCATGTATGGCCTGCAGAAGGTAGAAGCGCTCAGGGCTAATCAGAGCCCAGCTTGAGCAGCAGACAGGTACTTAACAGAGGCCATCCGGGCAGCAGACAAGTGACCAGCAGAACTCAACAGGGCAGCAGGGAAGATTTTAGCTATGGCAAGCTGGACCGTGAACAGGGCATCAGTAAAAGCAACAGGTCTGAACATGTTTAGTTCAGGTAGTATTGAACATTTTGGCAGAAGAAACAACTGGCAGAATTTTGATCTTAGATGTAAGCTGCATAGCAGATGTGGCATTTGCAACATCAATAGATTTAGACTTTCAATAATGTGCAATGGAGGCCTTCTGGAGGCCAATGCCAGGGCACAGTAAGTTGGCAAGCCTGATCTCAGCAGAGCAGTCTGATGTATAGGATTATCTAAAGGCAAGGAAAATGATCAAGGTCCCCATTTGGCAGACTGTGCAGAAGTTTGAAGTTAGGTTGAACTAAAAGTGGTGGGAGGTAAAGGCTGGGCATGAGCAAGAGATGAGCAATGTAAAAGGGCTGGGTATGTGTGGAAAAATGAAAAAAAAAAAAAAAGTTTACTTTGGGTTAGGATTTACAAACAGGAATCTTGCTGACTAATAACAGATGCTGAAAAAAAATAAATCTGAAAGAATCTGTTCAGAAGAATTTACATAAATCAATCCAGTCATTCAGTAAAAACTCCAGAGGGTCCACTAGAAAGTATGCCTCGTCATCCACAGTATCTTTAGTCCAGGACTTGATTTTACCACCTAGCAAAAATAAAACTACTACACCTATATTTGTCATGTGCTATAGCAAATTTAAATCCTTTCTGCATTTCCAACAAACTTGCAGATGTTTTGGCTCAGTACAATTTTTGAAAGCCCTGTGATATTTGGTCAGACTGGAATAGATGCGCTTAGTCTTCTTTCATGTGGATTCTTCTCTGACAGGTAGAATGGCAGCTAGTCTGGTGTGTGCCTGGGTGGGGTGGTAACCCTGACTTTAGGAATTATCCCTAGGCTACTTATACACTGTAGCCATGCCACGTTAGCAGTAAAGCGCCGCTAGTTTTAGCGGCGCTTTATTGTTGTTTTAGCAGCGCTTTTCGGCCGCTAGCGGCCGGAGTAGAGGGTTAAAGCGGTTGTGCTGCGGAAGCGTTTTGCAGACACTTTGGCAGCACTGCCCATTCATTTCAATGGGCAGAGCGTTTTGGGAGTGGTGTATACACCGCTCCCAACCCGCCCCAAAGATGCTGCTTGCAGGACTTTTCAGAACGTCCTGCAAGCGCACCGCCCCAGTGTGAAAAGTCACATTGACATGAATGGGGAGGCGGTTTTCAGGCGTTAAAGGCTATTTCTAGCCTGAAAACCGCCTCAGTGTGAAAGAAGCCTTAAAGTGATTGCAAAGGTTTACATTTTATTTTTTAAAAACAACAAACATCACACTTAACCTGTACTGTGCAGCTCCAATCCTGCTCTTCTTGGCTACCACACCAGCTCCCCCCCCCCCGCCCCCAAGTCGCCTGCTATGGGGGCACTTGCGCATGCTTGCCCGCTCATGAGCCCTGCTGTGTGTGTCCATAAAACACACAGAACGGGATTCCCCCAGCTTCCTATTCAAACCTGCGGGAGTGTCTGAGCCAATGAGGAGGGCCTCTGTTCTTATGCATGCTAGATCGAGAAAGTAATAATTATTGTAATAGTTACTGCATTATTAATTGCATTTTTAAATGCAAACAATGTAAGTACCTGAATTTGACTTGATGTCAGTCTTTTGCTGTCTATCATGCATTCTGTACAGCAGGTCAACAGCAACAGCACAAGGAGCCAGTCAGCTTTGCGGAAGTACAAGGAGTCATGCCAATAGGAGGAATTAGCAGAATAGCAGAGAGATGACCTTGTCATACTGTTGCTTCTCCTTTCACTGTCCAATTACAGGGCAGTTGGGGGACCGGTAAGTGAAATTGTAGCAGGGAAAGGTCAAGCTTCCACCCTGCTAGACAGGGCCATGCTGTGGGGAAGAGCTAAATCTCAGGATTTAATGGGGAGAAATACAAACCCTCTGGCAGGTAAAACAGTTCTCATGTGCTGTAGGTGTTTATTACATGTTTTTAGCAGTTTGCCTGGAGTTGAGCCTTAAAATGTGATGTAGGATTGTAAAAAAAGTCACTAGTACAATAACAGAGCAACCTATTTCTCTATGGACCCCTTCACAAAGGCTAAAAAAAAAAATGGTACACTTTCTTTTACAAGATTATTCCATGAAAATGCACAATTTAATGTAGTCAGATGACATTCCCTGTAAACAGCATAAGTTCAGGGGAGACAAAAACTATTAGCTGAAAAAATCAAAATGTTTAATTGTATTTTTCTCTATTATCAACCAGCTGTGACTTCAGATATGACAGTGTACGAACACTGGCTGTCAATCATATAAATGGGTTTCTAATGACAGAAAAATCCAGCACGATTTGTGGCAGCCCGGCTGGCAGCTTCAAATAGTACATGTTCTGTCATATTCCCTGGGCTGGGGGCACTCAGTTCATCCAGAGGGGCCCGGGAGAGACTGTAGATAGAGAGCCTTTTTTTTTTTTTTGGCGCCGGGGCGGATTTATCCAACAACTGGTGCCACATTAAAATCCCGGCTCCCAGTCCCTGCTGCCGGCGGAGTGCTATTGGCTTCCACAGTGGCAGAAGAACAGTGGCAGGCTGGCAGAGATCAGTGCAGCAGGCAGCGGCAGAGAAGTCCATGTCCATCCACCTCTTCATCTGTGACACACAGACCTAGCAGTCAGCACATGAAGTGATACTGCAGAGAAGTCCCAGAAAAAGTACAAGTACATGCACACACATTTCCCCCATGCCACTCCCCCATGCCCTGGATGTTGCGTATGATGCAGGGAAATGTGATTATCATCATGATAGGCACACAGTAGATGTACTTTGAGCCACAGCACCTGTACAGTGCGATTATCATGATGATAATCATTGAAAGACAGTAAAATGCATCCTTAATGCTGGTACACGCAGGCACAGGTGTTCAACTCAGTGGGCTGAATAAAAAAAAAACTGGAGGAGCTTGCTGTACTAACTATGCAAGTTTAGTACAGCTATCTCCCCACTGAGCTATTGTGTTTTGACAGGGGGACTTCTCCCCACACCAGAACACAGTGTTCAACGCTCGCAGCCATCGGCACAAAGTACTGATTGGATGCCGATCGACTGCTGTTTTTTTTCAACAGAAGCCGGACATTAGGGCGGCTTCTGTTGGTCAGGCTGCTGTACAAACTGGCCGAATGGCTGAAAGTTTCTGTTGAACCGGCCGATATTCGGCCCATGTGTACCAACCTTTATGCCTCCATCATACAGGGCGAACTCAATTTTGCTCAACGGGGGATCTGTCCACTGATCCCTTTCTGAGCAGAACTGGGAGATGACAGGCCCGTGTCCGCTCTGCACAAACTGATTAGGCCCACCCTGCTCTATGGATGGTCAGGTGTAAATGGACGACTCCTCTGTCTACATCTGACTGCCCTCCGATCCTCCTAAATGGAAGAGATAAATATCCTTTGAAGACAAAGATGCATTTTTTTTAGACAGGCATGGGGGCCCCATTAGGTAGGCTGTACAGGGATTTCTAACAGCAGCCCTGACTGCAGAACACAATACCAAAGCTTAATACTTCTTGTCTCCATAATCTCAAAATCTTCCTGCAATAGCTGAAGAAATTGGTTTGTTCAAAACTGTCATATTCTATAAATGACACCTAAAATATAAAACCAGAATGCCATACCAATCAGATAATTAACATCAAAGATATAATATGCAATTCCACCACTACTTTTACCCTTTTTGCAATAGTCAGATCTTGTGTGCAGCCTAAAGAGAAATTCTCATGCAAAACTATAGAGTAATTAAAATGAAAACAAGCCTTGCTAAACTTATCTCTACAATCAGTGGAGCAGTTTATCTGTGGTTATATGCTGGCAATGATGAGAAAGTTCTCATAAAGCAGAATTACTGATCTTTGCAAGTGCATCTCTATTCGATACAACAAATTCTGGACATAAATAAAAGGAGCCACTAAAATCTGCAGTCTAATATTGCAACTAATACTCTAACAAAAATAGCAAGTGTATGAAAAAAAATTATCTAATGAACAAACAAAAGCAGAAGACACAGTAAGTTGTTAAATTCTCACACAAAACTTAGTTTCGCTTCATAGTGCTATTGGAATTAGGCTGGGTTCACATCTCTCCGCTTCCGCTGGCATGCATTGTTCCTAGTGTTTTGTTTGTTCTTACCCACTGCAAATGAGGCTAGCCATTTAGGATACAATATTCTCTAGTGATGCTATTGATCGATTTCTTAGAAGATATAACATAGCTGCGATGAAAAACTAGAGTTAGACTTACTTACTCTGTTTCTAGGAGTCGTCCAGGACAGCACTAGCACTAGAGAGATAGGCTCCACCTCCGGAGGCAGGAAACACAACATTCAGATCCATAAAGAGCGGCTTCCCAATCTTTAACCGAGAACTTCCCCGGCTTCCAACGGCTTCTGAAACAAAAACACTCGTCCAAAGTTATAACAGCATATAGGGAGGGAATCCCTGCTGTCCTGGACGACTCCTAGAAACAGAGTTACTGGCAAGTCTAACTCTAGTTTTCTCTAGTATGTCCAGGACAGCACTGGAGAGGATCAAAGAGAACTTACCAGATTAGTGGGGGACTACCGCGTGGAGACCTTTTTTCCCAAACGCTCGGTCTTGCGCTGAGATAAGGTCCAATCTATAATGTTTCATGAAAGTCGAGTAGTTTGACCATCTTGCTGCTTAACAGATTTGTTATGGTGTCGCTCCAGCTCTCTCCGCCCAAGAAGCCGATGGTACCCGTGTGGAGTGAGCCACAGGGAAAATCTTGTAAGCTTCCACAATAGCTTGCTTAATCCACCTTGCAATTGTGCCTTTCGAAACTTGGAACCCCAATTTTTTTTTCCCGGAATGCAAAATGAACAGAGCATTGGATTTTCGAATGATTTTCGACAATTCCAGATAATGTAAGACACAGGCTCTCACATCCAGTTGGTGGAATTGTTTCCTTTGGATTGGTTGGAGACCCACAGAAAGAAGGCAAAACTATTTCCTGAGTCCTGTGGAATTTTGACACCACTTTAGGCAAAAACCCTGGGTCTGTACGCAATACCAATCTGTCTTCAAAAATTTGCAGGAAAGGCTCCTTAATGGAAAGTGCCTGCAGCTCGCTAATGCGTCTAGCTGTGGATATGGCCACTAAAAAGACATTTTTGAGCGTGGTCCATTTTAAGGACAGCTCTTCCTTTTGCGACTATTTTATCCAACCTTGCAATACTGTCAATAGGTCCCATTTTGGCAAAATTTTGAACGGAACGGGTCTAATCCTAGCTAACCTCTTAAAGAACCTGCTAACTAGCGGGTCTAACGCCAGGGGTTGCTCCAAAGAAAAAAAAAAAAAAACAGACAAGGCTGATACCTGCACTTTTAATATACTAATGGCCAGTCCTTGATCTGCACCGTCTTGTAAAAACTCCAAGACGGCTGGAATACCCGCAGACACCTTCTTGGTATCTAACCACGAACAGAAAACTTTCCAAAATGTAAAATAAATTGCTTGGGTTACCTTCTTTCCACTAGAAAGAATTGTGTTTACCACCCTGTCCGAGAGCCCCTTAGACTTCAGGAGACTTTCTTCAGACACCAAGCTGACAATTTCAGGGTCTGTATTTTTGGTAATAGAACTGGGCCCTGGGACAGCAGATCCTTCCTCTTGGGCAGCAGGAGGGAGTCCCCTCTGTCAGGCCTAACAACGTGGAAAATCACGGCCTCTTCAGCCAATACGGGACCACTAGGATCATTGTGGTGCGCTCTTGAATAAACTTCCTCAGGGCCAGAGGAATAGGTTTGAACGGAGGGAAGGCGTAGCAAATGCAAAACGCCCACTTCTGGGCCAAGGCGTGTATCCCCTTGGCCCCTACTCCTCTTTCCAGCGAGAAGTGCACTGGAACCTTGGCATTTGATGGAGAACAAATCCACCTCTGGAAGGCCCCATTTCTCTACCACTAGCTGGAAGATTTCCCCGTTTAGTGACCATTCTGACTCGTACACTTGGTGTCAGCTCAGAAAGTCTGCCAGATGATTGTCCATTCCCTTCAGATGGACTGCGGATATTGACTTCAGGTTCCCCTCGGCCCAAGAAAAGATGGCGTTTGCTAGTCTGATTAAGGACGGACACCTTGTTCCCCCTTGTTTGTTTAAATAAAAGACTGCTACCACACTGTCCGAGGTGACTTTCCAGCTCTCTGGCAAATGCCCTTAGCGCTTCCTAGACTGCTTGCAACTACCTCCAGTTGGCTGATCTTTGGGACTGTGCTTTCTCCCAGCGCCCTTGGGCTACTCTTGACCCCCCTGCACAAGGTTCTCTTCGTCCCTCCACCACCAGAGAGACCGCTTAGTCTTTGGAGATAGGCGGAAGGTCATGTCCAGCGATACCTGCGCTCCGTCCCAGCTGTTCAGGATATTGAAAAAGGGGAAACACAGGAAGCGCCATCTGAGTGTAGTATGTTTAATACAGTTTATTAGCAAGGTAAGTAATGCACTTACAAGAAACAAGTTAAAAACAGACTCATCTGTATGGGGTGGTGTTAAAAGTGTAGTCCAGCATCCGAGACGAGTGTCCACGGGTATGGCAGATGTGTAGAGGAGCGGCAATCCGTCCTGTGGTCACCAGGAAGTCGGCCTGGGCCGCCGTGGAACGCAAGGAGATCACATCACCGGAAGCAGAGGGGACACGAAGGGAAGAGCGGCTGGGTAAACGAGGCTATGTGCTCGGAGTATCAGCTCCTCCCTTTACAGGCCTGTAGAAGGAGCTGATGCTCTGAGCACGTAGCCTCACTTACCCAGCAATTCTTCCCTTGGTGTCTCTCTGCTTCCGTTGACGCTATCTCCTTGCGTTCCATGGCGGCCCAGGCCGACTACCTGGTGGCCACAGGACGGATTGCGGCTCCTCTACACATCTACCATACCCGTGGACGCTCGTCTCAGATGCCAGACTACACCTACAACACCACCCCATACAGATGAGCCAGTTTTTAACTTTTTTCTTGCAAGTGCATTACTTACCTTGCTAATAAACTATTTAACATACCACACTCAGGTGGCGCTTCCTGTGTTCCCCCTTTTTCAATCTGTTTACAGAGCTGGCTTTTCTCTGAGGACAGCTGCCGCCTGTCATCTCACTCTAAGAACTGTTGCTTTATGTACTGATAAGCTCTTACTGTTCACATACTGCCTGTTTTATTTTTACATATACACAAGTTTTTGCGCTTACAGTTTTTTTCTTTGTCATTATTGTTTAGGATATTGGTCTGGAGACACCTGAAATGGGCCCTTGCTCATGGTACTGCAGGGATTGTTGCTGCCAGGAGACCCAAACCCGACATAGCTGAACGGATGGAAACTGCCAGATTATTCTGAAAAAGGCTGCTGTCGCCTTCACCTTTTCTACTTTCTCCTCCATGGGATAGATCTTCTGTGTCACTGAGTTCACCAAGAACCCAAAGTACTGTAAGACCTGTGTTGGGGGTAAGGTTCGACTTCTCCCTGTTTATCAGCCACCCCAGCTATTTCAGAAAGGAAATGGCCACCACAGATCTCCTTGTAATTGGAGCGCGGAGGGTGCAAAGAATAAAAGGTCGTCTAAGTATGGGATGACCGATATTCCTTTCAGTCTTTTTTTGGAAAAATCCTGGGGGATGAGGACAGGCCGAATGACAGGGCCCTGAATTGAAAATGTCGGACCTGCTTTCCCCACTTGATTGCCACCCTTTAAAATTTTTGAGCTTTTTCGTGGATCGTGAAGTGTAAATAGGCGTCCCTCAGATCGAGGGAGGCCATGAAGCAATCCGGGGGAAGAATTGACTTCACCATAAAGATTGTTTCCATTTTTCCAAATTTCTTGTCAGTCACCCATTTGTTCGGTGACTTCAAGTTCAATATTAGGCGGAATTTGCCAGACGGTTTCCTTACTATGAAAACGTGAGAGTAGAAACCGTGGTTTATTTCTCGCTGTGGCACTGAAATAAGAACCCGCTGGTCTACCAAGTCACCAATCTGTGACAACAAGGCTGTCGTCTTCTGAGGATCCCTGGGAGGCGTGGTTACGGACGTCCTTGCAGGCGGAGTGTCCTTGAACTGGATTTGATAGCCTTCCCTGATTATCCTCAGTATAAATGCATTTGGGGTAGCCTTTTTCCATTGTGGGAGGAACTGCCCCAATCTCCTCCACACTGTTTCTTAGAGGTTGACCCTTTAGGGGTCTGTCCCTGTGATGGCCCTTGTCTTTGGGGGCAAAAAACACGTTTCCCCGGGGCTTTCTTACTTTTGATAGGAAAAGCCTTTTTCTTGTCGGCAGTACGGTCTAGAACTTTTTCTAGATCTTGCCCAAACAAGATGTCTCTTTAAATTGGGATACCACACAGCCTTACTTTTGAGGCCGGGTCCCCCGATGCGGATTTTAACCATAAAGCCCTGTGAGAGGAATTTACTAGGGCAGCGGTCTTTGCCGATAGCTTGACTGACTCTGCAGACGCGTCTGCCATATAGTCTGCTGCCTTGGGCAGCATGGGAAGGAAATCAAGAATTTCCTTCCTGGAGGTCTCACTTTCCAAATAGCCTTGTAACTGGTCCAACCAGACCTCCAAATTATGAGCCACTATTGTTGTAGCCATTGCTGGTTTTAAATTTGTCATGGCTACTTACCATGACCTTTTCAGCAGTACCTCCATCCTTTTGTCCATAGGTTCCCTAAGGACACCCATGTCCTCAAAGGCAAGGTCCGTTGATTTGGTGCACTGGGAAAAGCCTGTGTCCACTTTGGGCACTTTGTTCCAAATACAAGCAGAATCCTCACTGAAGAGGAATCTCCTCTTCAGATTTTTAGAAAAAAATAATTTTTTCTCCGGTTCCACCCACTCTTTTTTGATAGAGTCTGCCAGTGCGCTGTGTACCGGAAATACCATTTTGGTTTTCTTTCAGGGTCTGATACATCTGGTCTTGTAGGGACAAGGAGGTCTGCTTTTCTTTGATATCTAGCGTCTCGTAGATCACCCCCAATAAGGCATCCACCTCCTCGAGTGAAAGCCTATATCTGGGTGAACTTATCCGTTGGCTCGGAATATCTTTGGATGATGCTGTCTCACTTAGCTCACCCGAAGGATCCAATCCCTCTACCCCTGATTCGTCACCCTCCTCTGGGGCTGAAGTGGGGGGGAAGTGCGGCTGGTTGTTTTGGGGTTTTAAGGTTTGACAGCATCGACTTTATGGCCTTAATTTCTTTCTGAACGCCAGAAATCAATTCTTTGCATTCTCCCGTTGCCTCCTTGTAAACCAATTTATCAATACAGGGTTTACAAAGGGGCTTGTTCCACCCTTCTTTAAATTTGTTCATACATACGGACACCTCATACATACGGACAACTCTTCTTCCCCCCTGACCTCTCCGATTCTTTTGGGCTGAGCCTGAGACAAGAGAAGGAGAGAAGAGAAGGGAGGCAAAGGAAAAGAAAAAAACAAAGAAAGGCTGCTGTCAAAAAACTAGGGCTGAAACAATTAATCGATAATGAAAATCGTTGTCAACGATTTTCATTATCGATTAGTTGGTCCGCACCTTCCTCCCTGCCAGTCTATTAGAATCCTCCTGTGTACAAGGCAGCTGCGCCGCTGTATTCTCATGAAAATATGGCGGCGCTCATGTGACCAGGCACGTCCGCGCCTCTCCTCCTCGCTGACGTCAGCTCCCCCCTGATATTCTCAGCCCCGCCCGCTGCTGCCCTGAGGGAATAGACAGAGAGAGCTGCACCTGTGTGAATTGATAAGGTAGCGGCTAATGACTATACAATACTCAGTACAGTACATTAATTTCTGCGATGACAAGTGCCCCATGTTCCTAAGTATTTTTTGGGTGGGGTGCCCCATCATTGGTGTTGAGGGGGGGGGGGGGGAATAGTGCCCCATTATTGGTGTTCCGGAGGGGGTGGGGGGGGGAAATAGTGCCCCATCATTGGTGTTCTGGGGGGGAATAGTTCCGCCGGACTCACACTTGGATACCATAGAATCCGGCCAGAAGACCACCGTGAGCCCCGTACAGGGAATGCCAGACTATCCTGGAGAAGGACGCCGGTACCCGCTCCTCCGCAGCCTGACCTTATCCTTATCAGTTACTTGCAGACCTCCTTCCCCCTCTCCCTTAGGCAGCCCCTAGGCTCAGGGGAAGGAGAGCTCCCATCAAGCCTTCTCCTCCGGTGGAGGAAACACAAAGACTGAGGAAGAGGGACGGAAGCCGCCCTTTATGGGTCTGAAGGCTGTGTTTCCTGCCTCTGGAGGTGGAGCCTATCCCTCTAGTGCTATCCTAAACAGACTAGAGAAAATCTTTTTATAGGACCATATCTGTGTGCAGAGCATATGTCATCACATAAAGTCCATTCCCAGCACAAGAATCCTTCATAAACAATGGATTTGACACTATTACTTTGTCAGGGACATTTTTTTTTATTTTGGTAGTCAATGTTGAAAACATCACTATGCACAAGAAAACAAAAGGCGTCTACAAAATACTCTGATGGGGGAATTGGCGCTGTTCAAGAAATATATGTGTACAAGTGTGTATAAAATAGGGAGTGTGTGTGTGAAAATACACCAAAAATTAAATAAAAGCCTTGAAGGTGCTAAGAAAAAAATGTGTATATCAAATGAACTGTGGTACACGAAAAATCAAAATAAATTAAACATCAATTGACATATACTGAAAATTAGGATCTCAACCACTGTAAAAGTCCCAAAAAAGTGGTAATCAATATAAACAGTGTTACACAGTGTATCGGATGGCATCTGTTGATGCTCTCAACCAATATATAAAAAATGACGAAAAAAAAAATAAAAATCCCAAATAGTGATAGTAGGTGTATGAGTAAAAAGCAAAAAAATTGTGAATAATGAAAAAAACTAGTACAGTGTCCTATAAATGTGACAAAAGTCTGCAACAAAGTAGTAATGTGTTCATCCAAATAATCCAACAAAGATCTTGGTATAATGCTGTGACAAGTGTTCCCCGTCTTCTGTTGTACCTCCAATCGTGCCCTCACTCACCAGAGCGCCCAACCCCTGCAGGGGTAATAGGCATGTAGATGTGGATCCAGTAGTGATGTTGCTTGGCGATCGATGTTCCTCTCAGCGGTGTCCTTCTCTCCTTTCCCAATATGCCACTGATGTCCTCTTAATAATCCCCACCGAAATATATCAGAGGGTCCTGCAGGATGAATCCATGTAGCAATCTGCAAGATTTTGCTTTTCCATTCGTCTCCTTAGTCCTGGGCACGTCTTCTTCAGTCAAGGTGAGAAGATGTGCCCAGGGCTAGGGAGACTAATGGAAAAGCAAAATCTTGCAGATTGCTATGTGTCTGAAGAACATGGATTCATCTGCAGGACCCTCTGATATATTTCGGTGGGGATTATTAAGAGGACATCAGTGGCATATTGGGAAAGGAGAGAAGGACACCGCTGAGAGGAACATCGATCGTCAAGGAATATCACTACTGGATCCACATCTACATGCCTATTACCCCTGCAGGGGTTGGGCGCTCTGGTGAGTGAGGGCACGAGTGGGGGTACAACAGAAGACGGGGAACACTTGTCACAACATTATACCAAGATCTTGATTGGATTATTTGGATGAACACATTAATACTTCGTTGCAGACTTTTGTCACATTTATAGGATACTGTACCAGTTTTTTTCATTATTCACATTTTTTTTGCTTTTTACTCATACACCTACTATCACTATTTGGGATTTTTTTTTTCTTTGTCATTTTTTATATATTGGTTGAGAGCATCAACAGATGCCATCCAATACACTGTGTAACACTGTTTATATTGATTACCACTTTTTTGGGACTTTTACAGTGGTTGAGATCTTAATTTTCAGTATGTGTCAATTGATGTTTAATTTATTTTGATTTTTCGTGTATCACAGTTCATTTGATATACACATTTTTTTCTTAGCACCTTATAGGATATTATTTAATTTTTGGTGTATTTTCAGGCACACACACACTCCCTATTTTATACACACTTGTACACATATTTCTTGAACAGCGCCAATTCCCCCCCATCAGAGTATTTTGTTTTTTGGATTTCACTTTGGTGATCTTAATTTTTGGGGGGCTGCAGTTCCTTTTCCTCTGTCCTAAGCGCGGAATAATTGATTTTCAAAAGGTGTCTACAATATGCTTTTTCCCTCCTATACATCAGTGTAGTAGAGTTGGCAGACATTTGTGTTGTCTTTCTTTGTGACGTACATCTTCTGGGTTTTATTGGCCAGGCCAGTGTACAGTCATGTCCCCTATTTGATAGGGATATTTATTACATGTGGATAGATATCATCATTTATATGGTCTCACAATGCGCGGCTTTTTCTTCTGAAAAGAAGCAGTGTACAGTCATAGTAATACTTTAGTTTTACATTTGGTGGCAAGCAAAGTTTAACCTAAAGTGTATCTAAACCCAAAAACAAATGACTGCATGGCACATGGACGGCTGGGTCCTACCTCCGATATTCCTCCAATTTTCATAAAATTTGCTGATTTGGCTCTACACCACTGTGAAGACCTCATCAACTATGATGACCTTCCCATGGGTGTCTTGCTCCTCCATATCCACCTCCCTCCTTCCAACCCCCCCCCCCCTTTTTTTTTCTCTCTCCCTTCCCTCTCTTTGATCTGCTCTCGCTTCTTTTTTCTCTTCTTTCTTATAACTATCAATATTTGCCGGATGCAAGGTCATCTCTGAATGGCCTGGGTGACACCTGAATTTACACTCATGTTCTTATACGAATGCCATACCTTTGGTTAGTTACTTTCCAAGCCTTCGGCTGGCTCTGGTATAGTACTAGACATCTGATTTTTGTGGCATGCTAGTCTCATGTCGAAAGTGAAGAGGTTACTAACAATACGAGAATTTTCGCTTGACAGAATACAACGTCAGAAGTGACGTAACATGTTGAATAGTTTTGTATGTATTCTTTCATTTCTGAGCATGCGTAGTCTTGCTCTTATGATTTTTTTCATACGAAAACCATGCTAATGAAACTAAAATCAGATGGCGAATTTTATAGTCTGCACATCCAGCTTTTGTCTGACGAAAAAGGGAAATTGGCTGTCGAAAGCAACGTACTAGTGGTAAGATTTGCGGACGTCGTACCACAATTGACGTCCGAAAATCAAAGGGTGTGTACGGGCCTTTAGATGTAATGGCTGCATTAGATGTGTTTTTTTTTCATTTGGTGATTTAGCCAGTAAGTCTGTTATGTAATTCCTTCCTTTACCAGACCAAGCTGTCCAGTAAAAGCGTTGGTTGGAGAGTTGAAACAAACCATTTACCACTGACAAGCGTGCTTATTTATGTAAAACCTTTAACCCAAAAGGTAAAAAAAAGGCAAATTGTTTAATTGCTTGTTAGTTGGAGTTTGAGCGATCCCCCGCTGAGCAAAGCGGAGCGCGTACACGGACACGTCCATGTGAAAGGGCCCTAAGGGAAAAAAGCCTAAAACAAAAACTAAAGCAGACACATCTAAGGATTGGTAAGATCAGGGCTTTTTTTCAGCTGGAACTTCGTGGAACTCAGTTCCACCACCTTTGGTTTAGGCCCTCTGCTCCCTGCTCATCACTATCACTTGTAAACACAGAAGTCCGGCTTCTGTGGTTACAAATGACAGCTTGACTCTCAACGGCTCCCGTAGCTGAATGGCCCCCACTGATTACAGGATGGGGACAAGGGAGATGCGGGTGCCTGGGGTGCAATGAGGATGCCGACACCCCCAATGAATGATCTCCCTGCAAGTGAGAGAGGTGGAGCCACCTACAGTGTGTGGGGAGGTACTAGAACTGGCTGAGTGCTTCAACTTAATACAACAACAAAAGTAAGGTGGAAGATGGTGGAGCTTTTAAGAAAGGGGGGGATAATATGGGGGCAGTAGAGGGGGTTGCATGCAGAGGTCAGAGCTGAAGAGGGGTGAAAGCGAGATGTGGACGGGGAATGCAGAGGTTAGCAGCTGTGGAAGAAGGATGAATCCTTCACTCTGTGTGTAGCGCACCCCTGAACTCTGCACTCTGTATGCAGAGCAACCTTGAACTCTGTACTCTGTAACCCCCCCCCCCCAACTCTGCATGTAATGCACTCCTGTATTGAATACCCCTTTAAGACCCTCCCACTGTTAATAAAATTTGGTCACACCCACTATTTGATGCAGTTTGGAGGGTGTGTGTGTGGGGGGAGTGGCTCGTGGTTGAGTTCCTGCACCTGTTTTCTGAGAAAAAAAGCCCTGGGTAAGATGCAATAAATCTAGCTTTTGGGTTTAGATATGCCCTAATAAATATATTCAACAGTCATTCGCTTTAAATTCACGGCGGTAGACGTGCCCAAATTCTTTAAGAGATCACTTTTGGTGATGTGCATAGAAAAATCTGTAGCTTGTATTTACCAGAATGTATTCAATCTCTGCATAAAAGGAGTAATAAACGATTTAGGATCATTTTAATTTTTACTGTTAAAAAAAAAAAAAAAAAAAAGAGAGAAACACGCATGAAGACATCACATATTTAGCAACAGGGGGATCTAACTCTGGGTTGCAAGCATTAAAGGTGTTCATATTGTGCAACAAAGATGGTACAATTTCCACAACAACTTTGTAGTTTAAGAGCTAGACCAGACACACCTTTGATGTGCATGAGATAGGTTTCCTTTGCACAGAACTGTCTACGTTCAGAGTATTCACCTCAAAAAAAAAATCAAAGATGTTTTGCACTCTGATACTTTTTTCACTTTCAAATAGTATTGTAACTAAATGTAAAACTCCACTTAACAGACTGAGGTAAACACCTGCAGCTCTTACCAAACTAAAACTACAAGTATAGTCTGCCATAAGCCTAGAATCACAACGTGCGAGTTAAAACACAATTTTTTTTTTGTCCTTGAAAGGCAAAGAATGAGACTACCCCGCCCCCCTTGTATGACACAACTGTGAGACAAGGTCCGCCCTACAGCAGTATATATATATATATATATATATATATATATATATATATATATATATATATATATATCTATCACACACACAGTATCTCACAAAAGTAAGTAGACCCCTCCCATTTTTGTAAATATTTTATTATACCTTTTCATGTGACAACACTGAAGAAATGACAATTTGCTACAATGTAAAGTAGTGAGTGTACAGCTTGTATAACAGTGTAAATTTGCTGTCACCACAAAATAACTCAACACACAGCCATTAATGTCTAAACCGCTGGCAACAAATGTACGTACACCCCTAAGTGAAAATGTCCAAATTGGGCCCAATTAGCCACTTCCCTCCCCGATGTCATGTGACTCGTTAGTGTTACAAGGTCTCAGGTGTGAATATGGAGCAGGTGTGTTAAATCTGGTGTTATCGCTCTCACTCTCTCATACTGGTTCACTGGAAGTTCAACATCGCACCTCATGGCAAAGAGCTCTCTAAGGATCTAAAAAAAAAAAAAAAAAAGATTGTTGCCCTAAATAAAGATGGCCTAGGCTATAAAGAGGTTGCCAAGACCCTGAAACTGAGCTGCAGCACAGTGACAAAGTTCATACAGCGGTTTAACAGGACAGGTCCCACTCAGAACAGGCCACGCCATGGTCGACCAAAGACGTTAAGTGCATGTGCTCAGCGTCATATCCAGAAGTTATCTTTGGGAAATAAACGTATCAGTGCTGCCAGCATTGCTGCAGAGGTTGAAGGGGTGGGGGGGGGTCAGCCTGTCAGTGATCAAACCATTTGCCGCAGACTACATCAAAGTAGTCTGCATGGCTGTCGTCCCAGAAGGAAGCCTCTTCTGAAGATTATGCACAAGAAAGCCCGCAGTTTGCTGAAGACAAGCAGACTCAGGACATGGATTACTGGAACCATGTCCTGTGGTCTGATGAGACCAAGATAAAATGATTTGGTTCAGATGGTTTCTAGCGTGTGCGGCGGCAACCAGGTGAGGAGTACAAAGACAAGTGTGTCTTGCCTACAGTCCAGCATGGTGGTGGGAGTGTCATGGTCTGGGGCTGCATGAGTGCTGCTGGCACTGGGAGCTACAGTTCATTGAATGCCAACATGTACTGTGACATACTGAAGCAGAGCATGATCCCCTCCCTTCGGAGACTGGAATGCAGGGCAGTATTCTAAGATAATAAGGACCCCAAACACACCTCCAAGATGACCACTGCCTTGCTAAAGAATCTTGGAGAGATATAGGGGTGGAAGCGTGGAGGCAGTTGCTGTCACTTGCCTAACCACGCATGCACGCCTACTAGTGGAAATTGGGACTATCTCGGCACTTATCATAAAATAGGGTTGAGAAGAGATATATAAAAAAAGTATAAGCTTTAATAATTACAAAACACATTTACAAAATAGTACATATAGAACATACTAAAACAGATTAGATACACCGCACTTAACAAAAAAACATAAACGGATAGAACCGTAGAGTTTCTTGTGGAGAGGGGTGTCTAAGATTGTTTCCTCAACCGGTTTCGCGGTTGAAACCACTTCTTCAGGAGGGATAGGTCTACAAATAATACATTTTAATTTAGACAAGAGTAAAATTAACAGCAAGGAAATTATAAACACAATAGAATACAATAATGTTGGCAAAATAGAAGACTGGCTCACCGACTCAGACAGATTCAATGGGATAGTGGGACCCCATACAACCCCCCCCCTCCCGGCGGACACGGGGGATTGTGGACAAATTCTGGTTAATAAATGATACCTATAAGTACCGTATGTAACTGTTAAAAGGTGGAGAGGTGCTCGCCCGGGTGGATAGAAAAAGAGGTTAGGTTGGGGATCCTATCCACTCTTGCCTGCTTCCACTTTCTTCATCTCCCACTCTGCACGCTGACAGCTGGTTGTCATTGGTGTAGGGTTTGTCTGTCTCTCTGTGTGCGCTATTGGTTCCTATATACCCACTTGCTGTCTCTTTCTCTGGTGTTTTCATAATCTATCCAGTTTTTTGGGGACCTGTTCTTGTTTTTTTTTTTTCCCACTTTCATGCTTTTCTCCTTTATTGTTCCTTCCTGTTGTTTTTCCATGCACCCCTCTTGTCCGCCGACCTTTTGAGGCTTTGATCCTATACCCCTTGCATTTTACAGATCTGGCTTTCAACTGAGGGTCCCATTTATTGTACCTGGTCCTGCTTATTATTGCATCCCTGAAATTCGTTTTATTACTTTTCATTCTTTGGGATCGCTCTCAACTACTTACCATTACCATATATGATATCCTGATACAGGCAGCCCACGCATCATTTTTGATTAACCACCCCTGGTGAGTGTCTATTTCTCTGTGTAATTTTTTGATTGCTTTTTGTTTTCGATCACTGTATGTCTACGATGAGTTTGGGATTATTCTTCTTGCTCTCCTTACCTACCTTTCCCTTTTGCCCTCCCTCCCCCCTTCCCCATTCCCTCTGTCCCTTTCCCCCCTCCTCCTTTTCTCCCCCCCCCCTTCTCCCCCCCATTTCCTCCCCTGCGAGCCCCCCCCCTTTTTCCCTCCTTCCACTCTTACCCTACCTTTCGTCTTCCCTTTTTCCTTCCTATCCTTCTCCTACTACCTCAACTTCACAGCCTAGTTTTTCAATCCACCCGGGTGAGCACCTCTCCACCTTTTAACAGTTACATACTTATAGGTATCATTTATTTAACCAGATTTTGTCCACAATCCCCTGTGTCCGCAGGGGGTGGTGGTGTTATGGGGTCCCACTATCCCATTGAATCCGTCTGAGTTGGTGGTCTTCTATTTTGCCAACATTATTGTATTCTATTGTGTTTATAATTTCCTTGCTGTTAATTTTACTCTTGTCTAAATTAAAATGTATTATTTGTAGACCTATCCCTCCTGAAGAAGCGGTTTCAACCGCGAAACCGGTTGAGGAAACAATCTTAGACACCCCTCTCCACAAGAAACTCTACGGTTCTATCCGTTTATGTTTGTGTTAAGTGCGGTGTATCTAATCTATTTTAGTATGTTCTATATGTACTATTTTGTAAATGTGTTTTGTAATTATTAAAGCTTATACTTTTTTATATATCTCTTCTCAACCCTATTTTATGATAAGTGCCGATATAGCCCCAACTTCCACTAGTAGGCGTGCATGCATTGTTAAGCAAGTGGCAGCAACTGCCTCCACCCCTATATCTCTCCAAGACTGTCTAACCGGGATGATGGCACCGGTATTTGGATTTTATTATTGGTTTAATTGAGGCTATACTCACTCCTTATGCCTTGCTAAAGAAGCTGAGGGAAAAGGTGATGGACTGGCCAAGCATGCCTCCAGACCTAAACCCCACTGGGCAACTGTGGGGCATCCTTAAATGGAAGGTGGATGAGCACAAGGTCTCTAACATCCACCAGCTCCCTGATGTCGTCATGGAAGAGTGGAAGAGGACTCCAGTGGCAACCTGTGAAGCTCTGGTGAACTCAATGCCCAAGAGGGTTAAGGCAGTGCTGGAAAATAATGGTGGCCACACAAAATATTGACACTTTGGGCCCAATTGGGACATTTTCACTTAGGGGTGTACTCACTTTTGCTGCCAGCGGTTTAGACATTAATGGCTGTGTGTTGAGTTATTTTGAGGGGACAGTAAATTTACACTGTTATACAAGCTGTGCACTCACTACTTTACATTGCAGCAAAGTGTCATTTCTTTAGTGTTGTCACATGAAAAGGTATAATAAAATATTTACAAAAATGTGAGGGGTGTACTCACTTTTGTGAGATACTGTAAATATATATATTCACATATATACACATATACATACACACACTCGACCTGGCTCTCCTGGGTAGCAGGCGCGAATGCGCGTCGCCAATGGCTTACTCTGGCTGTAATTATACACAGTGGGAGCTGATTGACAAATATTGGACTTGATGTCCGCTGGCACCCGCCAATTCTTCGGTACAGAGGCAAAACAACAGTGAGTAGGGAAGGCATGGATCCATGTCTTCACCTAGTGAAAGCACCTCCCACAGTACACAAAAACACTAGCTAGGCACACAGTAAACCCTATGATCGCCCGTTAACCCCTCCCCAGCCAGTGTTATTAGTACAGTGATAGTGCTTTTTTTTTTTTTTTTTTACCACTGATCACTGTATTAGTGTCACAACGTCCGCAATGATCGCCACAATTACTAGTAAAAAAAATAAAATAAAAATAAAAAATAACCCATAGTTTGGAGATGCTATTACTTTTGCGCAAACCAATCAATATATGCTTATTGGGATTTTTTTTAATCAAAAATATGTAGCAGAATACATATTGGCCTAAATGGATGAAGAAATTAGATTTTTTTTTTATTGGCTATGTTTAATAGCAGAAAGTAAAAAAATGTTGATTTTTTTATGTAAAATTGTCGGTCTTTTTTTGTTTATAGTGCAAAAAATAAAAACCGCAGAGGTGATCAAATACCACCAAAAGAAAGCGCTATTTGTTTGAAAAAAAGGACATCAATTTTATTTGGGTACAGTTAATTGCCAGTTAAAATAACAGTGCCGTATCGCAAAAATTGCCTGGTCATTAAAGAGGGTAAATCTTCCAGAGGCGACGTGTTTTTTTTTTTTTATCAAAAAGGTGTTTATTGAACAAGTTCACATAGTTTCCAATGCACAAGCATCACATATTAATACATTTTCATGCAAAAGGTACAGTCCTCCCAGCGTCCATCAAATTTATTTTGTCTTTAAACCAAAGATATTTACAACATACTAATACATATCATACATCTGACTTTTATCCATCAATAAACCTTTATGGTCCTCCCGCAGGGCATTGCAACAATCTAGGCAGTACCAATTCCCTGGGACTTAGTCCAGGGGTATGCAACCATGGTTCCCAAATTTTTTTTAATCTGCCAGGGCTACCACTATGTTGATAAATATATTTTTCCTGATTGCAGGACTTCCTCCCATTGGTCTTCCGTGAGTGGACCTACATCTTTCGGAGGCAACGTGTTTAAATTACTTTTTTTTTTTTGTCCTTGAAAAGCAAAGAATGTGACTACCCCCCACACCCGCTTATGTGATGCATACACCTTGGGTATCAGAAATATGTAGCATCTTTAGATTGCACAAACAAATACATCCATGTGCATAAAGCCTTATTTAAAAAAAAAAAAAAAAAAAAGGACCATGATAGATCTTTGCCACCTCGCCTATACTCCACTTTTCCTTGTGTTTAACCCATCTATCTTCATCTTTTAGCACTGAACATTAAAGAGGAGGTCCGCCCACCCTTGCAAAAATTAAAAGCCAGTAGCTACACATACTGCAGCTGCTGACTTTTAATAATAGGACACTTACCTGTCCAGGAGTCTCGCGATATCTGCACCGCAGCTGATGTTTCCATCAGCTGTCGGGTGCTGCTGTCGCCACCATTGCGGGTAAGGGAACCTGGTAGTGAAGCATTACGGCTTCACGCCGGGTCCCTACTGAGCATGCGCTGCGCTCTCCTACTTGCCCGGCGGCGGGAGTAGGAGGGGCCCGAACTGTTGATGTAAAGCCAGGAAGGTGTGAATCCAAACGTGGCCAGGTTATCTGGTAAGGCACTACTGCAATATTCTAAAAACAGTAGACTGAGCCAATTAGCATATCCTATAGATTAGTACATCTGCACAACTGGTGCAATATGTTTGCGCCTACAGATATGAGGAATGTCATGTATTATATGAGGAATGTAATTGAATAGAATTTAAAAGGATTACAACCCATCAGGCATTATTGCTGCCTGTGCCCCATTCAGAAGATTCACCCTCTCTATTTGTACTGTTTACTGTTATCACTTAAAGTTAGGGCCAGTTCACACCACAGAAAAATGCAGTCCGGATGCGCTCCAGATGCTTTCTTGCTTTCTGTGCGTTTTTGATGCAGAAAAAAAACGCACTGGACTGCATGCGGTGTGAACTGGCCCTAAAAGTAACGGAAAATCCCAAATTCTGGGGTTGACATTAGAACAGGGATAGAGGGAATATCTTCCAATAGGGAAACTTGTTCAGGTGACACCCCAGAAATTCCCTCTCACTTCCTGTTTGAACGGGACAGGAAGTGAATGGAAATCTCTGCAAAGAGACACAGAAGGCAAGAAAAAAAAAGAAAAAAAAGAAGAGCGGCTATAACCTTCCCTTAAAGTGAGTGTAATGTCTAGATTTTTTTTGTTGTATTTAAATAACAAACATAATATACTTGCTATGGGGGTACACCTGCAGGCTTGGTCCCAAGCCAAGCTGCCTGTGTCCATAGACAAACACAGCATGGCTCAGCCCCGTCCCCGATCCCTCCTCACGTCATTTGATGGACTGCCCAAGTCCCTGTGAGGAGAGGGAGAGGAACAGAGAGAGGAGAGAAGACTGTGGCCGTCACAGTGTTGGATCCCTGACAGGCCTGAAGGCTCCCTGCTGGCAGAACACAATAGCACTAACTGTGTTAAGGGGGGAAACAAGCAATTTTCTTTCCTTTAACCTATGGTTGAAGGAAAGAACACTGTATAAAGTGTGGCCTGCTTTACTCTATCCAAAATTAAAATAAAGTTTTACCTTTAGAGACACTTTAAAACCAAAATCTGAAAAATGAAACCACAGAGAAATAGTGGGGGAAAAAAAAGTTGGTTCCCTTTTACAGAGATGACTAGGAATGACAAAAAGAGAGTTAGTCTAACAAAATCTGTGTGAAAACATTGTTACCCCCAAACTGCTACTCAATAGAATCAGCATACATCATGTAACCTAGAGCGGTAAGCTGGCAGAAATCAAATTGCAATGAAATGAATAAAGCATATCAACACGACAACCAAATGTTGCACATAAATACAATCCATGTAAGCACATACCACAGAAGGCACAAAAGAATAAGAAGTTCTCTGTGAACTTATTTTCTATGATGGATAGGTGGAAATTGTAGAGCACATGTGCTGAGGCATCTGTAATAAGTGAATAATTATGAAAGGCATCCAAATAGTTATCCAAAAGTCAATGGAGCCTGCAGAGTTCGTCTATCTTAAGAAGACTAATACAAGCACCTAACGAGCAATGCAGGGGGAGGAAGCTTGTCAGCTAAAATATTACAGGCAAGTGTTTAAAAATTGGGGGGAAAAAGTATCATTTGTCACAGCAGAAATCACCTTGATAGCTGCCTTGTCGGACGGCCATGTAGAGAGAAGGGGTGCCCTGTCAGACCTCTAGCGTTAGACAGCACAGGACCTGACGGAATGAGCAACGTGCGTAACTTGAATAGCGGTTCAGACAAGTAGCAGCAATGGCATTGGACACTGGAATACAGCCAATGAGGACACCTGATTCTTAATTGTGTTGAACGCTAGCCGCTGCTCCACTATGCGCTAGAGAAAGGCTAGGAGAGGAGCAACCAAGAAAGAATGGAGCATACCCCTAGAGGTTCGCAAGAGTTATCCACGTTTGATGGTACCTCCTGTATGTACAATGGTACATTTTATGAGACTTTGCCTTAAGCAAGGCACAGATGACTGCATTTGATAACCCTCTGCCTCTAGCCAAGACATTAATGTCAATGACTGGTAAACAGGCACTTGAAACAGCGAGTCCTCTCACAGTGGTAGATTCCAATAAGCGTTCAAAACCAGGTAAACTAGATCCACATACAATGACCTGCAGGGAAAATCTGGAGCCAACAGGATCGCCAGAATCCCCTTGACTTCTATCCATAATAGTGGCTACAACAATCTTACTGGTGGGTAAGCATAAACCAGAGTGTAGTGACCCGAAGGAGCTACCACAATGAGTCTCTCATGCCTGTTCAAGGGTCCCTTGCCCTTTGTGCAAACCTGACCACTTCTGAACTGAGATGAAACACCAGAAGATGCAATATCTGGTTTTCCCCCATCACTGGCAGATTTGTTGGACCTCTGGTACAGGGCTCATTTTTTTTTTCATCATCAAGAGTTTTTTGGCTGAGATGGTCCACCGGCCAGTTTTCTACCTCTGGTATGTACAGTATCTAGTTTTATCTCCAAGTGAGAGCATGCACATAGCAGAGACGGCCTGAATTCCATAGATCCCAGCGGCACGAACATAATATGGCAGTATAGCCAGGGGACAGCTTTTAAAAGTAATAGAGGAGGATTTTTATTTTAAAAAAAAACATAAAAAACAAAGAAACACATGTAAGTTATGCTATTAGTACTGGATTCCTGAAAAAAAAAAAAATCACATCATCATTTTAATGTCTATGGAGGCCAGAAAATCTCTCGATGCCAGGAGGCCACCACTGCACAAATCAACTCTATCAAAGTTTTGGAGTTTGACAAATTTCACTCTCCTTAGGTGCCATTAAGAGATTTGAGTAAAGTCACTGAACCTCTGTTGTAGGAACTGGGACCACCACCTCTTCAGTTAGGAGAAAGACTGATAACCTCTGAGGAGACATATGCAAGCTGGATGGGTAAAAAACTTTTATAAAGGCCAGGTGGGATGTGAGGTGTATGTTTGCCCCCCACCTTGTACTGAAGAGCTGGGGAGAAAACTTCATGTTGAGAAAAGACCTGCTCTGCAGACTTATAGGGCGTACACACGGTCGGACTTTGTTCGGACATTCTGACAACAAAATCCTAGGATTTTTTCCGACGGATGTTGGCTCAAACTTTTTTTGTCTACACACGGTCGCACAAAGTTGTCGGAAAATCCGATCGTTCTAAACGCGGTGACATAAAACACGTACGTCGGGACTATAAACGGGGCAGTGGCCAATAGCTTTCATCTCTTTATTTATTCTGAGCATGCGTGGCACTTTGTCCGTCGGATTTGTGTACACACGATCGGAATTTCCGACAACGGATTTTGTTGTCGGAAAATTTTATCTCCTGCTCTCCAACTTTGTGTGTCGGAAAATCCGATGGAAAATGTCCGATAGAGCCCACACACGGTTGGAATTTCCGACAACAAGCTCCGATCGGACATTTTCCATCGGAAAATCCGACCGTGTGTACGGGGCATTAGGCTGCCAGGGACGCTTGCCCCATGTGGAAATAAAGGGCTTATGAAATTCAATTTTTTTTAACCCAAGGCTACCAATTTTCAAATCCATTTGTCTTACACATGGACTAGTCAACAGCCTGCAAACAGAAGTCAACCCCACTACCTCCAGCTGGACAGGTGGGGAGAAAAACAGTATGAGGGGAGGGGGGCTTCTTCTCAGACTTGGGCTGCCAAAACATTTGCCCCCTGCAAATGTTAAAGGCTTTTGTGATGAATTTGGTGAAATTTCTAGAAAAAAAAAAAAAAACCACTAAGGGCTAGGCTCAGATTTGCTACAGGAATCACAAAGAGCATCATGGCGGTGCTCTTGCTGTACTACCACCTCTTCTTCCACCTCTTCCTGCTGAACTATTCAGGACAGAAACATTCAGCATTAGCTTTCAATACTTCTCCAGGAGGGACAGACCATCAGGCTAGCCAGTCATGCTCGACACACTAGAGCAAAAACCCCACAGACTGCCTATAAGAAAACTGGGCGATCACAGCCGAACCTGCAACAGTAAAGAAATGCATGCGCTCAATGTCTGCAATTGGGGGACCAGTAGGATCTATATTATGCAGCCTGTCACCCAGTTAGCAACTTGTTTGTAAACAGAATGAAGGGAACCTAGATTTCCAGATTATTCCAATGACCTCTTAGTCGCTAGACTGATAATGGAGTTGTCCACAGCTGTGGAGGGGATTTTGGCCACCTGCAGCTACTACAGAAGGTGGCGATATACCTGATTCTTTAAAGCTCAACTCCAGCTTTTGATACATTTACATCGTTTGTTTGGGCCAAGCTTGCCCAAATGAACAATGTCCCTCACTAACATGTGATGCCACTGGATGTGCAGTATAAACTGATTTTAGCTGAGGTTCTGGGTTCGAGACTTCCTGTCTCATACCCAGAAGACAGTAGAGTCTATCCAATTGGCGCTCAGCCATTCAGAGAAAGCAATGTATTCTAGCAATGAATACAAAGCTTTCTCTGATTGGCTGAGTCAGAGGCACAGGCTGATGATATCACAACCTCTCAGAGGAAGCTTTGTATTCATTGCTAGAATACATCGCTTTCTCTAAATGGCTGAGCGCCCATCAGATAGACCCTACTGTGCCTCAGCTACATACAGTTTATACCACACATCCAGCTGTCTCACATGTTAGTGAGGAACATACTTGGTTTGGGCCAAGCTGGCCCAAACAAACTATGTGAAGTATATCAAAAGCTGGAGTTCAGCTTTAAAGCACAACTGTGTCCTACAATGGACAAAAGAGAAATGCCTATTAAACCTGTCAGAAATCCAGCAAACTCCTAATTTCCTGTAGTAAGTAGACAATGCTACCTTTGCTGCACTCAAATCTCAAGCAGTGCTATGAGCCATGTTGATTGTTATCCCATGCTAGACTACAGAACATCTTCCTCTTATGTTATGGGGATGAGGTAATATGCAGTCCAACAGGGGAGAACTGGGGTAGGGCAAAACCTGCTTGGAATTTCAGTACATCAGAGGCAGTGTTGTTAACCCACTACAGGAAGTTAGGAGCTTACTTGATTTATGGCAGAATCAAAAGGCAATTCTCTTTACTTGCAGATATATAAAAAAAGAAAGCATGGAGAAGAGTGCATGTATTGCACAGATGCAATGAAAATGTTTTTATTTTATCCAGACATACACTTTAAAACAATGCTCCACAAACATTTCAATATGATTAAAGCCACAAAGAAATAAAGGTGTAGACCCCTTTACATATCTAAAGAACAGTGGCTTAGTACACATTTTTCTGCTTAGACAACATTAGTGGGTCCTTATTTTTCAAAACCTAATTTGATTACATTAGAACAAAAATGTAGGTTAAAGACAAACTAAGAATGTATATATTGCTCTGAAAACAAGTTAGACTGTCATAGATAAAACCACATTTGCCTTGTTTATTACACCTTACAACTGCAACTTTGAAGTGGTGAGAGAGATACTAGAGAGAGCATAAGGTTTCAGAATGAACAGACTGTGGAAAACCTAGTGTAGTAACGGTGACACCTAGTGCTGAACAAAAAGGAGTCAAAAAGGTCCTGCAAAGGCTGACAGTCCACTAACCCTTTTAAGCACTTCAGCCTCGGAAGGTTTTACCCCCTTAACGACCAGGCCATTTTTGTGATACAGCACTGCATTATTTTAACTGACAACTGCGCGGGCGTGCGACGCTGTACCCAAACCAAATTGAGGTGCTTTTTTTTTCCACAAATAGAGCTTTCTTTTGGTAGTATTTGATCACCTCTGCGGTTTTTATTTTTTGCGCTATAAACAAAAAAAGAGCAACAATTAAAAAAAAATATATATATATATATATTTTACCTTCTGCTATAAAGCAACCCAATAAAATAAAAAAACAAATTTCTTCATCAATTGCGGCCAATATGTATTCTGTTACACATGTTAAAAATCCCAATTAGCGTATATTGATTGGTTTGCACAAAATTTATAGCCTCTACAAACTTTGGGATGGATTTAGGGACTTTATTTTTTTACTAGTAATGGCGGCAATCAGTGATTTTTAGTGGGACTGCGACATTGCGGCGGACAAATTGGACACTAAGTGACACTTTTTGGGGACTATTGAAACCAATACAGTAATCAGTGCTAAAAAAAAAAAAAATGCACTGACACTGTATAAAATGACACTGGCAGGGAAGGGGTTAACATCAGGGGCAATCAAGGGGTTAAATGTGTTCCCTAACATGTGCTTACTGTGGGGGATGGGCTCACTGCAGGAACAGAGAGATCTGTTCCTGATTAGCAGGAAGCACAGATCTCTCTGTTCCAGGAGAATCTGCTTTGTTTACATCAGCAGACCGCTGTTCTGTCATTCCCCAGAGTGATCATGGCCGCCGGGCCCGCTGATTGGCTCCCACTGCGTCCAATCACATCGTGAGCAGGGCGCGGGCAGCGCGCGCGCCAGACCAGGTATGTCGTTTCGCCCAGCTGGCCCGTCCTGCTGCAGTATATGTGCAATGGATGGTCCGGAACTGGTTAAAGAGGAATTCTGGACAAACCGCTGAAAATACAGTTCAAATGCATATACAGTACATTTTTTGTTTTACCTGCTCAATAATTCTTTAATTATGGACAGGCATTTTTGCAATGCATGCACCTTTTATAGCAAGAATGATTACCCCACTCTGATATCTCCTGTTAGCTGCCTGCTCACTGGAGAGAGGTGCAGAGTCATTGTTTAATAATAAGGCTGAGGCAGACAGGTGATATAAGATGTCAGAAAGCAAAACCAGGAAGCTGAATCACAGAACCAGAAAAAGAGTATGTCACCTGTCTGGTTGTGAAGAGTGCATTAGGTTCTGGTGCTGGCTAGAATTACAAATCCTTTAATAAGCAAACAAAAAAGAATGTTATATCTGTACTATAGTTCAAGCTTGGAGACACTTTCTAATTAGTAAAATTTGAAAATATATATATATATATATATATATATATATATATATATATATATATATATATATATAGTATATGGCAATTATATTCAAGTAGTATGCAGGGCTTGCTCGTAGTTTGTTCATAGCATTGCTGGTGTGATTTGTTATTAATTTAGAATGTATCATGACAGATATTTGTACTGACTTGTGTGAACCTTAGGGTAGCTCTAAAAATTATATATATTTACATGCAAGTATATCCTGCCATTTGAGAAAGAACTAGTCACAGCTCAAAATGTCATTATGGTTCATATGAGTTACTTTATTTGATGTACTGCTGATTTTTTTTTTTAACATAAGAGGTGTTTTTTACCAGAAGAAAAACAACACGCATTTAGCTGTGTCCCCAGAGTTTGTACTTTATATAAGAAAATGTCTTCTTACCTTGGACATGTGGCTAAAGTCTGCAAAACTTTCATTACTATTGAATGCACTGCTTCCAAAAGGGTCCAGAGTTCCAAATGGGTCTACAATACAAGCAGTAAGTTTAAAGTGCTGATATAAAGATATTACAATAATTCCACCTTGGCGTATACGCCAATATAGATCAGGTGGTAAAGTTAGATTAGAAAGGATACAGATGACAGTGAGGTGAGGCAAATACCCAACACAAAGGAATAGATTTATAAAACATCATCAAATGAAAAGTAAGCACATTTCTAAACTTTACTTAAAGTAGAACCATAGGCAAAACATTTTATTTTTTTTAGTTTGGATAGAGTGAGGGAGGGTTATAACCCCTGTATAGGTTTATTTTGCCATCGTTGTCCCATTAGGGAGATTTAACTTCATGTCCTGTCCCATAACCAAAAAGGAAGTAAGAGGAAATCCCTGCAAATTAAGGGAATCCCTTGTGGCCTACCTGGTCACCAGAACTAGTGTCCCCCTTGGAAGATTTCCCCTCTATTACTTTTCTGGGTACAACTCAATATTTGGGATTTTACTTTCACTTTCAATGATAATGGTAGATCGGAATGGGCTCGGGCATGATCGGGATCCTACTTGCCTGAGCCCGCCAGGAAGCCGACACTGCTCACTGCTAATCACAGGCAGAGAGACATTTCCCCGTCCGCAGCTGCACAGATCGGAAAATGTCTCACTGCCTGTGATTAGCCGTGTGCCGTGTCGGCTTCCTGGCGGGATCGGGTAGGTGGGGTCCTGAACACGCCCCAAGCCCTTCTCTAATGGTAAACAAGTACAAATAAATAGAGAGGGTGCATCTTCCTAATGGGGGCACAGACAGCATTAAAAACTGACAGATGTTCTAATCCACCTCCCCTCTATCCAAAAGAAGAAAAAAAAAAATTGGCTTTAGTTATACTTTAATATACTATGAAACTATACATTTTGTAAGATACAAATCATTATGACTGAGATCAATGATCAGACTCAAAAGGATCCTTGTGGTATTTTTTAATTTAGGTCAGGCCCAAGATCAATTCCAACCAATACATGGACTGTTAATGGTATGTGGGAAATACTGTAACTATGCTAAAGTCCGTTCAATCTATTTTATGGTAATGTAAGAGATTCACTTGTGCATACTTACCTATCCTTAACTCTCCCACCATTCAGCCACCAGAAGTAAAGAAATAGCTAGTGATTCTGGGTATGTACGACACTCGTCCACCTTTGTCTTATGTGACAGCACTGCTGTTTGGCTCAGTGCTGACACAAATGGGCAATGAATGAGTCCTTTCATGAGAGTGAATAGATTGGAGTATGTTTTCATCCCAGTTTTGAGTAATCCAATGCGACCAAATCTCATGGCGCTTCTCACATGTAAGTGGGCCTGCTTCCTAACTTGCCTGCCTTTCACATCACTAATCAGATTCAACCTTTAAAAGGTCTGAATGGCAGAGAGCCAGAGCATTGTGTTTATAAGCAGTATTATCCAGGGGAAGGGGGGGCCGAAAGCAAGAGCATTGTCTATATAAGGCATCTAAAAATCAATGCTAGTGGCCCGCGGGATTCAAAATTGTGAGTTTAGTGGTCTGTGAGATTCGAAAGGTTGGCGGCCACTGACCTAGTACACACTGGGATTGTAGGAGATTTGGTAGCATGCTCCCGAGTCCTGGTTGGAATGACTCCACTATTTTCATAAATAGATTGCATACAAAGAAATTTTCCAGCAAGCTGAAATACTTTGTCAATTAATATTATTATTTTATTATTATTATTTTTATTAATGTTGTTTTCAATTCAAAGTGACAATTATTTTGCTAGAGATTTGGTTTGTATTAAACAGTCTGAGGTAGACCAACTTCTGTGCAACAACTATTCCTGGCATGCTAAAGTTATCACACATATACTCACTAAGAGCAATATGCTTTGTGTTCAGACTGCTAAAGCAAGGAAGATTGACTGGCAGGATCACCGGGTATTGTTATGCAAAAGAGTAAAAATAAAAACAGGCAACATTGAAGAATCAGAAGATAAAATAATAAACTAGTCAAAGTATAACTAAAGGCAAAACATTTTTTTGTTTTGGATGGAGTGGAGAGGGATCAGAACACCTCACAGGGTTTTTATTGCTGTCTGTGCCCCCATTAAGGAGATTCACCCTCTCCAACTGTCCTGTTTACCATTATCATTGAAAGTAAAAAAATGAATAAAATCCCACATTTTGGGTTGTCCTCAGAAAAGTAATAGTGGAGAAATCTTCCAATGCAATGGGGAAACTAGTTCTGGTGACTTGGGGGTCCCAAAGGGATTCCCTTAATTTGCAGGTATTTCCTCGGCCTTTCTGTTTTGGCTATGAGACAAGAAGTGAAGGGAAATCTCCCCAATGGGACACAGATGGCAAAAATAAATATGACAGGAAACATAACCCACCCTTGCTCTATCCAAAATGAAAAAAAAAAAGTTTTGCCTATAATTCTACTTTAAGCCAAGAGTGATTTTCTCCATGAAGGAGAAAGGGTTCATCACCTTCACACACTAGTAGAAAACAGAGGACTCTCAGAATCGAGTAGAATTATAGTGGAGGGGGCCCAGGAAGGGCAGGGGGGAGTGTCCTCTAAAGCTTTGCCCATTTCCAGTCACCTAAAGGTACAAAGCCTATAATCCTCATGGTGTAGGAATATTCTGCCTGTGTCCTGTACAGTACAATTAAGAAATAAACAAGGCAACAGTTTAACATCATAGGATAAAATACGCATATCTTCAATAATAGGCTTAGGGATAACATAGACTTTAAACATACAGAAAATACAGAGTTTCATGCACTCTTGGATCAACAACTACTATTAAAGTGGTTGTAAACCTGAGACATGAAATATGAACAAAACATATCCCTCTATAGTGTGTACCTGTCTCAATTAAGAGCAATAAGTGTCATTTCTGTCTGCTACCGCGCTCCTCTGCTATCAGCATGAATCACTGTTGACAAGTTTTCCTGACACCAAGAGAAAAAAGGTGACAGGGAAGGGAGCTCCAGCTGATTGACAGCCTCAGCTCTGTTCCTGTGTGCTGTGTGAAGGGGGGGGGGTCCCATCCCTACAATTAACACTCAGAGCTCTCCTCACCGAGCTCTGCAGGGTGTAATTTCAACTCTCCACCCCCACCCCCTTTTTTCTGAACTCTCAAACAGCCTTGCAGAAGACAAGACAGCAGATAAACAGGTACAACATACGTAGGAGGATTTGTTTCATTGCTGAGTATCACCTGAGGCCAGTCACTTTACTTTGAATATGGAAAAGTTTACAACCACTTTAAGCATCAAACATGTAAAGGGGAAACGCGCTGACGTCATCACACACATAGACTGGTGAACCGAGGATTTTTTTTTTTTACAGATAATTTTTATTCAAGAAATTATCAATTTGGATAGACAAAGACTTGGTTAAGGCATAACAGATTATGGTAAAGTATGAATAATTAAAATAAATAAAATAGTACAAAATACAACAATCGCGCTAAATAGTCTCTCTCTGCCAAATTAAGTCATATGCCTAGGGAAAAAAGCATGAAGGGAAGACGAAGGGAGGGGGAGAGAAAGGTGGTAAGAGACAAAGAGGGGGAAAGTGTGAACAAAACGGGAGAGGGCAGCAGAGTACTTTATTTAACCATCACCATATAAAGCAATATAAGCTACAGAATACAACACCAGGGGAGCAAGGTAGTGACAGCGTTGCTCCCTGACAAAAGTAAACAATAATTATGATCTAGTCAAAAGATACCTATCAAGATCACCAGGTTGGTAATGTTTCATCAGGGTAGGGGCATTAAGGTAAAAAAAAGTCTGTCCAATACTAGTTCCACAGGTGTTATAATTGGTGTATCCAACCAGGCTCCCCACAACTTGTGGGCAACTCCATTGCTGATAAATCAGTTTTTACTAATTGGAGTGAGGAAAAAACCTCCTTAATCCAAGACCCTACCATAGGAGAAGATGGTAAAAACTACTTTATGGCTATTAGTTTCCTGGCTATGAATAACAACCAATCAACTTATGGCCACAGTCAGCAAGGTGTTCTCCTCCAGAGGCTCCAACCAAACCCAGACACAAGAGTAGTAAAGGAAATTTAGGAATCGAACACCAGACCGACTATACCCACTACACCATGTCAATAACAAAATAAAATAGCTTGGAACAGCACCAAAACATGTGCAGTAGATCCCCCTCATCTCTAAGACATCTTAAATGGAGTGGGGAATCTGTGAATATAGAGCCATTCAGGTGTTCGATATGTTCTATGAAGATTGTAAAGTTGCGATAATCTTTAAGTTAGAAAAAAAGATAGTGGGAATTATTTGTAGAATAAATTCCTATTGCTAGAGACCTATCCCGGGAATTCCTTTGTTTACAATGATGAGCGGTACCGATTTCTTTTAAAATGCAAGTGTTCATTTTTTAAACTTCTAATACAGCCGTTTTTACAGTACTTACTACACTATTCAGGTTTCTTCTTTTTCTATGTTGCTCTCCTGTTACACGTTCTTGCATTGAAAGAAGCAAAACCCATTCCATCTACCATGGGTCATTGTGTTCCCGTAAGCGTTATGGCATTGGTTTTCTCTTATGTTAAAATGTATTTATCAGCTAATTTTATGTTTATGTTCTTGGATTAATTTTGCACAAATATTTTGTTATTTATATGAATAGCACAGCACTTTTACGTTTAGTATGTTACGATGTGTAAAGAGAAAAACCTTGTTCTCTAGATCATAATACTTGGCATTTGACAAACTGACCGTTATTGCCTAAAACCTTCAACAACCTAGTTAGCTTTCATACAATATACTGATACAATATCAGTAGAACGAAAGTGCTAAACGTGTTGACAATTCTAACTCAAAACCTACTCACCTGATTCTTTCTTTGGCAGTGTTGAAGAGGAGAAAGGATCTCTGCTCTCAAAAGGATCAGACTGTTGTGGAAGAAATAAATACCAGTTAGTGAATGATTATGTTTCAATCATTTAATTCATGCTTAACCAATGGAGGGGGCCTGTATTTTATCAATAGAGTCATTCTACTTACTAAAAGTGGGAATTGCTGTGAGACCTGTTGGTTACCATGGACAGAATTCTGGTTAACACGACAAATGCACTGTCTACACAAGATATAAAAATAATTTTTAAGGGGCATGGCCTGGACATGGCTGGATAGAGACGTGCTGTAGTTGAGCTCCCGGCCGTCTCTCCCCTATCCCAGCTAATTCAGTATTAATCCTCAAACTATGCACTCCTCCAGGAGGAAAACGGCGAAGAAGAGCAACAGACCACCTAAATCCACTTCCCAGCTGCCCACACCGAGTGAACTCAGAAGGCTATTCCAGCTTTCTCTCCTCGGCTCTCCGGAGCTTAAGATGGTGTCGCCGCGTGGTGAGCACTCAGGGAGACAGACTGTAAGCCACTCCCCGTCGCCTCACAGGGACACACAGTCAGCAGACACCTATGCCGGCTTCCCCTCGGATCTCCGTTCCGGATTCGGTGAGCAATCGCAACCCCCCTCACAAGCTCCCGGAGTTGACGCAGAGTTGCGCTCTCTCCTACAGGCACTGCCCACCAAAGCGGACATTGCGGCCCTTATAGCCACAGTGGAAGCCGCTCACCGCAAAGAGATGGCTGTAGTGAAGGCGGAGGTTAGTACACTGACTACTAGAATAGAGACGGGGGAGACCTCCCTAGCGGCCCTGGAACGCCGAATGTCGGCGGTGGAGGAGAGCCAGGACACGCAAGCAGAGGCACTACAGGACCAACAGTTGCACTTAGAGGAGATGGAGGACCGGAGTCGCAGGAATAATCTGCGGCTCCGGGGACTTCCAGAAGCCACAGGACCTGAAGATCTGGCGGATACAGCGGTCGCCATCTTCCGCAGCCTGCCGGGTATTGATCTGCCAGACCGTATAGTAATTGACAGGATCCACCGTGCACTGGGCCCCAAACCAACTGACCCACAAAGACCAAGGGACGTCATTTGCAGATAGCACCATTATGTGCATAAAGAATGAATCCTGCGCAAAGCCTAGGAAAAAGACCCGGAACTTGACGGCGTCACTGTAAAGATCCTTCCAGACCTTTCTCGTGCAACCCTGCAGAGGCGTGCGATCCTGAAGCCACTACTAGATCTGGCTCGGCGAAAAAGAGCTACATAGCGCTGGGGATACCCTCTCTCTGTCACATTTAGGAACGACCAAAGGTTCTTCACTTTACGCAGACCAGATGCCCTGCCAGCCCTTTTCACTTTTCTCGATACAGACCCTATAAGTTGTTCCCAACTGGCTCGGCCCTCTCCCGCGAACACAAGGACGCCCGAACATGCCGAGAATGGGAAGTACTCCGCCACCGAGACAACAGCGGAACCGCCGTCGTCCCAGAGCACCTTCTCAAGAAGACGCACGTGAGTCGTGAGACACATGCTTTCTGAAACACATCCATTTTATTTGGAATAACACTTTGGTTGATCTGTTTGACTCTGTCTGGGTTGTATTGCAACTAACATTCTTCAGATGTCATTAACCCTTCTTGGCCACACGGGGGGCTGAGACTCATCTGAGACTTGAGTAAGAGGTCTATACAACCGTAACCATTGACGGGCCACAATCCCATCCCTACCCTTGCAGTTGCTATCTTTAAGCAATTTACATATTGTGCTGGAGGCTCTTTCTATAAGGTAGGCCACTGGACTGTGAAGAAGTCACAACACCCTGGGAGAGCTGTCTTGACCAGCGGAACTGTCGGGATGGTAATCCCAGCTTTATGCACCCTGCCTAATGGGAATTGTCCCAAACCTTTGCAGTTGATACCGCTACTGCCCTGGAAACTCACATAAGAGGCCAGATCACATGAGCAGAAGTTGAAGTAAAGACATTCCATGAGGGGGACGCTAATGGACACTTCCTCTTGGATGATTGGGCAAAGTCATGGTCTGCGGAGCCTGACCCTGGTGGCTTTATGGGTGGAATTGTCAGCTCCTGATTAGTGGAGGTATGATGGGACCGCCATGCAGCCATGACACTATCCTTTGTGAAGCTAGACATCTTCTAGATGCAGGATGTATGCTATTACAACGATAAGCTTCAGAGACGTTTAAAGTTACTTATGCCTTGCTTTAGGTTACAGGATGTGTTGTGCTACTGTAACTAGAAAATGGGTCAGTTTGATGGACACATTTTGGTGCCACAGTAAACCTTCCCACTCCATTGACTGAGCCATTGATAAAAGGTGTTTACAGCTGTTACCTGGTTCGTTATAATAGGTTGATTTGTTGTTCTGTTTATAAAGATGCATAGTATTTTTATAGTTATATCTTTCAGACATGCTGGGGTGGGGAGGCGGACGGGAGACTCTCCTCTTGAGCCTTGTCCTACCCCTCTCCCGATTAGGTTAGCATATCCCCCTGGGGGACACACCGTGGCCTTCAGGGGGTCATATGCAAGAACATAGTCCCCCAAGTAACAGGGGAAGCGAAACAGGCAAGACACTAGGCCGTGTCTGTGTCTCATATCTCTTTGTTTAATATTTGTATATTCTCTCTATTTTTACTTTCCTCTCTTTCTCCACCTCTTCCCCCTTCTTCCTTCCCTTAGACCTGAACTTACCTCCCCTCCTCACCCCCCCCCCCCATCACACTGTAACATGGCGGCCAGCAAAATTAAAGTGATGTCTCTCAATGTAAAAGGACTTAATATACCAGAGAAGAGACATATGTTGATAGATGACTTAAAGCGGACTCACACAGATATAGCCTTTATCCAAGAGACACACTTTAAAACTAACAGATTACCGTATTTACAAAGTAGATATTTCCCGGTAACCTACCACTCCACAAATCCGGAGTCTAAGTCCAAAGGAGTTTCCATATTAATATCAAGTAAGATTCCCTGGCAACATCAGAGTTCCATGATAGACCCGACAGGAAGATACGTTTTCCTTAAAGGCCTAATCGGTACTGTACTGGTAACGCTAGCAGCCATATATGCCCCTAATGAACAACAAGCCATATTCTTGCGAGAGGCTCTGGAGAAACTAAATGACTGTAGGGAAGGACAACTGATTGTAGGGGGAGACTTCAATACACCATTAATTCCATCGGTAGACACTTCGACGGGTAGATCGTCGGTCCCACCAAATCAACTCAAACGAATGGCTAAAATGCTACACAAATAACAACTAATAGATGTCTGGCGCTTACAACACTCGGGAGAACGAGACTTTACATTTTACTCACACATGCACCAGATATACACCAGAATTGACTAATTCCTGATCCCCCATACTCAGCTACACGCTGTAGAGCAGACCTTAATTGGAAATAGGACATGGTCGGACCATGCACCTATATTTCTGAACTACCATCTGTCAGATACTAACTCTCCCAGACATCGTTTTTGGCGTCTTAATGAAAGCCTTTTGCAAAACCCTGAGGTATTGACAGACGTGACTAGAACGCTAAATTTATATTTTCAAGAAAATGACCAACCAGACTGTGACCCTGGGATACTGTGGGAAGCCCACAAAGTAGTCCTTAGGGGGACCCTCATATCCCATGGTGCCCGTATCAAAAAAGAGAGAAATAAACAGCTATCCAAACTTTTGCAGGAACTTGCCACCTCAGAAGCCAGACATAAACATGCCCCCACACAGTTATCAGAGACTGATCTGACAACTCTTAGGCGACAGATTACTGACCTTTTGTACTATAGGGCAAAAGCAGCCCTACAGTTCTGTCGCAAAAGGACATATGAATCAGGGGATAAGTTTGGGAGACTACTAGCCAGAATGGTTAGAAACCACAAATCATCGACCTATATCCCACATATCACCACAACAGGTGGAAAAAAAAGCAGCCTTACCCGCACAAATCACTAAAGAGTTTAAACAGTTTTACTCTAATTTATACAACTTGCCGCAAGTGATTCCCCCCACTACCAAGATAGAGAATTACATCACAGCCTCCCAAATGCCATCCCTCCCCCAAGAAATTAGAGAAGACTTAGACTCACCTATAACCTTGACAGAAGTCCAAAGAGCCATAGGAACAATGAAACCAGGTAAAGCCCCAGGTCCCGATGGCTATACACTACAATATTATAAAATCCTTCTTCCAATACTAGGACCCCGTCTGGTCACATTGTTTAACATGATAGGTACTGGTAAAGCCTTTGCTAGAGAAACATTAGGTGCCCATATCTCGGTGATTCATAAGGAAGGAAAAGACCCAGCAGCATGTGGTAGCTACAGACCCATATCGTTGCTAAATCTTGATCTCAAATTATTCACTTAAATTCTGGCTGCTCGGCTGACGCAGCACCTCCAGCAACTTATCCACCTAGACCAAGTTGGATTTATTCCTTCTAGAGAAGCCAGAGATAGCACTACCAAGGTGCTAAATCTATTGTATGTCACCAGGTCTAGAAAAACCCCATGTGTTTTTCTTAATACCGACGCCGAAAAGGCGTTCGACCGAGTAAGCTGGCCGTTTATGTTTGCGGTACTCAGACACATAGGCCTGGGGGAGGTGATGCTTAGCCGAATAGCCGGAATATACTCCAATCCTACAGCTTAGGTGAAGGCAAATGGAGTCCTATCAGACCCCTTTCCAATCACAAATGGGACAAGACAGGGATGCCCTCTATACCCTCTCCTCTTTGCCCTTTCTCTAGAGCCCTTCCTTGCCAAAATTAGATTAAACCCTGACATCCAAGGAATATCAATTGGTCCCCTGCAACACAAAATATCAGCATATGCAGACGATCTGCTCTTTTCACAGACCAACCCGGGAGTGTCCCTACCAAATCTCCTCAAAGAATTTGAGACATATGGGAAACTGTCAAACCTAAAAATTAATTTCTCCAAATCAGAGGCGATGGGGATATCTATACCAGCAAACACTCTTTCAAGTTTGCAATTGAGTTTTAGATTCAAATGGACTTCCTCCGCCTTGACATACTTGGGAACGAGAATACCACCAGATCCGGCCCTATTATATGACAGCAATTTTCCTCTGTTACTAATCAAGACCAGAATATTACTAGAGGATTGGAATACAGGACTACACTCCTGGTTTGGGCTGTGTAACTTACTCAAAATGAGTATACTTCCAAAATTTTTATACCTCTTCCAGGCCCTGACAATTAAGATACCCCCCATATACTTTAAACAAGTGCAAACTCTTTTTACTCACTTCGTTTGGGCACATAAAAAACCTTGCATCCCCAGATCTCAGCTATCCACACCAAAACACTATGGAGGTATAGCGCTCCCAGACATCCGGAAATATTACCAAGCAACCCATTTAGGTAGGGTGGTAGATTGGCACCGACATAAGGACTCTAAACTATGGGCACTAATAGAACAACATCAAACAAATATACCTTTACAGACTACGATATGGTGCTATGACTCCCTTCCGTTAGAATTGAGATCTCATCCTTTCATAGGAAACACGATAAAGCAATGCCTTCAGGCTACGTTACAAACCTCATTAACGACAAAAACGTCTCCCTTGACACCGATTCTAGGTAATCCTAAATTTCCCCCTGGGATCTCATCTGGGCAGTTTCAGGCATTAAGAAGTTCCAACTGCATTATAGCGTCACAATTTGTGAAACAGGATAAATGGCCCTCAATTTCGGAACGAATGGACCCGGCAGGCCCGTTCAAACTTTTATTTTGGAGCGCAGCACAAATCCACCATTTTCTTCAGACTATCCCGAACCCTCAAACTTACACTAGACCCCTGACCACGTTTGAAGAACTGTGCATGGACACAGAACCAATACCACAGGCTCTATCCAAGATGTACACCTTACTGAATACACCTCCCCAACCACCTAGTTTACCATGCATCACAAAGTGGGAAACAGACCTTTAGCGTACTTTTACAGCAGTCCAGAAACAAAACATGATCGGCCTCTCCCTTAAATCCTCAATATGCACTAAAATACAGGAGATGAATTACAAGATCCTGACAAGGTGGTACTTAACGCCTAGTCGCTTACATATCATGTTCCCTGATACGTCAAAATATTGCTGGCGATGTCATGAGGAAGAGGGAACGATATTACACATGTTTTGGTCATGTCCGAGACTGACAACTTTCTGAACTGCAGTTCGTTCCATTTCCCAAAAATTCACTGATTTTCAGATCCCGAACGACCCGGCATTTTTTCTACTTCACATATCTACCATACCGCTCAAAACATCTAAAAAATCCTTATTTTGCCATCTAACAAATGCAGCCAAGTCCTGCATCCCCATGCTATGGAAGCAACAATCTCCACCAACCACATCGTTGTGGTTAAGGAAAGTAGAGGACAAACAGAATGGAAGATCTTATAATGACGGCCCAAGATAGACAAGCAATCTATAAGAAAACTCGGACTCTCTGGAATATATTTAAATATTCAGAAGAAGGTAAATCCCTCTTTGGGAACCCAAATCACCAACAAACTTATGGCCAATCTGATATAGGGTGACTTACTTGACTAAAGGCCTCCGTCCGCCCCCCCCCCCTCACCCCCCAATCTTTCCCTCCCCTTTTTTCCCCACAACCCCCCCCCTTCCTTTTTTCTTTCCTTCTCTAGTACTTGCTTTTCTATCTTTCTATTTCTTTCTCTGGCTGCAGCCTCCTAACTGATGCGGCTAAGTTATCACATGAAAGACTTGATGGTCAGCTGGAGATTTAGACTGCTGGTCTCTAAATGTATCCATAGACCTTGAAGCTCTGATACGGAATAATAAAAGGAACACATACATTTCTGTAAAGTATCATAAAGAAGAACTTGTATAACAATGATTCTGCGCTTAGGAATAAGAGACAAAGTGAAGGGACTGCTGCCCCCCTGTAAATAAGGATCACCTAGGTGAAATCTAAAAATGGTTAGAATTCTACGCAGGGGAAATGGCGCTGTCCAGCTATATGCACTTGTGATTGTTTCGGTTTCCAGCTGCGAGCGGTGGAACGCACGCCGCACCACGCTACTCAACAGCTGAGAGCCGGCTTCTGGAGCACTGTCAGCTCCAGTGTCTTCTCCATTGCTTTTACTGTTTTTACTGTTTTTTTACTACGATTGTCATGGACCTTTATTAAATAAATTGCATCTTTTGTGGATTCACGCTATGAGGCTTCCTTTTTCCTTACATTACATGGATGTTCATTATTGGGGATACCACCAAGGATAAAACACCCCTAGACGGAGGAACGCTCCCTGGATTCGCCAGCGGGATCTTTTCACTTATACCTTTTACCCCTGCAGGGGTGAGGTAGTCCGGTGAGTGCAAGCACGAGTGGGGGTGCAGTGGATGATATTTGTTGTAGCCAAGATCACTTTTTTCTATCAAAAGGACACTTTTTTGGGATTTTTGATCTTGGACTTTTATGTTTTACACATTTTATAATCCTTGATATTTATTACACCTGTTGGAGATTTTTTTCATATATATTTTTCATCTATATTTTTTATTTTTATTTTTATATATATTTTTATGTTTTCTATTTTTAATGCTGCCACTGTTTGCTTGTATTACAGAACACTGTCTTGATTATCACTATTGTCCATGCTCTTGTGGGCACATTTCCTCATACACATATGGAACTTGATACACACACAATGGGCATTTGATTATTGTGATTTAGGCACATCCTTCACTTTTAGGAGCACGGTGCACTTTATTGTATTACCCACTAGGGGTATTATTAATTTGTACACCCTAGCGCTTGTTACGCTGTGTTCACACACACCACCTATTCTAATATATATATATATATATTTTTTTTTCATTCCATCTTTACTTTAGTATTCTTATATGTGCATATAGCCGGACAGCGCCATTTCCCCTGCGTAGAATTCTAACCATAAAGAAGAACTTGTCCAGCGGGCCTTCAAGTATAATATGTACTATTAAGATGTAATGTCGGGAGGCTGCGACCCCCTCTGTCATGTACCATTGTGTTAATTTGTGGGCTCTGCCCTTTCCTTAAAACTAATAAAATATATATTTGAAAAAATTTTTTTTAAAAAGCCATTTAATCCATCTGTTTGGCTTTTTCTCACCTTTAGTGGCAGAGTCATGGAGTGGACACTGTTCTTTGTGAAAGGATCAGCAGAAAAAGGATCACTTTTGCTGGTTTTCTGGAAAGGGTCATCAGTAGAGTGAGCATGGAAAGGATCACTTTCTTTGAAAGGATCATCGCCAAATGGATCTGAGGAAGAAAAGGTTATTATTGCATCGTGTCAGTGTATTTGACCCATCAAGTTTTTTTTTTCAGAATGCAAAATCCGTGACTCTTTAGAACACTATGATACACTTACTGCTCTTGAAAGGGTCTGCCCCTTTGAAAGGGTCTGAAGTAAAGGGATCTTCGGTCTGGAATGGGTCAGAGTAGAGGTCTTGGTTGTTGCTGCTGTTGAAAAGGTGGGTTTTACTTTTAAACGGATCATCCTGTGGAAGAAAAAATAAACGAACAAGCTATTTTAAAAACAAATTGAGAAGTATATGTACCAGTCAAACACAGCAATGTAACTTTGCCATGTTTCAAGTTTCCCCTTTGAAAAGGACAATGATTAATTATACTGCTCGCAGCTTGGTGCTAAACTAAAAGTCACATAAATTAGAACTATGATGACTGAAAATAACAATTTGCTTGAAACCTATCTTTTTTGCATAAAATAGGCTTAACAAATAATCCAGTCTCAAGATAAACCAAATGTATTTTTGAATTTTTCAAGAAAGAATTAGTCTACCTGCTGCATTACCAATCAATAAAATCTGCATATATGAATTTGACTTCATGCAAAATATGTATACAATTACAGTATCTCACAAAAGTGAGTACACCTCACATTTATGTAAATATTTTATTATATCTTTTCATGTGACAACACTGAAGAAATGACACTTTGCTACAATGTAAAGTAGTGAGTGTACAGCTTGTATAACGGTGTAAATTTGCTGTCCCCTCAAAATAACTCAACAAACAGCCAATAATGTCTAAACCGCTGGCAACAAAAGTGAGCACACCCCTAAGTGAAAATGTCCAAATTGGGCACAGTTAGCAATTTCCCTACCCGGTGTCATGTGACTCATTAGTGTTACAAGGTCTCAGGTGTGAATGGTGAGCAGGTGTGTTAAATTTGGCGTTATCGCTCTCACTCTCCCATACTGGTCACTGGAAGTTCAACATGGTACCTCATGGCAAAGAACTCTCTGAAGATCTGAAGAATTGTTGCTCTACATAAAGATGGCCTAATAGACATATGAGTACTGCCAGCATTGCTGCAGAGGTTGAAGGGGTGGGGGGTCAGCCTGTCAGTGTTCAGACCATACGCCGCCACTGCATCAAATTGGTCTGCATGGCTGTCATCTCAGAAGGAAGCCGCTTCTAAAGATGATGCACAAGAAAGCATGGGACATGGATTACTGGAACCATGTCCTGTGGTCTAATGAGACCAAGATAAACTAATTTGGTTCAGATGGTGTCAAGTGTATGTGGCGGCAACCAGGTGAGGAGTACAAAGACAAGTGTGTCTTGCCTACAGTCAAACATGGTGGTGGGAGTGTCATGGTCTGGGGCTGCATGAGTGCTGCTGGCACTGGGGAGCTACAGTTCATTGAGGGATTCATGAATGCCAACATGTACTGTGACATACTGAAGCAGAGCATGATCCCCTCCCTTCAGAGACTGGGCCGCAGGGCATGATAACGACCCCAAACACACCTCCAAGATGACCACTGTCTTGCTAAAGAATCTGAGGGTAAAGGTGATGGACTGGCCAAGCATGTTTCCAGACTTAAACCCTATTGAGCATCTGTGGGGCATCCTCAAATGGAAGGTGGAGGAGTGCAAGGTCTCTAACATCCACCAGCTCTGTGATGTCGTCATGGAGGAATGGAAGAGGACTCCAGTGGCAACTTGTGAAGCTCTGGTGAACTCCATGCCCAAGAGGGTTAAGGAAGTGCTAGAAAATAATGGTGGCCACACAAAATATTGACACTTTGGGCCCAATTTGGACATTTTTACTTAGGGGTGTGCTCACTTTTGTTGCCAGCGGTTTAGCTATTAATGGCTGTGTGGTGAGTTATTTTGAGGGGACAGCAAATTTACACTGTTATACAAGCTGTACACTCACTACTTTACATTGTAGCAAAGTGTCATTTCTTCAGTGTTGTCACATGGAAAGATATAATAAAATATTTACAAAACTGTGAGGGGTGTACTCACTTTTGTGAGATACTGTAAATCCACACACAGTCAGAAATACAGATTTTTTCCCAGAGCTGTACTATCAATTACTCCTTCGCACACAAATTCCCAATAGTAACGTGTCTTGATATTTTAGCTTTCATATGCAAATATTGCATAGTATCTTTTTTTTTTTTTCTTACATTTATAATGTTTGCAATACTTTGAATACATTTGTACTATATGAACAGGCTATTGCTTACATTTTATTGGTATGTATTATAAGTACAGTGCATCCGGAAAGCATTCACAGCGCTTTACTTTTTTCCCACATTTTGTTATGTTACAGCCTTATTCTAAATTGATTAAATTCATTATTTTTCTCAAAATTCTACAAACAATACCCCATAATGACAGTGTGAAAGCAGTTTGTTAAAAAGAAATTTTTAACCGCTTGCCGACGGTCGGATAACCGTGGGAGGGCGTACATTGACCCGGCGCATCACAAATCATGGTTAGCGGCCGTTTACCACATGATTGCTTCGTCAAATGACGGAGCGATCACTTGTAAACAAACCAGCGTCACGTCCGGTTCCTCTCTCCCCTCCCCGTACCTATTGGTACAGTGTGAGCGGAGAGGGGGGAGATTAGTGCAGCAGCGCTGTGGACTCGATGTGTAGTGTCCACAGTGCTGATATGTGCCCATTTCAGCCATCCATCCATACTCAGCATACCCATTATACTCATCCATCCATCCATGGTCAGCCATCCATACTCAGCACACCCATCCATCTATCCTCAGCATACTTATTCATCCATCCATCAATGCTCACCCATCCATACTGCGCATGCTCATCCATACTGAGCATACTCAGCCATCCATACTGAGCATACTCAGCCATCCATACTCAGCCATCCATACTCAGCCATCCATACTCAGCCATCCATACTCAGCCATCCATACTCAGCCATCCATACTCAGCCATCCATACTCAGCCATCCATACTCAGCCATCCATACTCAGCCATCCATACTCAGCCATCCATACTCAGCCATCCATACTCAGCATACTCATCCATCCATCAATGCTTAGCTATCCATACTCAGCATACTCATCCATCCATCCATCCATCCTCAGCATACTCATCCATCCATCATTAGCCATACCCATCCATACTCAACCGTACCCAGCCATATCCAGCCATCCCATCTATACCCAGCCGTACCCATCCGTACTCAGCCATACTCATTCATTCTCAGCCATCCCCATTCATGCTCAACCTCAGGAGGAATAGTAGAATGTGCTTTGGAGTGTAATTTGTGGTAAGCATATGCTGTGTGTGAGAAATAACCTGCTAATATAACAATTTTGTCAAAAAAAAAAAAGAAAAAAAAAATCTTGATTTTGCAAAGAATTGTGGGAAAATTTACAACTTCAAAAATGAAGTGCCTCTAACTAAATACCTTGGAATGTCTACTTTCCAAAAAGGGGTCATTTGGGGGGTATTTGTACTTTCCTGGCTTGTTAGGGTCTCAAGAAATGAGATAGGCCATCAGTACTTCAGGTGTGATCAATTTTCAGAGATTAGCACCATAGCTTGTGGACTCTATAACTTTCACAAAGTTGGGTCATTTTTACCAAAGATATGTAGCAGTATAAATTTTGGCCAAAATGTATGAAGAAAAATTACAAAATTTGCAAACTTTTATAACAGAAACAAAGAAAAATACATTTTTTTTTTTTACAGAATTTTCGATCCTCTTTCTTTTATAGCGCAAAAAATAAAAAAACGAGCGGTAATTAAATACCACCAAAAGAAAGCTCTATTTGTGTGAAAAAAAAGCCAAAAATTTCATATAGGTACAGTGTTGCATGACTGAGTAATTGTCATTCAAAATGTGATAGCATCGAAAGCGAAAATTGGTCTGGTTGGTTAGGAGGTTTAAGTGCCCAGTGGATAAGTGGTTAAATAAAAAATAAAAAAATCACATGTACCTAAGTATTCAAAGCCTTTGCCATGACACTCAAAATTGAGCACAGGTGCATCCTGTTTTCACTGATCATCCTTGAGATGTTTCTACAACTTGGAGCCCACCTGTGGTAAATTCAGTTGATTAGTCATGATCTGGAAAGGCACACACCTGTCTATATATGGTCCCATAGTAACAGTGAATGTCAGAGCACAAACAAAGCCATGAAGTCCAAGGGATTGTCTGTAGACCTCTGAGACAGGATTGTATCGAGACACAGATCTGGGGAAGGAAACAGAAAAGTTTCTGCAGCAATGAGCACAGTGGCCTCCATCATCCGTAAATGGAAGAAGTTTTGAACCACCAGGTCTATTCCTAGAGCCACCGCCCGGCCAAACTGAGCGATCAGGGAAGAAGAGCCTTAGTCAGGGAGGTGACCAAGAACCCGATGGTCACTCTGACAGAGCTCCAGTGTTTCTATGTGGAGAGAGGAGAACCTTCCAGAACAACCATCTCTGCAGCACTCCCACCAATCTGGCCTGTATGGTAGAGTGGCCAGATGGAAGCCACCTTTCAGTAGAAGGCACTTGACAGCCCGCTTGGAATTTGCCAAAAGGCACCTGAAGGATTCTCAGATCATGAGAAACAAAATTCTCTGGTCTGAAGAAACAAAGATTGAACTTTTGGCCTGAGTGGCAAGCGTTATGTCTGGAGAAAACCAGGCACCGCTCATCACCTGGCCAACACCATCCCTACACTGAAGAATGGTGGTGGTGACAGCATCATGCTGTGGGGATGTTTTTCAGTGGCAGGAACTGGGAGACTAGTCAGGATTGAGGGAAAGATAAACGTAGCAATGTACAGAGACATCCTTAAAGAAAACCTGATCCAGAGTGCTCTGGACCTCAGACTGGGGTAAAGGTTCATCATCCAATAGGACAACGACCCATAAAAGCACACAGCCAAGATAACAAAGAAGTGGCTACGAGACAACTCTGTGAATGTCCTTGAGTGGCCCAGTCAGAGTCCAGACTTGAACCTGATTAAACATCTCTGGAGAGATCTGAAAATGGCTGTGCACCGACACTCCCCATCCAACCTGATGGAGCTTGAGAGGTCCTGCAAAGAAGAATGGGAAAAACTGCCCAAAAATAGGTGTGCCAAGCTTGTAGCATCATACTCAAAAAGACTTGAGGCTGTAATTGGTGCCAAAGGTGCTTCAACAAAGTATTGAGCAACGGCTGTGAATACTTATGTACATGGGATTTTTATTGTTTTTTATTTAACAAATTTGCAAAGATTTCCAACAAACTTTTTTCGAGTTGTCATTATGGGGTAGTGTTTGTAGAATTTTGAGGAAAATAATGAATTTAATCCATTTTGGAATAAGGCTGTAACATAACAAAATGTGGAAAAAGTGAAGCGCTGTGAATATTTTACGGATGAATTGTACATATGTATACTATTGCATAAACAGTATATATAGATGTGTGGATACCTGTATGCATATATTTTTTTTGCTGTTGTCAGAGAGCTACTATTTAAAATGTCTTTGTATTGAAAACAATAATAAAGATCTAATCTCCTCTATAGATCTGAAAGCCTGGGTCCTATGCATGCATTCCATACAAGGAGAATTACTGTGGAAGTAACATGCTTAAGGACTGATTCACACTGGCGTTGTCAAACCTGCATTTATCGGAATTTTTTTTAACGCATTTGAAGGCATGTAATATTTTCTTTTAAAATTATGACATGCACACTGTGGTTTACCTGTGTTTAGAGAAAATAGAATTCTGTGCCTCCTCACTCCGATTAGACACGCTAACTGCATGTAAACACGTGTAAACGTGGCTAAACCCGCTTTAAAGAAGGAAAGTCTAAATGCAAGAAAATTTGATTTATACTTCCCATATAAGCTCTCATGCATTTAAAAAGCTGAACACAGGTGCGGCAGTGTGAATGAGGTCTAAGCCATTTAAACTGAAGCCTTCAGGCAACGTGGATAAGGTAAAAGTCTTTGTAACATAATATGCCAAATAACTGCATATAGTTCCAAGTTATGCAAGTATATTAACCGTACACATGACTATTTTAAGTTTAAAAGATCATTTTCATCTAAATCTAAAAAGGTAGATAATTGGTAAGCACCAAAAAGTGCCAACTATAACTCAAGAAGAAAAAAGAAAAAAAAACAAAAAAAAAAAAACTACTCAGCCTATGGGCGAACCATTACAAAATGTTGGTTACCAGGAACAGCCATCTTTAGGACCTTAAACAGTGCCGTTTCTCACCGCTGATGTGGAAAGGTCCAGCCTCTCTCGGGAAGAATATGTCTCAGCATCTGCAAGATTATTCAGACTGCCCCCATGATCTCCATTGAGAGCGTTGTTGTATTGCTCAATGCTTTTGTTCATTTCTTCCTGACTCTCCTGAAGCTGTGATAACTTACTTCGAGCCTGAATTAAAGAGAAGCAGTTTTAAAGGTTAATTTGTAAGTAAATGCTACTATAAAGTAAATGCTACTACAAAAACCCACTCTGAGAAAAAAGGTTAAAAAATGTACGTTTTCTACTGTGAGCAGTAATCATATTGCTCCACAGCCCAAAATCCAAGGTAGTCCACCCACAACGCTGTGTGAAAGCAGTGGTCTCTCTGCAGTGACACAACAGCTCTCCAGTGAATAATGACCTCCAATCTGCAAGGAGAATGAGCTTTGCGAATGACAGAGCTCTAGCTTTGACTTTGTGGGGTGCATGCTGAACCTCTTGCAGAGGGACCACTGCTCTCACACTGAGCTTAGTGAACAGCCTGTTGCCTATTTGGAATTCATGGCTGGTGCTAGGGATAAATGTGAATAGACTACTAATTACAGTTCAAGTTTTACCTTTTAACTTCTTGCACACTGCTGAATGTATCTATTTTTAAAGTTTTACTAAACCCACAACAGTAAAATCAGTCTGTATATGCAGTAAAGCATGCTTGTTATGCTCACTGTGGAACCTAAGGGGTTAATCCTCCCCATTTTGTACAAAGGCTGTTTGATCCCGTCTTCTCTGATCTTCCCCTTCTTCCACAGTCCCCAAACCATCTCCTGAGAGAACAGAGCTTTGTGGGCACTCTGCACATGCTCGGTTTGATGTGCATCGCTAGAGAGGTTTTTGTTTTTTTGGGAGAGTACATATGATCAGCACAGGCCAATCAGCACTGTGCAGACTGAGGGTCAGGGGTCTGGCTTTAACCAGACACTGATAGAAGTCACAAGACTGCTCTAACTGCTGATGAGTAAAGGTATTTAGCAGTTTATATTTACTAAAACTATTGCATTTCCATGTTCTGTGTACTGTGCAAGACCAGATATAATGAAATGCAGGGTCTTGGGTTTAGTAACACTTTAAGCATTATTTAGGCTTACATGAAAAAAGGAAACGCTGGCCTGTTGGTCATGTCTCACACACCCTCTATTCTGTTAAATAGAGAATTCAAATCAAGAATACAAAAGCCACCATGACAGGTTAGCATTAGTAAAGGAAAGGAGGGACCCTGTGTGAGGCCCTTGGACACCCAAAAGGGAGTCAAAAATTAATTTTACAGCAGATATTAAACTTTCAATAAACACAGGAAATCCTGCCATCTATCTGAAATACACAAAATAACAACATGGGCAATCTTGATGGCTGTCCCTTTAAAAAAAACCTGTTTTCACTTCAACACTTTAAAGCCGATTCCTAGGTATGATCTTTATTGCATACTTACATTGGTCCAGTTTGGACCAATGTACAGTGCCTTGATAAAGTATTCATACCCCTTAAAATTTTCCAAATTTTGTCATGTTACAGCCAAAAACGTAAATGTATTTCATTGGGATTTTATGTGATAGACCAACACAAAGTGGCACATAATTGTGAAGTGGAAAAACATGATAAATGTTTTTCAAAATTTTTTAACAAATAAATATCTGTGCGGCGTGCATTTGTATTCAGCCCCCTTTACTTTGATACCCCTAACTAAAATCTAATAGCCTTCAGAAGTCATCTAGTTAGTAAATAGAGTCCACCTGTGTGTAATTTGATCTCAGTATAAATACGGCTGTTCTGTAAAGCCCTCAGAGGTTTGTTAGAGAACCTTAGTAAACAGCCAGCACCATGAAGGCCAAGGAACACACCAGACAGGTCAGGGATAAAGTTGTGGAGAAGTTTAAAGCAGGGTTAGGTTATAAAAAAATATCCCAAGCTTTGAACATCTCACAGAGCACTGTTCAATCCATCATCCAAAAATGGAAAGAGTATGGCGCAACTCTAAACCTACCAAGACATGGACATCCACCTGAACTGACAGGCTGGGCAAGGAGAGCATTAATCAGAGAAGCAGCCAAGAGGCCCATGGTAACTCTGGAGGAGCAGAAGAGATTCACAGCTCAAGGGGGAGAATCTGTCCACAGGACAACTATTAGTTGTGCACTCCACAAATCTGGCCTTTATGGAAGAGTGGAAAAAAGAAATCCATTGTTGACAGAAAGCCATAAAAAGTCTTGTTTGCAGTTTGCGAGAAGCCATGTGGGAGACACAGCAAACATGTGGAAAAAGGTGCTCTGGTCAAATGAGACCAAAATTGAACCTATGGTCTAAAAGCAAAACGCTATGTGTGGCGGAAAACTAACACTGCACATCACCCTGAACACACCATTTGCCCACCGTGAAACATGGTGGTGGCAGCATCATGTTGTGGGGATGCTTGTCTTCAGCAGGGAAATGGAAGCTGGTCCGAGTTGATGGGAAGAAAACCTATTAAGAGTCTGCAAAAGACTTGCGACTGGGGCGGAGCTTCACCTTCCAGCATGACAATGACCCTAAACATACAGTCAGAGCTACATAGGAATGGTTTAGAGCAAACAATATTGATGTGTTGTAATGGCCCAGTCAAAGTCCAGACCTAAATTTAATTGAGAATCTGTGGCAAGACTTGAAAATTGCTGTTCACAGAAGCTCTCTATCCAATCTGACAGAGTTTGAGCTATTTTGCAAAAAAGAATGGGCAAAAATGTCACTCTCTAGTTGTGCAAAGCTGGTAGAGACATAGCCAAAAAGACTTGCAGCTGTAATTGCAGCGAAAGGTGATTCTACAAAGTATTGACTCAGGAGGGCTAAATACAAATGCACGCCACACTTTTCATATATTTGTAAAACATTTTGAAAACCATTTATCATTTTCCTTCTACTTCACAATTATGTGCCACTTTGTGTTGGTCTATCACATAAAATCCTAACACATTTGGAATATTTAAAGGGGTGTGAATACTTTTTCAAGGCACTGTAAGTACATATATCTCATACCAGAGGGTCCACTGGGAAAGCAGACAATCACTGTAGTATCCGGTGCTACTAGAGTGAAATTTGCAATCTTCTTGGTCCCGTGCTAAGCAGCTTTCCCACTGCACAATGACCACAGGGGGTCACTCACCACTGCTAACTTCACAGAACGCTTTGTACTTCATCAATGAACACAAGGCGTCCTCTAATTAGATGAGGTGGAGATCATGACATCACTGCCACTTCTCTTCACCTTGTCCAATCAAAGAACTGCCTTGTTCTCAGGAAGAGAAGAGACATGTAGTCATTAAAACTAAATGCACAGCGTTCTACGATTGGGGGGGGCAGTGCCAGGCAAGCTGCTTCCCCTCTGCACAATGACCACAGGGGGACCAGAGGGGAAGCTGCTGGAACAGAAACCAGAAGAGAGCAGCTATTACTGTAGTAGCGCCGACTACCACAGCGATTGTCCACTTCCCATCGAACCCTAGGTATGAAACGCACCGCATGACCAGGCAAAACGCCTTGTCTCTTTATCTGCTGGATTCACATCAATGTGTGGTGTGCAAGCGTTGTGTGGTAAAAAAAAAAAAAAAAAAGTACTGCATGCAATACTTTTTTTTTTCAGTGCAGTACAGTGCGAGGCAATCCACTGCCTTGCACTGCGTGGCGGCCAGTTAAAGTTTATGAAATGTTTCTGACATTTCAATCAAAAAAATAAAATAGAAAATAAAATTATAAATTAAAATTGTTTAAAAAAAAAAAAAAAAAAGGGTACAGTGCAACGGTCTAAAAATGGCGCATCAGCACTATCCAGCTGGACCGCACTCCAGTGCAGCGGCTGGTATGAACATACCCTTACATTTTGTCAAGTTAGACCAACATAACATAACAGAGATCATACAAGGAGTTCAGCTTTATTATTGGCATTTAGATTTTTTGAAAATTACAGCAAAAAAAAGTAATAATGTATATCAACAATATAGGATGAGGAGGATGAAACCCAGACAAACCACATCCTTAAAGACACATAGTGACTTCAAAGGTTAAAAACAGCAGATACATTCTGAATAACTCAAGTAAATATAAACGTGCAGGTGGCATTTGCGGCTAGGGAGACAGAAGTGTCTGAAGACGCTCCTGAACTTTGTACAAGATATATCTGCATTATTTTAAACCGCTGCCCGTGAAAGGAAACTTTATATAAGCAAAATAAATTGACAATCACCCCTTGAAAATGCTAATTGCCTGGCTGTCGTGATAATAGAAAAATCATTAAATCATTTTTTAAAGAAGACTTCCTTATCTCACTGGGATCTATTCTTTACATACAGCCAAGCTTTAGTGGCAGTTCAAGCTGCACATTCAGAAAGTTTATGATGAGGACTGCATTATTTTCAAGGGCTGAAGGAGGAAAGGCTGCACTGGCACATAGTAGGGTTGCATTGATATCGTTTTTTCATTGGCGACTATGAGCACCGATACCTTTGCGTTGCGATTTGAGCCCATACAAAATAACTGGGCTTCTCCTCCAGCCCTGTGAGCACCTCCAGCGGCTGTGGTTTTCTATCATCGGTGGGACCGGGACACTATGCAGATTTGGATTTGAGATATGTACTTCAATGTGAGTTGTTAGAAAATTTTTAATAAACTGCCCATTGCTGCACTATATGGCGCTTCCCTTTTAATACTGGGTTCACACACACACAGCGCAGTGGGGGAAATCGCATTAGATTCTTTGCAGTGCGATATGAGCCAATTCAACGCACAAGGTACAGTGGGGCAAAAAAGTATTTAGTCAGCCACCAATTGTGCAAGTTCTCCCATTTAAAAAGATGAGAGAGGCCTGTAATTGTCATCGTAGGTATACCTCAACTATGAGAGATAAAATGTGGAAACAAATCCAGACGATCACATTGTCTGATTTTTGAAAGAATTTATTTGCAAATTATGGTGGAAAATAAGTATTTGGTCAATATCAAAAGTTCATCTCAATACTTTGTTATATATCCTTTGTTGGCAATGACAGATGTCAAACGTTTTCTGTAAGTCTTCACAAGGTTGTCACACACTGTTGCTGGTATGTTGGCCCATTCCTCCATGCAGATCTCCTCTAGAGCAGTGATGTTTTGGGGCTGTCGCTGGGCAACACGGACTTTCAACTCCCTCCAAAGGTTTTCTTTGGGGTTGAGATCTGGAGACTGGCTAGGCCACTCCAGGACCTTGAAATGCTTCTTACGAAGCCACTCCTTCGTTGCCCGGGCGGTGTGTTTGAGATCATTGTCACGCTGAAAGACCCAGCCACGTTTCATCTTCAATGCCCTTGCTGATGGGAGGAGGTTTGCACACAAAATCTCACGATACATGGCCCCATTCATTCTTTTATGTACACGGATCAGTCGTCCTGTTCCTTTTGCAGAGAAACAGCCCCAAAGCATGATGTTACAACCCCCATGCTTCACAGTAGGTATGGTGTTCTTTGGTTGCAACTCAGCATTCTCTTTCCTCCAAACCTGATGAGTTGTGTTTCTACCAAACAGTTCTACTTTGGTTTCATCTGACCATATGGCATTCTCCCAATCCTCTTCTGGATCATCCAAACGCTCTCTAGCAAACCTCAGACGGACCCAGACATGTACTGGCTTAAGCAGGGGGACACGTCTGGCACTGCAGGATCTGAGTCCCTGGCGGCGTAGTGTTTTACTGATGGTAGCCTTTGTTATGTTGGTCCCAGCTCTCTGGAGGTCATTCACTTTGTCCCCCCGTGTGGTTCTGGGATTTTTGCTCACCATTCTTGTGATCATTTTGACCCCACAGGGTGAGATCTTGCGTGGAGCCCCAGATCGAGGGAGATTATCAGTGGTCTTGTATGTTTTCCATTTTCTAATTATTGCTCCCACAGTTGATTTCTTCACACCAAGCTGCTTGCCTATTGCAGATTCAGTCTTCCCAGCCTGGTGCAGGTCTACAATTTTGTTTCTGGTGTCTTTCGATAGCTCTTTGGTCTTCACCATAGTGGAGTTTGGAGTGTGACTGTTTGAGGTTGTGGACAGGTGTCTTTTATACTGATAACACGTTCAAACAGGTGCCATTAATACAGGTAATGAGTGGAGGACAGAGGAGCCTCTTAAAGAAGAAGATACAGGTCTCTGAGAGCCAGAAATCTTGCTTGTTTGTAGGTGACCAAATACTTATTTTCCACCATAATTTGCAAATAAATTCTTTCAAAAATCAGACAATGTGATTGTCTGGATTTGTTTCCACATTTTGTCTCTCATAGTTGAGGTATACCTATGATGACAATTACAGGCCTCTCTCATCTTTTTAAGTGGGAGAACTTGCACAATTGGCGGCTGACTAAATACTTTTTTGCCCCACTGTATGGGTTTCGGGTGTCAAGAGCATTTGCATGAGTATGAGTACTCATGCAAATACTCGGTATGGGCACCGATACCGATATCAGTATTGGTGCAACCCTAGCAGATAGGTCTGAAAATGGTAGCTGCCTGGCTGTTTTTGCTTCAGTCACAACATTTAATCTGCAAATTAGTGACTAAGAAGTTGTTGAAGCCAACAGCAAGGCAATCAGTATTCAGAAAAAAATCTCAACAATGGCTCCACCTTTCTTTTATAACTGTCTCACAAAATAGCATAACAAACCAAAAACACAGTTTAATTAGTTTTAAATATTCAAAGCAAACTACCTCATCCATTTATGTGTCCATGCTTTATTTTGCTGAGAAATCACTTTGGCAAACACCCCCCAACATTTCTGGCCATGGCCATTTTGAGTAAGGGCAGACGATCCATGTAGCATTTACTTCCTGGAATCCATCTGCCTTTAGCTCAATCATGCATAAAGAAGAGTGTTCTTAACTGAGAAAACCCCTCCTTCCCTCCTGAAGACTCCTGGGATGTATGACATCATTTATCTAGGCAAGAAACCAGAAGGTAACCAAAGAAATGAAGAAAAAAAAAAAGTAAATATGATATACTTTCCTATTCATTTACTAATGCTAGCATCATGAGGATTAAAAATAATTAATGTTAATTGGGAGAGTGAAGTTCTACTTTAACCATTGCAGTCTATAGGGTTTTAGATCTTTAAAGCGAACACCACCTTTTGCATCATGTTTCACCTTACATCCATATTTAGGCAGCGACATGAAACATGGTCAGAGTGCAAAGCTCTCAGCCTGAAATTCATTTAAAGTCTTATTTGTTTCCTATGGTGTCAATTCATACCACTATGTCTCAAACTATTGCATAGAAAACGCTGCTGTGTGAATAGAACTTTATGAAGTGTTGCTTTTCACAACTTAATAATGAAAAAAGATAAAAGAAACTGTGTATGCACCAGGATCAGCATACTGGCACTGTTCCTTCCAGTGCACACCCACATTCATGTGATCTGCACAATTGTCTGGTCTGAATGAGCTCTGCATTAATTATTTCATTTTACCTGGAGGAATCACTGAGAGAATAGTTATTTTCTGCTGCTGTTTTAAAGATAATAAGGACGTTGCATATATTTGAATTTTTTTGCTACACTTGCCTTGTGACAAATTAAAGCAGAACACCGATGTTGAATAACGTTCACTATTCTGAATAAAAGTGGGGTTTAGTTCTAGACTGATCTAATAGAATTAAAGAAGGTTTACAATTATTAATTTGATTATTACGTAGCAGATTCGTTCAATAGCAAATTTATTGATAAATCCGTCAATGTAAAACATGCAGCTCGCACATACATTTTTAAAGAAGACATTAAATATGCTTATATTCTGCCTTCCCTTGTTCCTTCTTTTCACCCTTATCTACAAGACAATGATTTTTTAAATAAAACATTTCATTTCATTCTTTATTTTACTCAGTGACCTCATTACTGGGTCTCTATGCAGGCAGATCATTGTTGGTGGAAAACATCAGAGCCCGCCTCATGCCTCAGTACTCCTCTCCAGAGCTCTAAGCCCTGATGTAAGCAGCTGGCTGGCTCTTGCAAGGGTCTTATGCAAATATAAATAATGCCTTGATGGGTGGATATCAGTGGGGAGGAAACTCCTATGCACCATTTGCATGCAGATTGCCCTAGTTAATGGCCACATGTTATGGTGAGCCTCCATGATTAAAAGAACCAAAATTCAATGAATGAAAGGGGAGAGGGTGAAGCCTCGTACACACGATCAGATTTTCGGACGACCGTTCGTTCATTTTTTGTTGCATGCTAGTCATGTCGAAAGTGTCACTCACAATACGAAAATTCTCGTACGACAGAATACGACTTCAAAAGTGACGTAATGTGTTGAATAGTTTTGTATGTATTCTTTCGTTTCTGAGCATGCATAATCTTGCTCTTACGATTTTTTTCGGACGAAAAAACCGTACTGATTAAACGAAAATCAGACGTTGTGTTCACATCCGACAAAAAAGTTATAGTCTGCATATCCAGCTTTTGTCGTATAAAAAATCTGCAGATCGTTCATCGTAAGAAATTTTACTTCAGGTTTTCGTATCGTGTGTACGGGGCTTAAAGGACAGACTAGGAAGGAAACAGCTATATGGTGCTGGACATTCTCCAGCCAGGAAATGAGGCAGGCTCTATATGATCTGTTGCAGCTTTTAATGCACAGTGCAAGATAGACAGTGAAATCAGAGTAAGTAATTTCAGTACAGGAAAGGAGCCTGTAAAGCTGTGGAAGTTAAGTTTTAAGACTTCCCAATTAATATCTATGGATACTTCTGTTCATTAGCCTCTTAAAGGAGAAGTATGGCCAAAGCTATTTTGGCTAAACCTCTCAGGTAGTGCACAAATGGTACCTGATCGATTTCCTCTTGTGTGGATTTTAATGACTTAATAATGGTCTCCAGTTGAACTTTGCCAGCCTGGATACTCTGCTCCAGTTGAGTTTCTTCCTGCTGTAATCTGTTGAGTTCTGATTTGGCTCTATTAAGCTCCTCCTCTTGTGCCTGCACATCTGACTCCTGGGACTGAATCTGTACCTTTAAAGAAGAAATCTACAAGACAGAAGCACTTATTTGCTAAACAAATTCCAAATAATATACAACAAAAATTCATACTATCATTATTTTGTCATATTTTTCCAATGCATGGGTTATGATTTAACAACCCTACTGTGCTTAGCTGTACGTTGAGAAACTATATATAGCTTTTAGATCTATAGCTGCTACTGGCACCCAGCTTCCTGCACAGCTTCTCATTCTGTCCTCCTTTAGCTCACATGAATGGAGAATTCTTAATCATGCTCACTTGCCCTCAAACTATTTAAAAAAAAAAAAAAAACACACTGCTTTATCCAAAGTTGCCCCCAAAGCCCTGAGAAGTGGACAATTCCAGCACGACTTTGGATTTGTATATGCCCCCACTACCATCTACATGCTGTCACTAGAGAGAACTTATTCTATTTATATTACTGACAGCTTTCAACCACTACAGCGATGGTCTAATCTGGTCAAACTAGAAAAAAACACTTTACAACTTTTGTCTATAAATTGCATATAAAACAAAAAAACTTTAGCAAAACAATATGGCCAAAAAAGCTCTTTTTAAAACAAAGTACTTATTACTTGTGCAACAAACTTAAATTCTATTTACCAATACAGTAAAACCTTGGATTGCAAGCATAATTTGTTCCGGAAACATGTTTGTAATCCAAAGCACTCGTATGATTCATTCCACAACCATTTATTCATTACTCCTTCAGTCTATATAAAAAGATTATAGCAATGTGATCGGTTGTTTAACCATAAAGTGTCCATTCACAAATGGCGGCCTCCACAAGGGGATTAGAACCAAAATCCAGCAGGAGCTACAGAGTATAAAAGAGAGGAGAGGCGCCTCTAAGTGTAGCAATATGGTTACATTTAATGAAAGTACAACATTTAGCAACTCACATGGTTGATGATTAAAAGAGGCAGATCTAAGTATGCAGGCAGCCGGGGTAAAGCTGTCCACATAGACCATCCTCTGCACCGGTGCGCCAGCTCTCACTGATGTCAGTCTGCAATCGTGACTGAGAAGACTACCCTACAGTAGAGCGATCTGATAGCGAGGCTTGTAGCGCTCGTGGAGTGCAGCGTGGAAGGGGGATGATGTCGATTGCGGTGAGGAGGATGGTTTATGTGGATGGCTGCATACTTAGATGTGCCTGTTTTAATCATCAACCATGCAAGTTACTAAATGTTGTACCTTCATTAAATTTAACCATATTGCTACACTTAGAGGCGCTTCTCTTCTCTTTTATACTCCGTTGTGACATGCTATACTTGTATATCAAGACCTGGCTCGTTTATCAAGTCAAAATTTATTTTAAAAAAATTTGCTTGTCTTGCAAAACACTCTCAGACCACGTTACGCTCAATCCAAGGTTTTACTGCATCTTGGGCATCGTGACTAACAGTATTACATTCATTAAACTGACAACAGTAAAGTAATCATCTAAAATGGTCTACACATATCTTTAAATATCTTTCCATAATGTAGCAATAATGGTAAAAAATTGTCAGAGGAGGGTCAAACTCTGACTTCAGGAATTGGTATGGGGGTTCACCTATAATGACTTACTTTGACCTTTTAATGCCAGATTTACAGAAATAGGAATGATTTATTGAGTGGACTCATGTCTTTGCTATCTATAGATATCTATGTGGATATTTAAGCTATAACAAGGCCAGACCTTACAATCTGAACTTTTAGTATAGAAAGTTATTCTGAAACGGAATAAAAAAAAAACTGTTGCATGACATATTCTATCATACTGTTGCAGCTACATAACATATACCTTTCATGGCAGCTGTAGTGACACAATTATGTGTTCCTGAAATATCCTTTAGGCTGGTTTCACACTATTGCAAATTGGATACGGTTTTCTCCGCATCCAATTCGCATAGCAGGAGATTGTGACCGGCTCTCTATGGAGCCTGTTCACACATCTCTGCAGCAGCTCCGGTGCGTATTGCACAGTTGCCCTGTGCGTCTTTTGATATGTTTCAGGTCTGAACTCAGGTCGAAATTTGGGCTGAAATGGTGAATGGAGACGTAACAGACTCCTGCTGTGAGCCGCTGCGATCCCTAGTGTGAACCCAGTCTTAAACAAAGAAAAGTGTAATGGGTGGTGGGCTTCTGTCAAAGCATATGTTCCACCCATATTTCTGAAGCCACCACTTGCCATTTCTATCTCTTTTTCAAAAGATATAGGGGTGAATATTAAACTAAAACTTGTAAATAAACAACGGGGGAACTGGTCACATTTCTATTCTGTTTGATTACTACTTAGGATAGCTATTTTATGGCAATTAGAAAGAAAATTGACAGTATCACACTGCCCCAATGGATTCTTCATAACCAGGAATAAATAATTGTACAGCTGTAAAGAGAGCCAGAGTTGCCCTGGCCTTGTACAAGGGGATGAAATACAAAATTTATTGTGAGAGAACCTTGTCAATGCAGTTCTGGAGAGACCCGAAGCCAACATGTGATTTAACAAACCCCAGTTGGACTTCAAGCAATTAGAGAGAGACTGTGAAAAGTACATCCTTACCATCTGCCCTTCCTCCTGGCACTTCTGCCTGACATCACTTAGCATGTCTTTTAATTTTGCTTTTTGTTGGTCCATTTCATCTAGCCTGTCTTGTGCATCTTGCTTTTGTGCTTCCAGTTCCTGTAAGGTTGACGTTTCCCGGTCTAGATCATTCTGCAACTCCTATAAATCATATACAAGTGCAGATTCTGTATTAATTCTGCACATTTATGACACACATTTACTAATTACTGGTTTTTCTTTATATCAGTATAACAAATATGGACAAATGAATAAGCATGTAATTAAGAGCCTTCTTACGGCCAGAAACTCCAGTCACCACACCTACCCCAGATGTACCTGCACATTCTAGATGCTTCTGGGAAGCAACTAAATGGAGCAGGATGATTCAGGTCAACAGAGCATGGGTTATTCTAAATTCAGTCAACTCAACCTATCCCGCATCAATATAGTTATATATAAAATCCAAGGGGATTACACCACAGTGAGCATAATTTCTTCTTCAAAGAATAATCCAACAACTTGAGGCAACCCTCAAGTCCTCTTCCACTCCTCCATGAAGACATCACGAAGCTGGTGGATGTTAGAGATCTTGCGCTCGTCCGCCTTCCGTTTGAGGATGCCCCACATATGCACAATAGGGTTTAGGTCTGGAGATATGCTTGGCCAGTCCATCACCTTTACCCTCAGTTTCTTTAGCAAGGCAGGGCATATATATATATATATGCACACACACAGGTGCATCTCATAAAATTAGAATATCACCAAAAGTTAATTTACTGTATTTATTGGCGTATAACACTCACTTTTTCACCATGAAAATCGGGTGCAAATAGCGTGTGCGTGTTATACGCCAATACTTCAATTTTAGCTGCCTCGGAGGGGACAGGGAGCGGGGCGGGATGAGCGCTCTCAGATTACATTCAGTAAGAATCTCCTGTTTACTTGGCGGCCTTTGTAATAGAAAGCCCCGTCTCCTGGGCGGCCATTGGACCACTGTTCTGTTCGATCAGGCTGCACTGATGGCAATGGTGAGGCTGCTGCACTGATGGCAATAGTGAGGCTGCTGCACTGATGGCAATAGTGAGGCTGCTGCACTGATGGCAATAGTGAGGCTGCTGCACTGATGGCAATAGTGAGGCTGCTGCACTGATGGCAATGGTGAGGCTGCTGCACTGATGGCAATGGTGAGGCTGCTGCACTGATGGCAATGGTGAGGCTGCTGCACTGATGGCAATGGTGAGGCTGCTGCACTGATGGCAATGGTGAGGCTGCTGCATTGATGGCAATGGTCAGGCTGCATTGATGGCACTTGTGAGGCTGCAGATGGGCATTGATCAGGCTGCATTGATGGCATTGGTCAGGCTGCAGATGGGCACTGACCCTTATTTTGCTTTAAAGTTCCTTATTTAAAATGTAGATTTTTTCCTGAAACTTCCCTCTTAAAATGAATGTGCGTGTTATACGCCGATAAATACGGTATTTTAGTAATCCAATTCAAAAAGTATGCGTTACACACAGAGTGATATATTTCAAGCATTTTCTTTTTACATTTTGATGATTATGGCTTGCAGCTAGTGAAAACCCAAAATTCAGTAAAATTATATTATGACACAAGACCAATAAAAAAAATAAAAAAAAATTTAATACAGAAATATTGGCTTACTGAAAAGTATGTCCATGTACAGTATAGTATGCACCAGGGGGCGGACTGACAACTCATGGGACCCCCGGGCAATAGGAGATTATGGGGCCCCCAGGCTTAGAAATGGCCGCCATGTGGCAGCCATCTTTTTTTGACGCAATATGAATGTGGGCATACCCACTGAGGGGAGGGGCACCAAGCTCGGCGACATGCTGAGTGGCAGGAGACTTAGCGCTAGTGACCCAGTAAATTCACCAGGAGCCTCTCATGAGCATTGCCATCTTAACAGCATCATGGGCCTCTGGGAAAAATACTGCACTGGGACCCCTACAAGGGAGATGATGACCTGCGGTATATATAGTGCACTATGGCGAACAATGGGCATGACCAGTGGGAGAGTCTTAAAAGAGGATTGAACAGTACTGCATCTACTGTATACAATGCAAACATACCACAGAACTTGTACCCACAAAATTCTAATTACTGTGTCGCAGCTGATAATCTCAGACACAAATGAATCTCAGTCAAAGGATATTTTTTTTTTTAAATAAATGATTCCATTATATATGTTTTTTTCTGCACAAAAAAAAGGATATTTTTGGCTGTGGCAACATTACAGAAGAACTTAATTAAAACCAGCAACTGTTGAGACAATGAACACCTTGGTCAGGTCTATGTACAGTATAATGTATAGAGTACAGGGGTCATGAGTAAGTAACAAAACACCACAACATATAGAGTACAGCAGTCAGGATGAGCGCCACGCTCACATCAGAGTCCTCCCTTACATCAAAGTCCCAACATTCTCCCTATATATCACAGCTCACAGAGTGCCACCCTATGTCATAGCCCCCCAGTGTGCCACCCTACGGCAGCGCCCCCCCCCCCCCCAGAGTCCCACCCTGCGGCAGAGCCCCAAGTATCACCTTCCATCAGTGCCCCCTTACACACACCTTTGCACCTTGGAGCTTGGTGTAGCAGGCAGCTGGCGGAAAAAGGCTTTTAACCGCTTCAGCCCCGGAAGAATTTACCCCCTTTTTGACCAGAGCACTTTTTGCAATTCGGCACTGCGTTGCTTTAATTGGTATTTGATCACCTCTGCGGTTTTTATTTTTTGCGCTATAAACTAAAAAATAGCGACAATTTTGAAAAAAAACGCATTATTTTAAATTTTTTGCTATAATGAATATCCCCAAAAAATAATTAAAAAAACATTTTTTTCCTCAGTTTAGGCCGATACGTATTCTACATATTTTTGGTAAAAAAAAAAAAAAAAATCGCAATAAGCGTTTATTGATTGGTTTGCTCAAAAGTTATAGCGTTTACAAAATAGGGGATAGTTTTATGGCATTTTATAAATATTTTTTTTTTTTTACTAGTAATGGCGGCGATCACGATTTTTATCGTGACTGCGACATTATATCGGACATGTTTGACACATTTTTGGGACCATTGTCATTTATACAGCAATCAGTGCTATACAAATGCACTGATTCCTGTGTAAATGACACTGGCAGTGAAGGGGTTAACCACTAGGGGGCAGTGTAGGGGCTAAGTATGTTCTGGGGAATGTTTCTAACTGTAGGGGGCGTGGCTACGTGTGATACGTCACTGATCTCTGCTCCCGATCATAGGGAGCAGAGATCAGTGACATTATCACTAGGCAGAACGGGGAGATGCTTGTTTACATTAGCAACTCCCCGTTCTTCCTCTCTGAGGCGATCGCGGGTATCCCCGCGACGATCGAGTCTGCGGGACCCGCGACCCGACTCACAGATCTCGCGGCCGGCGCACACGCAATGGCTCGGCGGCAAATTTAAAAGGGACGTACGGGTACGCCCATTTGCCCAGCCGTGCCATTCTGTCGACGTACATGGGCGTGCGCCGGTCGGGAACCGGTTAAACAGGGCTGCGGAAATTAACGATCAATTCCTCGATTAATCGTTAATTCTTTTGATCGGTAGGCTGCCTACCCTGGGGCTGCTTTGGGCTAAGCTGTGGCTGCAGCGCAGCGCTCCGCTTCCTCCTCCTCCACTATATGTCATACACAGTCTGCGGGCATCTCCAGCTGTGTGTCTCCGAGCTGAATGTGAAAACTTTGGCCGCACTGTGAGAAAAGTCCCACCCTCCTCCTAGATCAGCTCGTGTGATAGACGCAGTGTTCTGTCTATCACACGAGCTGATCTAGGAGGAGGGTGGGACTTTTCTCACAGCGCGGCCAAAGTTTTCACACTCAGCTCCAAGACACACAGCAATAGATACCCGCAGACTGTGTAATCCAGGCACAGGCACTGACTACAGTGAGGCTGCCATTATGGGCATGGCGAGGCTGCCATTATGGGCATGGCGAGGCTGCCATTATGGGCATGGCGAGGCTGCCATTATGGGCACGGCGAGACTGCATTATGGGCACGGCGAGACTGCATTATGGGCACGGCGAGACTGCATTATGGGCACGGCGAGACTGCATTATGGGCACGGCGAGACTGCATTATGGGCACGGCAAGGCTGCGATTATGGGCACGGCAAGGCTGCGATTATGGGCACGGCAAGGCTGCGATTATGGGCACGGCAAGGCTGCGATTATGGGCACGGTAAGGCTGCGATTATGGGCACGGTAAGGCTGCGATTATGGGCACGGTAAGGCTGCGATTATGGGCACGGTAAGGCTGCGATTATGGGCACGGTAAGGCTGCGATTATGAGCACGGTAAGGCTGCGATTATGGGCGCGGTAAGGCTGCGATTATGGGCGCGGTAAGGCTGCGATTATGGGCACGGTGAGGCTGCGATTATTGGCACGGTAAGGCTGAGTTTATAACGTGTGACGTCCTAGCCATGCCCTGCTATGTCCAGCTTCGGCCGTTGCCATAACAACGGTGCTAAATCAGCTAAAAGTAGTAGGATCTGAATGTGCGTTATAATTATTCGAAATTAGTCGATCGATTAAAAAAAAAAAAAAAAAGATTAATCGAACATGAAAATTTGAATCAGTAACAGCCCTACTTTTAAAAAAAATCCACTTGTTGCAGGCTCTGAACTGCGCAAGTGAGTCATAGAGCCAGCAAAATAGTGAACTGCTGTAGTTGGCTTTAGATCTGGCAGTGGGGCATGCGAATAAAAAGCCATGCTTGATGTGTGCCATGATATCACCGCACAGGCACGCACCCAGACCTGCTCTGCTGCCTGATCCGAGGCCGGGCTCAGCAGAGCACTATTCAGATGGACCCGAATGGCAACAAGTGGATTTTTCACGGGTATGGTTAGAGCGACTTCTGTTGAGCAGCAGTGGGCACACATTGATCACACAGTATACACCAGTGGCAGCTGGTGCTCAAATTTTTGGGGGGAATCGCAAACAAAATGGGAAAAATGCTGAAAAATACTGGAAAAAAACCCATCAAATGCAGCCACTGTGCCATCAAATGCAGCCACTGTGACCATCCCCGGCGGCATTTAACCAGCACCCACACCCGTTGTCTGACCGGCACTTACCCCATCTTGGTGGCGGGTCAGGCAGCGGGTGACAGCGGGGAGATGTGGGACGGGCAGCGGCAAGCTATGGGTCCGGCAGCGGTGAGCTGTGTCCTCCATGCTTACTCCCTGTGTCTCTTCTTTCCTCCTGCTAGGCGTTCAATAGGAGCGCCTGTCCTTTCAGCCAATCGCGTGGTGGGTAAAAGACCTGCACTTACTGATTGGCAGAGAGGCGGTTCAGTGTTAGAAAAGCAAATATTAATTTGCTTTTCTAACACACCTGGATGGGCTCTGAGCACTCTGCGCTCTGAGGCCACCCTATTTTGAAGTCTATTAGAGCCTATGGCTCTAAATCAGGTGCTTCAAAAAAAACACACACCCCCCCCGCCGCTGTAGTTCAGGCGCCCGGTGTCCTGAAAGGAGCCGGATGCCCGAATAGGGTTTGCCGCAGTGGCCATGGATAAATTTATGCTATGCATAAATCTATCAATTCCACATATAGGGGGTGGAGTGATAGAGGGGACGGCACCCTTAATTGATGGGCGGCCCCTGGTATACACACAAATGCACAGTATACATATATACACACACACACACCAGCACTTTTCACCCAAAAATCATCCAGAAGCTCACAGACATTGGATGTGGTAATACAGGAGAGGAGACTGTACCTATGTACTGGTGGGCAGGTGATGAGTAGAGAGGTGTAGCAGAGATTATAGAAGTTCAGCACATCCTTCCCCCAGAAGCATGGCACTACTCACACACAGAACATTGATCTAACAGCAATCTAAGAGACAGGAGAAGCCCTGCTAGAGGTAACACAGCCCTTCCCCCTCCCCACCAGGGTAAGCATTGATAAGAATACATTTAGTTCAGCTCAGCCAGCTTACCTTCTTCCACACTGCAGGCTGTCCCCTCCTCCCTCTGTCCGCATCTCCTGCTCCTGTGTCAAAAAAGCTGCGCTGGAGAAGGGGGCGTGTACACTGTGCTCCCATTGTCTGAGGAGGCAGTGGAGAGGTGGGGCAGCTACAATCTCGAGATTTGTATAGCAAAATGATGTCAGTAGTGGCCATTTCAGGGACAGATGTAAAAATATACAGATTTTAACAAACTGTCCCTGCTTTTACCGAGGCTGGCAGCCCTAATGGGGCCCCCTAGTGGCCGTCGGGTCCTTGGTCAGTGCCTGAGTGCCCAAATAGTTAGTCCGCCCCTGGTATGCACTCAAGACTTGGTCAGGGCTCCTTTTGCATGAATTGCATCAATGCGGCATGGAGGTGATCAGCCTGTGGCACTGCTGAGGTGTTATGAAAGCCCAGGTTGCTTTGATAATGGCTTTAAGCTTGTCTGCATTGTTGGGACTGGTGTCTCTCATCTTCCTCTTGACAATACCCCACAGATTCTCTATGGAGTTTAGGTCAGGCGAGTTTGCTGGCCAATCAAGGACAGTGATACTATGATCATTAAACCAGGTATTGGTACTTTTGGCAGTGTGGGTAAGTGCTGCACGAAAATGAAATCCGCATCTCCATAAAGCTGGTCAGCCGAGGATATGCTCTAGAATTTCCTAGTAGAGGACTGCGCTGACTTTGGACTTGATGAAACACAGTGGACCAACCCCAGCAGATGACATGGTTCCCCAAATCATTACTGACTGTGGAAACTTCACACTGGACCTCATCCAACTCTGATTCTATGCCTCTCCACCCTTCCTCCAGACTCTGGGACCTTGATTTCCAAATGAAAAATACAAAATTTTCCACAGTCAATGATGATGCGTCCCCTCACGTGTGTAACGGTGTCTGCCATGGCTATCCATGATTGTGTAAATATATGTTTATAGAGGAACTACTACACTTTGGAAAGGGGGATGTCTGTCCTTTTTTAGAGTTATGCTGCAAAACAATTTTTGTTTCTTATGTCTATTTGGTATAGACATAGTTTTAACCATTTATAAATTAAATAAAATGGAATTTTAAATGTCATGTTGTAAGATCAATCATTCCAGGAGGAGGTTTCAGCACCTGAAAAGTCCCAATATTTTGTTGTCTTTGGTTGTCTAATCCTACAGCAAAGGCCATGGTCTGCAGAGAGCTTCCAAAGCATCAGAGGGATCTTATTGTTAAAAGGTATCAGTCAGGAGAAGGGTACAAAGGAATTTTCAAGGCATTAGATATACCATGGAACACAGTCAAGACATTCATCAAGTGAAAAAATATGGCACAACAGTGACATTACCAAGAACTGGATGTCCCTCCAAAATTGATGAAAAGACGAGAAGAAAACTGGTCAGGGAGGCTGCCAAGAGAGCTACAGCAACATTAATGGAGCTGCAGGAATATCTGGCAAGTACTGGCTGTGTGGTACATGTGACCACAATCTCCAGTATTCTTCATACGTCTGGGCTATGGGTAAAGTGGCAAGACGGAAGCCTTTTCTTACGAAGAAAAACATCCAAGCCCAGCTTAATTTTGCAAAAACACATGTGAAGTCTATATATATATATTTATACACACACACACACACATTACACTTACATAGCGCCGGCAATTTCAGCATATAATACATTGTACATTCAGTCCCTGCCCTCAAGGGGCTTACAATTGAAGGTCCCTAACTCACATTCATACATACACATACTAGGGCCAATTTAGGCAGGAGCCAATTACATACCAGCATGTCTTTGGAGTGTGGGAGGAAACGGGAGTACCCAGAGAAAACCCACGCAGGCAGAGGGAGAACATAAAAACTCCAGGCCGGTAGTGCCGTGGTTGGGACTAGAACCGATGACCCTAATGCAGCTAGGGCGGACGTGCCAAAGACTTTATACACGGTGTTGCCCTACATTATATATTTTTTTGAAAGCAAAGGCCCTGGGGAATAAAATGATGGTTGCTGCAAATTTTGTGCTAACAAAAGGGATGAATAAATCCTTTGTGATAGCTGGGCAGTGACAGGTACTCTTTACAGAGAGATCTGTGGTCAGACCCCAGATCTCTCCTCTGCCCTCAAAAGCATCTGATGAAATAGATCGGTTTACTCAGATGCTTGTTTGGCTAGTAACCAGCATAAACCAAAATGTACCTTACCCTTCTCCATGTTCAGCTGGTCCAATGGAGAGCAGCGGTCCCAGGCTTCATGATAACACTGGAGAACATGGAAACAGCGGCAGGAGGGGGAGCCCACTTGTACGCCATGTAAAAGTGATCTGGAGCTGTTCTAAAGCCACTCGATCACTTGTACAGGGCATCCCATAGCCATCCGCAAAATATGCTCAAACATGGCTGCAGCCATGATCCTGGTATAGCCACTTGAACCCCACGATGTAGTGGTATGTACTAAGGTTGGGAAGTGGTTAATTACCAACCTGAACTAAGCAGTAGAAATGGGTTCCATTAAGGGTCCTTTCACACGGGCTTGTCCGTGTATGGTCTCTGCTTTGCTCAGCAGGGATCAATCCGCTGATCCCTGTTGAGCAGGCGGATGACAGGTCCATCTCTGCTCACTGTGCGGAGATAGACTTGTCAAAGCCCCGCTGTCCTCTATCGAGACCAGATGAAGATGCACTGCCTGTCCGTTTTCATCCAATCCTATGCGATCCAGTTCTCCAGACGGATGGAAAATATGGTTTCCATCCCTCTGGATTTCACGGACAGGATGGGATCGAATATTGGCAGATGTCAGCAGACGCCATAGAGCTGAATGGAGCGTCCAATCAGGTCAGTCCGAAAAACGCACAGGCGGACCTGACCGGAAAGCCTGTGTGAAAGGGGCCCTTACACAACACATGAGATACTATACTATATTAATAAATTCTTGCTTTAAAAAGGCAGTTGGCCAGTTTAAACATGTACTGCAATGTATGCGAACTATCAATGTCCTTTTTTGTTTTTTTTTTTTTTTAAAGCAAGACTTTGTATCACATGTGTCCATTTGCACTTTATATTGGAAATAAAAAGAGCAGGGATGTAGCTGCTGGATTAATTTTTTGAAACAATAAATCATGGTACTGTAATATTATATAAAAATATATACATATACAGTCAGGTCCATAAATATTGGGACATCAACACAATTCTAATCTTTTTGGCTCTATACACCACCACAATGGATTTGAAATGAAACAAACAAGATGTGGTTTAACTGCAGACTTTCAGCTTTAATTTGAGGGTATTTACATCCAAATCAGGTGAACGGTGTAGGAATTACAACAGTTTGTATATGTGCCTCCCACTTTTTAAGGGACCAAAAGTAATGGGACAGATTAACAATCATGCATCAAACTTTCACTTTTTAATACTTTGTTGCAAATCCTTTGCAGTAAATTACAGCCCGATGTCTGGAACGCATAGACATCACCAGACGCTGGGTTTCATCCCTGGTGATGCTCTGCCAGGCCTCTACTGCAACTGTCTTCCGTTCCTGCTTGTTCTTGGGGCATTTTCCCTTCAGTTTTGTCTTCAGCAAGTGAAATGCATGCTCAATCGGATTCAGGTCAGAAGATTGACTTGGCCATTGAATAACATTCCACTTCTTTCCCTTAAAAAACTCTTTGGTTGCTTTTGCAGTATGCTTCGGGTCATTGTCCATCTGCACTGTGAAGCGCCATCCAATGAGTTCTGAAGCATTTTGCTAAATATGTGCAGATAATATTGCCCGAAACACTTCCGAATTCATCATGCTGCTTTTGTCAGCAGTCACATCATCAATAAATACAAGAGAACCAGTTCCATTGGCAGCCATACATGCCCACGCCATGACACTACCACCACCATGTTTCACTGATGAGGTGGTATGCTTTGGATCATGAGCAGTTCCTTTCCTTCACCACACTCTTCTCTTCCCATCACTCTGGTACAAGTTGATCTTGGTCTCATCTGTCCATAGGATGTTGTTCCAGAACTGTGAAGGCTTTTTTAGATGTTGTTTGGCAAACTCTAATCTGGCCTTCCTGTTTTTGAGGCTCACCAATGGTTTACATCTTGTGGTGAACCCTCTGTATTCACTCTGGTGAAGTCTTCTTTTGGTTGTTGACTTTGACACATATACACCTACCTCCTGGAGAGTGTTCTTGATCTGGCCAACTGTTGTGAAGGGTGTTTTCTTCACCAGAGAAAGAATTCTTCGGTCATCTACCACAGTTGTTTTCCGTGGTCTTCTGGGTCTTTTGGTGTTGCTGAGCTCACCGGTGCGTTCTTTCTTTTTAAGGATGTTCCAACAGTTGATTTGGCCACACCTAATGTTTTTGCTATCTCTCTGATGGGTTTGTTTTGTTTTTTCAGCCTAATGATGGCTTGCTTCACTGAGAGCTGACAGCAACAGATTCCAAATGCAAATAGCACACTTGAAATGAACTCTGGACCTTTTATCTGCTCCTTGTAAATGGGATAATGAGGAAATAACACACACCAGGCCATGGAACAGCTGAGCAGCCAATTGTCCCATTACTTTTGGTCCCTTAAAAAGTGGGAGGCACATATACAAACTGTTGTAATTCGTTCACCTGATTTGGATGTAAATACCCTCAAATTAAAGCTGAAAGTCTGCAGTTAAAGCACATCTTGTTCATTTCATATCCATTGTGGTGGTGTATAGAGCCAAAAAGATTAAAATTGTGTCTATGTCCCAATATTTATGGACCTGACTGTATATATACACACACACACACACAGATCATAGGGTATGAATCTGGTCACCGGGGAACCCAAAATTATGTGTAGGTTGATACACGACTCAGTGGTGTATGGTCAATATGTATATAATTTAGATTTCTAAATATAAGCCATGTTTTCAGTGTAATGGCTGTAATATACTAACCTGTCTAGCACAATAATGTACAATAGAACTGTTACATACAGGTTAAATAAACAGGATGAGTGTCAACATTAGGCTTAAAGCAGAACTACATTACTGAGCAAAAGTTATAGTCAGGTGTAAAAAATGCTGTAAGGTAAGAATGTTTAAAAAAAAAAAATATTTTAACTATTTTTATCAATTTACAAAATGTAAGTAAACAGAAGAAACATCACACTCACATCAATAATTGGTGCAACTGCCATTTGGCATCGAACTAGCATGAATTCTTACACTTGGACAAACTCAGGAATTTTTTAGGATAAGGCCGGGTTCACACTGCTACGACAAACGCTCCGACATTGGGAGATCATGTCGCATGACATGTGAAAATCAATGTTTCCCTATGGGGAAACTGGTCCGACACAAGTCAGTCGGACTTTGAAAATACTCCCTGCACTACTTTGGTCCGACTTTGATCCTACTTCAGCCCATTGAATATCACTGAAGTCAGATCAAGGTCGGATCGCTATCTTGACTGACCTGACTTTGGCATGTGACTTGTGCTCCGATGATCTTGAAGGGGAACTCCATGGCAAATAAAAAAAAAAAAAAACACGGCATCGGCATGGGTCCCCCCCCCAAATCCATATCAGACCCTTATCCGAGCACACAGCCTGGCAGGTCAGGAAAGGGGGTGGGGACGAGCGAGTGCCCCCCCCCCCTTCTGAACCGTACCAGGCCACATGCCCTCAACATGGGGGGTGGGTGCTGTGGGGCAGGGGTGTCTCAAAGCACCTTGTCCCCATGTTGATGAGGACAAGGGCCTCTTCCCGACAACCCTGGCCTTTGGTTGTCGGGGTCTGCGGGCGGGGGGCTTATCGGAATCCGGAAGCCCCCTTTAACAAGGGGGCCCCCAGATCCCGGCCCTCCCCACCCTATGTATATGTTTTTAAAGTAATTCATTAGGCAGCTCCAGCGTCTCTTCCGATCTGTTCTCCCCTCTCCGGCTCTTCTGTGTCCTCCGCTGACGTCTTCTGCCTCTGTTGGTTCTTCTCCGCTCTCTCTCCGGTTCTTCTGCCGAGTCTCCTCCGCTGTCTTCTCACTCTTTTGCCCAGTCTTCTCCGCTGTCCCTTCCCTCTGTTCTTCTTCCGATGAGGACTCAAAACTCTCTCCCGCTCTAATGCTGGGTGCACCATTTATATAGGCATAGGGCTGGATCACCGGAGACCCGCCCCGGGTGGTGGCATCATAAGGGGCAGGGCATCTGAATGAAGTCACACAGTGACCCCGCCCCATGCCTATATAAGTAGTGGCACACCGTGCATCCGGCATTAGAGCGGGAGAGAGCATCGAGTCAACATTGGAAGAAGAACAGAGGGAGAAGAAAGCAGAGAAGACCCAGCAAAAGAGCGAGAAGATAGCGAAGACGACCCAGCAGAGGCAGAAGAAAGCGAACAGAGGGAGCAGAACTGGAGAGAGAGCGGAGAAGACCCAGAGAGGGCTAGAAGACATCAGCGGAGATAACCCGGAGAAGGGAGAAGTCAGTAGAGATGCCGGAGCTGCCTTAATAAATTACTTTAAACACCCTGTGTGCTGTGTTTTATTTTTGACACTTTTTTTCCAAGTGAATGGGTAGGGGTACAATGTACCCCATACTCATTCACATAGGGTGGGGGGCCAGGATCTGGGGGCCCTCTTGTTAAAAAGGGCTTCCAGATTCTGATAAGCCCCCCGCCCGCAGGCCCCGACAACCAACAGGAAGAGGTCCTTGTCCTCATCAACATGGGGACATGGTGCTTTGGGGTGGGGGGGAGCAGGGCCTCCCCTGCCCCAAAGCACCCACCCCCCATGTTGAAGGCATGTGGACTGGTACGGTTCGGGGGGGGGGGGGCGCGCTCACTCATCCCAACCGCCTTTCCTGACCTGCCGGACTGTGTGTTCGGATAAGGGTCTGGTATGGATTTTTTTTTGGGGGGGGGGGGGGGGAACTCCCACGCCGTTTTTTATTGGTGTGGGGGTTCCCCTAAAATCCATACCAGCCTGAAGGACCTGGTATGCTCTTGGAGGGGGAACCCGTGCCGTTGTTTTTTTTTTTTTCTATTCAGCGTGGAGTTTCCCCTAAAGATTCATACCAGACACAGTGCCTGGTATTGTCAGGGATCAAAGTCGGACGCATGTCGGTTAGTTCTCTAATATGTTTGGAGCAACCTACCTGCCAAGTCCCTTCTAAAACTGTGTGCAAGTGTACTTAGAGGAATTGATACTCTTTTGAAAGCAAAGGGTCATCACACCAAATATTGGTTTGATTTGGATTTCCCTTCTGTTCATTTACTTTCCATTTTGTTAATTTTTATTTTTTTATCAATTAACACTTCTATTTCAGAAAGCATTCCTAATTTTTTCCTAACTTTTGCACAGTAGTGTAAATATAAAATAGTGCAAACAGGCAGTCAATGTCTCTTCTGACATAATAACCACTTGACAACCGTGTCACGTACATTTACTGTGGCACAATGGCACCGCTGCACGAAATCCTGTACCTGTACGGGGCGCGCTCGCGACCATCGGATTAGTTCGAGAACCGATCAATCTTCAGGTCCAGTCCAATGATTTATGGCCTGGACCTGCTGATCGGTTCTGGCGAATGAAATCCTTCTCCTGCCTGTAAGTGTAAATACAGGCAGGGGAAGTGATTTCATCTCCCCTCGTGGAACTCTTTTCGTTCCAGAGAGAGGAGAGGAGACATCTCACAGTACAGTAAGTTGCACCAACACTACACGAACACCAGTACACGTAGGTACACTTGTCACCCCCCGATCGCCCCCCCAAGTTAACCCCTTCACTCCCTGTCACAGTGTCACCCAGTGCAGTTGTCAGATTTTTCACTGATCATTGTACTGGTGTCATTTTTGACACTAATCAGCATTAGGGCAGTTAGTGGTAGGCCCAGGTACCCCCCTAACCCCAACCTAATAAAGGTTTAACCCCTTGATCAACCCGTCACCAGTGATCACCGTATTAGTGTTACGGGTAATGCTGGTTAGTTACTTTTTTATAGCGTCAGGGGACCCGCCGTATATGACCTAAATAGAGGTTTAACCTCCTGATCGTCCGGCGGGCGATATCAGTTAGGTTTTTAGCGTCAGTTAGGGTCTGCGTCACCCCAGGCAGCGTCAGATTAGTGCCAGTAGCGCTAACACCCACGCACACACCATACACCTCCCTTAGTAGTATAGTGTCTGAACGGATCAATATCTTTGATCTGATCAGATCTATACTAGCGTCCCCAGTAGTTTAGGGTTCCCAAAAACGCAGTGTTAGCAGGATCAGCCCAGATACCTGCTAGCACCTGCGTTTAGCCCCTCTGCCCAGCCCACCCCACCCAAGTGCAGTATCAGTCGATCACTTTCACTTACAAAACACTAAACACATAACTGCAGCCTTCGCAGAGTTAGGCCTGATCCCTGCAAACGCTAACAGTTGTTTGGTAGCGTTTGAAGCAGTCGCTGACATTCAGTTGCTCTTTTTTCCTGTGAGTCTCACTAGTTGTACCAGTAAATTTAGAGGCCAAAATGTCCAATCGAAGGAACACTAGTGAAGAGGCCTACACGTTTCTGAGCATGACAGTTGAGAGAATAAGAAGTCACCCATCTGTCAGATTCAGGCTTAGAATATGATCCTGTAGACAGCAGTGGCACCCTGACAGATAGCTCTGACGACAGAGTAGTGGTCCCTGCCAAGGTCAGGCGTACCTGACCCTGTTCTACTGCTGTTGAGGTGCAAGAACTGCACTCGTATGGAGCAGAGAGCCAGTACTAGTGCCACTCATCCTTCTGGTGAACTGGCAAGCACCAGAGGCCTAGTACATCCTTGTCATACATCCAGCACTGCAGTAACACATGGCGAGTCCCATAAGTGCAGTTCAAGCTGGTGAGGTGGCTAGCACAAGTGTCCCGCAGCCACTAAGAAGACAAAGACAGGCCCGTCGAGCCCATAGTGCCCTTCCTGCTGCATTCCCTTCCTGCTGCATTTGCCAATCCAAATTGGAAGCCCACCACTTCTGCAGCACCCGTACTTCCCCCATTCACTGGCCAACCCGGAATTTAGGTGGAAACAGTTGATTTTACGTCACTTTTTATTCGCTGTTTTTCACGGAACATCTCTATAGATCTATTGTGGACCAAAGCAATTTGTATGCTGGTCAAGTCATTGCCGCTAATCCCCAGTTGACCCTTGCCAGTGATTGGAGACCTATTCGAATTGAAGACCTTCCTGGGCCCATACCTGCTCATGAGCATAACTAAAAAAAGTGAGTTGCGTTTATATTGGTCCACTGACCCAATTCATCATATGGCTATATTCTCTGCCTCCATGACCAGGAGATGATACGAGCAGATCTTGCGGTTCACGCATTTCAATGACAATGAACTCTGTCGTCCGCGGGGTGACCACAAATACGATCGGCTCTACAAAATTTGGCCCCTCGTAAACCACTTCAACCAACAGTTCGCAGCCTTGTTTACTCTCCATCAAGTTGTCTGCTTTGATGAGTCCCTTATTACGTTTTCTGGCCGCTTGTCATTCAAACAGTATCTTCCCAGCAAGCGTGCCAGATATGGGGTCAAGATGAATAAGCTCTGTGACAGTGCAACAGGCTATACATATAGTTTTATGGTTTACGAGGGAAGAGGTCACGTGGAGCCCGAGAACTGCCCAGACTACATAGAGAGCGCTGGTAAGATTGTGTGGTACCCTTATTCGGAAAGGGGTACCACTTGTATGTGGACAATTATTACACAAGCGTGCCACCTTTTAGTCACTTGTTTAATCATGGAATTGGCGCATGTTGCACCATGCGCTCTAATCACCGGGGCTTACCCCAGCGGCTTGTAGATTCCTGTCTTAGGCTGGGGAGAGAGCCTGCTTGAGATGTAATAATTTGCTCGCTGTGAAGTGGAGGGATAATAAGAATGTTTTCGTTCTGTCCTTCCTTTGCGCAGACACGATGGTCCAAATTCAAACGGCGACTGGTGTTGTGGAGAAACCCCTCTGTGTTCACGAATACAACCTTAATATGGGAGGGGTGGACCTCAACGACCAGTTGATGTCGCTGTACTTAATTGCCCGTAAGGCCAGACGCTGGTACAAAAAAGTGTCTGTATACTTATTCCAATTGGCTTTGCTGAACGCTTATTTGCTATACAAAGCTTCAGGACGAACTGGATCCTTCCTTAAATGCCAGGAAGAGATCATCACAGCCCTTCTGTTTCCAGACGGTGCTGTGGCCCAACTTCCCAAAGCAAATTCAGTGAGCCGGCTGCATGGGAGGCATTTACCGTATGTCCTCCCTGGTACCCCTACCAATCGATCACCCCAAAGAAGATTTTGTGTCTGTAACAAGCGCGGATTTAGGCTTGACACCCGCTATTGTTGTCCCTCCTGTCCTGACCAACCTGGTCTCTGCATCAGTGAATGTTTTGAACGCTACCACACACTAGTGGAGCATTAGCGTAGGGGACAGCACTGCACAGACTAGGACACACTTTCACAGGGTCTCCAAAGATTCCATCAAATCTTACAAATAAAAGTGTAATGTAATAATATATATATATATATATATATATATATATATATATATATATATATATATATAAATAAAAAAAAAAAAGCCAAATATAGTTGTCGTTTTATTTTTTCTCTATATTCTCTCTATTGTTCTGCTCTGTTTTACTGTATTTTTTAACTGCAATGTTTTACTTTGTTTTTTGTGTTACTATGTTTTATCATGTTTGCTTTTCTGGTATGTATTTCATTTATACTCTACTGTTTACTGTATTTTATTGTTAACCATTATTTTATTTTCAGGTACGCCATTCAGCTGCAGCACTGATTTATTTATCTTGAAAGCAACAGCGTTTGCTCTCATGAAAATCAGCGACTCTAGCACTGTAGGAGGTGATTTCACCCCTAAAAAACAAAAAAAGAAGAGCATATATGCCAAAGCATGGGGGCAAGGATGGAGGGGGCGGATTGCCCCTATGCTTGGGAATATATTTTTTACTCTTTTTTTTGGCACAGATTGCTGTTGTTTTATTGAGCTAATGTTTTATTGTTACCATTGTTTGCTTTTCAGGTACGCCATTCAGCTGCGGCATTGATTTACTTATCTTGCTCTCACGAGACGTTAATCAGCAACTCCAGCGCTGTAGGAGGTGATTTTACCACCACAGTTAAAAAAAACTGTGCATTTATGTCCATCATTAGCAGTGGGTGGATGCAAGGCGGTATTCTAATGGTGGGCATACCCACCGATCAATCTCTTTTTTTCGTTCAGCCCACAGGCTGCATGAAAAAAAAAAAAATAGGATTTTTTATAACAGCTTACCTGTAAAATTCTTTTCTTTTGATGTACATCACGGGACACAGAGCCTCAGTAATTACTGATGGGTTGTATAGGGGATCACTAGGCGATTGGACACTAGCACACCCTAAACAGGAAGTTCAACCCCCTATATAATCCCTCACCTTACAGGGATACCTCGGTTTTGTAGCAAAAGCAATATAAGTGTATTAGAAGAGGGGCAGGACCTCTGTGTCCCGTGATGTAGATCAAAAGAAAAGGATTTTACAGGTAAGCTGTTATAAAAAATCGTATTTTCTTTCTCGTACATCACGGGACACAAAGCCTCAGTAATTACTGATGGGACGTCCCAGAGCAATGCTATTTGAGGGGAGGGGACCACACATGTAGGGTGTAATCAGACCTGAGGACCCCGTACTGCTGCCTGCAGCACATTACGCCCAAAGGCGAAATCCTCATGCCTTTCCACATCCTCCTGATAAAATCTGGTGAATGTATGGACTGAAGACCAGGTTGCGGCCTTACAGATTTGAGCCATAGAGGCCCGGTGACGCACCGCCCAAGAGGCACTAATCGCCCTTGTGGAGTGTGCCTTGACCTGAAAAGGTGGAATTTTTTGTTTCAAACCGTAAGCCTGAATAATCATTTGTCGAATCCATTTCGAAAGGGTAGACCTTGACGCTGCCTGCCCTCTGTTGGGACCTTCTGGTAGTATGAACAAAAACATCAGTTTTGCAAACCTGAGCAGTTGCTTCCAGATAGGTCCTGACTGCCCTTACTACATCCAAAGAATGTAGTGACCTTTCTTCCGAGGAACAGGGATCTGAAAAAAAGGAAGGCAGAACAATATCTTGGTTTAGATGGAAATCTGAAACCACCTTTGGTAGAAAGCTAGGATGAGGGCGCAATACCACTCTATCCTTATGCATTAACAAATAAGGCTTTTTACAGGAAAGGGCTGCTAACTCTGATACTCTTCTAGCAGAAGAAATGGCTACCAGGAAAATTAGCTTCCTTGTCAATAAGACCAAGGGAATCTGACGTATGGGCTCAAAAGGCTGTTTCTGTAAAACCGACAGAACCAAATTCAAGTCCCAGGGGTTTAGGGGCGCTTTAACTGGAGGATTAAGACGCGTCACCCCTTGCATAAAGCTTCGGACCAAGGAATGAGACGCAAGTGGTCGTTGAACTAACACTGATAAGGCCGAGACCTGGCCCTTGATGGTACTCAAGGCGAGCTTCATCTCTAATCCTATTTGTAGAAAGTCAAGAATTCTACCAATGACATATTTTCTGGAATGCCAACCCCTGGCTTCACACCAGGATACATAAGTCCTCCAAACTCTATGATAAATCACTCTGGAAGCTGGCTTCCTAGCATTGATTAAAGTAGAGATCACAGGACCTGAAAGCCCATGACACCTTAGAACGTGGGTCTCAACAGCCAAACCGTCAAATTTAGCGTTTGTAAGGCAGGATGGAATACTGGACCTTGAGATAATAGGTCTGGATGCGACAGTAGGGTCCACGGGGAACCCACTGTCATTCTTACTATCTCTGCGTACCAAGCTCTTCTGGGCCACCCTGGGGCCACCAGAAGTACCGACTTCTTTTCCTGCCGGATCCTGCGAAGGAGCCGTGGCAGTAGCATAATAGGAGGAAACGCATAAATCAGTGAGAACTGATGCCACGGAATCACCAACGCATCTGTCCCGTATGCAAGAGGATCCCTTGTTCTTGCCACAAACTTGTCGACCTTGTTGTTGATCCTGGACGCAAAGAGATCTACATCTGGTATCCCCTATCTTTGGCATATGGCCCAAAAGACATCGGGGTGAAGAGACCATTCCCCCGGGACTAACCGTTGGCGACTCAAATAGTCCGCCTGCCAGTTCTCTATCCCTGGAATGAAAACTACTGATATGCATGGCACATGCTTTTCTGCCCAGACTAAAATCTGGTTCACCTCTCTCTGAGCTGCACGACTCCTGGTGCCTCCCTGATGATTGATATAAGCCACTGCTGTGGCATTGTCGGACTGGATCCTGACAGGGCAACCCTATAGCCTGAGAGTCCAGGCCCTTAGGGCTAGATATGCCGCATGGATCTCCAGAATGTTGATGGGTAAGGTCTTCGATTTTGGACTATTCCCCCGGGACCGCAGACTGTTCCAGAACTGCTCCCCAACCCGAAAGACTGGCATCTGTTGTTACCACTGTCCAGGTAACCGGTTAAAAGGATTTCCCCTTCTGCAGGCTTTTTGGTATTAACCACCAACTGAGGCTCTGACGTACTGCACGAGACAGGTGCATCGGAAAATCTAATGCCTGTACCTTCTTGTTCCAAACAGACAGGATACTGTGTTGCAGCAGTCTTGAGTGAAACTGAGCATAGGGAACTGCTTCGAATAAAGGCACCATCTTTCCCAACAGCCTCATACAAAGACGGACAGAAGGACCCTTCTTGATCCTGACTACCTGAATCAGCTCTCTTAAGGCACTGATCTTTGCCTGAGGTAAAAATACCTTCTCGTGGCTTGTATCTATGACCAGGCCCAAATACTCTAGTCTTCTTACTGGTTTCAAGAAAGATTTTTCTAGGTTGAGGATCCAACCTAGGTGTTCCAGGTAGTTGACTGTGGTCATCAAGTTCCCGCTCAAACAGGCTACCGACCGGTCTATCAAGAGCAGGTCGTCTAGGTATGCTATGACAGTTATACCCTGAGCCCTTAATCTGGCCAGAGGAAGAGCCAAGATCTTTGTAAACACTCGAGGTGCAGTGGCTAGCCCGAAAGGCAGGGCCACAAACTGAAAATGGCATCCTTCTATTTCGAAGCGCAAGTACTTTTGATGAGCAGGAAAAATGGGTACATGCAGATACGCATCTCTGATGTCTATTGATGCCAGAAATTCTCCTCCCTGTAGGATGGAGACTACTGACCAGATTGATTCCATGCGAAAGGATCGAATCCTTAGGAATCGATTTAGATCCTTTAGATCCAGGATGGGCCTGACATTACCATTTGGTTTTGAACTGTAAAATAGTTGGAATAAAATCCCAATCCTTGTTCTTCCGTGGGAACCACCACGATGACCTTTTGCGACAATAGTCGCTCCAATGCTAGAAGGAGCGACTGTTTTCTCTGGATCTCTGGGGACATTTGAACTGAGGAAACGAGGAGAGGGGAATTCTTGGAACTCCAGTTTGTAACCTAGAGTTACCGTGGAGATTACCCATCTGTCCTGGAAATCCTCCTGCCAGAGCTTTGAGAACTGTAGCAGTCTTCCCCCCACCCGAGCGAGCTGGGGCGCTCCTTCATAAAGAGGCTTTAGCGTCTTGTCTAGTAGGCTTCTTCCCCCAGGACTTCTTTTGTCCCTGGGGTCAACTCTGAAATTTATTTCTTGACCCTGACGGAGGAGGCCGTCGCGACTGCCTGGAGGCTGATGCTCCTGGCACTGGGGAAAGAGCCTGTTTGAAAGAGGGACGCTTACTCCTTTTGTTAACAGGTAAGAAAGTGCTTTTCCCACTAGAGATCTTTTGAATATAATTGTCCAAATCCTCTCCAAATAGCCTTGCACCACAAAAAGGAAGCTTCTTACATGGTGCTTCGGCTGACCAATTTTTCAACCATAAGATTCTACGCATATGCACCAACCCAAGTGAAAGACGAGAGGTTTGGATGATAGAATCTCTGATAGCGTCAACAGCAAAACATAAAGCCGCTGGAAGGTTAGCCAAACCCTGGGCCTGCTGTTCAGGAAGAACTTTGAGGACCTGCTTAACATGGTCTCTCAAGTATTGACAGACTCTGATCGCTGCCACTGCAGGTTGAGCTACTAAACCTGCTAAGGAGAAAATATTTTTCAACAGGGATTCCATCTTTTTATCAACAGGATCCCTGAGCATCTGAGCATTGTCTACAGGACAAGTCAGACTTTTATTTACAGAGGAAATGACGGCTTCAACAGCCGGTATCCCCCGCATCTTTATAAACTTTTCTTCCATAGGATAAAGTGTTGAAAACTTTTTAGGCGGAAAAATCGTTTATCTGGGTGATCCCACTCAGAATAAATGAGCCTTTCTAGTAAATTATGAACAGGAAAAGCATGTGTTGTTTGAGGAGGCTTCAGTGAACCCAAAGAAGAAGACGGTTCTTTAACTCACTCAGATACGGGTAATTTAAATGTGGAGCGGACCAATCCAGCAAGGATTTGTACTAACACCTTCTCATCCTGAGAAGCTGAAGAGGGCCCTTCTCCACTTGATTCCTCAGAGGAGGAATCATCAGTCCCATCCCGATCCTCTGAAAGGGATTCCTCTCCTTTTTCCCAGAGTTCCTCTGCCTGAGGGTCCTGGGTAACAGAGGAAGGCCTATTGCGTTTTCTCCCACTGAGTGACGATGCGATTAAGACCATTAATCTTTCCTCTAGTCCATTAATGGTTGAGGAAAAAACCTCCTGCGTAATATATACAAGGGCTGAAGTGCCAGAAGCAGATGCAGCCCCTGACCCCGGCGGCTCTCCCTGGCAGGCCATCCCAGGTCCTTCAGGGGGGGAAGGTGCTGCAGAAGGGGGGTCCTCAGAGCCTGAAGGAGATCCCCTAGAGCCTCTGGGTTTTTGGGGTATTTGTACCTCTTCTACCCATAGTGCAAAGCAACAAGGTGGAGGTATCACACAAAGAAAAAACACTGACTGCTGAGCGATGTAGTACAGCAACTGTTGCTGCTACCAATGCCCAGTCAAATGTTTCTAAGTAAATGCTGCCTGGGAGAATGCCTGTGTCCCACTTTACATGCGACCGTCAGCTCTGTGTCCCTCCATAGGCTGAGAGCACCTGAAAAAGTATGCTTTATATAGCCTGTGCAGCCGGCGATGTGGGCGTCTAAGCACGCCGGACGTCGCGCTAACGTTCCGCCCCCCCCTCCTCTGACCACCCCGCCCGCCCCCTCCTCGTTTTTAAAAAAAACATGCGTTTCCTGCGCGAGCCGACCCTCCGGGGCAAGCATGGAGGGGAGGCTGGGGCGGAGGAGGAAGGAGAGAGGCTGGCAGATGATGGGATCTGCCAATAGTAGTGGCGGCGGTGGCGGTAGCGCGATATACTACCACCTTTCAGACCACCGCGGCCCCCCTAATTTTTGGGGGGAATACCCCTGAGGAAGAGCCCCTCATCCTACCTGGAGTTCGGCTGGAGGAGCTGTGCAGCGTTAACACTGAGACAGACAAATCAAGCATGTGAAGGTATGTGCTCTTGGCAGCCCCCGGTGGAGACAATAGGCATAGCATACATTTACTTAAAGGAGAAACCTACTAAAATTAAAAAATTCTGAGGAATCTCCCTTACCTTGTCCAGCTGCAGGGTCCTTTTATACAAACCCAATCTTCACCTCTCACGGTGGGCTCCGTTTGGAAAACCTTCAGAGACAGGGGCCCCCTAGAAAATGAGGATCCACAGTTCTGGGCCTGTAAAACACCCTGGCACGAACAAGGCTAGAAAACCAAATTCTGAAATGCGGGGTCCAGCTCTTTAAAAAGAGAAGCGTTACAGGCAAGACCTTGTTTCTACGGACACGAGGCCCCGATACCAACCAATTCGGGCCTAAAAAGGACACCTTGAGATGGATCCAGTTTGCATGGCTTGCCCCATTATAGGATATTCCCTTTGGAGCCCAGCACAGCACATCTTTACACGTGACCAACACCTAAGACACTGGCGAAAAAACTGAGGTATCCCTGTAAGGGGAGGGATTATATAGGGGGTTGAACTTCCTGTTTAGGGTGTGCCAGTGTCCAATCACCTAGTGATACCCTATATAACCCATCAGTAATTACTGAGGCTCTGTGTCCTGTGATGTATGAGAAAGAAAAGAACATTACAATATATGCCCAACAAGGACCAGCAACGTACTGGTATGTTGCTGGACTTTGAGTGGTTATACCAGAATTATGTCTGCAGGTTTAGGTATCATCTTGGTATCATTCTTTCAGCCAGCGGTCAGCTTTCATTTAAAAGCAATCCTAGCGGCTAATTAGCCGCTAGACTGCTTTTACAAGCAGTGGGAGGGAACGTCCTTTCCCCCCGCCCCTGCCATCTTCCATGGTTTTCTCAGGCTCTCCTGTCCCACCGGGGGAACCTGAGAACGCAACCGGTGGTTCCGCCAGCTGACCATAGAGCTGATCGAAGACCTGAATGGCTCCATTCATCTCTATTGCCTAAGGAACCGGAGGCTACGAGCATTTCATTACTTCGGTTTCGCCGGATATAAATAGCGAAATTGGGAAAGCATCTTATCACACTGATCTTGGTTTGGTCAGATGCTTTGAGAGCAGAGGAGAGATCTGGAGTCTAAAAGACCCCAATTTTTTTTTAAGAAGAGTACCTGTCACTACCCATTGCAAATCATAAGGGATATTTACATTCCCTGTGATAACAATAAAAATGATAAAAAAAAACAATGAAAGGAACAGCGTAAAAATAAAATAAAAAAGAAAAATAATTAATATTAAAAAAAAAGAAGAAGAAGCACCCCTGACAACCCCGTGCTTGCGTGCAATGGCGAACGCAAGTGTCGGTCTCGTGCCATATGTAAGCAGAAATTGCACCATGCATGTGAGGTATCATCACCGTGAATGTCAGATAGAGGGCAGTCATTTTAGCTGTAGACCTCCTCTGTAAATCTAAAGTGGTAACCTGTAAAGGCTTTTAAAAATGTATGTAGTTTGTTGCCGCTGCACGGTTGTGCGCAATTTTAAAGCATGTAGTGTTTGGTATCTATGTACTCGGCATAAGATCATCTTTTATATTTTACCAAACATTGGGCAATATAGTGTGTTTTAGTGCATTACAATTCAAAAAGTGTTTTTTTTTCCCCAAAAAAATAGCGTTTGAAAAATCGCTGAGCAAATACTGTGTGAAAAGAATTGCAACACCCACCATTTTAATCTGTAGGGCCTTTGCTTTAAAATAAATATATAATGTTTGGGGGTTAAAAGCAATTTTCTAGCAAAAGCAAAGTATTTTTTCATGTAAAGAAAAAGTGTCAGAAAGGGCTTGGTCTTCAAGTGGTTAGAAGAGTGGGTGATTTGTGGCATAAGCTTCTAATGTTGTGCATAAAATACCAGGACAGGTCAAACCCCTCCCAAATGAAAGTAGACACCCCAAGCTATTTGCTGATAGGCATGTTGAGTTCATGGAATATTTTAAATTTTGACACAAGTTTCGGGAAAATGACAATACATTTTTTTTTTCCACAAAGTTGTCACTTAATGATATATTGCTCAAACAGGCCATAGGCATATGTGAAATTACACCCCAAAATACATTCTGCTGCCTCTCCTGAGTACGGGGATACCACGTGTGAGACTTTATGGGAGCCTAGCCGTGTCCAGGACCCCGAAAACCTATCACCGCCTTTAGGCTTTCTAAGGGCGTAAATTTTTGATTTCACTCTTTCAACCCCCCCCCCCCCCCAAATGACCCAATTTTGGAAAGTAGACACCCCAGAATATTTGCTAAGAGGCATGGCGAGTGTTTTGCAGCTCTCATTTGTATCTGAAAATGAAGAAAGAAAAGGAAAATGTATTTTTTTTTATTTTTTTTATTTTTAAAACCTTGTGACAAAAAGCGAGATCTGCAAAATACTCAACATGCCTCTCAGCAAATAGCTTGGGGTGTCTACTTTCCAAAATGGGGTCATTTGGGGGGGTTGTGCTATTTGGGCATTTCATGGCCTCTGAAACGGTCATAGGCAGTGAGGAGTAAAATCATAAATTTACGCCCTTAGAAAGCCTGAAGGCGGTGATTGGTCTTCGGGGTCCTTTGGAGACTGCCAAAAAGTCCCACACATGTGGTATCCCCTTAGGCCTCTTTCACACTGACGATCCGTTCAGGTCCGCCTGTCAGTTTTTTAGACGGACCTGAACGGACCCTCCATAGATCTCTATGGAGCATCGGATGTCAGCGGTGACATGTCCGCTGACATCCGACCCGCTCCGATTCGAAAAAGTGTAACGGAGGAAAAACCTACTTTTCCATCCGTTTTCGGATCGGATCGGGTGACGACGGACACTACGGTCCATCATCAGCCGATCCCCCCATAGGGGAGAGCGGCGCTCTGACAGGTCCGTCGCTGCACAGTGAGCAGCGACGGACCTGTCATCTGACTGCTCAGCGGGGATCGGCGGAGCGATCCCCGCCGAGCAAGCGGATGTTCGGGGCGGATCATCACGGATCCGCCCCGTGTGAAAGGACCCTAACTCAGGCGAAGCAGCAGAATGTATTTTGGGGTGTCATTTCACATATTCCCATGGCATGTTTGAGCAATATATCATTTAGTTACAACTTTGCAAAAAAAATGTAATTTTCCAGAAACTTGTGGCAAAATATAAAATATTCCATGGACTCAACATGCCTCTCAGAAAATTGCTTGGGGTGTCTACTTTCCAAAATATGGTCATTTGGGGGGGGGGGGGTTGTGCTATCTGGGCATTCCATGGCCTCTGGAACTGTGATGGGTAGGTGAAGAGTGAAATCAAAAATTTACGCCCTTAGAAATCCTGAAGGTGGTGAGCGGTTTTGGAGGTCCTGTATGCGGCTAGGCTCCCAAAAAGTCTCACACATCTGGTATCCCCGTACTCAGGAGAAGCAGCAGAATGTATTTGGGGTGTCATTTCACATATGCCCATTGCATGTTTGAGCAATATATCATTTGAGTGACAACTTTGTGTACATTTTTAATTTTTTCTGTCATTTTTCAATCACTTATGACAAAAAAATAAAATATTCAATGTGCTCAAAAAGACTCTCAGCAAATTCCTTGGGGTGTCTACTTTCCAAAATGGGGTCATTGGGGTATAAATATACGCTTATTGAAGTTTTTTTTACCCGAGACATTTGGCTGAATGTATGACTAAAATTGAGTTTATTGCATTTTTTTTATAACAAAAAGTAAAAAATATCTTTTTTTTTTTAATTTTCTGTCTTTTTTCGTTTATATCACAAAAAATTAAAACCACAGAGGTGATCAAATACCACCAAAAGAAAGCTCTATTTGTGGGAAAAAAAGGATGCAAATTTCGTTTGGGTACAGCATTGCATGACTGCGCAATTACCAGTTAAAGCAGTGCAGTGCCAAATTATAAAAGTGCTCTGGTCAGGAAGGGGGTAAAACCTTCCGGAGCTGAAGTGGTTAAGGACCTGCCAAACCTGCAAGGAACCTCCACCATGCTTCGCTGTCGCCTGCAGACACTCATCCTTGTACCACTCTCCAAGCCTTCAGAGAACAAATTACTTTCGGTTATAGACTTATTCGTCTAGAGCACCTTTTACCATTTTCTGCACACTAGTTCATGGGATTTTCTGCATAGACAAGTTGGTGCCTTGTTTGTGTGTAAGAGGTGTGGCATTTTTTTGTCGCAAGTCTTCAATCTTCAATGAAGAGCACTTCTGAAAACACCTTTCCAGAGTCTAGATGAGTGTAAAATGGTTCCAATGTTTTTTGCCAGGAATGAGCTGATGGTCACTTGCCATTGCAAGGGAAGTCACTATGTTTTTTATCACCTGCACCAATATTCCTTGGCTGACCACTGCATTTGTTGTCCTCAGTGTTGCCGGTTTCTTTGTGCTTCTGAAGAAGAGTTCGGACAGCACATCTGAAAATACTTGTCATCTTCCTTCAATTTTTCTGCCTATGAGAGACCTTGTTGATACAATAAGACCACCCTGTGTCTTGCTGTTGTACCTAGGGAGGCCATACATTATACAATTTTCTTGTATGATTTTCTTTAAGGCTTGGTTCACACATATGCGGCCATGGTTTCAGTGCGGTTCTGTTCACGGTTCGATTCAGGTGCAAATTTTTACCTGAAATCGTACATGAACCGTACCCAAAAAGGCACAGGACCCTTTTTCAAACCGCACCGTGGCTCCCTGCACATGTGTGATCCGGCCGCATTGAAAGCGGTTCACATTCACATGTTATGCGAATTGGATGCGGATAAAAACACATCCAATTCGCATATATGTGAACCCAGCCTTAATTTTACCAAAACCATATAATATGAGGTCAAACCTAAACGCTTTCAATTTTTCTGCAATCAGGAAGTCCCTTGCATTACATTATAGAAGGTAAATTTAAAGGAAATTTAATTTAAAAAAAATGTATAATGTATGGCCAGCCTTAGTCTTGTCACTGTGTAAGAGTAGAGCATGGCTTTTCCTTATGCATTTTCATGTTCCCATTGCAATACCCTCCCAGGGACTGGGAGGAGTATGCAATTTCAGCATAGTAAGACACAATACCATTGTAGGAACACTAGAGAGGATTCTGTAAAGTTCTTACATACCTGTACCTCTGTGGTCTTGTGCCTTATGGCCTCCTCTTTCTCTCTGATGTCCTGCTCAAGAGCATATTTTTCTCTGTAAGACAAAGAAATCACAAAATTAGCTGTCTGTTTTCCCGTTTATTTTAATCTGTATATACTGCAATTTACCAAAACCATTGAAATGTGTGTGCTTACACTCTTATATTCTTGTACATAGGAAATTGGTCCATTTTTTTTTGCTCATAAAAAATGTACAAATTTGCACACTCCAGGAACAAGTTAAAAAATGAATATATGTATTCACAATGTCTACCTCTTTGTGTAATCAAGCTATTACTGTGTGACCAGTGTTTGGAAAGCATAGCTCACTGTGACAGAATATTTTACTTTAGTGCCCATCTCCTATACCTTGGGCATATAACCTAGAGGTCCCCCGTGTCCCTTTAATATAAAAAAAAAAAAAAAAAAAACACAAAAAAAAAAAAAACACAAAAAAAAAAAACATTAAAAAAAAAAAACACAAAAAAAAAAAACACACACAGTAGATTTCAAAACATATGGCTACTGCTGAAAGAATTATTCCACCAATTAAGAAAAACTAACAAAAGGTATTTTCAGCAATAAACCGCAAAATTTCAAAAGCAGAAAAGGATGCACTTTCTAGTAAAGAGATCTTACACCAGCACCTCAAAGGAGAATACCCTCCACTATTTAAAGTGGTATTAAACCCCAAAACAAAAATGTAATAAATGGCAGCTTACAAATCCTTATATGTGGTGGCTGCATTTGTTTTCTTCTTGCTTTGGCTTTTTTTTTTTTTTTTAAATTTCACCTGGCCAGCAAATCTGTTATTTTTCAACTTACTTTAAGGCTGGGTTCACACTGCGGCCGTTGCAGACATCGCATGTGATTCGCAGCGCACTGCTGTTCACATCACATGCGATGTCTGTGCTGTGCGATATCAGCCATACAGATAGTATGGCTGATATCGCACCGCATTCGGTCCAAACTCGCACAGGACCTTTTTTTTTGTTCGGACCAAAATCGGATCGCATGGGTGTTCACACCTATGCGATCCGAAAGTGTCCGAATTGTCAGTTCGCATTGCGATATGCGGGCTGAACTGGGGGTGTCATTAACATTGTATGACACTCCCCAGCAGTTCGCATATGGCAGTGTGAACTGCCGTGCGAGTTGGTGCGGTGCGGGAACCCGCAGTAAATTCGCTGCGTTCCCGCACCGCAGCAGTGTGAACCCAGCCTAAAGCAGAACTAAACCTATAATTTAAAAAATTGTAAGCATGCAGCTCCTTATTGCAGAAAAGACATGCTGTGTACATTTCCGCCCACTTTGGCTGTGCTGGAATGATTGTCTCCTGTGCGAGATCACATCATCCCATGCCAGTCAATCAATCTGACACCTGGGATGTAACTATCGCATCACTGGAAGGTTGAGGTGAGTATTTTGCAGAATTTAGTTTTGCTTTAACAGACCAAGCTGTGCAGCCACAGTGGCAGTTTTAGGGTTGCGACAAACCATTTACCAGGGGTGCTTACAATGGTCAGCTTTTAAACTTTTACTCCAAAAGGAAAAAAATAAAAATAAAAAAAAATGTTGTAACTGCTTATTAACCACTTCAGCCCCAGAAGGATTTACCCCCTTCCTGACCAGAGCACTTTTTACAATTTGGCACTGCGTCACATTAACTGCTAATTGTGCGGTCATGCAATGTTGTACCCAAACGAAATTTGCATCCTTTTGTTCCCACAAATAGAGCTTTCTTTGATGGTATTTGATCACCCCTGCGGTTTTTATTTTTTGCGCTATAAACGGAAAAAGACCGAAAATTTAGAAAAAAACAATATTTTCTACTTTTTGTTATAAAAAAAATCCAATAAACTCAATTTTAGTCATACATTTAGTCCAAAATGTATTCGGCCACATGTCTTTGGTAAAAAAAATGTCAATAAGCGTATATTTATTGGTTTGCGCAAAAGTTATAGCATCTACAAACTAGGATACATTTTCTGGAATTTACACAGCTTTAGTTTATGACTGCCTATGTCATTTCTTGAGGTGCTAAAATGGCAGGGCAGTACAAACCCCTCCAAATGACCCCATTTTGGAAAGTAGACACCCCAAGGAAATTGCTGAGAGGCATGTTGAGCCCATTGAATATTAATTTTTTTGTCCCAAGTGATTGAATGACAAAAAAAAAAAAAATTTACAAACAGTTGTCACTAAATGATATATTGCTCACACAGGCCATGGGCAATCAGTGGAATTGCACCCCAAAATATATTTAGCTGCTTCTCCTGAGTATGGGGATACCACTTGTGTGGGACTTTTTGGGAGCCTAGCCGCGTACGGGGCCCCGAAAACCAATCACCGCCTTCAGGATTTCTAAGGGTGAAAATTTTTGATTTCACTCCTCACTACCCATCACAGTTTTGAAGGCCATAAAATGCCAAGATGGCACAACCCCCCCCCCCCCCCCCCAAATGACCCCATTTTGGAAAGTAGACCTCCCAAGCTATTTGCTGAGAGTCATGGTGAGTATTTTGCAGTACTCATTTGTTTTTGAAAATGAAGAAAGAAAAGAAAAATGTATTTTTTTTTTCTTTTTTCAATTTTCAAAACTTTGTGACAAAAAGCAAGGTCTAAAAAATATGTGCCATCTGGGCATTCCATGACCTCCGAAATGGTGATAGGCAGTGAGGAGTGAACTCAAAAATTTACACCCTTAGAAATCCTAAAGCCGGTGCTTGGTTTTTGGGGTCCCGTGCGCGGCTAGGCTCCCAAAAAGTCTCACACATGGTATCCCCGTACTCAGGAGAAGCAACAGAATGTATTTTGGGGTATAATTTCACATATTCCCATGGCATGTTTGAGCAATATATCATTTAGTGACAACTTTGTGCAAAAAAAAAAAAAAAAAAATTGTCTTTTGCTGCAACGTGTCACAATATAAAATATTCCATGGACTCGACATGCCTCTCAGCAAATAGCTTGGGGTGTCTACTTTCCAAAATGGGGTCATTTGGGGGGGTTTTGAACTGTCCTGGCATTTTATGCACAACATTTAGAAGCTTATGTCACACATCACCCACTCTTCTAACCACTTGAAGACAAAGCCCTTTCTGACACTATTTGTTTACGTGAAGAAATATTTTTTTTTCAAGAAAAATACTTTGAACCCCCAAACATTATATATTTTTTTAAAGCAAAGGCCCTACAGATTAAAATGGTGGGTGTTTCTTTTTTTTTTTCACACAGTATTTGCGCAGCGATTTTTCAAACGCATTTTTTGGGGAAAAAACACACTTTTTTTTTTTTAATTTTAATGCACTAAAACACACTATATTGCCCAAATGTTTGATGAAATAAAAAAGATGATCTTAGTCCAAGCACATGGATACCAAACACATCATACTTTAAAATTGCGCACAAACGTGCAGTGGCGACAAACTACATACGTTTTTAAAAGCCTTTACAGGTTACCACTTTAGATTTACAGAGGCGGTCTACTGCTAAAATTACTGCCCTCGATCTGACCTTTGTGGTGATACCTCACATGGTGCAATTGCTGTTTACATTTGACGAAAGACCAATGCTGGCGTTCGCCTTTGCGTGAGAGCAGGGGGGGACAGGAGTGCTTTTTTTTTTTTTATTTTTTTTTTTTTTGTTGCTTTTTTATCTTATTTTTAAACTGTTCCTTTCATGTTTTTATCATTTTTATTACGTCAGGGAATGTAAATATCCCCTATGATAGCAATAGGTAGTGACAGGTACTTTTTTTTTTTTTTAAATGGGGTCTATTAGACCCTAGATCTCTCCTCTGCCCTCAAAGCATCTGACCATACCAAGATCGGTGTGATAAAATGCTTTCCCAATGGCGATGTTTACATCCGGCGAAATCTAAGTCATGAAATGCTCGTAGCTTCCGGTTTCTTAGGCCATAGAGATGATTGGAGCCATTCTGGTCTCTGATCAGCTCTATGGTCAGCTGGCAGAATCACCGGCTGCATTCTCAGGTTCCCTGTTGGGACAGGAGAGCCAGAAAAAAACATGGAAGATGGTGGGAGGGGGGGACATTCCCTCCCACTGCTTGTAAAAGCAGTCTAGAGGCTAATTAGCTGCTAGGATTGCTTTTACATGAAAGCCGACCGCTGGCTGAAAAGAATGATACCAAGATGATACCTAAACCTGCAGGCATCATTCTGGTATAACCACTCAAAATCCAGCAACATACCAGTACGTTGCTGGTCCTTGTTGGGCATATATTGTAATTTTTTTTTCATGCAGCCTGTGGGCTGAACGAAAAAGAGATTGATTGGTGGGTATTGCCCACCATTAGAATACCTCCCTTCATCCACCCACTTCTAATGATGGGCATACATGCACCATTTATATAAACCGAAGCATGGGGGCATCCGTCCCAAAAGTTAGGAGCAAATCACTCCTCCGCCCCTACTGCCCCCATGCTTCGGCATATATCACCTCCGCTGGAGTCATGGTTTTATATATCGTGGGAGCAAGCGCTGTTGCTGTCAAGATAAATAAATCCGCGCTGCAGCTGAATGGCGTGCCAGAAAACAAAAAAATGGTTAACAATAAAACATAGTAAACAGTAAAGTAAAAAAAATTGCATACCTGAAAAGCAAACATGATAAAACATAATAACAATAAAACATTGCAGAATAGAATACAGTAAAAAAGAGCAGAATAATACAGAGAGAATAGAGAGAGAGAGAGAACAACTACAACTATTTTTTTTTTTTTTTTAATTTTATATATTTTTTTGTTTTTTTTTTTTGTTTTGTTTTTTAACACTTTTTCTAACTGTAACTTTTATAACTGTAACCGGTTCCAGGTTCGGGTCTCTCAAAATGCGATGGCATCTTGGGAGACCCTGTGAAAGTGTGCCTAGTCTGTGCAATGCTGTACCCTACGCTAATACTCAACTAGTGTATGGTAGCGTTCAAAACATTCACCAATGCAAAGACCAGGATTGTCAGGACAGGAGGGACAATAATAGCGGGTGTCACGCCTATATCCGCGCTTGCTGCAGACACAACATCTTTTTTGGGGGGGGTTCGTTGGGTAGGGGTACTCGGGAGGACATAAAAATGCCTCTCATGCAGCCGACTGCATTTGGTTGGGGATGTGAATGGGGGAAGTACGGGTGCTGCAGAAGTGGTGGGTTCCCAATTAGGATTGGCAAATGCAGCAGGAAGGGCACTATGGGCACGACAAGCCTGTGTTTGTCTTCTTCTTGGTGGCAGCGGACACTACTTGTGCTTGCCACCTTGCCAGCTTGAACTGCACTTATGGGACTCGCCACGTCACCAAGTGTTACTGCAGTGCTGGTTTGACTACGACCGGGGTGTACTAGGCCACTGGTGCTTGCCAGTTCACAAAAACGCTACCAAAAAAACTGTTAGCGATCGCAGGGATCAGGCCTGACTCTGCGAACGCTGCAGTTATGCATTTAGTGTTTTGTAAGTGACAGTGCAGTGATCGATCGATACTAAACTTGGGTGGGTTGGGCCGAGGGGCAAAACGCAGGTGCTAGCAGGTATCTGGGCTGATCCCGCTAACACTGCGTTTTTGGGGACCCTAAACTGCTGGGGACCCTAGTATAGATCTGATAAGATCAGATATTGATCCGTTCAGATACTATACCACTAAGGGAGGTGTATGGTGCGTGCGTGGGTGTTAGCGGTACTGGCGCTAACCTGACGCTGCCTGGGGCAACGCAGACCCTATCTGACCCTAAAACCTTTATTAGGTAATAAACGGCGGGTGCCCTGACACTATAAAAAATAAACTAACCAGCATCACCCGTAACAGTTATACGGTGATCACTGGTGAAAGGTTTAACTAGGGAGCAATCAAGGGGTGAAAAACTTTTAACCTTTATATAGGTAGTATATGGGGGTCCCTGATGCTATAAAAAGCTGACGGCGAACCTATGAATTTACCTCCCTAACTAGCGTCACCAGTGACACTAATACAGCGATCAGAAAAACGATCGCTTAGTGACACTGGCGACGGGGGGCGATCACGGGGTTAACCTTTATTAGGGGGGGTTAGGGGGGTATCCTAGACCTAAAAGGGGGCTAACACTAACTGCCCTACCACTTCTAACTGTCACAAACTGACACCAATGCAGTAATCAGAAAAAAAAACTGCTTGGTGTCACTGTGACGGGGGGGATGTTGATGAGGGGGTGATCGGGGGGTGTAAAGTATGCCTGGTGTGTTTTACTGTGTGTGTTGTGTTGGTGCACTCACTCAGATGTCTTCTCTCCTCGGCGCCGGAAAGGAAAATACCGAGCTGAAGAGCGATGACATCACTTCCTCTGCCGCTGTTTACTATACAGCAGCAGAGGAAGATTCTCATTCGTTGGGAGCAATCGTGAGGGGGTGGCCATGAATGAGTGGTCTCCCCTTCAGCCTGGATCGCTCCCCTAACGAAGCCGACCGCTTCGGGCGCGATAAATGCACATCTTTTTGCAGGTAAAAAAAAAATGTGCATTTTTTTTTAATTGGAGCCTAGAAAGCATTGCAAGGGTGCTATGCAGAACTCCTGCAGACTTGTCAGTGTATCTGTCTGCTTGTACCTTCTATGGGGCAGGCAGATACACAGTGACAGGAGGAGACAATGAACTACCAGAGTGCTTAACAGCGCCATGGTAATTAATGGAGAACTACAAGCCGACAGCCGCAAAGCATGTCAGTACTTGTAGTTACCCATTCACAGAACTCTGAATGATGCGGCCAGGTGGGCGGAATCCGCACAGCCTCCTTGTTGTTTTCAAACTGCGACAGTGGGTGCCCAGAGTAGAAGGCCGATTGCTGTCACTGGAAGGGGGGTCGGTGGTTTTAGGTGCTAAAGCTGCACCTGCTGGAACATGTTACATGTTTCACCCTAAATACGGGTGGAACATGTAAACATGTTCCTAACTTGTCCTTTAAATGCAGAATATGAATTATTTCACTTTAAAGTTAATTTGAGTCTGTCATGTCTGTGCCCTCTGAAAACACTAACAAAGGAAGTGAGAAAGTTAAAAGTGAGTAAGTAGTGAAGGAAGTGAGAAAGTTAAAAGGGAGTAGTGAAGGAAGTGGCAATGTGGAGAAGAGGCCCTGACATAAAAATATTAATAGTTCTAAAGTAAAAAAAAAAAAAATTGCCTTTACGACCACTTTAGAGGCTCATTCACACCATATGAACATGAAAACTGTTGGTGAAAACAAATATCGGTTTCCGTGCACGTCAGTTATGTGCCCTATTCACACCAATGTTGATGTTAATTGAACCCTATGTGCCCCGTTCACACGTGCAGGTTTTTTCTGCACAAGAAAAAAAAACAGGCATGACATCAACATTGGTGTGAATAAGGCACTTAACTGATGCGCATGAAAACTGATGTGAAACTAATGTCGGTTTTCCCATCAGTATGGCACGTATGGTGTGAATGAGCCCGTGTCAGCTTTCCACAGATACATTTTTTCATGAGCACCTATTTTTGTGTGAAATGAAAAAGTACAAATTAGTAAACAATTAAGGAAGAATGCAGTCAAAATTTAGCAGTGGTAATCAACCTCTACAATTTTATACACATACCTCTGCAGCTGGGCAATCTCCTGACTTATTTCATCTAGTTCCTTTACCCCAGTAAAGTCTCCAGATCCAACAGAGCTTGAGCTGTCCTAAGAGGAGAACACATTACTTTTCATTACCAAACTGTAATATTATTACATTTAGTATGCTCTGCTGATAAATTTATACATGTATTGAGGGTAAAAAGCAGCAAATATAGCATGTAGAGCTGCACGATTAATTGCGGAGAATCATTATCCCGATTCTTCCCTCTGCCACGATCGCAAGTCCGAATTCTGATCATTAAACAAATTGTCAGTATTGTCAGCTGAAAAGCGCGCGCCGCACAGCGATCGATGGCGTCGCCGGGAAGGTGGCATTACTATTGTGGCCGTGGCGTGAGGTTACCAGTTACAGGGCGGAAGCCATCGAAACCAGCGTGAAACGCTAATGGCGGGGGATTCCGGAACTGACGTCAGCAAAGAATGTGATTGGTCAGTATGTTTCTTCTTCCCAGAGGTCTCGGGGGCAGTGCACCATCACAAGCGTGACTGTGGCACTGGCGAAATGTGAGCTGCTGCTATACTGCTTTTTTTTTTTTTTTTTTTTTTTTTTAACAACCAGCTAATGTTTTTATTCTCTCCCAATCACTTTCTCAATCAATCTCTCAGTCTCAATCAATCTCTCAGTCTCAATCAATCTCTCAGTCTCAATCAATCTCTCAGTCTCAATCAATCTCTCAGTCTCAATCAATCTCTCAGTCTCAATCAATCTCTCAGTCTCAATCAATCTCTCAGTCTCAATCAATCTCTCAGTCTCAATCAATCTCTCAGTCTCAATCAGTCTCTCTCAGTCTCAATCAATCTCTCAGTCTCAATCAATCTCTCAGTCTCAATCAATCTCTCAGTCTCAATCAATCTCTCAGTCTCAATCAATCTCTCAGTCTCAATCAATCTCTCAGTCTCAATCAATCAGCCTCAATCAATCAATCTCAATCAATCTCACTCAATCAATCTCACTCAATCTCAATCAATCTCTCTTTCTCCTAAAAAAAAATTACGTCGTGGGAATCGTGAGAGAATAGTGATCTTTTTATTCTAAGCAAAAAAAATCGTGATTCTCATTTTTCCAGAATCGTGCAGCTCTAATAGCATGTAAGCTATATTTGTGATCTCATAACTTTGAAGATCCTTGTAATACAATCACCATTGTCCTTCTAATGAAGTCCATTTATAAAGTCTTACATGGCTAAAACAAGCATAAACTTCAACATAATGCAGCCTTTCTAAACAGAAGAAAAATGCTCTCAAACCATGCAGGGTGTTTGTTTGCATGAAATTATGACACACATCTCATATCTCACTGCCTTAGTGGTCTACATCCCTATTCAAACCATTTAAGTTACTCTATGACTGCCCACGGGTTATTTTCTGGAAGTATTATAAGAAACAGAAAGAGGACATAAATGATTATGATCAAGGTGAAAATTTAACACATAAAAAAGTGCCAACCTCATATGGTGGATGTTTTGACACATGGGGCAAGAGCAGATGGTACTCAAATACATTAAAAAGGGAATTCAAACTGACAGAAAAGAGGCGGAATCCACACACTGACCAAAATTCAGCCGTACTCTGCTGATTCAAACAAATTTTAATCAGTGTATTGCCGGCTTTATTATTCCTGTAAGCCAGTTGTTAACAATGTTTTGAGTCAACTTTAGGCTACATGCCCATGGACGTTTTAAAAAATGGGCTGTAAAGCCAGTACAGATGCCAGGAAAAAAGGGGCGTTAAAAACGCGATTCTATCCATATTTTGCATTGAATTCAATGCACGTTACTCCGCGCTAGATTTCAGCTGCATTTTTCTGTCTCTTTTTAAAATCAATGATTCCCTATGGGAGCCTATTGATTTGAATAGAGGTCACACCATTAGTCGGATCAAGAGGATCTGACTTGCGGTGTGCTGAGAATCTTGAGGGGGGAACCCAGCAAAATTTTTTCCCCACCAAGACTATGCCAGACCCTTCAGTCTGGTATGGATCTTAAGGGGAACCCCCACACCAAAAAAAAAAATGGTGTTGGGGTCCCCCCAAGATCCATACCAAACCCTTATCAGAGCACGCAGCCCGGCAGGTCAGGAAAGGGGGGGGCGAGCAAGCGGCCCCCCTCCCTCCTGGATCATACCAAGCCACATGCCCTCAACATGGGGGGGTTGGTGCTTTGGGACAGGGGGGGCCCTGCACCCCAACCCCAAAGCACCTTGTCCCCATGTTGATAAGGACAAGGGCCTCTTCCCAACAACCCTGGCCGTTGGTTGTCGGGGTCTGCGGGTGGGGGGGGGCATATCTGAATTTGGGCGCCCCCTTTAATAAGGAGGCCCTCAGATCCCGGCCCCCCACAACCCAGTATTTGCCTTGTAGCAGCAAAACATGAATCTATAGCCTATGGGTTGAAGCTCGTTTCTCTAAATTGTTAATGTAAACCTTTAAGTTTTTTAAAACTTCGAATTTTTGTACATTAAAATAATAAACAAGTTCTACATACCTGCTCTGTGCAATGGTTTTGCACAGAGCAGCCCCTATCCTACTCTTCTCAGGTTGCCTGCCAGCGCGCTCCTGGCCTCTCCTCCCTGCCGAGTGCCACCAGAGCAAGCAGCATGCTATGGGGACACCCAGATAGGCTTGTTCCCAAGCCGCTGCTGTGCGTGTCTATTCACAAACAGAGCCGCGGCTCAGCCCCGCTCCTCTCTGTTCTCATTGCCTCACAGGGTGTTCACTTCAATCTCGCCATAACCCCTCAGCGAGCTTAAAAAGTCTTGGAGATAATATTTTAAGGGAGCTGGTCGTGGAATTTGGATACTATGGAGAAACAGCCTTGATACTGCAGTGATCGTCTGTCCAGGATATACCAACGGAGGAGGAAAAGAACCCATCGGTGGTATACGTCTGTTGATGCACGACTAGACCCATTGGGGTCTATTTTTAAGGTGAGAGGCTAGCACACACGAGGTATGGATCGGAGAAGGATATCTACAAGCTACCAATTTACCTGCAATTGGACTCGGTTTCCTTTCCATCTCCCTTTTGTTTCACTTTTTTGCACTTATTTTTATTTCCAAAAGAGAATATTGCATAGTACCTTTAGATACTTTGGATACATTTTAGATCACTTATCCTCGTATTGTTTTGTTGACTTATAATTTTTTGATGCCATTGATTGCACTGTTTTGCACATTGGGAAGTGAGAACATTATCAGCACTTTATTATTAGCACTTTATAACCTAAGGATTGGTTAAGAGTTCTTTAATGAACATTATTAGCACTTTATACTTAAGGATTGCTTTACAGTTATTTAGCGCTGCTTCACTACATTTTACATGTTATAAAATGAGTGTTCTTAAGTTTAGATGCACTGTAAATACAGAACCCACTTCCAAGGTCTGGTGAAATACCCAAGCTCCCTCCCTGGTAAAGAATTCCAGCTTCCTCTGTTAAATGCTAGAATCTGAGTATTGTGACTGACTGTATAATACTGGGTGTCACAAACATGTGAAGTTTGTTGTGGTGTCATGAAGTAAAAAAAAGTTGGAAACCACTGGGGTCTAGTGGTGTACACATCATGTTCCATAAAGTACATCACCAAATTCCTGTGACTAGTAATATTTACAAGGACTTCTTGGTAAACAATGCCAACTTTCTGGGGCTAGTGGCATATTCTACGCACACTCTGGCAGGAATAAGTTCTTGATTTGGTTTCCTACTAGCTTAAAAGGGGCATAATACATTTTTTTGTTAAAAAAATATACCGAAAAAATTATGCAATATTTACACAGAAAAATTAGTCACTATATGCTGATGTTTTCAATAAAGCGAAACTATCATGCAATGAATTCACCAAAAGATCTGCATGCTATTTTAGTATAGGTGGAAACACACTTGAATAATAGCTTTTACAGGTCTTTCCCTTATGAGGAATTATAGTCATAATCACACAGTAAGCCCTCAATAATAAAATAAATTTTAAGAAATTAGCATATTTACAAGACCAAGTGAAAACAGTGTAAAGTAGCCTATGGGTGATAGCACTGAAGTGTGCATGCAGATATATATGGCATGCCAGGGAGGGACTACTAAACAAGGATTTACTCACACGCCGTATTTCTGGCAAGCTTGTCATCTCGTTTCCTACAGGGGTCATGTAACCAGACAGGGTCTGGAGGAAAAGGGCAAGGAAGAAGCCACAGGTGGAACATACATAACATATTGAATTAATATACCATAAGATAACACCATCTATGATATTTATATCCACCATAAAGTATATATAGCTCTAACTACACATAAAGAAAAGTATCTTTCAATGCACTGGAGGGCCCAGCATCCTAAATCACAGGCCATTGCACCAGGGGGACAGAAACGCTCACCTGCTTTTAAGGCATATTCTTGTAACTTCAGAAGTTTCAACTTTTAGCTTACTATTACAAGACGAATATCGCCCAGAAAGCAAATGAGCCACTTGCCAAAATCATCTGAGCTGGATACACACACAGTACAAGCTCTATTCAATTCTATTGTGAGTTTGCAATTCTTGCTACAAAAGAGTACAAATTCTCCACAGTACTGAATGCAGAGTTACTGCGCATGTGTGGGCCCAGCTCAAAAAAAAAATGTGGTCAGGCAGCTCAGCATTTTTGTGGTCGAGATCTCCCTGGATCAGAGAACAGTGAAAACTGCAGGGAGGCTGGGAGTGGAGGACACTATAATAAGAGCACCTGTACCTACACTTTAAGTTTACATATCAATGTACACTGACCATTAGAGCACAAATGCCTGAATTTAGGTATTTTAATCCTGGCTATGTACCCTTCAATCCAAGGACGTCAATAAGGTAATCAATGGCAAAGTGTTAACAAGGCTATATCTCCTAAATTTCTCTAACATATGGATACAACTAAATTATTAAACCTTCCAGTTTTGAAAATGCTTGGAACTGGAAAGGTACATGTTTGCAGAAGGAGGATTGGGTAGCAAATCAGAAAAGGCAAAGCACAGCTAGAAATATTACAGAAGGACCACAGGGATGTAATGAAGATGCCTTAAAGCTAGGTGCACATGGGGCAAAAATCATACAAAAAACAGGCAGTTTGGCAGTTACTGGGTGACTTTCAGTGAGTAGTTCCTAGTCTGACATTTCATCTGGAAACCAGCAGCCGATTGGAATCGGTGTAATCTGGCTGGGGGGGGGTGTCTTAGAGCCGGTTCACACGGGGGCGACTTGTCAGGTGACCTAGCCGCAAGACAAGTCGCCTCCCGTTCTGTACAATGGAACCGTTCTAATCGGAGCGACGCAAGTCGCTCCGACTTAGAAAAAGGTTCCTGTACTACTTTGGGGGCGACTTGCATAGACTTCTATACAGAAGTGGTTTTGCAAGTCGCCGTGGCAGTCGTGTGCAGGTCGCCTCGGTGAGGTGACCTGCAAGTCGTGCCGCCCCTAGTGTGAACCGACCCTTAGGCATTCCCCCTGACACAATAACACAGCAGGAGAGATCGCTGTACTAGTGTCCCATAGTTAGTACAGCAGCGACCTCCTCAGTTTTTTTTCCTGTTCAGCCTACTTGGTTGAACAAAAACAAGTTTCCTTTGCGTACCAGGCATTAGAACAGCAGCCCCCACTTCCCCACCTTGACTCTTATTCAATGGAGAGCCACCAGGAATAAGAGTCAAGTTCCTCTTATTCGAAGTGGGAAAAGTTATATCCAGTCTCGAGCACGAAGAGGCAAGTTAATATTTTAAATTTACCCACATACAGTGTACCGGCGGTCCCCTAGTTACAAACATCCGACTTACAAATGACTCCTACTTACCAACGGAGGGAGACAACAGGAAGTGAGAGGAAATCTACCCCTAGGAAGGGAAATTCACTCCTGTTAGAGTTATTATGGGGAAAAAGGTGTCTCCACTGAAGCTTTATCACAAAGGCTTGTTCCACAACAACCCAAAATTTTCTAAATCCAATTGTCATTAGGACAGAAAGTGAGGTTAAATCTTCGGAACGGGGCAGAGACAGCAAAACAATGTTACAGGGGTTTTAACCCTTCCCAATGCTAAGGATGAGCTCTGGCGTGTTCGCACAGCCCACATGCAGAGCCTGCCAGGAAGTCGGCACCACATTGTGCTAATCCGAGGCAGTGAGACATTTCCTGATCTCTGCAGCCACGCATCGGGACAATGTCTCACTGCCTGTGATTAGCACAGCGCAGTGCCAACTTCCTGGCGGGCTCTGCATGTGGGCTGTGTGAACATGCTGGAGCTCATCCTTAATGCTAACCAAAAAGCTTAAAAATTGTTTTTTGGGTTGGAGCTACACTTAAAAAAATTTACCTGTTCCGATTTACAAACAGATTCAACTAAAGAACAAATCTACAGTCCCGATCTTGTTTGTAACCCGATGACTGCCTGTAAATTTTATTTTTATTTATATATATATATATATATATATATATATATATATATATATATATATATATATATATATATATATATATATATATATATATATACACACACACACATACACAAACACAGTATCTCACAAAAGTGAGTACACCCCTCACATTTTTTGTAAATATTTTATTATATCTTTTTATGTGATAACACTGAAGAAATGACACTTTGCTACAATGTAAAGTAGTGAGTTTAGAGCTTGTATAACAGTGTAAATTTGCTGTCTCCTCAAAAATAACTCAACCCACAGCCATTAATGTCTAAACCACTGGCAACAAAAGTGAAACACCCCTAAGTGAAAATGTCCAAATTGGGCCCAATTAGCCATTTTCCCTCCCCGATGTCATGTGACTCGTTAGTGTTACAAGGTCTCGGGTGTGAATGGGGAGCAGGTGTGTTAAATTTGGTGTTCTCACTCTCACATACTGGTCACTGGAAGTTCAACATGGCACCTCATGGCAAAGAACTCTCTGAGGATCTGAAAAAAAGATTTTTTTCTCTACATAAAGATGGCCTAGGCTATAAGAAGATTGCCAAGACCCTGAAACTGAGCTGCAGCACAGTGGCCAAGATCATACAGTGGTTTAACAGGACAAGTTCCACTCAGAACAGGCCTCACCATGGTCGACCAAAGAAGTTGAGTGCACGTTCTCAGCGTCATATCCAGAGGTTGTCTTTGGGAAATAGACATATGAGTGCTGCCAGCATTGCTGCAGAGGTTGAAGGGGTGGGGGGTTAGCCTGTCAGTGCTCAGACCATATGCCGCACACTGCATAAAACTGGTCTGAATGGCTGTCATCCCGGAAGGAAGCCTCTTCTAAAGATGATGCACAAGGAGGACCGCAAACAGTTTGCTGAAGACAAGCAGAAAAAGGACAGGGATTACTGGAACCATGTCCTGTGGTCTGACGAGACAAAGATGAACAAATTTGGTTCAGATGGTGTCAAGTGTGTGTGGTGGCAACCAGGTGAGGAGTACAAAGACAAGTGGGTCTTGCCTACAGTCAAGCATGGTGGTGGGAGTGTCATGGTCTGGGGCTGCATGAGTGCTGCCGGCACTGGGGAGCTACAGTTCATTGAGGGAACCATGAATGCCAACATGTACTGTGACATACTGAAGCAGAGCATGATCTCCTCTCTTCCGAGACTGGGCCGCAGGGCAGTATTCCAACCGGATAACGACCCCAAAAACACCTCCAAGACGACCACTGCCTTGCTAAAGAAGCTGAGGGTAAAGGTAATGGACTGGCCAAGCATGTCTGCAGACCTAAAAACTCTATTGAGTATCTGTGGGGCATCCTCAAATGGAAGGAGGAGGAGCACAAGGTCTCTAACATCCACCAGCTCCGTGATGTTGTCATGGAGGAGTGGAAAAGGACTCCGTTGGCAAACTGTGAAGCGCTGGTGAACTCCATGACCAAGAGGGTTAAGGCAGTGCTGGATATAATGGTAGCCACACAAAATATTGACACTTTTGGACCTATTTGGACATTTATACTTAGGGGTGTACTCACTTTTGTTGCTAGCGGTTTAGACATTAATGGCTGTGTGTTGAGTTATTTTGAGGGGACAGCAAATTTACACTGCTATACAAGCTGTACACTCACTCCTTTACATTGTAGCAAAGTGTCATTTCTTCAGTGCTGTCACATTAAAAGATATAATAAATAATTTACAAAAACAAGAGGGGTGTACTCACTTTTGTGGGATACTGAGATAGATAACATTTTGGCTTACCTGTAAATACCATAACTCAGAGTACCATACAGGACACAGGCAGAGTATTCATTAACCCTGGGTTATAGGTTTGTAGCTTCAGGAGATTGGATGCTGGCAAGCTTTTCAACACATGCTCACTGGGCACCTGGCCAACAACCCTACTCCACTCGGAGTTCTCAGTTTTGTAGCAAGCAAGGCAGAGTAACCAAGGAATGGAAGGGAGGGTGGCCTGTCTCCTTTACTGTGCTCCAAGATATGGAATTTACAGGCAAGTCAAAATAAATGTCATCTTATTTGTAAATCACAGGACACAAAATATTAATAGCCCAGGGATGTCACCCAGCAATGAATGAGAAAGGTGGCAAAAACCCAACATCAGACTGTTGTGGCAAGAACCTTGCGGCGGAAAACTGCATCTGCAGAAAACTGAACATTCACATAGAACTTTGAAAAAGTATAAACAGAGTACCAGGTGGCGGCTCTACACAGCTAGGCTACAGAGGTCTGGTGATGAAATGCCCTGAACACTCCCACTGATCTTGTGGAATGTGCGCGTAAAAGCCCAGGAGGATATCTGTCCATGAGAGTGCAAGCTCTAACAATCATATTTCTTATTCATCTTGGTGGATGGTGGATATGGAAGCAGGGTGTTCCTTGTAAGGTCCTGAGGAAATTTGTAATTTGCCTGTCTGATCTATCTGAAGATTTGAGATACTCTAAAGGCTCTGACTTCATCCAGACAATGAAGAGAGATTTCCTTTGGATGCTTTGGAGAAAAGCATAAGGATGGTAGTAATATGCATGTCCTCACTGAGGTGGAAGACTGATAGCACCTTAGGGAGAAAGGATAGTCTTGGGCGTAAGACAACCTCTTATTTGGGGAAATATGAGGAACAGCTCATTACAAGAGACAGGCACCTAGCTCCGTGACACATCTGAAGAATGTGATAGCAACCAAAATGCCAGGAGAAGTCATCTAAAGGAACATCCTTCATGGGTTCAAAGGGCAGAGAGACCCAAGTTTGGATCCAAAGGAAGCATAGGGTGGGATACTCTCATTAAAAAAAAAAAGTTTTTAGAAAAGAAGAGTGAAGCCAGAGATCCTGGAAGAAGATTGGAAAAGGCTGAGAACTGTAAGGACAAGTTCTAATCAAACCTGAAGGAAGGAAGACTAGAATGTGAGGCACAGAATAGTCTCTGGGACTGACGTATCTGTATTCAAACCAGGCAAGGGAGAATTTTCAAGTACAATAGTGGATCTTCTCAAAGTGGCTTTTCCTGTTTTTAGCAAGGTAGGAATAACAGACTCAGAGAACCCTCCACCTTTTAAGATCAGGGCTTAAACAGCCATGTCCTTAAAGCCAGAGACTGAAGCAAGGATGGAATAGAAGGCCTTGAGATAGCAGATCTTTTCTGTTGGGAAGAGGCCAGGGGGCATCTGCTAGAAGTCCGAGTATGTCTGTGTATCAGGTTCTTTTGGACCAGTTCAGTCCAAAAGAACCTGCAGTGCAATTAGAATCACCGTTTTCTTCTCTTGCTCTATTTTTTGGAGCAGATGAAGCAGAATTTCACCGGACTAAAGGCATACATTGGCTTATACTAAGACCAGGGAATAATAAAGGAATCAAAGGCTAGTGCTAAAGAATCCCTGGTCTTGCCTGCAAACAGAGGAGGTGTATTGTTGAATCTGGAGACTAGAATGTTTATATCCAGAGTCCCCAGTACCTGAAACATAAAATGAAAGTGTTTAATGAAGGGCCCATTCCCCTCGATCCAGGCAGTGGTAGCTGAGGTAGTCCACTTTCCAGTTTTTCACTCCTGGGGTGTGGACTGAGATCTCTAGACAGAAAATTTTTATCCATGAGATTATCTGATTTAACTTTTTCAAGGCCACCAGACTCCTGATGTACCTTGGTGGTTGATGTGGCAATTTCTGAATGCACCCTGCCTGGGTGTCCTTGCAGAAACGGGTCCAGTCTTACAGAGCCACCTGAACTGCTCTGAGATCCAAAATGTTGATAGAGAGCTTGGCTTCCACAGGTGACCATGTTCACTGGACCATGAGGGACAAGAACGCTCCTCCCCTGCCTGAGAGACTGGCATCTGTGATCACTTGCCAGTGATAGGGAAGGAAAGACTTTCCTATTGTTAAGGCTGGGCTTGAGACCCACCAAGATAAGGACTTCCTTGCTTGGCTGGACAGGAGCATGGGTAGGTTAAAAGAATGCTTAATCCAGATCGACAAGATGTTGTGTTGGAGAGTTATTGAATGAAATTGGGTAAATGGCACTGACTTTTCTGGAAGCAGTCTTTGCTTGGGATGTGCCCAAGACCAGACTCAAGTATTCCAGGCTAAGAGAAGGCTGGAGAGCAGATTCTTTTTTAATTGCTCACCCAATCGAAAGGCTAGAGCAGGGGTCCCAAAATGGCAGCCCTCCAGCTGTTGCAAAACTACAAGTCCCATGAGGCATTGCAAGGCTGACAGTTACAAGCATGACTCCCACAGGCATGATGGGATATGTCGTTTTGCAACAGCTGGAGGGCCGCCAGTTCGAGGCCCCTGGTCTAGAGGATCTGAAGGTGAATTCATGTGAATGTTTGCCGACAGCTGGAAGGGATAGGAGTCTTTCAGAAAAAAGGCATCTAGAGAGCCTGTGACCTCAATGCCTTGAGTTCTGAGAGGGGCAAGAGGTGCTAGGACCCTTGTGGATACTCTGGGAGCAAAGGACAGGCCATACACTAATGCAACAAACTAGAAATAATTGCCAATGCAAAGGGCAGAAAGTGCTGATGCAGTGGATAAAGGAGATGCATGCATCTCGGATGTCTACAGATGCCATGTATTCCCCTTGTCTCAGAGTCAACTGCCCACCTTGGAGATTCCATGTAAAATTTTGGAATTGGAAGGTATTTGTTGAGGGATTTTAAGCCCAGAATTATACTAATACCCTCGCTGGGCTTTGGTACAATGAACAGGTTTGAATAAAATCTCTTGTGGAGATACTGCCACAACTACGGTTGAAGACATTGGGCTGACTGTCCTTGGGCCGTTTTTGGTCAATTTGATAGAAGAAAACAGTTTTGCACTCTATTTTGTATCCCTTTGAAACCACAGATTGAACACTGAGGTCAGGGACAACTGTGACCCAGAGGGAGGAAAACTATAACAGACGCTTAGCTCTTAGAAGTGAGGGCACCCCTTCATTGGGAAGAGGGCTCTGGGGAAGATTTGCTGGACTTCGCCTTCGTGGCCCATGTCTTGTGATGAAAGGAAGGGGTGAACATAGGTTTTGAATTTAAGGTCTGGGTAGAGCAGTTAGGTGCTCTGCATTTTGAGGAGGTAGAAGTTCTTGAGAGTGGGGGGGGGGTTGAGATCTTGCACTGTTGGGAGTAAAAACTTCCCTTCTGTTACATCTTTTATGTATTGGTTAGCAGTATAGTCAGTGTTTATCTGGCGCTCCAGATGGAGTAATCCTTAGGGGTATAGTCTGTGGCTGTAATAGCTGGATGGTGATGTATCCATAGAAAGTGGTATTAAGGTTGAAAAAGGAAGGCAGCCATCCTTCAGTATGTGTCCAGAACTCAGCAAGACATGTAAGGAAAAAACAGGGAGGGGGGAGGCGCCGACCTGAGTGTAGTATTAAAATGATGACTTTAATAGGATAAGATAAAAAACACTTACAAGATGATAGAAGCCAATAGGCCAATAGAAGGAGCAGTCAGCTCTGAGCACGTAGCCTTTTATCACTGCAGCCCTGATTGACAAGATTCCAACCCTGCCTAGGTCCATTCAGACGCCAGTGACATCACTTCCTGTTCCACAGTCCATGCTGATCTGTGTGGAGCTGCTTGGTTCCTTTGCTCCTGGAGAAACAATGATCCATTCCAGCCAGGTGCTCAATCCTTTCCAGCTATCCGGAACAGCGGTGGGACCCACAGAGCCATGTGGAATGCCAAGACTGCACTTTACTTTGATGAGCATGCATCTTCTATCATCTTGTAAATGTTTTTAATCTTATCCTATTAAAGTCATCATTTTAATACTACACTCAGGTCAGCGCCTCCCCCTCCCTGTTTTTTCCTTTATGTATTGTTAGGTGCCTTAGGTCAGGATGTTTTCCTTGAAAAGGCATACATGTGAGGCACATTTTACAGACTGCTTCAATATTCTACATATGTGAATTGAGAATAAAGCCTTTTTGGAAATGTGTCTCATGACGTGTTCCCCTCCTGCTCAAGATTAAAAAAAAATAAGTCAGTCAGTGGCACACAGGCCACTTCTTGTGGGTCAGACGGTGTAACATTTTAAAAATGAATATCTGATTGTGTATACTGTATTTTCGCACTCACTGCCAATACACATTCCAGCCTCATTCTTAAAGACTGTAGATCATACATTTCAGCATTTTTTATGGGCCCATAAACCACCAAGACTCACTCTACCAGATGATTCACTCTAGCAGACACAACCTGTCATCTGAAGTTGGCCATACACTTTTCAATTTTTAAGCTGGTTCTTGAGGGCTCTAGATAACAATGCAATTATCTTATTTGATCTGTTATCTGCCACCTTCAAATCCCTTTGTTAGGCCCCTCACACTGTTCGAAAATGGGTGCAAATGATGGAGCAGCACTCCTCCCTCATGTATATCCTGCTGAACTCACCACCCAATTAATTTGTCCCATCATTTGAATATAAGGAAAGGAGAGCGGGATCTGCAGGACTATTGGCCCCTGAAAAAAAGATAGTCAATATACTGTATATTCACGACTACATACAGCGGTGAATATAATTTTCCAGATACTCTCCATACCTGTGCTCTACCACTCCCAATGGGTGACTAATGCAAACGTATTTCCAGATATATTAAGTGTATTTCATTATTAAGCACTATGTGGAAGCATACTTGTTTTATGTAGTTCTACAACTTTGCCTAAAGCTCTGCAACTTAGCCTGCAAGTAAATGGAGATTTTCAAAATGCAACTGAACCACATTAAAAAATGCGTTCCTGGGACACCTGCAGCGCATTGTAGATGCAAGACACAAAGCATACTGTAGATGTCAATTGTGGTGCACTGTAAAATGGAACCCAAACATGCATCTACAGTGCACTGCAATACATCAGCAGGTGTTCTGTGCACTGCATTGCTCTACACACAGAGAAAAAAATCAGGACCTCATTTTTGCACATAAAGGGCCCATTCACTTCAAATGCCAGCATTGGTGCACAAAGGCCCTAAAAGACAGTCATTCTACTAAGCTCCCAGGAACTGCCAATCACTCTTGCAAACTAAAATATAACTAAAACTTTTTTTTTTTAGATCTGGATAAAGTGGTGAGTTAGAAACACTGTCATGTTTTTATTGCTGTTAAGGTTACTGATTTTCTTGAATTGTCCTGATCACCAATGTCACTGAATAAAAAAAGGAGGGTCAACCCAAGATTTGGAGTTGCCATCAGAACAGTAATAGAGTGAAATCTTCCCAGGAGGACAATGTCAGTGGTTTAATCCTGACATTAGATACAGTATACTTAAAGTGGAGTTCTCGCGTAGTCTGCCTCCTTCGGTGCCTGGGCTCCTGACGTCACTTCCCTCGGCGCAGGAAGGGAGATCGCCTCTCCACCCTCCCTCTTGTCAATCATCTGGGACACGTGACCGGTCCCAGATGATTGCAGGGCCAGTGACAGCACGCAGCGCGGCTCGCGCATGCGCAGTGGGTGCCCGGCTGTGAAGCTAAAGCCGGGCGCCCACAGTTAGAATGCTGGCGCCGCCAAACGGAGGAGGGGGGGTGAGTGGGGCTTCGATCCCCCTCATCGATGGACCCTGGGACAGGTAAGTGTCCAATTAAAAGTCAGCAGCTGCAGTATTTGTAGCTGCTGACTTTTAATTTTTTTTTTTTAAATGGGAACCCCACTTTAAACACTTCAATCCCTTAGGACGTACCCATAGGCCCTCAAGTTGAAGTGGCTGTACAGGGATCATGGCTGCCGCTACAGCCATGATCCTGGTACAAAAATTAGCAGCTGGAGATGGACTTTCTTGTAAAAGTGATCTTAGTGGCTCAACAGCTGCCCAATCACTTCTACAGGGGACAAAATGGGGGTGGGCGCCCCCCTGCTGCCTTTTCCCGGGCTCTCTGGGAAAATTGGCTTGGTGTAGTGGTGCACCGAGAAGGAAGGAAGGAAGGAAGGTACATCTTCTGTGATGTAAGAAATCAGAAGCGATAAGGATGGTCACTTCCGGTTTCTGTTTGAGGTTTACAAGCCATGACTGGCTTATAAAGCATATATCATTAAACCGGGCCTGGTTTGATGAGATGCTTTTGATTGCAGAGGAGAGATATGGGATCCCAGTGTAGAAAAAAGTATTAAAAAAATAATAAAATGAAAACTTTTTTTTAAAGAGCCTCGAGCAAATGTAAAGACATGTGTAAGTTCCACATGCATCTATAAATGTGGATCGCACCACACATGTAAGGTATCACTGCAAACCACAAAGTGAGAGCAATAATTCTAGCGCCAGATCAGCCAGGTCCCTTTTCCTCTTATCACGGTTTTATTATAATAAACAAACATGTTCTGAGTCATTGGCAAAGAACAAGCATGCAGATGAGCAGTTCTCACTTAATTGGTTTCCATACTTGAGCCAGGCACGCGACTAAAGTATTAAAACCAGAGACAGACTGGAAAATAGTATATTCAAGAGAAGAAAAGTGATGTTAGCTCAAGTATTTTTTTTTTTTAGCATAGGTTTCTTTAAAAACACAAAAATAATAATAATAGCTTGCACTCCCCACCATTGTACACCCCAATCACGGCACAACCTGCATGGAATTTGCCTGTTCTCCCTGTGCCTGCGTGGGTTTCCTCTGGGTACTCTGGTTTCCTCCCACACTCCAAAGACATGCTGGTAGGTTAATTGGCTCCTGTTTAAATTGGCCCTAGTATGTGTATGTATGAATGGGAGTTAGGGACCTTAGATTGTAAGCTCATGGCTCCCAGTTGGAGACTGCTCCACCCAACAGACAGTAGGTTTGTACATGGGGAGTCAGGAGGACTCCAATCCTCTCCAGGAGGATTGTAATAATAATTACGAACTTCAAATCAATTTTCTTCATTCAACCATGGCAATTCTATAGTCCTCTTCACTGAGTCGGTGTGCTCTAGTGTACTGATTGTGCAGGATTACAAGTAGACAGCTTAATTTTTGCCTGAAAAGCTGAACACGTACAGTTCAGTTCAACAGTACAATTCAGAATAAAGAAAGATGCACAACTACTGGAGCAGGCTACGACCAGTGGAGAAAGTTCAGTATTTGGGGGAATGTATAGTACTAGGAGGGCAAAGAAGGCAGTTGGCCCCAACCTGATTAATAGTATTTTTGGAGGAACTTTCCCAATCGAAAGGCTCAAACATATTAGGTACACACTGTACATTTTTAGGTGTACTGGCAGTTTTGCTCCTGGGATGGAGGTGTGACAGTGGTGCAACCCAAAGCTGTATTCTGTTAACAGCAATAGCCTTCCATTCGTTTTTTAGGCTTTGACAGCTGAGCGAGTGAATTATTTTGCCAATATACAGTACTAATAAATGAAAGTTAACCACTATTATTTTTATATCAGTTATACACAAAAATGATCAATACAGAAAGAAGCATATGTAATGTATTCCACACAACAGGTGTTGTATGTTTACCTGTAAGGGAGTGCTCCTTTCCGCTGGCGGAATCATGTCAGGAGACAAGACTTGAGGTGGATCAATTCCTTTGCTGACTTTCTGCTGTATAAGGTACATTGCCAGTGCGAACTGGTCTTTGTTCAACTTCCCCATCTGCCTCGTATCAGCCAAAGCCCTGCAGCAGATGCCATATTAAGATTTTCTACTATAACTAGAATGTTTAAACACATTTCAAGCAATTAATTCAAGCTCAGTAAAATCATACAGCACAGAATCAAGTGCCAACAAAGGGATTTTCTAAACTTATACGAATATTGAAAGACCAAAATACCAATCTGAGAAGCTCAGTATCTTATAGAAGCTAAAAAACAAACAAGAGGGTGCTTCCATCTAGGTGTCACGATTAAAAAGAATAAGACAATAAAAATGTACTCACTAGTTAAAAGTGGCTCTCAGATGCTAATAAGAATTCAGGCAAAGTTATTCATTTGAATGAAAGCAGTATTCAACCCAATGACAACAATTTAATATATTGATGTTTATCAATTCTTAAAATGTGATGGCTTTTCTCTGCTCTTATTTCTCTTGTTTTCTTCCCCTTTTAGACACCTAGTGTGTCCACTTTTCTGTCTGAAAACGCCCCCAAAATACCTTTCAGTATACACCGACCGTATGGTACGACTGTTTAGAGAGCTGATCGGGTTCCCCCCCTTTTTGTAGAGGGCCATCACTTGCCCTTACATTACAAAAGATATGTGCCTGTAGGTGACCTAATCCTCTCAGTATGTACATGCGAGCCATGTTCTGCAAATATCTTTTTTTAACACACGGTTATGTTTTTTTACTGCAGTTGACTATGACCCTGAATTGTTAGTCACAATTTATTACCGAATTGACATATGGCATATAGTTTGGTTAGTGACAATTAACCTCTGTTATTTTCATCCTGTCACCTCTGATAATCTTCATCAGGACTGTGCTGTCATGCCATACTACCATGTTATGTAGCATACCTTTAAAGAATAAAAAAAAAAAAAAAAAGCAATGTTTTTTTTTTCGTTTTTCTTAATGATTTTTTTTCCTTTATTTTCACCTGGTAATCCAACCAGTAAGGACCTGCTCAGATATTGCATTGCTGGAACTAGCGTATTTGCTTGTGAATTTAAATGCATGATTTACACGTTTGTGTAAATTTACTTCAATGGGATGCCTTATGCGTGCTTGTTGCCCAAAAGAAGCTCCTGCCTAATTTTGGACGACAAGTTTAGCGCGGTTTGACATGATTGTCGCATGACAGCATCGCTAGGCAATCATGGCAGAATCACACCACGTTTGGGGTGCCACCAAGAACAATGGCACCCAGACTCACATGACATATTTTGCCGTGACTTGCAAACGCAGGTAGAATTTTGGCAATTCTGCCCGCAATTCCAAATTGCCTAATGTGAATGGGATCTAACACATTTCCTATCTTAGGGTGGAGAAGCAATGGAGACACCTTTGGACAGCAGCATTGTCAATCTTGGGAGAGGGTAGTGTTAGACTAGTAGATTTTGATGAACTTGACTAACAAATTAACCACTTTAGCCCTGGAAGATTTAGCTGCTCAATGACCAGGCCATTCTTTGTGATACGGCACTACATCGCTTTAACTGACAATTGCGCGGTTGCGCGACGCTGTGCACAAACAAAATTGACGTCCTTTTTTCCTACAATTAGAGCTTCCTTTTGTTGGCATTTGCTCATCTCTGCGGTTTTTATTTTTTGTGCTATAAACAAAAAAAGAGCAACAATTTTGAAAAAAAAAAACAATATTTTGTATTTTTTTGCTATAATAAATATTCCCAATTTTTTTTTTAAAAAAAGCTAATTTTTTCCTCAGTTTAGGCCAATATGTATTCGTCTACATATTTTTGATAATAAAAATTGCAATAAGTATCGATTAGTTTGCGCAAAAGTTGTAGCATCTACAAAATAGGGGAAAGATTTATGGCATTTTTATTATTAATTTGTTTCGTTTTTTTATTAGTAATGGCGGGGATCTGCGATTTATATCGGGACTGCGACATTATGGCGGACACATTGGAAACTTTTGACACATTTTTGGGACCACTGACAATTATACAGCGATCAGTGCTATAAAAATGCACCGATTACTGTGTAAATGTCACTGGCAGGCAAGGGGTTAACACTAGGGGGCGATCAAGGGGTTAACCGTGTTCCCTAGTGTGTGTTCCAACTGTATGGGGAGGGGACCGACTAGAGGAGATGACAGATCGATGTTCCTAGATAGTAGGAACTCATGATCTGCCTCTCCCCTCCTCACAGAACAGGGATTTGTGTGTTTACACACACACGCCCCTGTTCTGGCTCTCGTGCCTGCGATTGTGCACGGCTGGCGGCCACGAGCATAGGCACCCCCGCAGTGCAGCGGGCGCACACGCCTGCTATCCCGCTTAAAGGAGCCAACGTACAGCTACAACGATTTGCGGGATCGTGCCGACCTTCCGCAGTATAATGACAAGGTCAGCAAGTGGTTAAAGCAAAGCTCCAGCTACCATTTTATAAGCAGTTACAGCAACAGTTTTCGTTTTTTCCTTTTGGGAAGTTAAACTTAAAGGATAAAAGGTTTTTACACAAATTAATAATATCTCAGAACTGCAGGCACACCTGTCAGTTGTAAATGGTAGTTGGAAGTTGAAAAATAACAGGACTTAAGACCCGTACGCATGATACGAAAATCGGAAGTAAAATTTCGTCCGACAAATGATTTGCCGATTTTCAGATCGTTTGTATGATGCTTTCGACAGCCAATACCAATTTTTCGTACGACAAAAGCTGGATGTGCAGACTATCAAATTTTTGTCGGATGTGAACACAACGTCAAATTTTCGTTTAATATGTACGGTTTTCATCAGAAAAAAATCGTAAGAGCAAGACTATGCATGCTCAGAAAATAAAGAATACATACAAAACTATTCAACACTATGTCCCTTCTGAAGTCGTATTCTGTCGTACGAGAATTTTCATATGGCGAGTAACTGCTTCACTTTCGACATGAGACTAGCATGCAACAAAAAACGGGCCACTTTTCGTGCGAAAATCTGATAGTGTGTACAAGGCTTTACTGGCCAGATAACCAGGTGAAAATAAACAAAAAAAAAACTCCTAATATGAATGAAAATTAATGCAGCCACCAAATCTAAGAATCAGTAAGCTGCAATATGTTAAATATTTTTTATAGTGCCTGCCCTGGGCGAGTGGATACTGGAGATGGAATTCCTGACAGAACATTTGTTGGCAGCAGAGCACGATAGGTTGGAGAAGCATACCACGACCTAGGCCCCCTGGACCATATTTCGTAACAGGAGTTTCGAGCCATGCTTTCCTCCTATGTTGGCTTCGCAGGTTAGGAGACAGGTTGGAGCGAGGTGGGGATTCCCCCTTGTCCCCCCCCCCCATATCTTTGCCCTACGTTAGGAAAACCTCATCACTCCTGAAACCCCTTTTTGGAGGTTTTCTATTCGTGCATAGCATAACTATTCCTAAAAGTGGTAGTAAACTGCTAAAAAAAAAAGCCTGCAAAAAATTAGCATGATGTGCTAGTATGCATTGCTGGAATGGCAGGATACGCCAGACCTGCAGAGCACATGCACCGCTGACGTCAGCGGCTGCATGCAGGGTCAATATTCTTTTTACCTACAGGTAAGCCTTATTATAGGCTTACCTGTATGTAAAAATCACTAAGCGGGTAATACAACCGCTTTAAAGTTCACCTTTGTATAAAGAAAATTAATAAAATGTACATCTTTGTGCAGGTAAATAAAATGTGCATTTATTATATTTTCTTTACTATGAGCCTGCAAAGCACTGCAGCTGCCATCAGCAGATGACTGGTGCAACGCAGGGTGCTTGCAGGCAGTCTGTGTACCTGTCTGCTTGTATCTTGTATGGGCAGGCAGTTACACTCTGACAGGAAGACTCAATGAACTACCTAAAGTGCTCAACAGCGCCCTGGTAGTTTACAGAGAACTACAAGCCAACAACCGCAAAGGCTGTTGGTACTTGTAGTTTTCACATTCCAGCTGATTTTAAAATTGTGACAGCAAGCGGGGGGGAGAAGATCCTATATCTCATGTGCTAAATTGCTTCATGTGAATAGTTTTGAAGACCTGCTCAAAACAAATTAACAGATTTTTTAAATTATATACTACTTTTCACTCTACAAGGCGAGGGCTGTGCTAGGAATTTTGAAAAGAACTACATCAAATACCTAGATAAAGCCTAGTAATAGTAAACAAGACCACTGGAGTGAGTCGTAGGGGCGTGACCGAAAAATGTCTGCTGCTTGGCTCCCAATCAGCGCTCTAAGCCAATGGCGTTGACCGGAATGTTCTGGCCGGGGGGGGGGGGGGGGGGGGTGTCCACCTGTGAGAAAACAATAGAACAGCAGGGGAGATCGCTGTACTAACGTTGGATAGTTAGTACAAGGGCTCCTTCTGAGCGGTCAATTTTTTCGTTCAGCCATGCTGGGTCGAATGAAAAAAAACTACAGGTGTGTACTAGGCTTAAAAGACAAAATGACAAATTTAATCTGCATAGCATCCTCAGCTACATTTCTTTGGAATTGCTTACAAGGAGCAAGCAGAAAGAAAGTAAAGCCCACCAAAGACAACATTCTATGAACTGACTTCATGCAATAGAGAAAAAAAATTGCAAGTGGTCTTTACACTTATCTCACCATATGTGAGCCAAAATAGTTTGAGGGAGTCCAGACTGAATGAATATATCCTTTACTTCCAGCCCGCTAACATAACCATCCATGTCCAAGTCAGTCTGAAGGAATATGTCATCATAGCGCATCTTGTCTGTGAGAGGTACCACCCAATTCAGAGCAGGCTTGGAGAAAAAAAAAAAGAAAACGCAAACTATTATTCAAATATGCCTTTGCAACCTGCTTCTGTAGCAAAACAATGGTGAAAACATTTTCTTCTGTACCTGGCTAGACTTTGTGGAGTGTTTTGGTGACAAACTCCCAGCACTGTTTAGACTGCTCATACTGCCATGAGATGGAGTAGAACGCAAACTGTCCTTTGGTGGGGGACTAGCAGGAAGAACAGGGACAGCTCCTGGGAATGTGGGTGTTTTCTTCCTCTTGGATGGGGGTATCAAGGATTGTGGTAGGACAGATGGGACAGGCTCCTTCTCCAGCGCTCGGTATACAAGATGCATTGCCTACAAAAGATAAGGAACATACCCAGACACTATATACAGATTCCACCCCATATGTAAAATTAACTCAACTCTTGTAAAGATGTGAAGCAAACATTTCCTAATCATTCTTGATCACCAATTACCTTAAAGTGGTTGTAAAGTTACCTGAGGATAATTACGGATATCCCCTCTGTTATAGCAAGCTATACAGTACAGCGTGAGTGTTTTTTCTAAATTAGGAAGCCAAATACCTTTTTTTCTCAGCGCACCTGTGCAGTCACGTGACCTCCCGCTGCCCTCCTTCACCGATCTAAGAACTACAGTGGGAAGGGCCGAGATTCTCCTCTGACATCAGCCAGGTGGTCACGTGACTGCACATCGGCGCTGTGAAATAAGGTATTCAACTTCATAATTAAAAAAATAAACAAAAAAAACACAAACACACACACACACACTATACTGTATAGCTTGCTAAAACAGAGGGGATACCAGAAATGATGCTCAGTGACTTTTCAACCAAACAGAATAGTGGCAGGATGGGAGGGGAGATCAGCTCTCTCACACACACTCTAGGATCATTAACTTACCACAGTATCATGGATCGGCAGCCATGATAAACATGGTCAGTTTAAACAGAGGAAGACACTTTAATTATTATTTGCCTTGGCTGTCATGTTGACCAAGTAAAGAGATATCTGATACCCACCCCCCTAGCAAGGTATGTCCTTTTCTGCCTCTTTGCTCCATTACTCTAACAGAGCAGGACTTCCAAGTATGGGGAAGCACATAACTTCTCCCACGTGACAGTGCTTAGGCCTGAATTGCCAATTACCAGACCTGAAAACTCTGAGATGTGGTGGCAGCAACATCATTCACTTGGGTAAACTCCAACAATGAACAGGGTGGACTGCAGTGAGGAATAATTGGTGATTATCTAAGCTGGGGGGGCGGAGGGCGTTGTGGGGCATCATCTGACACGGTCACTCTACCATAAATGGGCAGATGACAGAAATATTCTAAATAGTTTGAGTGACTAAACAAGAACAAGTATGCAGCTAAGGTCTTGATTTTACTCTGACTTCTTTGATTTGCATTTTTTCTCTTGTACAGGACAGCAGATCAATACACCCATGCAATTTACATTATCACATCAGCAATGGCAACATCTATGATTTTCTCAGAAAGGATTAGTCTCGCAGTCAAAGTGGAACTTTAAAACAGATGTAGGTGGGCAGGCAGGCTTTTTATTGCAGATGAGACATACTATGGGGGAGATTTACTAAAATTTGTGCACACAGAACCTGGTGTAGCGGTGTATTGCAACCAGTGTCCAACTTCAGCTTGTTCAATTAAGCTTTGCCAATAAAACCTAAAACCTGATTGGTTATTATGCAGAGCTGCACTAGATTTTGAGTGCACCTGTTTTAGTAAATCTCCCCTATGTGTCTTCCGAAATAATGAATTCTTACTTGCATGCTTGCAAACCGCTTAGTGTACATTTTTGTCATGCCTTGGTGCCAGGACTATTTATCCTGCAGCATGCATGCATGAACGAATGAATGAATTAACATTGTGCCATCTCTGCGTGGCAAAGAAAAACTGCTGAACCAGGAAAAAGACAGTGCAAAGATATCTGAGAAACTCACGGATGCCTCATTGCTGGAAGGGAAGCTTGTATTGATGGCTTAAAGTGATTGTAAAGGTTCGTTTTATTTCTCTTAAAATAACAAACATGTCATACTTACCTCCTCTGTGCAAGGGTTTTACACAGAGTGGCCCCCTGATCCTCCTTTTCTGGGGTCCCCCCGGTGGTGCTCCTGGCTCCTACCCCTCATCGAGTGCCCCCACGGAGAGCCGTATTTCATGGGGTCACTCGTGTGGGCATCCATTGACACAGAAAGCAGGACTCAGTCCCATCCTCCGACTCCCGTGTCACTGGATTTGATTGACAGCAGCGGGAGCCAATGGCTCCCACTGCTATCAATCTATCCAATGAGGACCCGAGACAGCGGCTGGAGCTGCTGGGCTCGTTCTCATCACTGGATCAAACGAGTTCAGGTAAGAAAAGGGCGGGAGCTGCACAACAGAAGGTTTTTCACTTTATTGCATAGAATGCATTAAGGTGAAAAACCTTGAGAGTTTACAACTCCTTTAACCACTTCAGCCCAGGAAGATTTTACCCCCTTCCTGACCAGAGCACTTTTTACAATTTGGCACTGCTTCGCTTTAACTCACAACTGCGCAGTCATTTGACGCTGTACCCAAACTAAATTTGCGTCCTTTTTCCCCCCACAAATAGAGCTTTCTTTTGGTGGTATTTGATCACCTCTGCGGTTTTTATTTTTTGCGCTACAAACAAAAAAAGTGACAATTTTGGGAAAAAAAACAATATTTTTTACTTTTAGCTATAATAAATATCCCCAAATTTAAAAAAAAAAAAACTAAAAAAACCCAACAAATTTCTTCATCAGTTTAGGCCAATATATATTCTTCTACATATTTTTGGTAGAAAAAAAAAAAAAATTCGCAATAAGCGAATGTTGATTGGTTTGTGCAAAAGTTATAGCGTCTGCAAACTATGGGAAAGATTTATGGCATTTTTAGTATTAATGGCGGTGATCTGCGATTTTTAGCAGTATTGCGACGGACAGTTTGGAGACTTTTGACACTTTTTTAGGACCAATGACAATTATACAGCGATCAGTGCTATAAAAATATATATTTATAGCACTGATTATTGTGTAAATGTCACTGGCGGGAAAGGGGTTAACACTAGGGGCGATCAAGGGGTTTTGTGTTCCCTCACTATGTTCTAACTGTATGGGGATGTGAGTGACTAGGAGAGGAGAAATATAATTTTTCCCATTTACGTCTTTCAGGACAGCACCATAGAGAGACCTTGGCTCCTCCCCTTCTGAGGAAACACCGCCTTCAACTTTTAGATTTAAACCTCACCGCTCCCCCCGGCCCCTCAGTTCTGGTGTTTCCTCCGGTGGGGAGACATCGCAAGGAACCAGGGCTAAACAGCCAGGGAGGCTGGGGCTAATTGCAGGCTGAGCAGAGGGGGGTGGATCAGTCTCTCTCTCACTGTCTCTCCTGCTCATTTCTTAAAAAGCACTGCAGTCTAAGGGGCTAGTGTGGCTGGGTACCTTTAGAAGACTGCACATCACGCTCCTCCAGCTTCTCTTAGTGAAGCTGTAAGCTGGAGGGGTCCGTTTTCTTTTTGCCTAGCAGTGGCATAGGCGGAGGCACAGGAGACCGCCCTGCACTAGCAGCCAGCGTGGGAGCTCTGAGCGCTGGGTCGGAGGGCGGGTGACGCCATTTCCGGCAGAGGTCAGTGCTTCCGTCTGACCCGTGACTTCCGGTTCCGGTCGCGGTGATGGAAACGGACCGCGCGTTCGGCTGGTGCTGCCTCTGACCTGCTGTGGGGACAGCACACAGGGGCTTGGAACACCACTGCACTCTAAGGAGATGTCGGAAGCAGAGGCTTCAAGAACCGCTCCAGGAGAATCCTGCACCAGCCACTCCAAGGTAAGAGGAACCCTGGGGTGGTGTTCCCTTACTGCTTCCTGTAAGCTCCACAGGTGTAGAACTCCCCTTGGTGGTGGGGGGGGAAAGGGTTGTGACTGGGTCCCTGGTGGTGGTCGGTCCTGGGAAGCGCACCCCTGGTGGCCCTCCGTGGTAGTGCTGGTGGATAAGTTTGCTGATTGCTCCCTCTTTTTAATTTTTTTCACAGGGCAAAGCTACAGAGAAAAGCAAGTCGCCCCACAATACCAAGAAAAAATGCCCCTCATGCAGAATCACAAAGGGGGAATCTTGGTCTAAGCCCCTCTGCAGGGAATGTATAGAGGGGTTAGTAAGGGAGCAGTCTGGAGAACAGTCTTCAGATTTAGCAGCTTCCGTTAAGGAGCTTTCTAATACTGTGCAAACTTTTAAGGCACTTTTTTCCAGTCTTCAGTTGCCACAGCCTCAGGTTATTTCTCCACCAGCACAGCAGAGTGTACCTCAGTCCTTAATGGATGCTCCCTCGGGAAGTGGAGAGAATCCAGGAGGTGCCAGACTCGAGGTTGAGGAGGAGCCTGATAGCGGGTCTTCAGATCCCCAGGGGGAATCGGAGGGAGAGGAGGTGGAAGGGGAATCCACAAGATCCTCTCGCTACAAACTTTCCCTGGAAGAGGTGGAGGAGCTCCTAGGAGCCATTCATACCACCCTAGGAATCCAGGAGGAAAGGAAGAAGCTATCACTCCATGACAAGATGTATAGGGGACTAGGGGAACATAAAAGGAGGGTGTTCCCGGTCCATGAGGTCTTGGTCGACGCCATCAAAAAAGAGTGGCAAGACCCCGAAAGGAAACCTTTTCTTTCAAGAGCACTTAAGCATAGGTTTCCCTTTGCAGAAGAGGAGGCGCTGGTATGGAACAAATCCCCTAAACTAGACGCAGCCTTTTCGCAGGTCTCCAGACACACTGACTTGGCCTTTGAGGACATGGGGGCACTCCCAGATCCCATGGACAAAAGGATAGATTCCCTCTTGAAAAAATCATGGGACTCTTCCTTAGGGAACCTCAAACCAGCCATGGCATCCACAGTGGTGGCACGAAACATGGAGTACTGGATGACGCAAATTAAAGCACACATAGAGGCAGGAACGCCTAAGGAAACAATCCTGTCGTCTTTTCCCATGCTCCTTAAAGGAATAGCTTATCTGGCAGATGCTTCGGCTGAATCGGTGCGTATGTCTGCAAGATCAGCCGCATTGTCCAATTCAGCAAGAAGAGCCTTATGGCTTAAGACGTGGCAGGGGGATACCGCATCCAAGGTTAAACTTTGCGCCATTCCTCTCACGGGGGACTTGCTTTTTGGACCAGGTCTGGAAGCCGTGTTAGATCGAACGGCCGACAGGAAAAAGGCATTCCCTTTTAAAAGGAAAACAGCAGAGACTAAAAGAAAGTCTCGGCCCTGGAAGAAATTGGACCCCCCAAAATCTGATCAACAGAAAAAGGGGTGGGGACAAAAAGGGAAAGGGCGTGGGGGGGCTATTTTTCGCCCTCCTGAACAGCCCAAAAAGACAAAGTGACAGAATAACGGTGGGAGGAAGATTGGGGGCCTTCCTTCCACAGTGGGAGAGGATCACCTCCAACCATTTTATTCTGGAAGTCATAAGGAGAGGGTACAGGTTAGAGTTTGCAGAACCTCCACCATGCAGACTCCTGGTAACTACGCTACCGAAATGCGCAGAGAGGTTAGCGGCTCTCCTTTCCTCCCTCCAGGAGTTGGAGGAACAGGAGGTGGTAGTTCGAGTCCCAGAAGGAGAGACGGGCAGAGGCTTTTACTCCCACATTTTTGTGGTGCGCAAACCCTCGGGGAAGTTCAGGCTCATCCTGAACCTGAAGCCTCTGAACGTCTCGCTCACCTACAGGAGGTTCCGAATGGACTCGATCTATTCGGTAAAAACGCTCCTTCCTCCGAACTGCTTCATGGCATCGGTAGACTTGAGGGATGCCTACCTGCACATTCCCATTGCAGAACGGTGTCAGAAGTTCCTCAGGCTGGCGGTAAATACCAGAGAAGGGACATTTCATTGGCAGTTCAGGGCCCTTCCCTTCGGGCTATCCTCTTCCCCCCGCATCTTCACCAAAGTCATGGTAGAAGTCTTAGCTTTCCTACGGGTCAAGGGCATCTCAGTGATCGCATATTTAGACGATCTACTACTTTTTGCCTCTTCCCCGGAGCAACTGTCGCGGGAGTCTAGGTTGGCTCTTGAACCTGGAAAAGTCCAATTTGACTCCATCGCAAAAGGTAATCTTTCTAGGTTACCTGTTGGATTCAACAAAACAGAAAGTCTTCCTACCAATGGAGAAAATCCAGAAGGTAGACAAGGCAATGTTGTTACTCCAGGGCAGCCAACAAATATCAGTAAGAAAGGCTATGTCAGCCTTGGGGTTACTGACGGCAGCACTTCCAGCAGTTCAATGGGCAGGGTTACACTTTTGCCCTTTACAACTCTTCATCCTGAGTATATGGGACCACAGTCAGGGGTCTTTGGACTCCCTGATAACTATACCAGGCCAGGTCAAGAGATCCCTATGGTGGTGGCAACCCTCATTATTATTGCGCCACATTGGCCCAGGAGGCCTTGGTTCTCCATCCTAAGAAGTCTGGCAACAGAACCCCCTTGGCTTTTGCCAGTTCAGGAGAATCTTCTTTCCCAGGGACCAATCTGTTGTCCCCAGGTGTCGAGATGGAATCTCGCGGCTTGGCTACTGAGGAGGAATTGCTGAAGAGCAGGGGTTTCTCAGATAGCTTAGTGAAGACCCTCCTAAATTGCAGGAAAAAAGAAACGCAGGTTATCTACCAAAAAACGTGGAAGCGTTTTAATAGCTGGTGCACAGGAGCTTCCTTTGATGTTCACAGCTCTATAGCGGTCTTAGAGTTCCTGCAAGCAGGGGCGGACAAGGGGTTAGCCCTTGGCACCCTGAAAGGACAGGTTTCCGCTTTGAGTGTGTTTCTGGAGAAACAACTAGCTTCCGATCCTTGGATCGTTAGATTTTTTAAAGCATTGAGTAGGCAGAGACCTTTGAGGGTCCCCCCCTTCCCAATGTGGGATCTTTCTTTGGTATTACAGGCGCTTACAGGGGAACCTTTTGAGCCGTTGGAGACGTGTACGCTAAAATGGATTAGCCTCAAAACGGTGTTTTTGGTGGCAATCACTACGGCAAGAAGAGTGAGTGAACTCGAGGCCCTCTCCATTAGGGCACCCTTTTTTCAGATATTTCCGGACCGGGTCATTTTTAAAACCGATCCGGCCTTTTTGCCAAAGGTGGCCTCGGTTTTTCATAGAGGCCAGGAAATTGTTTTGCCCACCTTCTGTTTTGAATCCTGTGAGGGAACAGGAACATAAGTTTCATAAACTAGATGTAAGAAGGTGTGTCGTGCAGTACTTGGAGGATACAAAACTATTTAGAAAATCTGATTCCTTTTTTGTGTTATTTTCAGGAACCAGGAAGGGAGGCAGAGCCTCTAGGCGCACTATAGCCAGGTGGTTAAGGTTAGCCATCAGCCAGGCTTATATAGTTAGCGGGTTGGAAGCCCCTAAGGGTATCAGGGCACATTCCACCAGGGCAGTGACGACCTCTCAGGCCGAGTGGGCTGGTGCGTCTCCGGAGCAGATCTGTAGAGCGGCAACGTGGTCCAGATTCGACACGTTCGTGAGACACTACAGACTGGACCTTCTGTCAGCAAAAGACCAGGCTTTTGGGCGTAAGGTTCTGCAGGCAGTAGTCCCACCCTAAGGTAAGGTGCTCGCTTATCCTCTCTATGGTGCTGTCCTGAAAGACGTAAATGGGAAAATCGGAGTTACTTACCGGTAACGTCCTTTTCCAGGAGTCTTTCAGGACAGCACAGTTACCCACCCTATTTCAGGGACATTCGTGAAGAGTTCATCGCAGAAGAACGTCAGGTAAGATCAGAGTTATTATGACGTGTTCTTGTGTCTCCCCAGCCAACCGGAGGTCCTCTTGAAGAACTGAGGGGCCGGGGGGAGCGGTGAGGTTTAAATCTAAAAGTTGAAGGCGGTGTTTCCTCAGAAGGGGAGGAGCCAAGGTCTCTCTATGGTGCTGTCCTGAAAGACTCCTGGAAAAGGACGTTACCGGTAAGTAACTCCGATTTTCCTACTTAGTAGGAACAAACAATATGGCTCCTCTCCTCTGATAGCACAGGGATTTGTGTGGTCGTGCCCGCCATGCAGCAGGCACGTGCACACGCCCTCTGGTGGCCAAAAAAGGGTAGGATGTAAACGTACGGGATTTTGCCCAGGAGAGCCATTGTGCCGCAGTATATCTGCGTGACATGGTCGAACTGGTTAAAGCAGTTCTAAACTCAAAAAAACTAATACCTGTACCCACTTCCATTTTTCCCCATCCCTAAACACTTACCTGAGTTCTCTTATGCTCCAGCGCTCCCTTCTGCTACTCTCGCTTCCTGGTCTCACAGGGGATTTTGAGAGCAGCGTGGGTCATAGGCTACTGTTTCGGTCCTTCAGATCTTGTGAGGAGGGAGTGTGGGATGCACACTGCGTGGCTTGGTGGCTTGGGTGTGCGCCGGCATGGGTGCCCCCCCTCAGCACACGGCTTGCTGAGGGGGACACTCGTAAAAAGAAGGAGTGGACAGTGTCAATGGGGGGGCTCTTGTAAAGGAGATAAGGGACTGCTCTGTGCAACACTATTTCACAGAATAGTTAAGTATAACACTTTTTTTTTAAAATTAAAATAATATACATCTTTTACAATCACTCTAAATTTAAATCAAATTGTAAATAAAGAGGCGGCCGGTCACATGAGCGCTGCTCTGAAACAAGGTATAGAATGTTATTTTTTTTTAATAAACACGCACACACAGGGGCACCTATCATGAAACAGAGGATTGTATGAAAATGTAAAAGTAATTTTAGCAGCAGTAGGGGAGGAGCGGGCAATGTCACTAGCTGACAGGCAGGGAGGGAGGGGGGAGAGAGGGACAGAGGAGAGGACGGAGGCATGTAAACTAAGATTGTCAGGGCTCAGCAGCCATGATAAACTGTGGTCAGTTTACAGAGGGCAGGGCAGAACCAGGCAGGATCAGCCAGGTATTTCAGGTGATGGAAAAGGCCAAATAACACAGCACAAGCACCGTGCTGTATAACATGCTTTAAAGGAACAGGAGCCATTTATTATTTTTTTAGGGTAACAAACACTTTAAAGGATCTGCTACTGACAGCTTAGTACCACATACCCCAGCATTTTTTTTTTTTTGCACCACATAACATCCATTGAAAGTAAGAACTGTAATACTCACATTGGTGTCTGCCTTTAGAAAAAAATAAAATAATGTGTTGATCTGCTTTGTACAAGCAGTAACATCATACTTACCACTGCAAACTCATCCCTGTCCAAATGTCCATCCTTGTCTATATCGCTTAGTTCCCAAACCTGTGGTCAAAAGACAGCATCATTACTCTTCCAGTACTGAAGTACACATTAATGGCCATTATTTGTTTAAAAAAAACTCAATGAAGTAACATTCATCAACATTTGTTCTTTTGTGAAAATACCTCTTTATTCAGTTTATAACATTGCAAAAATTGCAATTACAGTTCATTTGTCAGAAACCTTGGCTTAGGTCATATACCATTCTGAAAGGGTGTATCTCTGTATGAAATAGGTGTTTTAAAGCTCTGAAAGTGCAAATTTTGTAATGGTGTCACCCTAGTATCTCATTATTTGCACAATAAATCAATAATTTTGACTTTAAAACTAGTAAAAAGAGAGGTAAGGAAATAACTCTTTAAGCTGTTAAAAACTATTTAAAAACACAGTTCTAGCTCACTCTTGAAACATCTTCTGATAGCAGATAAAGTCTGCATTTCTTTATACTGGAGACATACTGTTCCCCTCCAATTAGCGTGTGGCTTAAAGCGATTGTAAAGTCTTGTTTTTTTCCTATAAAAATAACAAACATGTTATACTTACCTCCTCTGTTGCAGTGGATTTGCACAGAGCAGCCTGCATGATTCTATTCTCAGGTTCCTCCTCTGTGATCCTGGCCCCTCCCTCCTATTTAATACTCCGGCATACTTGATTCACATCAAGATTTTTCAGCATTCATCTGACTTGCACAGCAGCATGTCTTGTGGTGTGTATTGAGGGACTGCAGAGCTGGTTTTTGCCTGTGATTTCCAGGAGCTGCGGTGCTCTTGGGTGCCCCTCCCATTCCCCCTTCAGTCACTCAGTCTGGGTACAGAGGTGTGGGCGGGTCCTCCCTCTGCACATCGGCACCACACACCCTCCCCGTACATCCGACGCCATGCCGACGTTGTCATGCCAGGGCGAGATACGTCATCTCGGCTGACCAATGGGGAGTCACGTCTGGTTTCAAATGAGCGGTGGTGGCCGCCTTGACCCAGACACCTCTTCCTCGTGTCATGCCAGCGTGATGCTGTTTGGGCTCATTTGGACAATATCGGGAACACTCACTCTGTTCATTTGCTGCGGGCTAGCTTTGCCACCAGCACACTATGCATCATGCACCATCTTCTCTACTATGGCTCAGTTCAGCCTTTCAAGGTAATCACTTTGTTACATCATCTTACTCACTCGTCATCACTCAGCATCAGTCCATTCACTCCTCCTGCGTAGACAATTATACTAGCCATGTGCTCCAGCTTACATAACCTCACATGCTGCCAATAAGTAATCTAGGCGATATCCATCTGCATCTCCACGTCAGCGTTTCCCATTTTTGGGTTTCATGTTTAGACTCTATGTGATATGCCCATGTCTTTTTGCAAATCTAATTTATCACGCATTCGCCCCCGAAGAGTGGCATTATGCCATGAAACACATCGGGCTTATACAGATGCATCATTTTTTACTTTCAGGACCAAACCTTGGGTTTTAAAGATTCCATCTCTTGGAGGATTACCTTTTTAACAATGCCATTATAAGTCTATATTTACATGTTTATAGTTTGCAACATGCTTTTTGCGTGTTGACTATATTTTACGTACTCAATGCTGCATGCTACTGCTGTGTGTTTTAGACAATAAACACAACCATGTTACATTGTTTTACTGTTGAACCTCTTCATACACACCTCATCTAAATTTCCAACCCTCCTCTTTATTTATTGACAGCAGCAGCAGCCAATGGCGCTGCTGTTGTGTCTTAGCCAATCAGGAGGATGGCTAAGACACTGGTGGACATAGGTGGACAGAGGGACTGCTGCACACAGAAGGCTTTTTATTGTAATGCATAAGATAAAAAAACTTCTGCCTTTACAAAGCTAATACGATTACAACCATGGAAGATGTTGTTGGAAACAATTTCTTAAAACCTGTTTCTACCGAACTGACAACTTTACATCTGCATATCGAGCTTTAGGCCTCATGCACACAGGGCATTTGGCCAGCTCTCCTAAGCACCCTTTTCCTGGCAGCAGCATTTTGGCAGGAAAAAAAAAAGATTGACTCATGTAAGCCTGTTTAGGCCTGTCAAGGGCTTGGGCTTTAAGTTATTACACTGGTCAGAATACACGGATGACCCGGAAGTTCAACTCGAAACATCAGGTGTTCGCCTGTTCGCCGAACAGCGAATAATATGCGGTGTTCGCGGAAAATTCGAAAGGCACCGGAACACCGTTAAAGTCTATGGGACACTAACATGAAAAATCAAAAGTGCTAATTTTAAAGGCTTATATGCAAGTTATTGTCATAAAAAGTGTTTGGGGACCTGGGTCCTGCCCCAGGGGACATGTATCAATGCAAAAAAAATTAGCAGTGATTTTTTTTTTAATGCTTAAAGTGAAACAATGAAAATGAAAAATATTCCTTTAAATATCGTGCCTGGGGGGTGTCTATAGTATGCCCGTAAAGTGGCGCATTTTATCCGTGCTTAGAACAGTACCACAGCAAAATTACATTTCTAAAGGCCGCAGGAAAAGAAGGGGGGGGCGAGAGAGCGCTCCCCCCCTCCTGAACCGTACCAGGCCACGTGCCCTCAACATGGGGAGGGTGCTTTGGGGTCTGACCCCAAAGCACTTTGTCCCCATGTTGATGGGGACAGGGGCCTTCTCCCCACAACCCTTGCCCGGTGGTTGTGGGTGTATGCTGGCGGGGGGCTTATCGGAAACTGGAAGCCCACTTTAACAAGGGGACCCCCAGATCCCGCCTCACCCCCGTGTGAATTGGTAATGGGGTACATCGTATCCCTACCATTTCACAAAGAAAGCATCAAAAATGGTAAAAAAAACGACAAGAGACAGCTTGGGACAAGTCCTTTATTAAAAAATAAAAATGTCCCGCGATGTCCATTCATCTTCTTCTATCACGCCGCCGATGAGCCGAAAAAGAAAAAAAAAAAAGCTGCAACCGATCCGCCTCCATGGGAGGCTCCCGCCGACTGACGCGTCTTCTATGTGACAGTTCTTTTATAACTGAGGGCAGGGCCACCCGGTGACATAAACGCCACAAGCGCGTTGCAGCTTTTTTTTTTTTCAGCTTGTCAGCGGCGTGATAGAAAAAGATGAATGGACATTGCTGGACATTTTAATTTTTTTATTTTTTAATAAAGGACTTGTCCTAATCTGTCTCCTGTCTTTTTTACCATTTTTGATGCTTTTTTGTGAAATGGTAGGGGTACGATGTACCCCATTACCAATTCACACAGGGGGGAGGCCGGATTTGGGGGTCCCCTTGTTAAAGGGGGCTTCCAGATTCCGATAAGCCCCCTGCCCGCATACCCCCACAACCACTGGGCAAGGGTTGTGGGCATGAGGCCCTTGTCCCCATCAACATGGGGACAAGGTGCTTTGGGGTCAGACCCCAAAGCACCCTCTTCCCATGTTGAGGGCATGTGGCCTGGTACAGTTAAGGAGGGGGGCTGCTCTCATCCCCCCCCCTCTTTTCCTGCGGCCTGCCAGGTTGCATGCTTGGATAAGGGTCTGGCATGCATTTTGGGGGGGGGGGCCCTACATAATTTTTTAAAATTTTGGCACAGGGTTTTCTTTAAAATCAGGTCGGGTATGGATTTTGGGGTGACCCCTACGCCATTTTTTAAAAGAATTTGGAGCAGGGTTTCCCTTAATTTTCATATCGGACCTGAAGGGCCTGGTATGGATTTTAGGGGGACCCCCACGCAAATTTTGTTTTTTGAATTTTGGTTCGGGGTTCCCCCTAATATTCATACCACACCAAAAAGGCCTGGTAATGGACTGGGGGGGACCCCCATGCCATTTTTTCAGTGAGTTTTATCTATTATTTCCGAGACCCGACAATTCATTACAGCCGCGATCAGTTTTAAATGACAATTTTTCATTTAGAAATGTCATTTTGCTGTGGTACTGTTCTAAACACGGGAAAAACGTGCCACTTTACAGGCATACTATAGACACCCCCCAGGCACAATATTTAAAGGAATATTTAATTTTTTACTGTTTCACTTTAGGCATAAAAAAAAAAATCACTGCTCCCAAAAAAAGCGTCCGTTTTTAAAAAAATTTTTGCAATGATACATGTCCCCTGGGGCAGGACCCAGGTCCCCAAACACTTTTTATGACAATACGTGCATATAAGCCTTTAAAATTAGCACTTATTATTCATGTTAATGTCCCAAAGACTTTAACAGTGTTCGTGTGTTCTGCCGAATCTTTTGCCTGTTCGCATGTTCTGCTGCGAACCGAACCGGAGGGTGTTCGGCTCATCCCTATCAGAATATTTGTTTTCCTCATTGGCCAGATTAAAACTTATTCTGGCAAATTAATTAAACGCTCAAGCACTTGATGCGTCCTGCATCAATGAACGTTTAGGCGTGTGAAATGTTTTTTCTGCCAAAATGCTGCGGCTCCTGGATGCGCTGGCCCCTAAAAGCAGCGTTTTTTTTAATGCTCAGCGTGCATGAAGCCTTCTATTGACTGCAGGATAGGCCCATACCCTTGTTACCCCCTTCTTGTTCTCCCATCCAAACCTCCCCCCCCCCCCACATATCCCCTTTTTTCCCATATGCCATCCCCACCTTCTCTTAGTGCTCTCTATCTAATCTTACCTTGAGGGATGGTGTTCTAATTCCAGGTACACCAGAACCTCATCTACAGATCACAACACACCCTGCAAAGGTATCTAATATATCAGATTTTGAGACTTTGCTTGTATACAAGTCAAATACTTCATGCCTCTTAACATACAGAAAAGTGTCTAAACCATGATCCTACCAAATAAATAAATAGTTATGAAGCAGCCCCCTTACATAGTTACATAGTAGGTGAGGCTGAAAAAAGACACAAGTCCAACCTATGTGTGATTATATGTCAGTATTACATTGTATATCCCTGTACGTTGCGGTCATTCAGGTGCTTATCTAATAGTTTCTTGAAGCAAACGATGCTCCCCGCTGAGACCACCGTCTGTGGAAGGGAATTCCACATCCTTGCCGCTCTCACAGTAAAGAACCCTCTACGTAGTTTAAGGTTAAACCTCTTTTCTTCTAATTTCAATGAGTGGCCACGGGTCTTGTTAAACTCTCTTCTGTGAAAAAATGTTATTTCTATTGTAGGGTCACCAGTACGGTATTTGTATATTGAAATCATATCCCCTCTCAAGCGTCTCTTCTCCAGAGAGAATAAGTTCAGTGCTCGCAACCTTTCCTCATAACTAAGATCCTCCAGGGTTTATAATAAAGGGTTTATTAGCTTTGTTGCCCTTCTTTATACTCGCTCCATTTCCAGTACATCCTTCCTGAGGACTGGTGCCCAGACCCGGACAGCATACTCTAGGTGCGGCCGGACCAGAGTCTTGTAGAGTGGGAGAATTATCGTTTTATCTCTGGAGTTGATCCCCTTTTTAATGCATAACAATATTCTGTTTGCTTTGTTAGCAGCAGCTTGGCATTGCATGCCATTGCTGAGCCTATCATCTACTAGGACCCCCAGGTCCTTTTTCCATCCTAGATTCCCCCAGAGGTTTTCCCCCCAGTGTATAGATTGCATTCATATTTTTGCCACCCAAATGCAATATTTTAAATTTTTCTACATTGAACCTCATTTGCCATGTAGTTGCCCACCCCATTAATTTGTTCAGATCTTTTTGCAAGGTTTCCACATCCTGCGGAGAAGTTATTACCCTGCTTAGCTTAGTATCGTCTGCAAATACAGAGATTGAGCTGTTTATCCCATCCTCCAGGCTCTTTATGAACAAATTAAACAGGATTGGCCCCAGCACAGAACCCTGGGGAACCCCACTACCCACCCCTGACCATTCCGAGTACTCCCCATTAATCACCACCCTCTGAACTCGCCCTTGTAGCCAGTTTTCAATCCATGTACTCACCCTATGGTCCATGCCAACGGACCTTATTTTGTACAGTAAACATTTATGGGGAACTGTGTCAAATGCTTTTGCAAAATCCAGATACACCACGTCTACGGGCCTTCCTTTATCTAGATGGCAACTCACCTCCTCATAGAAGGTTAGTAGGTTTGGCAAGAACGATTCTTCATGAATCCATGCTGATTACTGCTAATGATACCGTTCTCTTTACTAAAATCTTGTATATAGTCCCTTATCATCCCCTCCAAGAGTTTACATACTATTGATGTTAGGCTAACTGGTCTGTAATTCCCAGGGATGTATTTTGGGCCCTTTTTAAATATGGGTGCTACATTGGCTTTTTTCCAATCAGCTGGTACCATTCCAGTCAGTAGACTGTAAAAATTAGGAACAATGGTCTGGCAATCACTTGACTGAGTTCCCTAAGTACCCTCGGATGCAAGCCATCTGGTCCCGGTGATTTATTTATGTTAAGTTTCTCAAGTCTAATTTTAATTCTGTCCTCTGTTAACCATGGAGGTGCTTCCTGTGTTGTGTCATGAGGATAAACACTGCAGTTTTGGTTACTGAATCCCCCGATTCACTCGTGAAGACTGAGGAGAAGAATAAATTCAATACCTTTGCCATCTCCCCATCCTCTGTAACCAGATGTCCTTCCTCATTCTTTATGGGGCCAATATGGTCTGTCCTCCCTTTTTTACTGTTTACATACTTAAAGAATTTCTTGGGATTGTTTTTGCTCTCCTCCGCTATGTGTCTTTCATGTTCTATCTTAGCCATCCTAATTGCACCCTTACATTTCTTGTTGCATTCTTTATAAAGTCTGAATGCTGAGGATAATCCCTCAACCTTGTATTTTTTGAAGGCCTTCTCCTTTGCTTTTATATGCATTTTTACATTGGAGTTAAGCCATCCAGGACTTTTGTTCGCTCTTTTAAATTTATTACCCAATGGGATGCATTGGCTAATGCCCTTATTTAATATGCTCCTAAAGCAAACCCATGTCTCCTCTGTGTTCTTTGTTCCTAATATTTTATCCCAATTTATGCCTTTTAGCAAGGTTTGTAGTTTAGGGAAGTTGGCTCTTTTGAAATTCAGTGTCTTTGTATTGCCTTTATGTTTCCTATTTGTGTGATTTATACTGAAACTAAATTGACCTGTGATCGCTGTTACCTAAATTGCCCCGTATTTCTACATCCGTGATCAGGTCTGTATTGTTGGTAATCAGTAGATCCAGTAATGTTTTATTTCTAGTTGGTGCATCTACCATCTGACCCATAAAATTGTCCTGCAAGACATTAAGTAACTGGCGAGCCTTAAATGAATGCGCGGTTCCCTCCGCCCAGTCTATGTCTGGATAATTAAAAACCCCCGTTATGATAACACTTCCCATTCTTGCTGCTAATCCAAATTGTGATAGGAGATCTGTCTCCACTTCCTCCCTCAGGTTAAGGGGGCCTATAGCATACTCCCAGTAGTATTTTATCCTTAGCTTCATCCCTTTGGAGCTCTACCCATAAGGATTCTACCTCCTCCCTAGCTCCCTCAGTGATGTCATCTCTCACATTCACTTGTACATTATTCTTGATATATAGGCATACCCCTCCCCCTTTTTTACCCTCTCTATCCTTGCGGTAAAGGGTATACCCTTGAATGTTTGCCAGCCAATCATGAGAGCTGTTGAACCAGGTCTCTGAAATTCCAACAAAATCCAAATCCTCCTCGTACAACAGTATCTCTAGTTCACCCATCTTGTCCGCCATGCTCCTGGCATTGGTGAACATGCCACATAGTTTAGACCGGTCGCATATTGTCCTCGTATTGGGCATTTCGAGATTGCAACTAGGACTTGCTACTATACTTACCTTGTGTTTTAGTGCTTTGGTCAACCTACCACTAATGCCCCCAATACTACCCTCTGGAATATTTTCCGCGCTTACTATCTTTACCTCTGGACCCTCCCCCCATCGCCTAGTTTAAAAACCCCTCTAACTTTTTGACCATCTTCATTCCCAGCAGATCTGCACCCTCCTCATTTAGGTGCAGTCCGTCCCTTCTATAGTACCGGTTATCGACTGAGAAGTCGGCCCAGTCCTCCAGGAACCCAAACCCCTCCTTACTACACCAGCTCTTAAGCCACTTGTTTACTTCCCTAATCTCCCTCTGCTCTTCTGGTGTGGCTCGATGTACCGGTAGTATTCCTGAGAATACTACCTTGGAGGTCCTTTTCCTCAATTTAGCTCCTAAGTCCCTAAAATCGTTCTTTAGGACACTCCATCTGCCTCTGACTTTGTCATTGGTGCCAACGTGCACCATGACAGCTGGGTCTTCCCCAGCCCCTCCCAGTAATCTGTCCACAAGATCCATGATGTGCCGAACCCGAGCGCCCGGTAGACAACATACTGTTCGGCGCTTCAGGTCTTTGTTACAGATTGCCCTCTCTGTCCTTCTAAGAATGGAGTCCCCTACCACCAGAATCTTATAATAACAGTATAGCGCTACTAAAAGTTCAGATAGTAAACACCAATCAATAAAAGTGATCACAGGAACAGGTAAAAATTAAATAAAAGCAATGTGGGATACAAGAAATGCTAGCCCGACCGGTTTCGACACTAAGGGGTCTTCAACTGGGTCAAAACTTTTTTGCCCCAGTTGAAGGCCCCCTTAGTGTTGAAACCGGTCGGGCTAGCATTTCTTGTATCCCACATTGCTTTTATTTAATTTTTACCTGTTCCTGTAATCACTTTTATTGATTGGTGTTTACCATCTGAACTTTTATTCTTAACCACTTAAGGACCGCCTCATGCCGATGTACATCGGCAAGGCGGCACGGGCAGGCAAAATCACGTACATCTACGTGATCTGCCTCCCGCGGGTGGGGGGTGCCCCCCCCGGTGCCCGAGGCAGTCCTCTTTTGTCCCCCGGCGATCGGAGGTGAGGGGGAGGCCATCCGTTCGTGGCCCCCCCCCCCCTCGCGATCACCGCCGGCCAATGAGAATCTTCCTTTGCTGCTGTATGCTAAACAGCAGGAAAGGAAATGATGTCATCTCTCCTCGGCTCGTTATTTTCCGTTCCGGCGCCGAGGAGAGAAGACATCTATGTGAGTGCACAAACACTACACACACAGTAGAACATGCCAGGCACACAAAACACCCCCGATCACCCCCCAATCACCCCTCCCCCCTCCCTGTCACACTGCCACCAAGCAGGTTTTTTTTTTTTTTTTTTTTTTTTTTTTCTGATTACTGCATGGTGTCAGTTTGTGACAGTTACTGTGGTGGGACAGTTACTGTTAGCCCCCTTTAGGTCTAGGGTACCTCCCTAACCCCCCCTAATAAAGTTTTAACCCCTTGATCACCCCCCGTCGCCAGTGTCACTAAGCGATCATTTTTCTGATCGCTGTATTAGTGTCGCTGGTGACGCTAGTTAGGGAGGTAAATAAAACCCCTTGATTGCCCCCTAGTTAACCCTTTCACCACTGAGCACCGTATAACCGTTACGGGTGACGCTGGTTAGTTCGTTTATTTTTTATAGTGTCAGGGCACCCGCCGTTTATTACCGAATAAAGGTTTAGCCCCCTGATCGCCCGGCGGTGATATGCGTCGCCCCAGGCAGCGTCAGATTAGCGCCAGTACCGCTAACACCCATGCAGCATACGCCTCCCTTAGTGATATAGTATCTGAACGCAACAATATCTGATCCGATCAGATCAGATCTATACTAGCGTCCCCAGCAGTTTAGGATTCCCAAAAACGCAGTGTTAGCCGGATCAGCCCAGATACCTGCTAGCACCTGCGTTTTGCCCCTCCGCCCGGCCCAGCCCAGCCCACCCAAGTGCAGTATCGATCGATCACTGTCACTTACAAAACACATAACTGCAGCGTTCGCAGAGTCAGGCCTGATCCCTGCGATCGCTAAGAGTTTTTTTGGTAGCATTTTGGTGAACTGGCAAGCACCAGCCCCAGGCAGCGTCAGGTTAGCGCCAGTACCGCTAACACCCACGCACGCACCGTACACCTCCCTTAGTGGTATAGTATCTGAACGAATCAATATCTGATCCGATCAGATCTATACTAGGGTCCCCAGCAGTTTAGGATTCCCAAAAACGCAGTGTTAGCGGGATCAGCCCAGATACCTGCTAGCACCTGCGTTTTGCCCCTCCGCCCGGCCCGGCCCAGCCCACCCAAGTGCAGTATCGATCGATCACTGTCACTTACAAAACACTAAACGCATAACTGCTGCGATCGCTAACAGTTTTTTTGGTAGCGTTTTGGTGAACTGGCAAGCGCCAGCGGCCTAGTACACCCCGGTTGTAGTCAAACCAGCACTGCAGTAACACTTGGTGACGTGGCGAGTCCCATAAGTGCAGTTCAAGTTGGTGAGGTGGCAAGCACAAGTAGTGTCCCGCTGCCACCAATAAGACAAACACAGGCCCGATGTGCCCATAGTGCCCTTCCTGCTGCATTCGCCAATCCTAATAATTGGGAACCCACCGCTTCTGCAGCGTCCGTACTTCCCCCATTCACATCACCAACCAAATGCAGTCGGCTGCATGAGAGGCATTTTCTTTATGTCCTCCTGAGTACCCCTACCTAACGAACCCCCCCAAAAAAGATGTCGTGTCTGCAGCAAGCGCGGATATAGGCGTGACACCCGCTATTATTGTCCCTCCTGTCCTGACAATCCTGGTCTTTGCATTGGTGAATGTTTTGAACGCTACCATACACTAGTTGAGTGTTAGCGTAGGGTACAGCATTGTACAGACTAGGCACACTTTCACAGGGTCTCCCAAGATGCCATCGCATTTTGAGAGACCCGAACCTGGAACCAGTTACAGTTTTAAAAGTTAGTTACAAAAAAAGTGTAAAAAAAAAAATATATATGTATATAAAATAAAAAAAAATAGTTGTCGTTTTATTGTTCTCTATTCTCTCTCTCTATTCTCTCTCTCTATTCTCTCTCTCTATTGTTCTGCTCTTTTTTACTGTATTCTATTCTGCAATGTTTTATTGTTATTATGTTTTATCAAGTTTGTTTTTCAGGTATGCAATTTTTTATACTTTACCGTTTACTGTGTTTTATTGTTAACCATTTTTTTGTCTTCGGGTACGCCATTCACGAATTTGAGTGGTTATACCAGAATGATGCCTGCAGGTTTAGGTATCATCTTAGTGTCATTCTTTTCAGCCAGCGGTTGGCTTTCATGTAAAAGCAATCCTAGCGGCCAATTAGCCTCTAGACTGCTTTTACAAGCCGTGGGAGGGAACGCCCCCCCCCACCATCTTCCGTGTTTTTCCGTGTTTTCCTGTCTCAACAGGGAACCTGAGAATGCAGCCGGTGATTCAGCCAGCTGACCATAGAGCTGATCAGAGACCAGAGTGGCTCCAAACATCTCTATGGCCTAAGAAACCGGAAGGTACGAGCATTTCATGACTTAGATTTCGCCGGATGTAAACAGCGTCATTGGGAAATTGGGAAAGCATTTTATCACACCGATCTTGGTGTGGTCAGATGCTTTGAGGGCAGAGGAGAGATCTAGGGTCTAATAGACCCCAATTTTTTCAAAAAAGAGTACCTGTCATTACCTATTGCTATCATAGGGGATATTTACATTCCCTGAGATAACAATAAAAATTATTTTAAAAAAAATGAAAGGAACAGTTTAAAAATAAGATAAAAAAGCAAAAAAATAATAAAGAAAAAGAAAAAAAAAGAAAAAAAAAAGAAAAAAAAAAGCACCCCTGTCGTCAAACATAAACAGCAATTGCACCATGCATGTGAGGTATCACCGCGAAGGTCAGATCGAGGGCAGTAATTTTAGCAGTAGACCTCCTCTGTAAATCTAAAGTGGTAACCTGTAAAGGCTTTTAAAAATGTATTTATTTTGTTGCCACTGCACGTTTGTGCGCAATTGTAAAGCATGTCATGTTTGGTATCCATGTACTCGGCCTAAGATCATCTTTTTTATTTCATCAAACATTTGGGCAATATAGTGTGTTTTAGTGCATTAAAATTTAAAAGTGTGTGTTTTTTCCCCAAAAATGCGTTTGAAAAATCGCTGTGAAAAAAAAAATGAAACACCCACCATTTTAATCTGTAGGGCATTTGCTTTAAAAAAATATATATAATGTTTGGGGGTTCAAAGTAATTTTCTTGCAAAAAAAAAAATAATTTTTTCATGTAAACAAAAAGTGTCAGAAAGGGCTTTGTCTTCAAGTGGTTAGAAGAGTGGGTGATGTGTGACATAAGCTTCTAAATGTTGTGCAAAAAAAGCCAGGACAGTTCAAACCCCCCCCAAATTACCCCATTTTGGAAAGTAGACACCCCAAGCTATTTGCTGAGAGTCATGTCGAGTCCATGGAATATTTTATATTATGACACAAATTGCGGGAAAGAGACAATTTTTTTTTTTTTTTTTTTGCACAAAGTTGTCACTAAATGATATAGTGCTCAAACATGCCATGGGAATATGTGAAATTACACCCCAAAATATGTTCTGCTGCTTCTCCTGAGTACGGGGATACCAGATGTGTGAGACTTTTTGGGAGCCTAGCCACGTACGGGACCCCGAAAACCAAGCACCGCCTTCAGGCTTTCTAAGGGCGTAAATTTTTGATTTCACTCTTCACTGCCTATCACAGTTTCGGAGGCCATGGAATGCCCAGGTGGCACAAACCTCCCCAAATGACCCCATTTAGGAAAGTAGACACCCAAGCTATTTGCTGAGAGGTATAGTGAGTATTTTGCAGACCTCACTTTTTGTCACAAAGTTTTGAAAATTGAAAAAAGAAAAAAAAAAAAGTTTTTTCTTGTCTTTCTTCATTTTCAAAAACAAATGAGAGCTGCAAAATACTCACCATGCCCCTCAGCAAATAGATTGGGGTGTCTACTTTCCAAAATGGGGTCATTTGGGGGGGGGGGGTTGTGCCACCTGGGCATTCCATGGCCTCCGAAACTGTGATAGGCAGTGAAGAGTAAAATCAAAAATTTACACCCTTAGAAATCCTGAAGGCGGTGATTGGTTTTCGGGGCCCCGTACATAATAAAAGATCACAAGCCTGTCTGATCCCTCTGTCGTATGGAATTTGGGGTCCATCACAGCTGGTAAGAGTACCCATTTATATCTTGAGTTCCGCTGCTGTTGACTACAGACAAGCCTTACACTGATTATCTCACGATTGGGATTACTCTCACCAGAGGAATATACCATTTAAGATTTTCTGTGGACATTCTTTCTCACACCCCTACTGGGTTATATTCAGCATAGACAATTTATATTGTTTTTTGGTTTCTTTTTAGATGTGTTATTTATTTTCTATTTTTTGTTATTTATTTTCACTTTTTAGTAGCGCTACACTATTATTATATTATTCACTTTGATCTTTGTATGTTTGAGTGTTAGCAGCTTGTGTTCTAATTTTTTTTTTTAACAGAAATTTTTTATTGAACAAATCAGCATTACATTACAGAATAATTTAGTACATTCAAAGTAGAAGGGATAATAACAGTAAAATCTACCTTCAATCTATAGTCTATGTTTATCAGATATTCCAGTTATGCAGATGACAGAAATATCACATGACAATACCCCTTATTGCATTGTAGTATTATACCATCGTAGATACAATTATGTAAGTAACCAATTTCAATCCAGCCTGATACGGAGGGGGAGGGGAGAAAGGGGGGGGAGAAAGGGGGGGGGGGGAAGGGGGGGGGAGGAAGGGGGAAGAGGAAGGAGGGAAACGAGAGAGAGGCAGGGGGGGGCGAGAGGGGATGAGCACAAGAAGAATAGGCAATGAGATTTAGGATGTCCTCCAATGAGTTTCACTGCATACCAATTATGGATCAGGGGGCTCAGGGACCCCAGAGGCGTCTACCCAAGAGGACCAGATTTTATCGAACTTCCCTGGGCATTGCCTACTTTCATATGTCAACCTATATATGGGAAGTGCCATGTTCACCGACCTTCTCCATGATGCCAAAGTAGGAGGCTCTGCTAGTTTCCATACCAGTAAGATTTCACGCCTAGCATAATATAATGCAAAGGTAAGACATAATTTAATATACCTATCTCCCTCAAGATCCTCCAAATGGCTAAGCAATAGTGTCCGAGGATCGACCGGTATATTTAAGCCTGTAATATTGCTCAGTGTGGAGGCCACTGCTGACCAAAAGGGCTTAAGTTTGGGACAGGACCAGACCATGTGCCAAAAGGTGCCCACCTCCTGTCTGCATCTCTGACAATTGGGGTCCCTTTGATTGTAAATGCGCGCTAATCTCTGGGGGGTGAAGTACTGTGTAGTCTGTGTAGGAACTTAAATTGTATGAACCTATCTTTCGCTGCGATCATGGAAGGAATGTAGGAAATTAAACATTCCTTCCAGTTCTCTTCATCCAGGGAAGGAATATCAACCCTCCACTTTTCCCATGTCTTAGTTAGTTTGGTGTCATATTCTACCGTGAGATATAAATATAATGTTGAAAGTGGCTTCCCCATCACACTAGAAATCAAGAGCCTCTCAATGGAGTCCGGTTCCAAAATAAGGGGGGCAGGGAACTGAGCTTCAAAAGCATGCTTTAGCTGCCAGTATCTAAATTGGAAGGAGGCTGGGATAGCAAATGATAGCCTCAGGGCCTGGAAAGTCATAAGCCTACCGTCCTGAACTATATTTTTTAGTGTGAGGATACCCTTTTTTGCCCAGATAGAGGGGTCTGGTATACTGTGAAGGTGAGGGAGCATGGGGTTACACCATAGGGGCATATGAGGTGAGATATGATTAGGTTTCCTATATATCTTCCTAGCCTCCTGCCAGACCTTAACAGTGGTCCGCATCGAGGCTGTCATGGACGGGCTAGCCCTAAGTCCACGAAACGGGAGGTTGCTCAGGGCTGCAAAGGAGCCCAAAATGGCTGCTTCGAGAATGACCGCAGGATTCTGTGCGGGCTGGGAGAACCACCACCGGACCGTAACAAGAACAGCTGCCCAGTAATAGATTTGGAAGTTCGGTAGTGCCAATCCTCCCCCCGAAAGTGGGAGATATAGGATCTGCTTAGCCACCCTAGGTGGCCTCCCAGCCCACACAAATTGTATCAGCAGACTCTCCAGCCGTCGAAAAAAGGCCCTAGGAATGTGTGCGGGTGTGTTGCGGAAAAAATATAAATATTTAGGAAGGAAAATCATTTTTAGCAGGTTTACTCTGCCGAGCGGGGTCAGTGGAAGTGAACGCCAAGCAGCGCACCTCGACGTTAGCTGTGTCATAAGTGGACGCAGATTGTCGTCTATATAATCCTGGACTTTACCACTAATTTTAATCCCTAGATACTTGAAATCCTCTACCCATTTAAGCTGCGCGTGTGGAACTCTAGGGGTCGACGGGTGGAGCGGGAACAGCAACGACTTATCCCAATTTATACGGATCCCCGAATACCCGCCAAATCGGTTGATCAGGTCTAATGCAGTCTGTAAGGAGGACGACGCATCCGCTAAATAAAGCAGAGCGTCGTCCGCATACAGCGAGATTTTCTCCTCAATTGGGCCCACCCGAAGCCCCCTCACCTCGGGGTCAGCCCTCAGCAGTATGGCCAGGGGCTCCATCGCCAGAGCGAATAAGCTCGGGGAAAGGGGACACCCCTGTCTCGTACCCCGAAATAATTTAAACTTCTCTAATAGGCAACTGTTGGTGCGCATTCTGGCTGAAGGGCGATGGTATAGCATGCGGAGCCACTTCGTGAAACCCGAGCCAAACCCAAATCGTGAGAGCACCTCCCATAGGTAGCCCCACTCGACGGAATCAAAGGCCTTCTCCGCGTCGAGTGAGGCCACTATTCCCCCGGACGCCCCATCCGCCCTGTCTATGTGAGTAGAAAGGCGCCTAATATTGATGTCAGTACCTCTCCCTGGCATAAAGCCTGTTTGATCCCTGTGGATCAGGGCAGTGATGACTAGGTTAAGCCTATTGGCCAATACTTTTGCCAGTACCTTTGCATCCACAATTAGGAGAGATATGGGGCGGTATGAAGAGCATAAAGTAGGGTCCTTTCCTGGTTTGGGGATTACCACTATGATCGCTTCACTCATTGTGTCCGGAAGCTTCTCGAGGCGCGTCGACGCAGATTAGAGGCCCTGAAGTTTGTCTACTAGTTCTGCCGCGTATTGTTTGTAAAATTCTACAGGGATACCATCGGGTCCCAGTGTTTTCCCCGTCTGCATTGACTTAAGTGCCCGGAGTATTTCTAAGGATGTAATTGGGGCATCAAGCTTTTCACGATACGTCAGCGTAAGGGTTGGGATATTAATGTTATCTAGGTATGCTATCAGATCCTCCTCTCTATAATCTGCCCTGGATGTGTAGAGGGATTTATAGAATTCCGCAAAGCAGCCATTGATCTCTTCCGGAGTGTGAACTATCTGTCCCGAGGGGTCCCTGATATGGGAAATGCTCATCCCTCCCGCCTGTTCCCTGGAGAGCCAGGCCAGCAGACGGCCCGCCCTCTCTCCCTGCTCAAATATACGCTGAGATTGAGCTAACATTTTTTTCTGGGTTAGAGAGGTACGAAGACGAACCACCTCCGACGTCATAAGTTGTAATTGTGAGTAGTGTACAGGGTCTCGGGTACGGACAAAGAGAACCTCCGCACTGCTCGCGTCACGCTCCGCCCTTACCAAATCTGCCCTGCGCTCCCTGCGAACTCTGGCTATGATGGTCTGGTAGTGTCCCCTCGTCGTGGCCTTAAAGGCATCCCAGACAACTGTAGGGTCAGCCGAGCCCACGTTTACCGCCCAGAAGTCAAGTAGCTCCGTTCTGAATTGGGAGTCCACAGCGGTGTCCGAAATCCAAAACCTCGAGAGCCGCCATATCCTGTCTACAGGACCCAGTGAGAGGTCCAATGATAACAACAGGGGGGCATGATCAGAGATTCCTCTAGGCAGTATTCGTATGTCCGTGACCCGTGGGAGGACCGGACTTGCTGCGAAGACTAAGTCTATTCGGGAGAACGCCCTATGAGAGGCCGAGTGGCATGTGTATGCCCTGGTCTGGGGGTGTCTCCACCGCCAGACATCAGTCAGGCCATAAGTGTTCGCCCACTCGGTCAACCCAGAGCAGTGATGTCCCGCAGATGTCAGTCTATCAAGATCCGGCTCAGGGACCATATTAAAATCACCCAGTATAATATTGTTATCAGATGCAAAGTCGGCTATCCTGCTGGTGATCTGATTAAGCACCAGCAATGAAGCCGGAGGAGGCAAATACAAGCCCACAATGGTCCACGTTAAAGAATATATTTTAGCATGGATAATAACATATCGACCCTCTGGGTCGAGGGCCAAGTCCAGGAGCCGGAAAGGAAGAGATTTCAGTATCAGGATAGTAACACCCCTGGAGAAACTGGAGTGTGTAGAATGGTAGTGGTATCCCACCCACGGTTTTTTAAGGGCCAAAACCCTACTTCCTATAAGGTTCGTTTCCTGGAACACACATATATGTGGGTTGTATGCTTTAATAAATTGGAACACCAGGGAACGCTTGATCGGGGAGTTCAGTCCCCTAGTGTTCCATGAAATGATATTAAGGGAGGACATGGTTACTCAGATTGATAATAACGTTAGGATTAGTATAGATCACGGCTCCCGGAGCGGACCCCCGGACCCACAATGGACGCACCTGGAAACATTGCAATGCTGATGAGTCAATTTTTATAATGCAATTATAACACAGAAACAAAAACAAAACCAAACTAAGAACAGCCCAACATCTAACGTAAATTAAAATGACCCCATTAGGGGAACTCATTCAGCTCGCCGGCTGCAACAGAGGGTCCGTGGAAGAGGCGAGCCCAACCCCCCCGAGGATTCACACGGGGGGGGCAAGCAGCAGTTCAAGCGGCTTTCCAAATGTGAGATCTCCGCTAATGGACTGTAACAAGCTGTGAGGTGTTAAAAGTCAGAGAAAGGAGAAGTAGACCATATTGCGACCTCACAGTAAAGTCGATCCATCATTAAGAGGGTATCTAGAGCAAGGACTTCAGTGATCCCGAAGGGGACATGCAAGTGCCAAGAAGCTTCATATCTCAACAGTCTCCTGACCAAATTCTTTGGCAGGGGCATTAACTTATAATTTCCTGATAGGGGATAGTTAGTCCCCCCCCTCCATTTCTAACACACCATGGGGTTGAACTGGGCACAACCTGTGCAACGAAACAAAGTCAGCCATGGAGTAGTTTGTATGTTAACTCAAACCTGGGCCCAGGTTGATGTAAATAGACAATTGAAGAGGGCAATCGGTACAAAGCGGTTAGTCGGTCAGCGGATCTGTGGTAGTGATTCCAGCCAGGCAGAGGCCTCTCTCGGTGTAGTGAAAAATCGAGTTGTCTCTCCATCTTGGACCCTCAGACGAGCCGGGAAGAGAATACTGTAACGAATGTTGCGTGATCTCAATGCCGCTTTAACCTGGTCAAACGATTTCCTGAGTTTTTGGGTCTCCACCGAGTAGTCAGGGAAGATCATCAATTTAGTGTTCTGGAATCTGAGGTCCCCCACACTCCTGGAGGCACGGAGAACCTCATCTCTGTCTCTAAAATTAAGGAGACGGAGTATGAAGGTGCGAGGAGGGGATCCAGGAGGTCCTGGCTTAGGCGGCATACGGTGTGCCCTCTCAACTGTATAGAAGGGTGACCATCGGGCATCTGGCAGAAGGTCACGCAGCAAGCCTTCTATAAAGGAGGTAGGATTGTTCCCCTCCACTCCCTCCGGTAAGCCGATAATACGAAGATTATTGCGCCGATTTCTGTTCTCCGCATCTTCGGCTCTGTATTCTAGGGCCTTTACTTTAGTTTGAAGTGTACGGATTTGCATTCCATGTTCCGCCGTGGTGTCTTCAGTGGTACTCAGTCTTTGTTCTGTCTCAGTAACTCGCGACCTGATTTTGTCTATATCTTGACGGATTAAACCCATATCCAGTTGAACAGCTTCAATTTTTGTTGTTAACGTGGATTGGCAAGTTGCGATGGCCGCCATGACGTCCGCCAACCAGGGGGGACGAGAGTCATCCGACTCCATGATGCTTGTCTGTGAGGCTCTATGGGCACCACGCGTGTTGTGAGCCTCTGGTACGAGACAGGTGGACGTTTGAGGGAAGTCCGACTGTGGCGGAAAGGTCAGCCTCTTCCCCCCTTTACTGTATTTCGCGTTAGACGACCTGCGCCTCATTCAGAGTTCCGAAGCCCTGATCTGGGCAGTATGCAGTGGCTGGCTGTGGGAGCCTGTCAGTGGGTCCAGGGGTGTTCAGGCAATGGGTGCAAAGCTATACGTGACCCCCACAGAGTCTTCCCCCTCACCTGCAAGTTAGGTAGAACAGGAGCAATCCTCTTCAGGCCTCCACAGGCCCACAAGTACATGCAGCTAGTCCACAGAGTGCCTCACCCAGGATGTCAGGGATGGGGATGGCCTAGGGTCTGTTCTGCTGGCCAGGTAGAGGCCTCAAGCCGTCCCAGGGCCCCCTCCTCCAGGTATCCGGGGTTAATCACTCCCCCAGGCAATCCGGCGGCCCCAGATCCCCAGGAAAGGCCGAGGTTGCGGCCTATTTGTTCGTGGGGGGTTGGTGGGGAGATCAAGCCCCGTTCAGCCAACCAAGGCCCGCCGTTTAATGTCCTCCCGCAGGCCGCAGCAGGCCGCAGTGTGCGGCGGATGCGCCAACCGCGCCAAGGGTTCTTCAGGCCGCGGCGCGGTCCGCTGGGAAAGGCCGCGGCTGCGGCCTAGTGTTGCGAGGTAGGCCGGGGGCGGCCGGCGAGCCCCGATCTCCGCCCCGAACCTCAAACTCTCCTCTCCCCCCAGCAGGCAAGAGTTCCACGGGTCCCCCACAGTCAGCAGGGACTTGTCCGGAGAAGATTAAAGGCCGATGGATCCGGATTATTTCAGTGGTGTGCGGAGCTCTCTAAAAACGCCGCCGCTCACCTCGCCATCTTGGCCACGCCCCCCCTTGTGTTCTAATTTAGCGCAATCTTTTTCCCCACATCTACCACCAGAATCTGTCTTTCCCTTCCCTTCGCTGCCCCCCCACTCACACTGGAGGAGTTCTTCCCCCGGCAGCCAGGAGAGTCCCTCAGCTCCAGCAGTGCTGGTCCCTGACTGGTTTCACCAATGTCACTCAATGGAGCGTACTTATTGGGATGCTCCAGTCCTGGATCGGCCGCCCTGGCACTACCACCTCTACCCTTCCTGACGGTGACCCATCTACTCTTTGCTAGTGCCTGCACCTCTTTGTCTCCACCCGCCTCTGTGCTGGCACCTGCCGTGTACGTTCCTGGCTCTCCTTTAGTATGGAGGGACTTCTCAGTGCTGACAGTTGCTTCCCCAGAAACAGAACCTGGGCTTCCAGGGAAACAATGTGCTTACATTTTGCACAGCAGTATTCGCCCTCGATCGGATGATCAAGGAACGCATACATGCAGCAAGATGTACAAAGAGTCGCCTCTACACACCCGCCGGGCATCGTACCTATTACATTTAGTGAGGATTCTAGATTATACCCTGTCCAAATTACCTAACAGCTAGCTTCCTGACACTAATACTCAAGACAATACGCAGGTAAACAACAAGACAATACGCAGGTACTCACTGACCTACGTGCACTCGCAGAACAGTCGCAGAACTGTCGCAGAACTACGTGCACTGGCAGACCTACATGCACCCGCAGGCCACTCGCAGATCTACTTACCTTATGCAGATACCACCTAGCGAACAACCTCATCTACCTCAAATGTGTTTGTGACCTGCCTGTACTTGCTAATTGTGAGGTTATCCATCCCTGCCACATAGATGTTTATACCCTCATGTACATCTTTGAAAAATATCTAAAAATAAATATTTTTTTCCATTATTCTTAAAATGCTAAATAAAAGAAGTTATAGGAAAAAAAATAGATAGTTCCAGTTCATACACTGTGGGGTTGATTTACTAAAGGCAAATCCACTGTGCACTACAAGTGCAGTCTCTGTAGATCTGAGGGAAAGATCTGAAATGAAAAAAAAAAAAAAAAAAGCTCTGCTGATTTCTATCATCCAATCAAGTTCAAGGAAAAAATGCTGTTTTTTATTTTCTTTGCATGTCCCCCGCTGGCTCTAATGCTGAGAACCAAGCGATCAAAGACCACTGACTGTTCGGTTCTCAGTGCTCCATGAGCAGAGAGCTGGTGACTGTCAGTCACCACTCTCTGCTCTGCACCCTTGCGCTACCTGGGGTGCTGGGCTGTGGAGGGGGCGGGAGCAGCTGGCTCAGGCTCTCAGCGGCTCCCTGAGAGCCGAGCCAGGTGGCAGTCCAGGGTCATGGGCGGATCCTGACTTTATCAGATCTTGCCCCAGCCTGGACCAGCCTGCCATCTGCTGAAAACAGGTCACAGGAGTGCAGAACAATCTTCACTCCTGTGTTACACAGGAGAAGTACTGGCTGTACGTCTACATTAATAACTTTGTGCCATATGTTATTAGGTGCATATTTTCAAAGAGACATGTGCATCATATTTGAACAGAAAAAAAATGATCACATTAAAAAGGACAGTCAGAGGAATGTGTTGTAAATAATACTGTTCTACTCCAGGTGCTTTGAAAAAAGGTTTACTGCAACCACCCAAAGATACCCCTACTAAATATTAACCAATTATCACACATTCACTGGTTTGAACACTCCGTGTATGGTAAATGCCACGAGTGAAAAAAATATGGTAATGTGCCTGGATTCTACCTTATTTGAGCAATTATTTTATTTACTGAATATTTTATGTACAGATGTCTTTCCCTTTGTTAAACTCAGAAATCATTAATCAAAGAGTATGTCACTATTTAGAACAGCTGCTGAAATACAACATAGAATATTGCCTAGAGAAGATACAGATCCTTTATAAAGTTCTATGCTGGCCTGCACATCTCATGCAACATGCCCGACTTACTGTATGTACAGTATGTATTAGTCAACAGTGGCTTCAAATCAGGAACCTTACAAAAGGACACATGATTCATAAGCAAGGTTCACAAGAAATACACTGAAATAACCTAAGAGTTTGTCTCTAACTTGGGGGACTACAAAGTAGGAAGTGTATTTTCTTCATGAGCAACAAATGATGAACATTTATATTGCTAAATCAACAGAGGGAATTCTCATTCACTGTTTTAAAGTGAAAAATTGTAAAAACCAATTTCTAGCCAAAGCTTATCCTACTTATCCTAAATGATGAACAGAAACTCAAGGCTGTTGGGCTTCGAGAAAAAGGGGGGAGGGGAAGAATCTTCCCCAGGGACTTTAAAGGTGCTTTTAAATAAACATTGTATTCAAAGGATTCTATACAACCATATATAATAAAATTAATATTTATTAGATCACATTAAAATATTCATGTTCTACTTCAAGAGTGAGACATGTAAATAAAAACATTATAACATAAATGCTGTCACCAAAGGAGTTTCTATCACAATTAAATCATATAGCAAAAAGCAACTACTCAAAAGATGCAAAAACAATCTGCCATTCTCGACATGTTTCGCTCCAGATGTGAGCTTCTTCAGGAGTTTAAAGGCAGTGATTGTAACGGACTCTAGATAAGAAAATAAACAAAAATCAATACAAACAATTAACCATAAAGTGGAAAGTATCATATTACTTCCCTTAAAGAATGTACAAATTTTATAGTCAGGATAAAGGTAGACACAAAAAATTTTGGATATAGGCGTATAGGCTTACATATTAAACATTTAAATCAAATATAAATGGACAGTCAATCAATATTTGTATATCTTACCAGGCTGTAGCACATTAATCTCGTGTAAATGTTTCAATAAATTGGTAATGTTACTGCTAAATTCGACTCGGAAAGTTCTCATACGTGAGGAATGTCAATGCCAATATTTTGACCACAGAGGAATATAAAGTGGTTTGAAAGCGGCCCTTTAAGAAAAGGAAAAGTCTATTCAAAATTTACCAAAAATGGAGGGAAGGGGGGAGAGAGGGAGGGGGTAACACAATCAGACTCACTGATGGTATAGTTTCTATAAATTTGAAGGGATATGTACCCTAGGAGTAGAAAACATATAGGGAATACATACAATCATTCTTTTATTACTTTTGATAAATTAATTCAGGCTTTTTAGCCTCAATTTACATCTTATTTGATGGTTACCTTATTGTTTCCCTTAACTAAAATGGCGCTTTTCGCGCCTTCATGTACCACGGGTTCTCAAACCGTGCAGACATGCGCAGTAACTTCTACGCACGCCGATGACATCGGAGTTGACGTCACGGCGTTTCCCCACGTCTTGACGTGACCGGCCCTATTGAGCGTCCGCATCACGGCGGCGAGCACGGACGCCGCCGTGGTGGAGGTATATAAAGGCGGCTATACACCACCCACAGTTCCGTCACCGGTGCAACCCCACGGAGGTAGCGGGATGCTTGCCTCAATCTATATGACCGGACCATCTCTTGTGAAGTAAGTTCTCTCTGTGTGACACTGTCATTAGCTGACATTCGGTTACACTTTGAATCCTCCATTGATCCTCCATTGTTTTTCTCTTTTACACTTAGATAATATCTCTGCCGGTGATTGCCTATCCCTGCAGCTATTAGTGGAACTCTTTCACCGTTTTTCACCCAGTTATGATGCCTTTTATATGACATTATTTGCCGACATACTTTTATGTATCAGGTAATATATCCCTAATTGGTTCTACTCCTAGGGTACATATCCCTTCAAATTTATAGAAACTATACCATCAGTGAGTCTGATTGTGTTACCCCCTCCCTCTCTCCCCCCTTCCCTCCATTTTTGGTAAATTTTGAATAGACTTTTCCTTTTCTTAAAGGGCCGCTTTCAAACCACTTTATATTCCTCTGTGGTCAAAATATTGGCATTGACATTCCTCACGTATGAGAACTTTCCAAGTCGAATTTAGCAGTAACATTACCAATTTATTGAAACATTTACACGAGATTAATGTGCTACAGCCTGGTAAGATATACAAATATTGATTGACTGTCCATTTATATTTGATTTAAATGTTTAATATGTAAGCCTATACGCCTATATCCAAAATTTTTTGTGTCTACCTTTATCCTGACTATAAAATTTGTACATTCTTTAAGGGAAGTAATATGATACTTTCCACTTTATGGTTAATTGTATTGATTTTTGTTTATTTTCTTATCTAGAGTCCGTTACAATCACTGCCTTTAAACTCCTGAAGAAGCTCACATCTGGAGCGAAACATGTCGAGAATGGCAGATTGTTTTTGCATCTTTTGAGTAGTTGCTTTTTGCTATATGATTTAATTGTGATAGAAACTCCTTTGGTGACAGCATTTATGTTATAATGTTTTTATTTACATGTCTCACTCTTGAAGTAGAACATGAATATTTTAATGTGATCTAATAAATATTAATTTTATTATATATGGTTGTATAGAATCCTTTGAATACAATGTTTATTTAAAAGCACCTTTAAAGTCCCTGGGGAAGATTCTTCCCCTCCCCCCTTTTTCTCGAAGCCCAACAGCCTTGAGTTTCTGTTCATCATTTAATTATGGGATGTGGTGCCTACAGTTGACTGTCTCCGTCCTTCTCACACTTTAATACTTATCCTAAATGTAGAGGATCTCACTTCCACCTTCCACTCATAAAAAAAAAGTATATCTATAGAATTTTTAATAGTTTTTAGTTAATGCTATCTGTCCCCTCGCTGAGGTGCCTCAACTTATTTGTCCTGGTGTCCACTATCAAAGGGACAGGAAAGGAGAAATCCAACATTTTGCAGTTGTCACTGGAGCAGGGATATAGGGGAAATCTTCTAATGGGCACATCTGTGCCAGTGACAACTGTCTAAAATGAAATTTCCTATCAGCTTGGGAAGATTTCCTCTCACTTTCTGGTGCGTCCTCGGGACAGGTAGTGGAGGGAAATCTCCATTTAGGGCAAAATGACAGGTTATCTTTTTAGAACAACCCCATCACCCACCTTCCCCTCAGTTTTTCCAGTTATGGGAGGACCATGCCATCTTCCCCCAGGATGCCATGCTCAGGCATGAGTAGCCAATTGCCAGGCCCAAGCTTTATCACCTGAGCAAGGCAAGGAAGACAATTATCCCAATGTAAGCAAATATTGGTGCAATTAAATATCATTTAAGTTACCCTTTCATTTTCCTTTCAAGCAGAGTATTCAAGAACAAGTCACAGAAAAACATCTTTTCTATTTATATATTTTGTGTCTTATGTTGAACTTTTTTCTTAACTGGGATGTGGCATAAACAAAAGCAACAGTGCTCTTACCCGTCCTAGTATATCCAGAGGTAGCTTGGAGTTAATCAGTACCGGCTTCACTTTGTCTCCAGATAGTAAACCATTCACTGGTAATAAGCTATCAAAAATTCCATCAAACTTGGCTTTCTCTTCTGTCTGGTAAGTAAAATAAATACGGCAACAAAAGGGATAAGAAGCTATTCTTAAAAGGGATATCACAGTGGATTTGTATATACTTTTTCTCTAGGGATTTTTTTTTTTTATATAACAAATACGTGCATACATAAACAACTGACCCACTGACCCAAATCCATTACAAATTTCCTATTAAAGTAGTGCGATTTTAAATAATTTGACCTAGTCTACCCTCCTCTACCCATCCCTTTAATACAACTCAGACCCTATTTACATATTCCAGAACTTCACATTCTACCCTGACCTGAGGCATGTGCTACTGATTGGAAAACCAAATGAGTACACGTGAGTATGTCTCAATTTTGCAAAATATGCATGAGATGAACCCAGTCACTGTGGCCTGTCCGATCTGGGTAATCGTCCATCTAAAGTATGTGATCGTGACTTACTTGTGCTGAGGACAGGTAGAGAGAGTGGGGGTCTGGGAAAGAAAGTGGGAGACAACTTTTTTTGCAAGCCAAAGCTATGCTTTACAGTGGTTGTAAACCCTTACCCAGAAGTGACTGGCCTCATGTGATACACAGAGATTAAACAAATTACCCTACATAAGTTGTACCTGTTTATCTACAGCTGTCTTTCCCTTACATCCATTCAAAGTGTCAAAATTACACAGGATCTCAGCATTGAAAAGCAGGGGGCAGAGAGCTGACAATACATCAATGAGGAGAGCTCGGAGAACTGATTGAAGGGAAGGGACACACCTCCCTTCACACAGCTAACAGGAACAGAGCTGCGGCTGTCAATCACAAGCTGTGCCCTTCCCTGTCACCATTTTTCTCTTGGTGTCAGGAAAACTTGTCAGAAGTGACTCATGCTGATAAAAGAGAAATGAGGCAGCAGACAGTAATGACACTTAGCACTCTGGATTGAGACAAGTACACACTATATAAGGATATGCTTTGTTCATATATCACGTCTGAGGTTTTCAAACACTTTAAGATGATTACACTAGGCAAAGATAACTACATTTAGGTAAATATAATGCAATTGTTTTCTTTTAATACAGTTCTTCAGCTAGATTTAAATGTTCAGGCTTGATCCCAGAGTACCAATATTCATTGATGAATTATTCAGTTAAGCATTATCTTGGTAATAATGAGATGCAGAGATTATCATCAGATTCTATATACAGTATGTTGTTCACTTCACTATATCCATAAAATAGGAAAGATATATGAAATGCATGAAGTGCAGCCACACCTACAAATCGCAATTGCTAAAGCAACCATAACTGCTGTTATTTGAAAAAGTATAACCAAACAGGTTATTGTGTGGCGGACCAAAAATAAAACTAGAGTGCTCCTGAACCAGTTCTAAGCACTGGTAAAGCCTGTTTAAAATAGGATCTACATTGTAATCTATAAGTTGCTCTTCAATCACATATTTCAAAAAGAAAAGGTTTATTCCTCATTCTATGCTAATGGGAAGAGCCATATACATCATATCTTTATGCCCCTTAGTCAACTGTACATGCAAAACCACTGGTTTAGTGTACTAAAGATGACCAACAAGCCTGAAACAACTGTATGCAGGCAGGAATAAATGACTACAATATTAGAATGTTTCTGTGATAAATAGCTCTAGATTATGTTGTAGGAAAGCTCTACTCTTCCACACAAAGGTGCAGCTCTAAAAGTAACATATATTACCATTACTACTTACATGGACTAATTATCTACGCTTTTCTGAACACCATACCAGACTTACATGTAAGTCTGCAAACAAGCAAACTAATGATTACACATTCTGTTGCATTACTGCCCACGGGTACAAGCCATCTCCTTCACCAATTCAGAAATGCCGCCTTCTCTTGTTTGTTTAAATGACAAGCTGTCATTGCCAACTGTTGCTTGCTTTGGCCAAGAATCTTCTGTGTGGCTCACAGCCATTGTTTTGCAAGTAAACTGTGGTCAGACTAAATTGTTGTTCAACGGTAACTGCTTACTTATGCCAGTCACAGAAATCCCTGTGACAGCATGGTAACAGTTTCATTGTACAGAGAAGAGAAAACGATAATTGATTGGTTAGTCAACTGAATGTTGCCATCCAGTTTGCACGTATTCTTTCCTCTGATTTTTTTTTTTATAACCAAAGTCTTTTTAATATACAGTAGCTCCATTTATTTTAAAACAAAAGCTCTTTTGTCTGTAGGAGAAGAAAGGAAAGGAGTTGAGGTCTTAAACTGTTACTGCTAAACAATTTTACATGCTTTACACTTCTCTTCTACAGATAAGCGTGCTTGAAATAAACCGTCATAGAAGCTTACACTGACTGAGTGGCTGAAGTAGTACATCTAGAGTGGAACAAAGCAATTCTGCGTTGCAAGCTTTTACTTATTGTAAAAGATCCTTTGCAGACTTAACACAAAATTGTAAATCCAAAAAAACAGAAAATGTTAAAGTATGTAGGGCCATTCTTGAGATAGTTAGGTCTACGACCATCAGTTCTTTCTATTTTCACTGTATGCATCCTGTTTCTTTTCACTTCCTGTCCCAGAGACACAACAGGAAGTAAAAGATCGCTTTAAATTAATATCCCCCTCATAGACAGCTGCTCCTGTGACAACTTAAAAAGTTAAATTTCCTATCACCTTGTACAAGAGACAATGATCACATAGACTAATAGTGAGGGTCAATCTCCTCAGTACAGTACATACAACTTCAGTAGAGCATTTTATCTAAGGAAAACTTACCCGAACAGACCAAAGACCTTCAACAGGAGGTGGCGTGATCAAAAGGGGACTGCTGGTATCATTCTTAAAAACAAAAGGAAAATGAAAGTTATTGCACATTATATGCTAAAATTACCATAAATGTTTATATTCCCATTTCTGAACTATATTTACTGTACAACATCATACTGTTTGTGGACACTGCTCTCGGCTAGATTGCAGCGGGAATGTATGGCTACTGTCTCTTTAGAGTATCTTTTAACTTGAAAATTGTGCTGTGATCAAGGTTTGTAAGCTGGAACGTGTGAGCCCCTGTATATTTTACTCACTTTTTATGCATCAAAATAAAGAAGCAACAAGGAAGTTTGGAGTTGCCGGCTCTATTCTTTGTATTTATGTCTCTTTAGAGTATCTTATTTTCTTTTGTTTTTAGGATTCTCTTTATTTTTTTGTAAACCTCGAAAAATGTTATTAAAAACATTTTTAACAAAAAAAAAAAAAAAGGTTAACGCTTTTACGAAAACATGAAGTTTTTTCCACATTTACATGCAGAGCAAGCTGTCCAGCTAATGTGGCAGTTACAGGGGTTGGGACAAACTTACACTGGACCCCCTCCCCATCGCACCCAGTCCTGCGATCTCCCGTTCTGACACATTGTATAGCCACTTTACTGGTCCAGGGATCTGAAATCTCTGCGGCTTTCTCTCCCCTTCTCCAGTGTTGACAGGACGGGCTAAGCGGGTTCTGATTGGTCGGCCCATGTGACGGCACCAACTAATTAGAATGCCTCCTATACGTACCTTTAGGAGATTAAGCTGAGGGGATTTCTGAACCTGAGACTGGTGAGGCCCGATTTGTCAGAGCAGGTGATCGCTGGACTCCAGGCCAGCAGGACCGGGGGGGGGGGTATGGGTGTAGGGAGGGGATCCAGTGTAAGTTCACCTTACAGATTTTTCTGATAAGGTAAACTTACCCTTTTATGATTAGAGCTTGTGCTTTACACATTTAAAAAAAAAAAACTATTGCTGTAACTTGCCTTAAAAAATTGTTAGCTGGTTCCAAGATAAGTTGCCTACACAATTTTCAGTCTGCTACAGGTATCAAAACATCAATGTTAATTCTGACATCAAGTTTCAATTTAGTTTTAGTCCTAGTCTTCGGAATAAAATGTCATCTGAATTGTTTTAGTCGTATTTTAGTCGACTGAAATCGAATGGGTTTAGTTAATAGTAATGCATTATTTAAAGTGGAAGTCCATGCAAAAACTAAAATCCCTGCATCTATAGACACCAGGGATCTAACACTAACCTCTCTATCCCTGTAAAGAAAAAACGAGTATACATACCCTTTTGGAAGCCGATCTGACCCGCTCCAACCGGATACCACGCTGAGCTGTTAGTGGCAGCTTCACTGTAGAGGCGGGTGCAGAAGAGAAGGATGACAACGGAATCCCCATAGTAACTCTATGGGTGACGTCACTTCCCATTCATTTCACAGCCGTTGTCGGCTGTGTCCTCTGCAGAACTTCCGCTGCTGTGCTGGGGATCGGGTCAGATCAGCTTCCAAAAAGGTATGTATACTCATTTATTCTTTACTGGGATAGAAAGATTAGTGTTAGATCCCTGGTGTCTATAGATGCAGGGATTTTAGTTTTTGCATGGACTTCCACTTTAAGTGTGGGGACAAGAAAGTAAATGGGAGTAAGAGAGTGCTCAGGGCAGAGAAATGGACAGTCTGGGAAGGATGTTATTTTACACAGTGCTAAGCACTGCTACCTTGCTGGGAGGGAAAATTCACCACGGGACTTTCAGCCAATACTGCTCGTCAGGGGGCGGGGCTTTAACAGACAGGCAGCGCTCCGAGGGAAGCAGAAGTTCAGGTGGGTAAACGTCTCTTCCTCACATTTTAGTTAAGTTTTCGTTCTTTGGTTTTAACTGATTTTTGTCATAGTTTTCGACCGTTGACTTAATTCAAAATTAATTTTCGTTTAGTTTTCGTCACTGAAAACATGTAGCGGCAAAAATTTACGAAAATATTTTTGTCAACGATGTTAACACTTTCCCAGAAAAATGCACTGTTCATAATAAGAAAATATTTTGCTCTCCAAAGAATTATAGCTCACAATTTGCTTCATCAATTCCCTCCTATGAAACTTTTACACAGTTTGAAATGAAATGGGACAAGGACCTTCACAGCCCAGCCCTAATTTCACTATTGTATGCCACGGTTCTACTCTCGCTCCCTCTGGGACTCCCCACACATACAAGTGTGTTGCAAAATGGGAAAATTACCTAGATGTCACACTATGGGAGGAGATAAAGCAACAGATCTGGATGATTACTAAGTCCTGCTTCCAAAATGTGAACGCTTTAAAAAGGCAACTTTAAAGCAGAATTCCGGCAAAAAAAAGCCTAATAAAAGCTAAAACAAAATCTGCAATATTCACCATCAATCTAGTGATTTTTATTTATTTTTTTTTGCAGTACTTGGCTCCTACTAGATATCCTCTGTCGGATGGCCAGAATCATTCAAACCACGTCATCCTGGACTTGACCTATTCTGACTGGAAAGTGGAAGGAGAAGCAGCACAGCGATGAGCTCATCGCTGCTTTCCCTTCCCATCAGTGTGCTTCTTGTCAGCACGTAAACAGATTGGCTCCTTATACTTCTTTCTTCCACTCACGCCCAGCTATACAGAGACTGCAAGAGGCTGAAACCAGGTCGAATTCAGGCACTTACACTACTTGTGTTTAGGCATTATTATGTATTAATAATTACAGAGCTGCATTAGTTGTGTCTTTTATACTTCCCTTGAGTTCAGCCCTAAAGCATAACTTCACAAGTCAAGGACTTAAACCTGAAGCAAAAAAATCAGCATCATAGCCAGGCAACAGTAGTCCACATATTTCTTGATCAGTTTACATCTAACTTTGTTATAGCATTAAACATAATGACCATTTATATGGTTTTAACCTGTAACTGCATGTAACACACAGCAAAAAATGAAAATAAAAAAAGAGGAAAAGCACTACAGTCCAAATGTAAAGGGGGGTTAAAAAAAAAAGGAGTCTAAGCAAGTTCTATCCAAACTGGTGTCATTGCCCATGCAACCAATCAGCTTCCATCTTAAATTCCACATAGCTTGGAATATAAAAAACTTTAAAAGCCAATTGGCTGTGCTCTAGTTGAAATAGTTTGTCTCAGATGCTTTTTATTAATCTTCCCCAGCGCCCAAATAACTTGGAAATAAGCTCTTCATGTACATGGTCATGAGAAGCAATCTTAGAACACAGCGTAGTCATCTGCAAAAAAATGGGGTTCAAAATACAATTTAAGGGTAGGTTAGGATCTTAGTGACAAATTATAAGCTACTTACAGATTGCAGATTTCTCACTGAAAGTGACAAGCGGTGGGATGGCTACCTGTTCTCAAGCAGCAAGTAGCTGTATGAGGCTCATGATATACCAGTCTCATTCCTTTTTCTCATACCCAGAAATTGGAAAATCTTGGCATGCAGTAGCCAACACTACAGTTAGAATAAATTACTGACCTCTAAAGCCAAATCCTTACTTAGTTGTTGCAACCAATGCTAGGGAGACGTGCCCTTGCATGGGCACCATTAGGACATGATTCACAGCTCCATACTTTTTAGATCTTCTATCAGAGCTCACATTCAAAAGGCAGACAAATGCCTAGCACAGCCCAAACGGCAACTGCAGTGTTACTGAGTTATTTTTTTGTTTGGTCTATGTAAACCTTTTGCCCTTTCTGGGTCACATTGGAAGATGAGGAATTGTCTTGGGCCACACATAAAATACACCAACAATAAGGATAGCTGACTAGCAGAAAAGTTCAGGCAGTTCGCTAAGGTGACGATCACCGATATAGATAATGCACCCGAGTAGTAAAACCTCACTTTTTTTAATGATATTTTTATAATAAAATTAAAAGAGGGCAACATAAAACTAGTGCGTTATTTGACACTGTTTTTGATAAACGAACCTATTTTGTCCTTCAGACACATTCCTTGATACGCCTCGAAATTGGCGGCATGTTTTTGCATATAATGCCTTTTCAAATTGTAGTCTTTGAAAACTGCCACAAATTCCCTACAAATTAAGCAGAGTGCCTTAGTATTTGCATCGACAAAAAAGGCGTTATCTGTCCAATTTTCCTTGAACAATCTTCCTTCATCCCCAACTTTTCTTTTTTTGGGTTGTTTTCTTTTGCGACGATGTGGAAGCCATGCTAGAATTAAAAAAATAATAGGTAAGGGGATCGGATTTCAACTATGTGCTGTGTGGGGAGAAGATCGTGCTGTGTACAGTGCAGTCATGGGAGACGTCCGGGCACAGTGTCAGTGGTAGAGGGGGTGGGGGGGCGGCATCGCCCACCCTAGCAATCCCCAAGATCGGGCCTTACGGCACTTACCTACCTGACACTAGCGGGAGTCCCTGCATGTGCCTCCAGTGATATGCCAAACAAGGCATCCCCGCTATCCCACCAGATGTGCCCGGGCCTGGCTTGTCTGAGATGGCCACTGCCGCGGGTGCTTTGCCAAACACGGCATCCCACCATGCCTCCAGACATCACTGGGCCACACATATCACTTATAGCGGTAAGTTTACAATTTTGTGTTGGGCCACATGCAGCCTGTGGCCCACTTGTTGAAAACCACTGATGTAAACTAACTATATATATATATGTGTATATATATATATATATATATATATATATAAATATATATATATATATATAAATATATAAATCGGTTTTGTTTTTTTTCCAGTATGGTTAACATGCATAAACGTATACAGTTTTCTTAAAAGAGTAACTCCACTTTTGTTGAGGGGAAAAAAAAAAATCCCCTCTTTGAGATCTATGTACATTGCAGGGATTTTTAGATTCCTATCTTTTGTTATTCGGAAGAAATAGCTGTTTCTTGGTCTGTGTCCATGTGCAACAAGGTTCTAATGAGGGAAATTACAGGGTCTGCGTTCCTTTTGACGTGGTTTGCCTTTGGGAGTATCTCACCAAAAATGACATTCTTGTTGCAAGGGAAGCTCAAAATCTGATTTGTATCTTAGTACAGACTTCTGGGAAAATCATTAAGCCAATCACACCAGCAGAAAATGACATTTCTGGGGGGTGCTCTGTGCACCATGTACAGAACGCCTCCAGGTTGCCATATTGCATTGCATTTTACAGAAATTTACAGTGCTGCAGATTGAAAAGGAAAGGCCATTTTTAACAACATTCAATTACAATATGACTTCTGTCGCAATTGTAAATGCTATAATATTAATATTTTTTTCCCCTCGAAAATGGAGTTACCCTTTAAGGAAAGTTAGTTTTATGAATCTGTTTCAAAGTTGCTTACCTAGAGATTCAGGCAGTAACAACACTTCCTACTACAGGATGCCAACACAAAGCACTGCCTCCGTTAGCAGCAGCTTTGTCAGTCTTCAATGCAAGCTTCTTCTATCTATTTAGTAGTCCTTCGTGCTTAAGAGGCAGCCCAACAGCTGATTAGCTACTTAAGGAACATAAGGATTTGCCCCCTTAATGACCAAGCCATTATTTGCGATACGGCACTGCATGGCTTTAATTGACAATTGCGCGAGCGTGTGACACTGTACCTAAACAAAATTGACATCCTTTTTTTCCCACAAATAGAGCTTCTTTTGGTGATATTTTTTTTTTTTTTTGCGCTATAAACAAAGAGCGACATTTTCTGCTATAATACATATCCAAAATAAAAAAAAAATAACACAAATTTATTTATCAGTTTAGGCCGATATATATTCTTTTACATATTTCTGGTATTAAAAAAAAAAAAAAAAATCGCAATAGGTGTATATTTAATTGGTTTGCGCAAAAGTTATCGTGTCTACAAACTATGGCATGAATTTAGGGACTTTTTATTGTTTCTACTGGTTATGGCGGCGATTTTTAGCAGGACTGCGACATTGTGGCTGACAAATCTGACCCCAAATGACACTTTGAGGACCAGTGACATTATTACATTGATCAGTGCTATAAAAATGCACTGATCAATGTAAAAAGGACACTGGCAGGGATGGGGTTAACCCTAGGGGGCGATCAAGCAGTTAAATGTGTTCCCTCAGTGCATGGGTCTTCAAACTATGGCCCTCCAGTTGTTCAGGAACTACAATTCCCATCATGCCTAGTCATGTCTGTGAATGTCAGAGTTTTACAATGCCTCATGGGATGTGTAGTTCTGCAACAGCTGGAGGGCCGTAGTTTGAAGATCCCTGCCTCAGCGTGTTTTAACTGTAGGCGGGGGTGGGCTACCTGGGACATGACAGAGATCAGTGTTCCCGATCACTGGAAACAGTAGATCTCTTACAAAGGCAGATCCCCATTCTGCCCCTGTTTTAGGTTTTAGACCTGCGGGCACGCACCTGCAGCGTGCGCAAAAGCGCGCCTGCGGCTGCGAGCACCCATCGGCAACTGCGCCAGCCAAAGTACAATGACGGAAGTTCGCGCAGGAGAGCCAACCTGCCGCAGTACAACTGCGGTGGGAAATCTTGGTGGTTAAAGTGCACAAAGCAGGTTGATATCCTGTTGCTAGTTTGTGAGGAAGTTGCTTAGGATTATCAGGTTGATAGAAGAAAGTGTTACTTGCCAGTATCTCCAGGTAACAAAAATTTGCAACAGATTCTGAAAAATTATTTGCTTATAAAAACTGTGTACAAAAAGACACAATGGAAAACATACTGAATAAAAGACCTTGGTTAACATAAGAAGTACAATTATTTACCCCACCCTGAGCCATTTAATTCTAGTTTCAAGGCAGACAAACCATTTCACACAACCCAAGTTCATGCCATTGCAATTCCTTTCAGTACCTCCCAATCCTGCCTCTATATCCAAGTGGAAAAGAAAATAAGTAGTGTAACAGAGGCCACAACTGAAGCCAAACTTTACTCTTGTGTAAAGGGGATGCCTAAACATGCATGTGGCAACCTAAGCAGGCGGCTGTGATAGTGAAAGAAACAGAAGAATGTAATTATTTAGGTTCTAACCCTATAAATCCAAGTGTGCTCTATTATTGGTTTGCTACTTTGGGACTACAACTTCCCGCATGCTGGGTATTGTAGTACCACAAGAGCTAGACCTCTCACAGTTGCCAAAATTCCCCACCTGTACCTGGTAAGATCATTCACCATATTAATAATGCATATTTATTGGCCTGATTCCCCTACACATTTGCCAGATGGAGTCAGGTTTGCAGTTGCATTTCAGGATTTCCCATTCTTCATAGGGAACTCCAGGTCTCAGCAACATATGCCAAATTTATAGTACAGTAAATGTACACCCCTCGCTGACCCTGCCATTTATTTCTATGGAAGACCGGCCTCCTATTCACTCACCAACAAGCATGCCCTTTCATTTACTGCCTTGCAGATAAGATTTTTTTTTTCATTTGAAATCTAAATTTGTGCTTACAGATATTTGTCCTCTTTTCCTGTTGCAGATTTGCATTAAAACTAGCATACAGTGACCTAAAAAGTATTCATACCCCTCAAAATTTTCCACATTTTGTCAAGTTACAATCAAAAACGTAAATGTATTTCATTGGGATTTTATGTGATAGACCAACACAAAGTGGCACATAATTGTGAAGTGGAAGGAAAATGATAAATGGTTTTTAAATGTTTTTAAAAATAAACATCTGAAAAGTGTGGCGTGCACTTGTATTTAGCCGACCTGAGTCAATACTATGTAGAACCTTTTCGCTGCAATTACAGCTGCAAGTCTTTTTGGGTATGTCTTTACCAGCTTTGCACATCTAGGAGAGTGAAATTTTTTCCCATTCTTCTAGCTTTGGTTGTATGTTTAGGGTTGTTGTCCTGCTGGAAGGTGAACCTCTGCCCAAGTCTCAAGCATTTGCAGACTCTAACAGGTTTTCTTCTAAGATTGGCTCCTTCGATCTTCCCATCTACTCTGACCAGCTTCCCTATCCATGCTGAAGAAAAGAATCCCCACAACATGATGCTGCCACCACCATGTTTTGCGGTGGGGATGGTGTGTTCAGGGTGATGTGCCTTGTTAGTTTTCCACCACACAAAGCGTTTTGCTTTTAGGACAAAAAGTAAAATTTTGGTCTCTTCTGACCAGAGCAACTTTTTCCACATGTTTTCTGTATCCCCCACATGGCTTCTTGCTAAATGCAAACAGGACTTCTTATGGCTTTCTTTCAATAATGGCTTTCTTCTTTGGAAGGCAATTGGTTCCACTAGCTTTTAGTTAGGGGTATCACAGTAAAAGTGGCTAAATACAAATGCATGCTACACTTTTCACATATTTGTAAAAAAAATTAAGAACCATTTATCATTTTCCTTCCATTTCACAATTATGTGCCACTTTGTGTTGGTCTACAACATAAAATACATTTACGTTTTTAGTTGTAACATGACAAAATGTGGAAATTTTTAAAGTAGTATAAATACTTTTTCAAGGCACTGTAATTCTGCAGGGCAAGTGCCAGGAAATTTAGGCAAAATAGAGTGCCTAGACTTGTCTGTGTAAGGCCCCTTTCACACTGGAGCGGTGGGGGCGTCGGCGGTAAACCAGCGCTATATTTAGCGCTGTTTTACCGTCACTTTTGCGGCTGTATTCGGCCGCTAGCGGTGCAGTTTTAGCCCCCGCTGGCAGCCGAAAAAGGGTTAAACCCGCTCGTACAGCGCGGCTATAGTCGCGGTATTACCGCGCTGTCCCATTGATTTTAATGGGCAGGAGCGGTGAACACACCGCTCCTTCACCGCTCCAAAGATGCGGCTCGCAGGACTTTTTTTACCGTCCTGCCAGCGCACCGCTTCAGTGTGAAAGCCCTCGGGCTTTCACACTGAACAAACAGCGGAGGCTGTTTAGGGGCGGTTTGCAGGCGGTATTTTTAGCGCAATAACGCCTGCAAACCGCCCCAGTGTGAAAGGGGCCTTATACTCCTGTGAGTCCCAGTAAAAGGGTGTTAGTACTACAGACACAATACAGACTAATAATAATTCACTATACGGGTTAAAGTGATTGCGTGCATTGGGTATTTACCCACCATTTGTGTCCACCGTAGGTAGTGTCCAATGCACAATTTGCCTGAAATTATTTTCAAAACCTAAATCTCAGTAATTATAAGCCAAAGTCTAATTTAAATTTGCAAATAATTTTCTTTTCAATCACCCCCCCACTACAGGCACCCTTACTGGTGTCAATCACTGGTCACATCCCACCAGAGTTTTGCTTTAACAGACTATAATGGTGTCATATGTCTGCTCTAAATGAATTGGTAAAACTTTATGCTGCTGGAATATAAATATATAAATTGAATAAGATGATTTTAAAAAGGCAAATGAGCTAAAAGTACATAAAGCAGTAAAAAAAGAATATCATTAAAATGGAATGCAACCAGAGAAACGGTTCCAAATATCGTAAAGCTGTTTTGCATTAGGAATGATGAATAAGATGATATACTTACTTTATTCCTTTGCTCACAAAGGCTTCAGTTCTTCTCCATACGACTTGCTCCTCGAAACTGCATCCCTTCACTGCCCAACCAGTCACAGCTCTCTGACCCTCTTCCCGTACAATGCAGGACAAGTAGTCTTGCACTGCATGTGAGGACGCTGAGGCCCACCAACAACCCAGGACATCAAACAGAGGAGACTGCTGACATCCAAGGAAGAAAGGAATAAAGCAGGTACCATTTTATTCATTATTTCCTAGGCAAAACAAGCAGTTAACCCTTGCAGTGTGCTGAGGGGACCTCACTGCAATGGTAACAAATTTTTGCCCCTCAGTTTTAATGTAAGAAAATATTCTGATTGTATGTATATTCGATTGTAAACATGCTGCTGAAGTACTAAAAAAACAAAAAATAACCAGCATTAAAAACCACTTACAAATTTGGGGGGTGGCACTGGTATATTTAGGCTGACCAAGTTAACTTCATGTCCATTTTGCGCACAGGCCACTAACCGCAAAGCAACAAAAAATCCCTGCAGTATAAAAAAAAAAAAAAAGAAAAAATTGAAATATTTCAAATCACAAATATAAATTAAATATTCTAAGCATAAGGTAAACCTCTTTATACCTGTTTGTCTAAGTAACCCTTTCCCTCTGGATCAGCCAGGTCCCAAATCTAGATTAACAGAAATAAACAAGAATAGTTAAAAAAAAGCTTTAAGGCAATTTTTTGCTCATTAAAACAAACATGTTATACTCACCTGCTCTGTACAATGATATTGCACACAGCATCCCCAAACCTCCTCTTCTGAGAAGGGCTGCATGCACCCATTGACACACACAGTGTGGCTTGGTCCCATCCCCACTCTCTACTCACAAGATTTGACTGACAGCAGCAGGAGCCAATGGCTCCCACTGCTCTTGGCCAAGCTTGTAAGAGCAGGGAGAGAGGAGAGAAGACCAGAAGATGGTTATAGCACTGGATCGATACAGGACTCAGGCAAGTATTTGGGGAGGGGGAAGGGCACAGCAAGTGGTAAAACATTTTTTACCCTAGTGGAAAGCATTAGGGTAAAAAAAGTTTTACCTTAAGAACCACTTTAAAGGACAGAAGATTAAAGAAATTGCACACTTGGTCTTGTTGATGGTTTCCTAAATCCCCTTAAAGTGGGCCTTCACCCTAAATGACATCTTGTGCTACCCCACCCCCTCCCCCCTCCCCCTCCCTCTCCCTCTCTCAACAATGGACATTATTTTCTTTGTCTGTCCTCCAAACCAGCACTTTTTCTTTTCTTGCCTAGGTGTGACGCTCTACCCACCACCCTGTGCATGTGCCACAGGGCTCAGTCTCCGAGAGAGAGCCTTGCTACACATGTGGGCATGTGCCATTTTCCCAGCCATCTGTGCTTGCACAGGATTTCCCACACACACTCAAAGACTGGCAACAGGGAGGTCTGATACCTTTCCTGTCTTTGGGATTTCATATGGACTGGAGGGGGGGAATGGAGTTTGTCCACAGCATGACTGAAGTTCTGCTTTAAACACACACAAGTGGGAGCAGAACCTTCTCTTCAGGGAAGATTTGGAATATCTGACGAAAAACATATCAATATGGAAACGATATGTTGATGATGTTTTCCTAATCTGGACAGGAAGTAGAGAGGACCTTTCATCTTTTTTTGAGAGCTTAAAAACTAATCCCTACAATCTAACTTTTACCATGGAAGCAAGCCAAACGACCTTAACATTCTTGGATATTACTCTTTTCATTAATCCAGACAGATCGATTGGAACTACCCTCTTCCGCAAGGCGTCTGCAGGAAATTCACTCCTGCATGCGGCCAGCTCCCATCCCCAACCACTTATTGACAATGTCCCCTACGGACAGTATTTGAGACTAAGGAGAAATTGTAGCGAAAACACTCATTTTGAGTCCGAAGCCAGAGCATTGAGGGAACGCCTTAGAGCAAGGGGATATAGCAACAAATGTTTAAAAAGAGCCTATCTGAGAGCAAAAAGAAACCAACGTCACCAACTAATCTATAGGCCTACAAAATCAAAATCAACATCTGGCCTTAGAATGATCACTACCTTCTCTGGTCAGCATCGACAAATGCGTGAGTTGCTGCAAATACACTGGTATTTGCTGATGGGAGATCCTAGGGTATCTAAACACCTTAAAGAATACCCTGAGATCACCTTTCGCAGATCCCGGTCAATCAAAGACCATTTGGTTCACAGTCACTATGTTCCACCATCTACAACGCAGATTAAAAACAAAGGCACTAGACCCTGCCATAAATGTGACTTTTGCAGATACATTTTTTCATCTCGTAACATTACCCTTCCTAATGGTCAGTTATACAATCCTAAGTTCTTGGCTACATGTCAGTCCATAGGCGTTGTCTATATAATGATATGCGAATGCAACGCATACTATGTGGGTAAAACCAAACGCCCCTTTTTCCATAGGATTAGAGACCATGTTTCCCTAGTGTGTAAGAAGAGGATGGAGACCCCTATAAGTCGACATATGGGCCTCCATCATCAATTTAACGATCATCTGATGCACTTTTATGCTTTGGAACACGTTCCCCCTAATGAAAGAGGGGGTAATTATGATAAAATTCTGCTACAACGTGAAACCAAATGGATTGTTACTCTCAATGCTCTAAAACATCCAGGCCTAAATGATACCTTGAGTTACAAACCTTTTTTATAATTTATTTTTATTTATTTTCTACACAAATTACAATAAATTTTCCTTTTTTTTTTTTTTTTTTTTTGCATTATATATTATACATATTATTTGATGGTTTATCCAACCTAATTACTAATATTAATATTATTGATTTAAAATGTGGCGGGAGCTCATGCTTCTTCCTTGATTTTCTCCCTCCACACTATTTGGCATGTACGGGCACCCCGGGCACCTGATCATTCATTTCCTAATCAATGTCTTGATTGCTCGGTTGCCCCTTTTTTAGACGTCTCGCGCGGCGGTTTTCTGTATACCTCAGATTGATCCGTGCAAATGGTATTGATTAATTTATTTAATCAGTGATAGTGTATTTGAGGGCTTTTCTAAATTCAGATCATCCCTATATAATGCCCAATTTTTGGTTACTTAGTAGCCACGTTAGTGTAGTGATCTCCAACTTAATTGCATTTATCGATTACAATATAACTTGATTGCTGCCCCCTTTTCTTTTTTGAGTCTTGCGAGCCTCCTTACTACCAGATTTAGGACGTAGGATCTTCAAAGATGGCCGCGAACCTATTTGCCAGTACTTGACGTCACTTACGCGACTCCATGTACGGGCGGCGGAGGTGTGCGCATGCGCGAGCGTCTTTTTTGTGTCCGCAGCGTGACGACGAGTCAGACGTCGTCACGCTGGAGGGTTTTAAAAGCGGGGCTTTATTCCCCGCCAATCTCTGTCAGTTCCTGTTTGACACATGGGGCAGAGATATCTCCCGGACGGGCCACTCTAGTTCAATAAGAATCAGTAAGTCTAGGTTTATTTGCTTTCTACATTGAATATGCACTTTTTAATATCGATGTTACTCAGAGACACCTTTCCAATATTTCTTTATATATACATATTTTTTAGGTTCTTTTGTGGTTAGTTTGCAGCAATACCTCCAGGTCCAGCTTAGCCAACAGCTGTGGATGGACGTATACCGCCCCCTCTGCGTCTGCTATTCTACTGCGTTTTTAGAACCATCTTTCTACATTGGTTAGCAATTTTGCAATCTACCATCTTTTGGATGTATTCTTCTTTTTATCCTGAATTGATTCTATTGAGGTATTCCTGGATTGAAATTATTTTATATTTACATAGAAGTATCATCGCTAATTATTCAAACCACTTAGACTTACTTTTTTCCATTTTCTTCCTTTTTTCTCTTCCAAAGAAGAGTTTATATTCAAAGATTTTTATCTCTCTCTGCATGCCTCCCTAGTGAGGCGAGAATCAAGGAGGAAGCATTTTGCCATTACACAATGTCCATGTGATTTGTAGACTTCTTTCTACAGGTAAGCTCCTTTGAGCAGAATGATGATAATGCAAAAAATCCCGCTCCCTTCCCTTTCCCCTTTTCCCCTCTCCCCCCTTTTTTTTTTTTTTTTTTTTTTTTTTTTTGTATATATATATAAATGTTTTACACAGATGTAGATCTAATTACCAGATTTATTTTGTATATTGTCTATACTCTAACATTATGATTTCATGAGGTATAAGCAGATATGTATATGTATGATTTATGGATATTCTTTCTATTTTCTTATAGTTGACCTTAATATCACAAATATATCTCCTGAAGAAGCTTATGCAAGCGAAACATGTTGAGAAAGTGGTATTAATTTGTAAATCAAAGGGTTACCTTTTTTCCCCCACCCCCCCTCTTTTTTTATATTGTATACTGTCCTTGATCATGTCTGTTTCCTTTTATAAGATTGTTTAATAAAATATGATTTTATGATATGTTGGATACATTACCTGACTCAAGCACCGTTAAAAGTCCCTGAGGACCATATATTGGCCTCAATGCCCCTCTCTTACATTTAACAAGATAAACTGGAAAAAGTTTTCAGGTCTGTAATTTTTTTTACAAATACCGTAAAGAGAACTAGCCATGTATTCAATACACATGGCATACTATATGTAAAACTGCATACATTTTGTCCTAATCATTGAATTAAAAATTAGGTTTATGTAGAAGCAGCATAGCATTAATTTGATCTGTGTTAAAGTCTTTGGATGAAACACCTTACAAGCCTTTTTCTTTCTAATATGAGTATTACTATTACCACTTAAAAAAAAAAAATTGCTCAAGGCCAGTTTCACACTGGGGAGGTGAGAGTGTCGTCGGTAGAGCGCCACCAGTTTCAGCGGCACTTTACCGTCATTTTCTCTTTTGGGCCGCTAGCGGGGCGCTTTTAACACCCCGCTAGTGGCCGAAGAAGGGGTTAATAGCTCCCGTGTAGAGCCACTGCTCTAGTGCTTTGCAGGTGTATACACCACTCCTAAACCGCCCCAAAGATGCTGTTCAATTACTTTTTTTAAAGTCCCATAAGCGCACCACTTCAGTGTGAAAGCATTTGTCTACAAGGGAAAATGAACCTAAAGCTAACCTAGGTAGGGAGAGATTTCCATTCCTGACCTCCTTTTGAAAAGAATAGTTGCCTGGCTGTCTCTCTGGCTTTAATATTTTGAGACATTAACCTGGAACAAGCTGTATCAGAAGAGTCAGAGTAATTTCAGATACTAATCTGCATATTTAGCTGGAGTCATTTTATCAATGTGGCAGGTAACTGGTAAATTCTGAAGAATAGGTCAGTGATAAAGTCCATACCTCATTACAATTTTTTTTAATGTATATGTAAAGTGAACAAGCCTCCCTTATTTGCTCCCTATTTGTTCATTTGATAGGGACAAAAAAATATGTTGGTTCTGCCAGAAATCCAGTGCTGTCCTGTATCTTGGCACGCTGTAGTATTATCTAAAAGAATCTTATGAGAAGTATGTGGAGGTGTTCTGTAGTCCTAACATGTTGCTGTCTTAAAGTAACAGCGATGACCCTTGTGTATACAGTGCAAAGCATCATCACCATAGATTGACATTGGTGTGCCCACAGAACGCATATATAACACATGTAAAGTTAGTGTGAACCTCAGATTGTAGCATATACACTGACAGGGACATGACCAAAACTGTAATGCTGCATGCTTATACTGCTTTGGCCAAGGTTTTTAACCATGACAGAGACCAATAGGTTTGCTCTTTGCACACCTGGTTGGACTAAGAGAAACCAATTTAGAAGTTGCATCACAAAAAAATTTGTCCAAAAATCCTTTTATGTTTGTCATGATGCAAAGAATAACTATGGGACAGCAAAAAATAAACTTGACAATGTCCTCACTTATAGAAAATGTGCTTAAATACCTTTCCAAGGACAACATCTGAAAGTGCAGACTTTTTGAGGAAGAGTGCTGCTTCCGATGGTCCTACCCTGCCAGTATGAGCTGGATCCACCTGTAGAATATAAATATCCCATGGTTATGTCAATTAACAAGACAGCTTAACCTTTTTGAAGTCATTTTTATTGCGCTCGATTCCCTTCACACTGTGAAATCCAGCAGAGCACAACACACATGGCCATATCACTATTTTTTAAATAGCCACTTAAACTGTTGCGCAAAAACAGTCATAATAAAATAGGTAACAATCATTTTAGAGCTAAAAGTAATTGTTAGAATATGGTTTCCAATTTTTTCATGAGACAAATCTAAAACATCTTAAATGTAAACCTTTCACAAACTTTGGCAACACAAATTGGGCATTTGATGAAAAACATGCAGGTTTCCTTCACTGAAAATGCTAGTGAAAATTATAAGACGACCCAGAGATACAAGAGGTGGATGTTCTATGCAAAGCCAGGACCTGTTATTTTCTACTTCGTATTGGTCCTTTAATGTGAGGGCTTTTTCAATAACCAATAGGTGGAAGAGGTGGCGCCAACCTCAAATTTTACAGTAGAAGTGCAGAACTCAACTGCCTAAATTTCTGGATCTACAGTACGTTTTGACTAGCCAAAGGTATTCAGAGCTAATTAATGTGGATAACTGCGTTGCAGTATATGATATTACTTCAGGTCTGCTAGGGTAATTTGAATCAGGAGCACATAGTTTACAGCATAGGGTTGGGGGCGAGATGAGATAGGATTTCTAATCCTCAAGTATTTAAGAGCGCAGGGACAACGTTTGAAGGGACATATTGTCTCATGGGGATAGACATTCAGGATTTCCGACTTCAAAATTTTACTTTGAAATACTGAACTTGACAAAATTTTGAACTCCTGTATTATAGATGGCATAGATATAGGGGGGGTCCATCATGTACATTAGTAGGTTGTCCGCAAATTAAGACAACTACCCAGATGCTAGAGATAGAGCATTTATTGTATAGAGCATTGACTACTTGTTCCATCACCAGTACATATAGTAGAGAGGCGAGTGCTACTCTTTTCCACAAACTCCCTAGTAGCTTGATCGGGAAAATGGATTTCAGAGTCAGTACTGGGCAAAGGGAGGCTGTATATAGTAGAGAGAAAAAAAAAATAAAATCAGCAAATGTACTAAGGAGGAGGGGTGGGAAGCATGTGGGGTCTACTGTGAGAGTGGAGGGGGTATACAGTAATGGTGAAATATCCCATAGTGAGCAATATGGTGAAACTCTCAAGTAGACAAGGTAGGCCCTTGTACCTGGGCAACAATCCACAGCCCAGCCAGCAAATGAACTAAGGATACAACCCGGAGGGCAGTGTCCCAACATTAAAAATAAAGTGGCTTACCCAGGCAAGAGAAGGTAAATATGATATGCAAGCCAAGTAAGAGTCTCGCAGATGACCTCATGAAAAAGACTTTTGGAAGTTTAATCCCAGGAGTTCCGGTGCTGTTGGATGGGTACCAGTCAGACAACATCCATAGCCACTCAAGGCAGTTCGGGTTAGTGGCCAAGCAGTCAGGGGAATATCGAGAAGGTATAAAGCTTTGAGGGGATCAGGAATGCCTGCTGGGTGTCTGACAGTGTAAGTCTTGCCATCCTTCCTAATCAGCAGATAGAAAGAAAAGCCCCAACAGTAAGGGATGTCATGGTCCCAGAAGAGGTTGAGTAGAGGCTTCAGGGCTCTCTGTTGATCCAATGTGTGTCTAAACAGATCAGGAGTGCTAGAAAGAGGGTGAGGACGGGAATGTAAAGGGGGGGGAGCTATAAAGGGGGTGTGAGGACAGGAATGTGAAGGGGGTTCTATAAGAGGATCAAGCACAGGAATGTGAAGGGAGATGCTATAAAGGGGGTGACAGGAATGTGAAAAGGGGTGCTATAAAGGGGATGAGCACAGGAATGTGAAGGGGTGCTATAAAGGGGATGAGTACAGGAATGTGAAGGGGGGTGCTATAAAAGGGGATGAGCACAGGAATGTGAAGGGGGGTGCTATAAAGGGGATGAGCACAGGGATGTGAAGGGGGGTGCTATAAAGGTAGTGAGGACAGGAATGTGAAGGGGGGGAACTATAAAGGGGTTGAGGACATAAATGTGAAGGGGGGCTGGGGACTGCAATGTGAAGGTAGGGTACTATAAAGTGGGTGAGGATAGGAATGTGAAGGGGTGTGATATGAAGGTGGCTGCGAACTGCAATTTGAAGTAGGGGTGGTAAACCAATCAAGCATGCTAAGTTAATTGATTGGCTGTCTTCAGCCTTCCAGCTTCTTGCTGAGGTAGCCATATTAACATTAAAATGCACACATGGAAGCAGACCAGGCAACTAAGGATGCTGCATTACAGTCCCGGACACTTGCTGGGTCTGTGCAACTCACAGATTTCACCCTAGTTCTGGCCCAGTAGAGCTGGGATTAATATTTAAAAACTTTAAGGACCCCAGAACAAGAGGTCCACAGGGGGCAACTTCTTATGAAACAGGACTTTGGAAAAAGGTGATCTTTTATGTCTGCCAGTCACTTGTTTCCCTCCAGCTTGACACATGGACCGTGTCATAAGTCAAAGGCAGTTTTGGCTATGTTAGTAAATGAGCATGGGCTAGCACCAGGGTTCACCCACAGTTGTTTTTATAATGATAGTTTCTTGTTTTATTTGTTACCAAAGGTAACCAATAGCTGAACATCCTTTCCAGAGATTACAAAAAAGATATATCCAGATGCACAAGTCAGGATCTTAGCAAATGCTACTGCAAAGGCCACAGTAAAAAAGTTATAAGTAGTTTGTAAGCACAGAGTCCCAGAAGCTAGAGAGGCTAACAGAGGAACTATTTTTATGGGAGAGCCCTTACAAAAAGCTTTGAGGTTTTATTTTACACCCCTTACCATCTACAATGTAATGGAAAAAGTAGAGTAACTGAGGGGATTGTCAGAAACTAGAGAACTATGGTTTGAATGTCTTCATATATTATTAGGCCCCCTAGGGGATATTGGACCCTCTCCCTATGAGATATGGTTTGGGAGTGTTGCTCACTTGCTTATATTTGTCTTAGCAGCTGAAGTCCTCCACTCTGATTTCACAAAGAATATTGCTGATGTTTTACGTTTTTTTGACAAACTAATTTATGTGTTTTCTCCCCAATTCCAGATCCTAACAGTTTGGAAGGCTCTCAAACTAAAGCCAGGTGACTGAGGGCTTGCTGAGAGACATTTATATATATAAGGAAATGTTTGGAAACACAATACAGCATCTATTTCATGCAGTTTACAAAACTTGAAGGAAAAGTCACCTGGATCAACACCAGACAATGCAAAAGTGACTAAATGAAAGTATCTCTATGTTTAAATGTTTTTTATTGGATTCACAGTTTGGGGTACTATTTATTCAAATGCTTTAATTGTAAGGGATAAAAATATATAAAATATTTGATGTAATTTGAAAAGTAGTTCAGCCATGTTGAAGTCATATTGTCTTCTAAACGTCTTCAATTTTATGTAGAATTGTCTGTTTTTACCTATGCTGATAAGTCAGCATGTCCACATTTAAGTGATCCCCATAACTAAGCTCTGGGGGGGGGGGGTGGCAGGACACCATAAATGTGTGATTTGCAGGGGTCACCTTTTCCTTCCTTGAACCTCCAGATTTAAGTAACAAGGCCATTCTGGCCACAGGAGTGTACAGCCAATTACTCTGTAAATATTTCTTATTAGTCATTTGTTTTTCACAATGAAAAGTCATTATTGTCATGAAAAAGATGCTCTCAGCTATTCTATTTTCCACAATGGAGTTTGCCTCTTTGGCCAGGATTACCTCCACCTAAGCGTGTGAAGGTTCCAGGTTAAGGCGCAATAGCGGGTATTGTTAGTGATCAAAATGTTGCTCAAAAGAGGAGATTGCAAATTAAATTTGCAAGTTCTGTATATTATTGTATTCTATTTTGTATGTGTTGCACAATAATAATGTTTTCATTACATGTTTGCATTCCTTCGAGTCCTAATTAGACTTAGCCTGCCTATGTTACGCCACTTGTTACCATAAAAGTATCTCTTGTGTCTGCTCCCTACTGCAGTAGTTATTAATTTGGAACCATTAATAAATGTGAGGATAGGAGTTGCCCATCTATAACATTTTCATAATAATATAAAGGAGGACCGCAGACAAGGGGTCTGAGGACTGTAATGTGAAGGGGAGGATAATGTGCAGGGGGACTGAGAACACTGAAGTAATAAAAGGATTGTGATGTGAAGGATCTGAGGCTGGGTTCACATTATTGCATACTGCGTGTAGGCGGCCCATTTATTTCAGTGGGCTACCTTATAAGTAGAAAAAATAGGATTTTTTTCGTCATACTTACCTGTAAAATCCTTTAGTACATCATGGGATACAGAGTTAGGCTAATATTCATTACCTACAGGGTTATACACCATCTCTAGGTGAATGGACACTGGTAGACAAAGTCTTAGACAGGAAGTGACCCCCTATATAACCCCTCCCATACAGGAAGTACATCAGTTTTGTAGCAAGCACTGAATCCTCAAAAAAAAGAGGGAAGGGATCTCTGTGTCCCATGATGTACTCAAAGAAACGGATTTTACAGGCAAGTATGATGAAAAAATCCTATTTTCTTTTTCATACATCATGGGACACAGAGTTAGGCTAATATTTCATTACCTACTGGGGATGTCCCAGAGCAATAGCCTTGAGGGGAGGGAGACACCCTGCTAAATAGCCATCAGACCTTATACGGCAGCCCGCAGTACACTGCAGCCAAAAGCTGAATCCTCGGCAGCTCAAACATCCACTTGATAAAATTTTGTGAACGTATGCACTGAAGACCAGGTAGCATCCTTATAAATCTGAGCCACAGATACCCGATGGCGAAAAGCCCAGGAGGTTCCTACAACCCTGGTAGAATGAGCTCTCATGCTAAAGGGAGGAGCTTTACGTTTCAGACCATAGGCCTAAATGACCAATTGACGGACCCAATTGGCAATGGAAGCCTTGGAAGCTGCCTGCCCCTTCTTGGGTCCTTTTGGTAAAACAAAAAAGTAGTCTGATCCTCGGATCTCCACAGATCTAGACAAATAAACCTTGACTGCCCGAACAATGTCCAAAGAATGCAGTCGCCTTTCTTGTGCCGAACGAGGCTGAGAGAAAAAAAGAAGACAAAATAATGTCCTGATTTAAATGAAAGGCTGACACCACTTTTGGCAAAAAGGGTGGAACAGGTCGTAACACGACCCTGTCGCGGTGAAGGATCAAGTATGGTTCCCTGCACGAAAGGGCCGCCAACTCTGACATCCTTCTAGCTGAGGTGATGGCCATCAGGAAGGCTAGCTTGCATGAAAGCAAGTCTAATGGAATTTCCTTGATAGGCTCAAATGGTTGTTTCTATAAACACAGACAGCACCAAGTTCAAGTCCCAAGGACATATAGGTGACCTAATGGGGGGAAGCAAATGAGTTGCCCCCTGCATAAAGGTTCAGACCAGCGAATGGGAGGCTAAAGGCCTTTGGAAGAATACTGACAGGGCCGAAATCTGACCTCTGACTGTACTCAAAGCCAATCTGATTTCCACAGCTGACTGTAAAAGAGAGAGAAGTCTCCCAATCATGCATTTCCGAGGATGCCATTTTCTGGCTTCACACCAAGCAATACAAGTCTTCCAGACCTTATGATAGATTTTCCTAGTGACAGCTTTTCTAGCATTCACTAGGGTAGACACCACTGGTTCAGAGATGCCACGGTTCTTCAACACCCTGGCTTCAATAGCCATGTTGTCAAATTTAGAGACTGTAAATTGGGGTGGACTATAGGACCTTAAGACAGTAGATCGGGGCGACGTGGAAGCGTCCATGGCCTGTCTATTGTCAGTCTCACAATCTCCGGGAACCAGAGCCTTCTGGGCCAGGCTGGTGCCACCAGAATGACTGGAACCCCCTCTGTCCGAATCCTGCGCAACAAATGTGGAAGGAGAGGGATCGGGGGGGGGGGAGAAAGCATAAACCAGGTGGTACTGGCTCCATAGAACTACCAGAGCATCTGCTCCGATTGCCAGAGGATCCCTTGTTCGGGACACAAACCGCTGTAGCTTATTGTTGAACCTGTATGCCAACAGGTTGACCACTGGCCATCCCCAACGCTGGCAAATTTCCTGGAACACCCCCGGGTGTGGGGACCATTCCCCCGGGCAGATCTGCTGGCGGCTGAGATAATCTGCCTTCCAGTTCTCTATTCCCAGGATATGGACTGCCGATAGAATCGGCACATGTCCCTCTGTCCAGGCTAGTATGTGGTTCACCTCCTTCAGAATTGAACGACTCATGGTACCACCTTGGTGATTTATATATGCCACTGCAGTGGCATTGTCGGACTGAAACCTGATAGGGCAGTCCTAAAGCGCCACCGTCCAGGACCGTAAGGCCAGACGTACTGCCCGCAATTCCAGTACGTTGATGGGCAGGATCTGTTCTGTCCTTGACCATTTCCCCTGAGCTGTGAGCCCCTCTAGGGTCACTGCCCAGCCTGAGAGACTGGCATCTGTGGTCATTACTCTCCAAGTTGCCGGGAGGAAGGATCTTCCCTTTCGCAGGTTCTGATTCTGCAACCACCAGTTTAGGCTTAAGCATGCCTGAGGAGAAAAGAACATTGGATAATCCAGGGCTTGTTCTCTTCTGTTCCAAGCCAACAAGATATCTTGTTGTATAGGCCTGGAATAGAACTGGGCATAAGGCACTGCCTCGGAGGACACCATCCTTCCTAGAAGACTCATACACAGAGCCGAATAGAGGGTTGTCTGATGCCCCTTATCTGACGCACATGATCCTTCAGGGCACAGATCCTTACGGGTGGCAAAAATACCCTTGCCTGAACCGTATCTAGGCTCAGACCTAAATACTTCAGACTTTGAGCTGGTTTCAAGGCTGACTTTTCGGTATTTATGACCCAGCCTAAGCCTTCCAAATAGCGCACTGTGCAGGTTATGCTCTGTTCTAGAGCCTGTAGTGAGTGATCTCTGGGCAGGTGGTCATCCAGATACCCGAGCACCAAGATCCCTTGGGCCCTTAAAAGACCCAGTATTGGTGCTAGGACCTTTGTGACACCCAGGGAGCTGTGGAAAGCCTGAAGAGTAGAGCCACAAACTAAAAATGACGTTCCCCTACTGCAAATTGCAGGAACCGCTGATGCGGCTGAAAGATAGGTATGTGTAAATGCGCATCCTTTATATCGATGGAGGCTAGAAAGTCTCCCATCTGGAGCGAGGCTACAACTGAGCAGACAGACTCCATCCGAAAAGGACTGGATTAGTAGATACTGGTTGAGGGATCCTAGATCCAAAATGGGCCTTGTGCCTCCGTATGGTTTCTGAACCATAAACAGGTTTGAATAAAACCCCTCGCCCCTTTCGGATACAGGAACCTGTACAATCACTCCTTGATGCACTAAATGATGTAGTGCCTGAAACAGTACGTTTCTTTTTGGAGGATCCGAGAGAACGCTGGATCTTAGAAACCTCTGAGGTGAACCCCCTGTAACTCCAGCTTGTAACCGCGGGTTATAGTCGAGGTGACCCACTCGTCCTGAACCACTGTTCTCCAAATGTCCGCAAAGTGCAGCAGCCTTCCCCCCACCCAATAGAGTGAGGGCGTCCCCTCAAAAGGAGGGCTTGGTTTAGAATAGCTTTGGACCCAGGGCTTTCTCTGGCCCTGGCCTTGTGGCTTGCCCCTGGCTCTAGCGCCCTGTTGGCGGCGGAACTGCCTTGGCGCTGACACACCTAAGAAAGCAGTCCCTGAGGTTTTAAACGGGGGATGCCTGGTGCTTCTTTTTACAGGAAGTAGAGAGCTCTTCCCTCCAGATATCTTTTGGATATATTTTTCCAAATCAACAAACAAAACTTTCCCCATGAAAAGGGAAACCTGCCAATAACTTCTTACAAGGAAGCTCGGCTGACCAGTTCGTAAGCCACAAAAGTCTGCGCATATGTACAGACAAGAGAGCCAAAACGAGAAACCTGCTGTATTGAATCCTTTAAAGGCATCAACAGCAAAACACAGCGCTCGAGGAATATGCGTCTTATTTTCAGCAAGATCATCCTCCTGGTTATGCCTGTCAGGCCGTCTGACCTGATCATTTACGGACTGGCAGATACCAATTGCTGCAACAGCTGTCTGAATAGCTGAACTGGTCAAAGAAATGGAAGCCTTTATTAATGACTCCAGTTTCTTGTCAACAGGGTCTTTCAAGCCCTCTGCATTATCCACCGGACATGTTAAGTTCTTGTTTAAGGAAGAGACTGCTGCATCTACAGCTGGCATGCTCGACTTCTTAATGAACCTTTTATTCATAGGATATAAAAGGGAAAACCTCTTAGGAGGAACAAAAATCCTGTCAGGATGTTCCCAATCGGCATACACCACCTGTTCCAACAGTGGGTGTAAGGGGAAAGTCTGTGCGACCATCTCGGTAAGGGTCTGGATCAAAAGCCTCTGCGACTGAGAGGCAGACACCAACTGGATATCTTCTTGTCCAGATCGCTCAGAAGCAGACTCATCTGCCAGACACTCCACAGAATACTGAGCTTTTAGCTCTTCCCTATCCGCAACCCATTCCCGCTCCAAACTAGGAGGCTCAGGGGAGGGGGACCTGTCACGCTTCTTGCCACCCTGTGGGATGGAGGAAATCACGCCAGCAATCCTGTGCTCTAACCCGGCTAGGGCCGATGACAGTTCACCCTTGGTGATAAAGTGTGAAGCAGCAGCATTGACTGTGGCCCCTGGGCTTTCAGGGGATACAACTAGGTTCATCAGGAGCTACTGACGACATAAGTGTGCCCTTCCCTGTAGTGTTAGTCCCGCTCCTCTTTTTTGAAGTCATTTACAAGCCACAAAAAGGGAGAACCTGGGTGTAGTATTAACATACCTCAGAAGTGAGACCCTTTAATAGGGCTCACCAAGCCCCTATGCAACAATCCTGCTAAGCACCTTAGCCTGCCAAGCAACACCTGGTGACACCTGGTGACTCCGGGTAAGGAGATATGAACTGCTGCAAATGCCTGGTTCAGAGCCTGCTCTGTGTCCCACAGCTGCCCTCATGGAAGCACCGCGTGCTTGGCATACACAGCTTAAATAAGCTGACTGTGCGCTGGATGTTCTGCGCATGCACGTGCGCGGTCCCGGCGAACGGGCGTGGCTGTATTCGCATATAACGCGACTTTGTGTGCCCAGATTAGGCTATGGCGCATGCGCAGCTCCGAACGAAGCCGCGTGCGCAATGGCCGCCAAACAAACTACTAAGCATTTTGGCAAACAGACGTGTGCCTGAACGAAGTCGCTCAATGGCGCCGCCTCGTGCGCAACCATCCATTCAAGGAAAAAAACAGCCAGACACAAGCAAAAAAGGTACACTTTACAAACACCCACAGCTAGCCCAAAACTCCCCCGTATGGTCACCGCACACAGGTGTCCAGCCTCTAGCTAGCTTGACTGATTGTTACAATCACTGGGGGCACCCCACAATAAGTAAATAAGGGGGTTTAACTTACCCGTCCAGGCGCAGGGCAGCTTAGAAACTAAGAGTCCAATCTTCACCAATCATGGCGGGTTCCTGTCACTTGAGGACCTTCAAGGACTGGGTACCCTTTTCATGTTTACAGGTCCAAGGGAGTGGACCCTACATTACAGTACAAAGAATTCCACTTTGTAGGGCCCAGCACCCGGAGGTCGCATTACAAGCAAAATCTTGCAGGATCTTGTGTCTTCCTTGCGAGGCTCGGGTACCATTTATCTAAGCATATAGAGCCAGTGTCAAATGGAACCGATTGGTCAACCTCTTGATTCATTTAAGAACCGTTTGTGGGACTAGAGTCCTGGAGCTCAGAGAGCTCAAACAAACGTGTCCATCCACCTTGCAGACACTGGTAAAAAACTGATGTACTTCCTGTATGGGAGGGGTTATATAGGGGATCACTTCCTGTCTAAGACTTTGTCTACCAGTGTCCATTCACCTAGAGATGGCGTATAACCCGGTAGGTAATGAATATTAGCCCAACTCTGTGTCCTATGATGTATGAAAAAGAAATAAGTCCCTGAGCCCTTTTTTTTTTATTTTATTTTTATTGCGCTGTACGGTACTGTGGCACCATGCGGTGTGGCACTTAAAAATGCGCCACGTTTTCAATTGTACAGAGGTGCCATTGAGAGTCAAATATATGATTCGGACCTCGGCTAGAGGAAAATTTTACTGACTGGACCTTCATGAATTTTAATGTAATACCCCTGCACTATGTACCAAAATCAGAATAAGGATAATGCCCCTAAGAGCCTGTTCATTTAAACACTTCAGCCCTGGAAGGATTTACCCCCTTCCTGACCAGAGCATTTTTTGCAATTCGGCACTGCGTCGCTTTAGCTGACAATTGCATGGTCGTGCGACGTTGTACCTAAACAAAATTGACGTCTTTTTTCTCCCACAAATAGAACTTTCTTTTGGTGGTATTTGATCAACTCTGTGGTTTTTATTTTTTGCGCTATAAACAAAAAAAGAGTGACAATTTTGAAAAAAAAAATATATTTTTTACTATAATAAATATCCCCAAAAATATATAAAAAAAAACAAAATTTCTTCCACAGTTTAGGCCGATATGTATTCTACATATTTTTGGTAAAAAAAAAAAAGAATAAATTTCAATAAAGTGTATACTGATTGGTTTGCGCAAAAGTTATAGTGTCCGCAAAATAGGGGATAGATTTATGGCATTTTTATTATTAATTTTTTTTGGCTAGTAATAGCGGCAATCTCCGACATTATGGCGGACAGATCGGACACTTTTGACACTATTTTGGAACCATTGACATTTATACAGTGATCAGAGCTACAAATAGCCACCGATTACTGTATAAATGACACTGGCAGGGAAAGGGTTAAACACTAGGGGGCAATCAAGGGGTTAAGTGTGTTCCCTGGATGTGTTCCAACTGTAGGGGGGATGGGCTCACTAAAACATGACAGAGATCACTGCTCCCTATGAAAGGGAGCAGAAGATCCCTGTCATGTCACTAGGCAGAACAGGGAAATGCCTTGTTTACATAGGCATCTCCCCGTTCTGCCTCTCCTCGTCGCAATCATGGGCCGCCGGCGAACACAGAGTTCACGGGACCCACGGGCACGCGCCTGCTAGGCAGCAAATTCAAAGGGACGTACAGGTACGCCCTTTTGCCTGCCTGTGCCATTCTTCCAACGTAAATTGGCGTGCGGCGGTCAGCAAGTGGTTAAAAGCAAGCCAGAATCACAGCACCCAAATTTCAATATTTATAAGTTCCCTTTGAAGTCATTCAAGCCAAAACTTTTTTTAAGATTCAGTTGGTAAGGGTTAGAGGTTTTGTCAAAATGTAAATGCTTTCTCCATCCGTTAAACCGTTTTTCAGATTTTAAATGCGGTGTCCCCAAGGGGAGTTTTCTCTTCCTGTTTTGCCTGACATTTGTCAATTAGACAAGAAGAGAGAAGAAACCTGGTGGGGACAAAGACAGCAAAACAATCCTGAGAGAGGTTTCAAACCTTCCTAACTCTACCGGGAAATGTGTTTTTTTTTTATGCTGCCTGTGAATATGTTGGGGGAAGGATATTCATTTACTTCCTGTTTTTTCTGACACATCAAGCCTTCCCTACTCCAGCCAAAACTAAAAAAAAAACACTTTGGTTAGAGTTGGGCCTTAATATGTAAACCCGATCCATGAAATTTGAGCTGGGCACATATCTGCAGCATTTTCTTATCTCTCTTCAAAGCGCTGTGTCTGGTGGCTTTCTCCTGCTCTGTTCTTCTGTTATCAGCTCGATAACTTCTGACAAATTCTCTGACACATGATAAAAGCAGGCTGAATTTTGTGTCCAGGAGGGAGCTATAAATAGATTAGCAGGCAGCTTGCTGTGTCACAGAACACATCTGAGAGTCTTTGCCTATGTGGAGAGGGGGTGTGTGCCTTTCCCCCAATCAGCTGTCTTAGCCATCTTGGCTGTGTGCCCAGCCTTCACACTCCATGTTAAACAGGAAGTGAAAATCTAACATGATGTGAACTTTCTAAACAGTATATAAAGTTGAAGACAGCAGATATTGATGTATTGATGTAGGAGGATTTGTTTCATCCCTGTGTATCATTTGAGGTTGTTCACTTCACTGGGTATATGTGAGGGTTTACATAATTATCTTTCTCATCTGTTCTGTGGCATAAATAAGCATTTTTAAAATTATTTAAGAGAGAATAATAAGAATTAGGATGAAAACAATATTTCTATTTCAGTGGTGAAACACTAAACCAAGTACTACATGATGCAGCTATGATTTCAGAAATACTTGAACATCATTCTCATCTACTTTTGAATCATGTGGGTGGGGAAGTGGTCATTCACTATCATGCTTTAAAACATTGCAACACACTTACTTGCTTGTAATATGTTTCATATAACAGATTACCAGTGGAGAGCTGCAGAGGAATGAAAAACAAAACAATACATAAGTATCAAAAATGGATAAAAGCTTTTTTAAAGTTAAATGAAATCTGGAGTTATGCTTTAACTTTCTACTGTTATAATGAGGTAGAAGGACTTCTTCTAGGTATTAAAGAGTGGTTAGGTAAGAACAAAGTAAATCCCTTACACATTTCTGGGTATGATTTTTATAACATACAAAAAACAATGGTGATAGGATCACAGATGTTTCCTCCAGATAAGATGATCGTAGTAAAATCCCCACACCACCAGTCAGTAGCAAATTTTATGCGGTACTGATGACCTGCAGTGTGAATGAATTGCAGTAACCTACAAAAAGTTATCAGATTTTACAGATGAACACATGAACACATACCAATTGAAGCCAAGATGTAGGTTTCTTTACATTACACATTAAGTGGTTGTAAAGCTCAGACATGAAATATGAACAAAGCATATCCCCCTGTAGTGTACTTGTCTCAATCCAGAGCACTAAATTTTATTTCTGTCCGCTGTCTTATTCCTCTGTGATCTGAATGAGCCATTTCTGACAAGTTTTCCTGACACGAAGAGAAAAATTGTGACAGTTTCTGTGTGCTGTGTGAAAGGGGGGGGGGGGGGCTCCCTTCACTCCAATCAACTCTCAGAACGTGGCTCACTGAATGTAACTTTAGCTCTCCGCCCCCTGCTTTTCAGAGCTGAGGAATCCGGTGTAAATTCAGCACTTTGAATGGCTGTAGAGAAGAGATTGCTGCATATAGACAGGTACAACTTCTGTAGGAGGATTGGTTTCATCTCTGTGCATCACCTGAGGCCAGTCCCTTCACTGGGTTTATGTAAGGGTTACAACCAGTTTAACACTGCGTCACGTGTGCCACATATGCAGTCTAAGATTAAAACTATGGTAATAAATGTTTAACTGTGGAAAGCCTGAAGAGTAGAGCCACAAACTAAAAATGACGTTCCCCTACTGCAAATTGCAGGAACCGCTGATGCGGCTGAAAGATAGGTATGTGTAAATGCGCATCCTTTATATCGATGGAGGCTAGAAAGTCTCCCATCTGGAGCGAGGCTACAACTGAGCAGACAGACTCCATCCGAAAAGGACTGGATTAGTAGATACTGGTTGAGGGATCCTAGATCCAAAATGGGCCTTGTGCCTCCGTATGGTTTCTGAACCATAAACAGGTTTGAATAAAACCCCTCGCCCCTTTCGGATACAGGAACCTGTACAATCACTCCTTGATGCACTAAATGATGTAGTGCCTGAAACAGTACGTTTCTTTTTGGAGGATCCGAGAGAACGCTGGATCTTAGAAACCTCTGAGGTGAACCCCCTGTAACTCCAGCTTGTAACCGCGGGTTATAGTCGAGGTGACCCACTCGTCCTGAACCACTGTTCTCCAAATGTCCGCAAAGTGCAGCAGCCTTCCCCCCACCCAATAGAGTGAGGGCGTCCCCTCAAAAGGAGGGCTTGGTTTAGAATAGCTTTGGACCCAGGGCTTTCTCTGGCCCTGGCCTTGTGGCTTGCCCCTGGCTCTAGCGCCCTGTTGGCGGCGGAACTGCCTTGGCGCTGACACACCTAAGAAAGCAGTCCCTGAGGTTTTAAACGGGGGATGCCTGGTGCTTCTTTTTACAGGAAGTAGAGAGCTCTTCCCTCCAGATATCTTTTGGATATATTTTTCCAAATCAACAAACAAAACTTTCCCCATGAAAAGGGAAACCTGCCAATAACTTCTTACAAGGAAGCTCGGCTGACCAGTTCGTAAGCCACAAAAGTCTGCGCATATGTACAGACAAGAGAGCCAAAACGAGAAACCTGCTGTATTGAATCCTTTAAAGGCATCAACAGCAAAACACAGCGCTCGAGGAATATGCGTCTTATTTTCAGCAAGATCATCCTCCTGGTTATGCCTGTCAGGCCGTCTGACCTGATCATTTACGGACTGGCAGATACCAATTGCTGCAACAGCTGTCTGAATAGCTGAACTGGTCAAAGAAATGGAAGCCTTTATTAATGACTCCAGTTTCTTGTCAACAGGGTCTTTCAAGCCCTCTGCATTATCCACCGGACATGTTAAGTTCTTGTTTAAGGAAGAGACTGCTGCATCTACAGCTGGCATGCTCGACTTCTTAATGAACCTTTTATTCATAGGATATAAAAGGGAAAACCTCTTAGGAGGAACAAAAATCCTGTCAGGATGTTCCCAATCGGCATACACCACCTGTTCCAACAGTGGGTGTAAGGGGAAAGTCTGTGCGACCATCTCGGTAAGGGTCTGGATCAAAAGCCTCTGCGACTGAGAGGCAGACACCAACTGGATATCTTCTTGTCCAGATCGCTCAGAAGCAGACTCATCTGCCAGACACTCCACAGAATACTGAGCTTTTAGCTCTTCCCTATCCGCAACCCATTCCCGCTCCAAACTAGGAGGCTCAGGGGAGGGGGACCTGTCACGCTTCTTGCCACCCTGTGGGATGGAGGAAATCACGCCAGCAATCCTGTGCTCTAACCCGGCTAGGGCCGATGACAGTTCACCCTTGGTGATAAAGTGTGAAGCAGCAGCATTGACTGTGGCCCCTGGGCTTTCAGGGGATACAACTAGGTTCATCAGGAGCTACTGACGACATAAGTGTGCCCTTCCCTGTAGTGTTAGTCCCGCTCCTCTTTTTTGAAGTCATTTACAAGCCACAAAAAGGGAGAACCTGGGTGTAGTATTAACATACCTCAGAAGTGAGACCCTTTAATAGGGCTCACCAAGCCCCTATGCAACAATCCTGCTAAGCACCTTAGCCTGCCAAGCAACACCTGGTGACACCTGGTGACTCCGGGTAAGGAGATATGAACTGCTGCAAATGCCTGGTTCAGAGCCTGCTCTGTGTAGCTGAGGAATCCGGTGTAAATTCAGCACTTTGAATGGCTGTAGAGAAGAGATTGCTGCATATAGACAGGTACAACTTCTGTAGGAGGATTGGTTTCATCTCTGTGCATCACCTGAGGCCAGTCCCTTCACTGGGTTTATGTAAGGGTTACAACCAGTTTAACACTGCGTCACGTGTGCCACATATGCAGTCTAAGATTAAAACTATGGTAATAAATGTTTAACTGTTTTAAAAAAAACTTTTTATTACCTAATTTAAATACTGAAAACATTTGAATAACCTAAGGAACTCCCACACTAAAAATGGAAAATATGTATAAACCTTCAATTTACAGGACAGGCCTTTGGGAATGTCCTAATTGTAGTAGATATGGACAAGGCCTTGAGATGATGTTGCTCACAAAGTATCTAAACCCAGAACCAAAAATGTAATATATTGCTTGTCCCCTGCTGTCTGACATCTTATATAGCAATGGAGCGTGGCCATTCGCCAACCTGGCGAGTGTGCCCCATTGTGACATTACAAGGGGCGAGCTCTCCGGTTGACTTCATCCGATGGCTACGCCCCATGGCTATACAAGAGATGTTTAACAGCGGGGGGCGTCACAATGGAGGAAAACAGCCTCAGGACAAGAGCGGTCTTTTTTGTTTTTAACAGGTAACCGGCCGCGAGGAAGACGCCGACAGGAGAAGATGGCAGCAGGAGAACGGCTTTGAGCTGTTTTTTTAATAAAGGCCTTGTCAAAAAACAGCTCTTGTTTTTCTTTACATTTCACTGCTTTTTTGGTGAATGGGTAGCGATACCCATTCACATAGGAAGGGGGGGCAGGATCTGGGGGTCCCCTTGTTAAAGTGGGCTTCCAGATTCCGATAAGAGGAGTAAGGAGAAGAGGCCTTTGTCCCCATCAACATAGGGGCAAGGTGCTTTGGGTTGGGGGGGGGGGCAAAGCACCCACCCTCTCGTGTTGAGGGCATGCGGCCTGGTATGGTTCAGGTACGCTCGCTCGTCCCCCTCCCTTATCCTGGCCTACCGGACTGCATGCTCGGATAAGGGTCTGGTATCGATTTTGGGGGAACCCCAAGCCGTTTTTTTTGTGCATTTTTTTTTTCCTTTACATTCAGCTGTCAGCAGAGAAGTCTGCAGACAGCTGATGACTCATCTATTGTTAAAGATGCAGCGACCGGCTTCCCGACCCGCTCCTTAGCAACCAGCTATACACAGTGAATGTAAATATTTAAAAAAAAATGCACAAATCGCAGTAAAATCGTGTATAGATGTGAACTGAGCCTAACAGCGGGGCAATAGATATCAGAAGTTAATTTCAGTTTGAAATTAGAACAGATGAATTACGTCAACTTAGTCTCATCTGACCATAACACCTTTTTCCATGTGGCCTCAGAATCTTCAAGGTGCATTTAACCACTTCGCGCCCGCGCTATAGCCGAAAGACGGCTGCAGCGCGGACGCTATCTGCTGGGTGGACGTCCCTGGACGCCCAGCTGTTTACTTCCGCAATGCGCGCATCGCGGAAGTTCTGTGCTGGCCGTGTCCCTCGGACACAGCCAGTCACAGATCGCCGTAAACGGCCAATGCCAGCGGCCGTTTACAGTGCGATCGGCGGTGCCAACGAGAGATGATCTCATATGTAAACATATGAGATCATCTCTCATCGCCAGCTCTCCCTCCTCACACAGAGACAGCGTATGAGGAGGGAGAGCGAACCGCTGCAGCGGTGTGTGTAAAAAAAATAAATAAATAACTGGAAAAAAAAAATAAGTCGTCAGTGTATCCTGTCATCCCTCCCCACTGTCTGTCGCCAGTGCCACCCCTCCCCACTGCCATCCCTCTCCACTGCCATCTGTCATCAGTGCCACGTATCAGTGCCATCTGTCATCAGTGCCACGTATCAGTGCCATCTGTCATCAGTGCCATCTGTCATCAGTGCCACGTATCAGTGCCACGTATCAGTGCCACGTATCAGTGCCACGTATCAGTGCCACGTATCAGTGCCACGTATCAGTGCCACGTATCAGTGCCATCTGTCATCAGTGCCATCTGTCATCAGTGCCATCTGTCATCAGTGCCATCTGTCATCAGTGCCATCTGTCATCAGTGCCATCTGTCATCAGTGCCATCTGTCATCAGTGCCATCTGTCATCAGTGCCATCTGTCATCAGTGCCATCTGTCATCAGTGCCATCTGTCATCAGTGCCACGTATCATTGCCATCTGTCATCAGTGCCACGTATCATTGCCATCTGTCATCAGTGCCACGTATCAGTGCCATCTGTCATCAGTGCCACGTATCAGTGCCATCTGTCATCAGTGCCACGTATCAGTGCCATCTGTCATCAGTGCCACGTATCAGTGCCATCTGTCATCAGTGCCACGTATCAGTGCCATCTGTCATCAGTGCCACGTATCAGTGCCATCTGTCATCAGTGCCACGTATCAGTGCCATCTGTCATCAGTGCCACGTATCAGTGCCATCCGTCATCAGTGCCACGTATTAGTGCCATCTGTCATTAGTGCCATCTGTCATTAGTGCCATCTGTCATTAGTGCCATCTGTCATTAGTGCCACGTATTGGTGCCATCTGTCATCAGTGCCATCTGTCATCACTGCCACGTGTCAGCAGTGCCACGTATTAGTGCCATCTGTCAGTGCCACGTATTAGTGCCAAATGTCATCAGTGCCACGTATTAGTGCCATCTGTCATTTGTGCCATCTGTCATCAGTGCCACGTATTGGTGCCATCTGTCATCACTGCCACGTGTCAGCAGTGCCACGTATTAGTGCCACGTATTAGTGCCAAATGTCATCAGTGCCACGTATTAGTGCCATCTGTCATCAGTGTCATCAGTGCAACATATTAGTGCCATCTGTCATCAATGCCACGTCAGTGTCATCAGTGCCACGTATCAGTGCCATCTCTCATCAGTGCCACGTCAGTGTCATCAGTGCCACGTATCAGTGCCATCTGTCATCAGTGTCACGTGTCATTGTCCTTGGTGCTCCAGGGCCTTCAAAAGTGTAATAGGTAGTCAACAAGTTAGATGTGTAATTTATGCTCCTAGAACACGTGATGGCGCTCCCTGCATGTTGGGCCTCTCTATGTGGCCAGGCTGTGAAAAAGTCCCACACATGTGGTATCGCCGTACTCAGGAGGAGTAGCAGAATGTATTTTGGGGCTTTATTTGTGGTATACACATGCCATGTGAGAGAAATAACCTATTACAATGACAATTTTGTGGGGAAAAAATAAAAATAAAATCTTCTTTTTGCAAAGAATTGTGGGAAAAAATGACAACATCAAAAAGCTCACCATGCCTCTTACTAAATACCTTGGAATGTCTACTTTCAAAAAATGGGTCATTTGGGGGGTATTTGTACTTTCCTGGCTTGTTTGGGTCGCAAGAAATGAGATAGGCCGTCAGTACTTCAGGTGTGATCAATTTTTTATGATTTGCACCATAACTTGTAGACTCTCTAACTTTCATACGGACCAAATAATATCCACTAATTTGGGTTATTTTTACCAAAGATATGTAGCAGTATAAATTGTGGCCAAAATTTATAAAGAAAAATTAATAATTTGCAAAATTTTATCACAGAAACTAAGAAAAATGCGTTTTTTTTTTCAAAATTTTCGGTCTTTTTTTATTTATAGCGCAAAAAATAAAAAACCCAGAGGTGATCAAATACCACCAAAAGAAAGCTCTATTTGTATGAAAAAAAGGACAAAAAATTCATTTGCGTACAGTATTACATGACTGAGTAATTGTCATTCAAAGTGTGAGAGCACCGAAAGCTGAAAATTGGTCTGGGCAGGAGGGGGGTTTAAGTGCCCAGTAGGCAAGTGGTTAATGTGGTCAGATGAGACTAAAATTGAATTATTTGGCCTTAAGACCAAACAATATGTCTGGCGGAAATCCAATACAGCTCACCATCCAAATAACACCACTCATACAGTAAAGCATGGAGGTGGTGATAACCTGTTATAGGGGAGTTGCTCTGTATCTGGGACTGGAGCACTTGTCAGTATAGAACAAAAATGGATGGGGCAAAATACCATCAAATTCTTGAGGAAAATCTTCTGCCCTTTGCCACAAAGTATTTAATGGGAAGAAGGTTTACCTGTCAACATGACAAAGACCCAAAGCACACAGCAAAAATGGCCACACAGTGGTTAAAAGAGAAAAAAGGTGAATACCTTTTGCATGGCCTAGACCGAGCCCAGACTTAAACCCAATTAAAAATCTGTGAAATGACTTAAAGATTGCAATCCACAAGCGCTCACCATCAAATTTAACTGAACTTGAGCAGTTCTACAAAGAAGAGTGGGCAAACATTGCAAAGTCTAGATGTGCAAACTTAGTAGAGACATATCCCAACAGACTGAAGGTTGTAATTAAAGAAAAAGGTGGTTCAAATACTGAAATAAGGAGGGTGATTCTTTTAACAACTCAATGATTCTGTTTTTGAATTTTTTTGTATTTTTTGTGACAAGTTGCGCTATATCTTTTATGATGTTATAAGTTGCATTAATAAATACAGCTGGATAAAACAAAGACGGTGTGTCTTCATTTCAGGCTGCAAAGCAACAAAATATGATTAATTTAAAGGGGGTGATTCTTTTCTATACCCACTGTACAGTGACAAGACTTAGGAATGGGAAAGAAGGGAGGTACAGTTGCCATTTATGTAAATAGTAGCATAGAACCAATATTTCTTCAGAAATCAAATGAACGACTTAAAACCCCCTGGGCCTGCCTACAAACCAGAGCTAAATCTGCTTTTAGAAATGTTGTGCTCCATAAGATAACTCCAAACGGGCAAACAAACAAAACCATGGAAATGTTGGAGGCATTGATTTTCTGTAAAACAGTGAAATTCCCAACCAAAGATCATATTCTAGAAAGGGTAATGATAAAAAGGAAGGGAATCAATTGATGGTGAGGAAAGAGAAAATGTGGGTTCTAGTGTTTACCAATGTCTGTTTGTTGAAAAAAAAGAAAATTCATAAATGAAAACAAAAAGGTTTTAGATTTCAAAATGAATTAATTTAGCTAAAAAAGGGGTATTTCCTAAGAAAATAATATAAGGGTTAAAGTAAAAATGTCAGGAGCCATTTTATAGTGGGCACTTTCACACTCTACCACCCTGGAGGCAACCAGATATGTCAGACAAATAGATAAAAGGGAAGAAAAAAAACATTCTGGTTCACTACAAAAGTAAGCGGGACAGTAAGGGGGGGAAATATATATTAGATATACTGGATATGAGGAAACAAAAGGGGCATATTTACAAAGCAGAACAGATAACTTTCACCAGACATTTACTGGTGGTGAATCTATCACTGCCTTTTAAAATATGTGCACTTGCAATTTTTGGTGAATGTCAGATTCATGGCTTTAAAAATATGCCCCCTAATGTAGCTGATAGAGTAAAACTGCCACAGGAAAACCAAAAATATCAATGCAGCCTAAAGTGATTTTAAGGCTTCATTTTTTTTAAATTGCCTCCTCTTCCGAAGACACCCACTGGTGCTCTCCACACCTCCTTTAATGTGGGTGCCCCGATAGCAAGCCATGTCCTATAGAGGCACCTGTGAAAGCACGCTCCTGAACCAGGATGTGTGCATTCACACACACACAGAGCGCGGCACAACTGCACGCCTTGCTCCCTCCTCACAGGATTTGATTGACAGCAGCAGGAGCCTATTGTTCCGTTTGCTTTCAGAGTCTCCTGTGAAACCAATAAGTGAAGGGAGAAGACCAGCAGACAGGCTCAAATAAGTGTTTGGGGCGAGGAGGGGGTAAGGCATTGACTGGGCCCTGAACACTTTTTTACTGAGATTCAAACCAGGGTGGTCAAAAAAAATATCTTGATTTCAGCAAGGCATTTGATACAGTTCCACATATCTCGTCTTATAAAAGTTGTACAAGCTACGGCTCGTGTGACTTGTTGTTAGACTTTGCCAGGAGACTTCCTGGCGACTTGAGTACTACTTTGATGCACAAGTCTGATAGAAGTTCCCTTGAAGTAGTACAGGAAGCTTTTCTAAAGTCAGAGCGACCTTAGTAGTGCTAATTAGGACAGCTCTCATTGACTAACATGGGATTTCACATGTCATACGACCAAGTCTCATAAGTCGGATCCCAAGTCGTGGCAGTGTGAACCGCTTAGACTTCAGCATATCCACAACTACAGTGCCTTGAAAAAGAATTCATACCCCTTGAAATTGCCCACATTATGTCATATTACAACCAAAAACGTATTTTATTGGGATTTATGTGATAGACCAACACAAAGTGGCACATAATTGTGAAGTGGAAAGAAAATGATAAATGGTTTTCAAAATTTTTTACAAATAAATATGTGAAAAGTGTGGTGTACATTTGTATTTAGCCCCCAAGTCAATACTTTGTAGAACCACCTTTTCGCTGATTTACAGCTGCAATTGTTTTTGGGGATGTCTCTACCAGCTTTGCACATCTAGAGAGTGACATTTTTGCCCATTCTTTGCAAAATAGCTCAAGCTCTGTCAGTTTGGATGGAGAGCATCTGTGAACAGCAATTTTTAAGTCTTGCCAAAGATTCTCAAAAGGATGTAGGTCTGGACCATTCGAACATCTTCACATGAATATGCTTTGATCTAAACCATTCCATTGTAGCTCTGGCTGTATGTTAAAGCCTCATACACACTATTAGATTTTCTGCAGATTTTTGTCTTCAGACATACCATGTAGTGCAAGGGCCTGCCCGATTGCATACAAATTGAAACTCTTAAGGTTTGACCTTATTCTATATTGTTTTGGTAAATCTGAAAACAAAAATCTGCAGAAGATCTAATAGTATGTATGGGGTTGTTGTCCTACTGGAAGGTGAACCTCTGCCCCGGTCTCAAGTCTTTTGCAGACTCCAACAAGTTTTCTTCTAAGATTGCCCTGTATTTGGCTCCATCCATCTTCCCATCAACTTTGACCAGCATCACTATGCCTTCTGAAGAAAAGCATCCACACAACGTGATGCGGCCACCACCACGTTTCATGGTGGGGATGGCGTTTTTAGGGTGATGTGCAGTGTTCGTTTTCCGCCACACATAGCGTTTTGCTTTTAGGCCAAAGAGTTCAATTTTGGTCTCCTCTGACCAGAGCACCTTCTTACACATGTTTGCTGTGTCCCTCACATTGCTTCTTGCAAATGGCAAACGGACTTCTTATGGCTTTCTTTCAACAATTGCTTTCTTATTACCACTCTTCCATAAAGGCCAGATTTGTGGAGTGCACGACTAATAGCTGTCCTGTGGACAGATTCCCCCACCTGAGCTGTGAATCTGTACAGCTCCTCCAGAGTTACCATGGGCCTCTTGGCTGCTCCTCTGATTAATGCTCTCCTTGACTTGCCTGTCAGTTTAGGTGGACAGCAAATGCCCCTCCTGTGTCCCCACTCACCAGATATAATGGGCCACTAGGTTTTCAGTCTAAGGGTCATAAAAGCTGAAAAACTGGCTGGGAATGGTGACTCACAGAAGGTCCAATGAAGATCTCCCCCAGCGTAATAGTCACAGGTTGGAAAATTCACCAAAATAAAAAGAAGGAACAGAGCCCCTACTCTCATGTGCCTAATGATTAGGCTACAATTCCATCCATCTCACTGAGGTCTCTGGGTGAAGTTCATTACAGGGATTAGTCTCTCATTCACATGATATTTAGAATCTTGTCAGTTTACTTGTATCTTTGAATGGATTTTCCTCACTTTTTGAGGATTGGAGTACAAAAGCACTTTTATTTGGGACATTTTGCAATATTTAACAATATGATTTCTGGTTGTTTTTCACATTAGAGGATTTATATTGGATATGAATTTATGCACTTTTGTGACCACTGTGATTATTTTACTTTATTAATTTAAGTAAAGAGCACTTTGTGTACAGCAGCAGCAATTATATATAAACATTTTTTTCACGTGTTTTACTTTCAGCGCGAGTAAATTTAATTGCTCACAGTTTAGGTGGATGGCCATGTCTCGGTAGGTTTGCAGTTGTGCCATATTCTTTCCATTTTCAGATTATGGATTGAATAGTGCTCCGTGAAATGTTCAAAACTTGTGATATTTTTTTTATAACCTAACCCTGCTTTAAACTTCTCCACAACTTTATCCCTGAACAGTCTGATGTGTTCCTTGGCCTTCATGATGCGGTTTGTTTACCAAGGTTCTCTAACAAACCTCTGAGGGCTTCACAGAACAGCTTTATTGATACTTCGATTGAATTACACACAGGTGGACTCTATTTACTAATTAGGTGACTTCTGAAGGCATCGGTTCCACTAGATTTTAGTAAGGGGTATCAGAGTAAAGGGGGCTAAATACAAATGCACGTCACACTTTTCAGATATTTGTAAAAAAAAAAAAATTGAACCATTTATCATTTTTCTTCTCCTCCACAATTACAGTATCTCACAAAAGTGAGTACACCCCTCACATTTTTGTAAATATTTTATTCTATCTTTTCATGTGACAACACTGAAGAAATGACACTTTGCTATAATGTAAAGTAGTGAGTGTACAGCTTGTATAACAGTGTAAATTTGCTGTTCGCTCAAAATAACTCAACACACAGCCATTAATGTCTAAACCGTTGGCAACAAAAGTGAGTACACCCCTAAGTGAAAAATGTAAATTGGGCACAATTAGCCATTTTCCATCCCCGGTGTCATGTGACTCGTTAGTGTTACAAGGTCTCAGGTGTGAATGGGGAGCAGGTGTGTTAAATTTGGTGTTATCGCTCCCACTCTCTCATACTGGTCACTGGAAGTTCAACATGGCACCTCATGGCAAAGAACTCTCTGAGGATCTGAAAAAAAGAATTGTTGTTCTACATAAAGATGGCCTAGGTTATAAGATGATTGCCAAGACCCTGAAACTGAGCTGCAGCATGGTGGCCAAGACCATACAGCGGTTTAACAGGACAGGTTCCACTCAGAACAGGCCTTGCCATGGTTGACCAAAGAGGTTGAGTGCACGTGCTCAGCGTCATATCCAGAGGTTGTCTTTGGGAAATAGATGCATCAGTGCTGCCAGCATTGCTGCAGAGCTTGAAAGGGTGGGGGGGACAGCCTGTCAGTGCTCAGACCATACGCCGCACACTGCATCAAATTGGTCTGCATGGCTGTCGTCCCAGAAGGAAACCTCTTCTAAAGATGATGCACAGGAAAGCCTGAAAACAGTTTGCTGAGGACAAGCAGACTAAGGACATGGATTACTGGAACCATGTCCTGTGGTCTGATGAGACCAAGATAAACGTATTTGGTTCAGATGGTGTCAAGCGTGTGTGGCCGCAACCAGATGAGGAGTACAAAGACAAGCATGTCTTGTCTACAGTCAAGCATGGTGGTGGGAGTGTCATGGTCTGGGGCTGCATGAGTGGTGCCGGCATTGGGGAGCTATAGTTCATTGAGGGAACCATGAATGCCAACAAGTACTGTGACATACTGAATAAGAGCATGATCCCCTCGGCAGTATTCTAACATGATAAGGACCCCAAACACACCTCCAAGACGACCACTGCCTTGAAAAAGAAGCTGAGGGTAAAGGTGATGGACTGGCCAAGCATGTCTCCAGACCTAAACCCTATTGAGCACCTGTGAGGCATCCTCAAATGGAAGGTGAAGGAGCGCAAGGTCTCTTAACATCCACCAGCTAAGTGATGTCGTCATGGAGGAGTGGAAGAGGACTCCAGTGGCAACCTGTGAAGCTCTGGTGAACTCCATGCGCAAGAGGGTTAAGGCCGTGCTGGAAAATAAATGTTGGCCACACAAAATATTGACACTTTGGGCCCAATTTGGACATTTTCACTTAGGGGTGTACTCACTTTTGTTGCCAGCGGTTTAGACATTAATGGCTGTGTGTTGAGTTATTTTGAGAAGACAGAAAATGTACACTGTTATACAAGCTGTACACTCACTACTTTACATTGTAGCAAAGTGTAATTTCTTCAGTGTTGTCACATGAAAAGATATAATAAAATATTTACAAAAATGTGAGGGGTGTACTCACTTTTGTGAGATACTGTACATGCCACTTTGTGTCCATCACATAAAATCACAATGAAATATATTTACGTTTTTGGTTGTAATATGACAAAATGTGCAAAATTTCAAAGGGGTATGAACTTTTTTTTCAAGGCACTGTAAATACAAATATTATATTGCAGCTTACCAGTTCTAAGATGTGCTGGCTACATAAGGGCAGCTTCACACTGCCCCGCTGCGTTTTGCTGAAGTGCAACTAACCCGCAGTTTTCCTGCACGTTAGTTGTGCTTTCTTCTAGACTTCTATGAGGTCCAGCAGTTTTGGTGCGGTTTCAGGCAGCACACAAAAACTCCTGCATACTACATTGTTGGTTTATTTTCTAAAACTGCAGACCTCATAGAGACGTGCAGTAGAAAGCGTGGCGGTACCGCACCGGGGCAGTGTGATGCTCAATCTGTAGATGAACATTTTCGGCGAGTGCAGAAAATACCTGTTGATCTTGCAAGAAATGCAGTGTCCTGGTCAATTCTTTTAAGATTAAGAGAAAGCACAAAAGATCCTTATCTTTATTTTGTAAACTACTAGTGTCATCAAGCCACCATGTATTGGAGATGAAGAAAGCATATTTCAAGTCCAGCCTGTATAACAATAGTGTCTTTCTCCACAGATGCAAAGGAGAAAATAATGTGGACATTGAGGGGTGGGAAGTATTTTATTTGCAGGATGACTAGGTGAAAAAAAAAAGCCCAAAAATAGAAAACCAATGCAGCCACCACTACTAAGGGACTGGTAGGCTGCTAAAAACTACATTTTCTGCTTTCTGGTTGCTTTTGGCACTTACCCACTGGAGCATTTTTTTATATTTCATACATATGTTAAAATCTGCATTTTTGGATATAAAATTACTTACAGTGCCTTGAAACAGTATTCATACCCCTTGAAATTTTCCACATTTTGTCATGTTACAACCAAAAAAGGATGCATTAAGGTGAAAAAACACAAGGGTTGTAACCCCTTTAAGTAGACCTCACTTAGAATACTGTGTCCAGTTGCAGAGACCTCATTTACAAAAATATACTGATAAGAAAGAACGAGTCTATAGCAGTGTTTTTCAACCTTTGTTCAGTCAAGGAAACTTTAAAATTATGCACAATCTCGAGGCACCCCATTCTAAAATGTAAAAAAAAAATCAAAAAAAAAAAAAATCAGACTAATGCCCCGTACACACGGTCGGATTTTGCGATGGAAAATGTCCGATCGGAGCGTGTTGTCGGAAATTCCGACCGTGTGTGGGCTCCATCGGACATTTTCCATCGGATTTTCCAACACACAAAGTTGGAGAGCTGGAGATAAAATTTTCCGACAACAAAATCCATTGTCGGAAATTCCGATCGTGTGTACACAAATCCGACGGACAAAGTGCCACGCATGCTCAGAATAAATAAAGAGATGGACACTATTGGCTACTGCCCCGTTTATAGTCCAGACGTACGTGTTTTACGTCACTGCGTTTAGAACGATCGGATTTTCCGACAACTTTGTGCGACCGCGTGTAGACAAAACAAGTTTGAGCCAACATCCGTCTGAAAAAATCCTAGGATTTTGTTGTCGGAATGTCTGAACAAAGTCCGACCGTGTGTACGCCCTATAACAGTTTTACATAACACAGCAGCATCCACACACATAGGACACCCAACAATAGCAGCGATTTATTCTTTAGAAGAAACGTGTAAATAAATATGTACAACTTTGATAAGAGGAAAAAAGCGTGACATAACTGAAACCTCTTAATGCAGAACTAAATTGTATCTGCGCACCAGAAACCGAAAACTCCATTTAATTTATTTTTGATATTCAAAGCAACCTCACCCCCTCACCCATTCATCTTAAGAAATCACTTTGAACAACCCCCCCCCCCCCCCCCCCCGCATTTCTAGTCACGATCTTGAATAAGGGCAAATAATTCAGATTGCATTTATTTCCTGAAATCTATCTGCCCTTAGGCTCAGGCATGCAGGCAGTAAGGTGTGTTTTGCTGAGAAAGCCCCTCCTCCCAGTGGGGTGTATGACATCATTTTGGCCTAGGCTAAATAAAAGTGTTAAAAAAAAAAAGTGTAAGAAAAATAAGTATATATTATTTACCTGCTGATCTATATACCAATGCTAGCAGCACAAGGATTACTAATAGTTAATGTTGCTTGAGAGAGTTTAGTTCCGCTTTAATACATTATGGCCTCCTTCACAAGGCAGTGAAAGCAGCCTTCACTGTTCACATGTAGCCACACGCCAACTGGTTACTTGGTTAGGCACAGGTGCCTGAACCTGGGTGCCCTCTCCGACACTCATCCCTAACCGCAGGTAATTGCTTAGTGTGCAGCTACATGCAAACAGCAATGGCTGCTGTCAAAACTTTGTAAAAGGTCAATATTCTGATGACACCTGCACTGTGTACAAATACCCTTAAAAACATATGTAAAAAAAAACTAAAAATACCCCACATGCTGCTCTGTGTGCACCCTTACTATTGCACTTTAGTGAATAAAGAAAAAAGAGCAGCACTACCTAAATCAATAAGCTATGATAAATCAATATTATTGTAAAGTGTTCAGATTTAAAAGCGTGCAAATTATGTGGATATATGTGACTTATATTGGAGATCAAATAATTAGTCTCAAATGATATTCGGCGAACACAACAATCCTCCCAAAGTGCCCAGTGCATTAATACCTAATAGTAACCATAAATATAGACATCACAATATATTGCGTCACAGTCCAAAGAATTGTTTAAAAGGCCAGTGATAGAGCTCGACAAAAATAACATGTCACGCTCCTCCAATCCCCTCTGGTTGCTGTCGCTTTCCAGGTTGCCCCTTAGGCAGTGCTCACTCACCAGAAGCAGTTGACCCCTGATATATTATAAGCAGGTCAGTATGCAGTTATGGTGTACCAAGACTTGCTCAACCATTCCAGGGAGATATCTAAACACTTCTACCTTTTCCTTATGATCACTCAGACAGAAAGACACAGATCCAAGCTACTATCATTGTGCAGAATGTTTTATTATTTAAAAAAAAAAAAAAGACGATTCATTTTTCATTTTGGGCACAGTAGGGCAGGGGTCAGCAACCTTTTGCATGTTAAATTTTATGTTCAAAATCCTTAGACAACCAGCATTCCAATGCACAACAGCTTGCTGTAGTCTAAATTTTTCATTTATGCATTCAGAATTGTATTGCTAATGGCAAGTTAAAATTCATTAATTATAAATAATTAATGAGTTTAGCCTGCCATTAGCAGTACAAATATGAGTGCAAATCCGATTAACCGATGCACACAAAACATGTCCAGCCCCAAAGGAATAAACTTCAGATCTGAAATCATATAATGAACGTTCTCTTGTGACATTCTCAACCCTGCCTTGCCATAGTATGACAACACTGCCATTTGTGCCAACTCCATACTTCTATCCTGCACCTACTGAGGGGCATGATACCCCGTGCTCTCTCACTTCTATAACCGCCTTGGTTAACCAACCCATAACCTTATAAAACAACAACTGAACCTTCAAGGCTGATTACATCCTTCAAGAGCTGACTAACAACCAAACATAAAACAGATATTAATAGTCCTCGAAACATAATTCAATTTAATGAGGAATATGTGTACTAAATATTAATTCAATTTTCAGGTTTCCAAAAAAGAGTCATTAGTGAGTCCTTTTCCCACCTCACTAATTTCAGATAAAGGAATGAAGAGACAAAACAATGGAGCACATTTTTAGGTCATGTGAACACAGTCACTTTGCCATCCTTCCCATGTCACTTCTTTTTTTAATGAGTCAAAGAAGTTTAAAATACAGAAAGAAATATAGGGCAAGAGAGGGCGATACTGGCACTTCTGAGGAGATGCAAAACACAAATGAAGAAGTATTCGTCTAAGTCAGGGAGTTAAAGTACGTTTTTTTTGTTTTGTTTTTAACTCTAGGAGGCTTGCACATCCAATAGTAACTTGACAAGGCAGCATAGTGGCTTAGTGTTTAGCTCTTCTGTCTTGTAACATTAGGGTCATCAGTTCAAATTCCAACTACAACACTACCTGCATGGATTTTGCATGGGTTTATTGGCATGAAAGATAAGGGACTTAGGATTGTAAGCCCCTTGAGAGCAGGGACTGATGTGAATGTGCAATATATGTGTAGTCCCTGGTCTGCAGAGATGCTCTGTCTGGCAGCAGAGACCGGGTTGTGTGTGTAGCCCAAGTAAGCCCACCCACCACCCAAGATCACAGAGAGAAGGAGGAACCTGAGCTACTGAGGCTGACATTAGTGAGACCCAGATGGAGAGTAGGAGGAAGGTCATCACTCTAAAGCTGGCCCATACATGTTCAATTTTCTTGCACAATTTTCTTTTAGATTTACCTTAAACTATGTAGTGCAAGGGCCTGGCTAATTGGATACAACTGAAAGTTGTTTCATTTTGACATCATATTGTATGGTTTTTGGTAAATTTAAAGGAAAATTGTAGAAGACTATTGAACATGTATGGTCAGTTAGTGAGAGGCTGCTGGCCATATCCTAGTTAAACAGTATTGCTTACTGGGGGACACCATTCAGACACCTACAACTGGGTTCAGAGGGAGTTAATTTTGAGTGCTCCAACGGAGGATCTAGGCCCCATCACACTGGCCAGTCTGACAGACTGCTGGACCATCATCACGCTGTAGACAGGACCTTTCCCAATGTAGGGATTACAGGTCATTTACTGGTCTGCTTGTTTATTACTAATTGTATACATTAATAAAACTGTTTCACATACTTGAAGTGTTTGTCGTTTTCAATTTATTTGGTTTTAGTAGTATTGCATCTATTGTTACAATAAATATCCCCTTGTCAGCCCGGTTATTTATCAGGGTGTGGCGCTGCTTACAAAATCATGGGCTCTGGGAAAAGGGCACCCAAGAAAACTGTGGCTCCTTTGGGGGGGGAAGCTCTGCGTATGTAAAGCGCTAGATAAATTGTTGGCCCTATACAAATACCTGTGATAGAAAATAACTTGACTTAGAACTCTTTTAGACTGCAATAGCAAGAAGAAGCCCTTTAGTTGCATTTTTAGATTTCAATAGTTTTTACTGAAATAACAAGGTATTATCATACACAATGTATCATTAAAGGGGTTGTAAAGGTTAGTTTTTTGTTTTGTTTTTTTAAATAACAAACATGGTATACTTACCTCCTCTGAGCAAGGGTTTTACACAGAGTGGCCCCAATATTCCACTTCTAGGGTCCCCCAGCGGCGCTTCTGGCTCCTCCCTGCATCGAGTGCCCCCTCGGGGACCCGCATTTCAAGGGGACACCCGAGCAGGTGTGCTCCCGAGTCCTGCTGCTACGTCCATAGACACAGACAGCAGGACTCGGCCCTGTCCCCCTGTGTCACTGGATTTGATTGACAGCAGCAGGAGCCAATGGCTACGCTGCTATCAAACTATCCAATGAGGACCCAAGACAGCGGCTGCAGCTGCTGTGCTCATCCCCGTTGATGAAACGATCGGGTTCAGGCAAGTAAAAGGGGGGCACTGGGGGGCTGCTGCACTAGGGAAGGTTTTTTTTTTTTTTTTTTTTTTTTTTTTTTACATCAAAGAGCACAACCTCGACATTAAATTTCCTCAGATTGAAATGCCTAAAATGCCTACAAATATTACCATACAATGCAGAGGGCTAATAATCATTAAAAAAACAAAAGTTGAAGAGTGCATACCTGACCCGCTAGGGATTGGTTGTGTAGCAATCCCAAATAGCAGCATATGACAAACAATATTTTCACTACCAAGAGTCAATGTGGGACCATATATTTTGTGAAAAGTATCCCAAGGGTAACCAAGATATCAAACATAATATAGTAAAAAGAAAAGAAAAAAAGAAGGAAATAAATAGACCAGAAAAGAGGAACACAAACAAAAAAAAAAAAAAAAAAAAAAAAAAAAAAGGGACAGAAGAGGACCAGCCAGAGATTCATTAATGAGCCGATAAATATATCTATGGATCCTATGTCGCATCAAATTTCTTAGTAGAATTGCAGAGAATACAGGCAAGTCTGTTGTTAACCAGGATCCAGTTAAAGAGATTGTAAAGGTTCAGGGTTTTTCTTTTTTTTTTTTTAAACAAACATGTCATACTTACCTCCGCTGTGCAGTTGGTTTTGCACAGAGTGACCCCGATCCTCCTCTTCTGGGGTCCCTCAGCGGCGCTCCTGGCTCCTCCTCTTCTCAAGTGCCCCGTTGGAGGAGCGCTCTCCGTCATGGACACCCGTGCGGACACGCTCCCATGTCCTGCTTCTGCTTCTATTCACACAGAAAGCAGGACTCGGCCCCTCCCCCTACGTCATTGGATTTGATTGACAGCAGCGGGAACCAAGGGCTGCGCTGCTATCAATCTATCCAATCAGGACACGACACACCGGCCAGAGCTGGTGTGCTCGCTCCCATTGTGGGAAACACAGGGCTAAGGTAAGTATAAGGGGGGCTGCTGAGTGACAGAAGGTTTTTCACCTTAATGCACAGAATGCATTGAGGTGAAAAAACAAAGGTTTACACCCCTTTTAAAATGGATGTAAACCCTCACATATTCCAAGTAAATAGCTTCAGATGATACACAGGGATGAAACAAAGTTTTACATGCATATCTTCTGTCTTCAGCTTGCTATATTCTTTAGAAAGTCCACATCATCTTAGAAATGTTCTCGTCATGTTCAGCACTGGGAGTGAAGTCTTGGCATACACTGTGTGACAGCTGATTGGAGGAAAGGCACCCCCCCCCCCCCCACATAGGCAGAGGAAGGAAGGAACATGCAGAGGTGTGCTGTGAATAGACGAGCTCTCTGCAAATCTATTTATAGCACCCACCCCGGCACAAATTTCAGGCTGGTTTTAACTCGGTTGTCGGAGAACGTGTCAGAAGTTATCAGGCTGATAACAAAGCAGCAGAAAAACAAGATATTTGGGGGGCACATCCTAAAAGATGCATTAAAGATGGTGCAGCCATCTCCCAGTCTATGGATAGTGTAGGACCCACTAATCATGGGGTACTTTGCCGCAGTAAGTGGGCTTAGCACCATATAGCAATATGGTGTGACCAAATCCCCATATTTTTTGATAATGTTTTTTTAAAATGTCTAGGTGTTTTAAATTAGCCTTGCAGGAGGTAAATGTCATTTTGCATGTGTGCGCTGTAATATTTTGTTCTACTGTATGGTCTTATGGCTGCACCATCTTTAATGCATCTTTTAGTGTGTGCCCCCCAAATATCTTGTTTGTTTATTGTATGGATTCTGACCAAATCCTTTTGGGTGAGGAGCACCCCACTCCCTCATCAGTGCCTCTCAATAGTGTCCACCTGTGTCATGGTTGGAGACCTCAAGTTCTCCCGTATAGAGGAGTGTATTGCTTTCATGGTTTAGAGAAGCAGCATCTCCCAGTCTATGGATAGTGTAGGACCCACTAATCATGGGGTACTTTGTCGCAGTAGGTGGACTTAAGCACCATATAGCAATATGGTGTGACCAAATACCAATATTTTTTGATAATGTTTTTTGAAAACTTCTAGGTGTTTTAAATAAGCCTTGCAGGAGGTAAATGTCTTTTTTGCATGTGTGCACTGCAAAGCAGCAGAAAGACACGGAACTTGGGGCTTTGGAGAGAGATAATAAAACACTGCACATATATGTGCCTAGGTCAAAATTCATGAATCAGGTTTACATCCACTTTAAGCTTCTTCACATAATCAAGAGGAACCATTGACTGCTTCCAATATTTAGCTATAGTAAAAACATTTATGCGATTAATTTCTTTAGTGGCATTTTTAAAATTTTGAATGACACTGATTGCTGTCCGACACTCACACAGTACCACAAATGTCATTATAAGCAGGGGTCCCCAGGCTGCACAGCAGGAGATGATTGGCGACCACGGTCAGCCCAGGGCTTCCACAGACTGTGGTCGCAGCTCACCTCTTGCTGTGCAGCCATGCCTGTGTGTCCTCTGCCAGCTCCTCCGCCCACCGTCATCATCCTATCAGCAAGGCAGGGGGCGGGAGGAGCAGCAGATCGGAATGGAGAGCTCCTGTTGCCCCCCTGCCCTGCTGATTGGATGACATAGTCGGCTGGGCTAGCGGGCAGAGGAGCTGGGGAAGACACATGGACTGTTAATAGGCTCTGAACAGCAGGTAGGAGTCCTGAGCATGGCAGGCAGAGATTGATGTTAGAGAGGAAAGGGGAGGGGGCAGGCTTCAGGAGCACTGTAATGTAACGGGGTCAGTGCCCCTTTATAGCACAGCCCCCCTTTACATTACAGTGCCCCCTTTATAGTGCAGTCCCCTTTAAATTACAGTGTCCCCCTTTTATGTTATGTTTTAAGGTAAAGGGGGCTGCATTGTAAAGAGGTACTGTAATGTAAAAAGGGGGACTGTCATGTGAAGGGGAACTGAGGACAGTGAGGGACTGCTTTAAAGGGGGAACGGTGATGTAAAGGGGGGCTGGGGTGTGAAATAGAGCTTTATTTTGGTGGTATTTAATCACTTGTTTTTTCCTAAAAAAAAAAAAAAAAAAACGAAAATTTTGAGAAAAAAAAATTTTTTTTTCTTAGTCTCTGTCAGTAAATTTTGTGAATAAGTAATTTTTCTCCTTCACTGGTGGGTGCTGATGAGGCGGCACTTATGGGCACTGATGAGGAGGCATGAATATGCCTGCACTTATGGGCACTGATATGTGGCACTGATGAGCACTGATAGGCAACACTGGGTGGCACAGATAGGCGGCACTGATGGGCGGCAGTGATAGCCAGCACTGACTGGCGGCACTGGTGGGCACTCATTGCTGCCACTGGTGGGGCTTTCTTGTAATCAGGGCACTGATGATCAGTGCGCCGATTACATACCTAGATGTCCTCTGCGAGGAGATGCCACTGATCAGCTCTCCTCTCCTCACACTCTGTCAGTACATAGTTAGTCAGGTTGAAAAAGACACAAGTCCATCTAGTTCAACCATAAAAATAAATAAATAAAAAATAATATCATACAATCCCATACACCCAATCCTATACCCACAGTTCATCCAGAGGAAGATGAAAAACCCCCAGCAAAGCAGGATCCAATTTGCTACAGCAGGGGAAAAAATTCCTTCCTGATCCCCCGAGAAGCAAACGGATTTTCCCTGGATCAATTTTACCTATAAATGTCAGTACCCAATTATAGTATGTACATTTAGGAAAGAATCCAGGCCTTTCTTAAAGCAAGCCAGGGCGGGGGTAATGGCGTTCAGCTGGAGTCAGCCCGGAGATGATACAACGGGGCAGCTCATCAAGAGAGAGGAGGAGAGAGCAGAACATGGGGGAAGGAGGGGGGTGTGGAAGATGCTAGGAACATTCTAAAGTCCGGGACACAGGGCTGGGAGACTTGTACACACCAAGACCTCCTCCTGTACTGAGGGCATCAAGTGTGTGGTAGAGTGACAGGAGCAAGCAGGGGGGAGTGGAGTAGGAGTGAGCGAGTTTATGAGATGAAGGTGAAAGAAAAAGAAAAAGAAAAAAAAAAAAAAAAAAAAAAATCGGCCCAAAATATCGGCCACAAAAATCAGCATCATATATCTAAATATATATGCTGATCTCTAAATATCAGCATCGGCCAGAGAAAAACCTATATCGGTCAACTTCTAAAAATGATATCTCTCTCTGGAGTCCATACCTGTCTTAATACAAGAAAAGGACTTTGCTCGCTTTGGAAACTGCAGCTTGGCATTGCATGTTATTATTGAGCTTATGTTCTACTAAAACCCCTAGTATGTATGGTGCATGCATATTCTTAGCCCCCAAGTGCATAACTTTACATTTATCAACATTAAACCTCATCTGCCACATATTCGCCTATTTAGACAGTGCATTGAGGTCGGCTTGTAAATTGGAGACATCCTGTAAAATAAATATTGAAATTGAAATAACTTCTAAGGTAAATGTTATCCGAAGGTGATCACGGATACCCTCTATTTATTCCATATACGTTTTAATTTGTCTATTCCTATAGTTATCTAGTCTATTAAAACCCTGATAGTTACTGTAGATAGCACAATAACGTTATTCCACTGCATTGTTTGGTGTCATCTGCAAAGACTGAAATGGTACCCATCAACATGGGGACAAGGTGCATTGGGGTGGGGGGGCAGGCCCCCTCCCCTGTCCCAAAGCACCCACCCCCCATGTTGAGGGCATGTGGCCTGGTATGGTCCCTTTCCTGACCTGCCAGGCTGCATGCTCGGATAAGGGTCTGGTATGCATCTTTGGTGGGACCCCACGCCAGTTTTCTTTTCTTGATTTTTGCGAGGGGCTCCCCTTAAAGATCTTCAGCACATAAGCCGCACTGCAAGTTGGATCATCATGATCCGACTTCTGGTGTGACTTCTATTCAAATGAATGGGCTCCTATAGGGAAGCAATGATTTTGAATAGAGGCAGAGAAACTCTGCTAAAAGCTAGTGCGGCTAAACGCACATTAATGCCAATGCAAAAAGCTACTAAAAGCACGTTTTTACAGAGACTTTTTCCTGGAATTGGTAGTGGCTTTGCAGCTCGTTATTTTCTAACGCCCGTGTGCATGAGGCCTAGACCCCAATGAGAGCACCTCTGTACTATGTGATAGATGGGATCAATCACAACATCACATAATTTAAACACAGGCTGAAGTCAACAGCTGTGCCTCACTTACAGGCCATAAGCAGGAAGTATGGTTTTCCCTCACACATTGATCAGTGTATGATAAGAAAAGAAAACCTCCTGACCACCAGGTCAGTATAGTACAGTACCAGCAGTATAAAAACCCCACCCTTCTATTGTCATTCATTCCCTCCACAGCAGTTGTTCTCAACTTCTGTCCTCAGAACCCACTAACAGGCCAGATTTTAAGTATTACCTTGGGGAGATGCAGACTAGAATCCTGCAATCACTAAACAGCAAATGATATCACCCGTGATGTATTTCAGTTATCTTGCAAACCTAGCCTGTTAGTGAGTCCTGAGGACAGGAGTTGAGAACCCCTGCTCTACAGAAATGTTCCTCAACCTTTTACAGTAAATTCACTCTCAAGGCAACCCAGTCTAATGCTAGGTTCACATTACTGCACGCGGGTAATGCGCGCAAAAATGTGCATGTTCCTGACACGCAGACAAATGCGCTGCTCTTTAGCAGATGCGCAGGAGTGCAATTAATTTTTCCATTGGCAATTCGATCCAGGGAGATTTAAAAAAAGGGCCGGGGACTTTTTTTCCCTTTGCGAAAGGAATGGGTTGCCATACACCCAGCTGTACGGACGTGAACCAAGAGCTCGCTCTCACGTGGTATTGGGGGATGCTAAAACCACTAGGTTGAGTTGCGTTTTTACCAAACCCCAACCTTTAGCTGCTGAAAGCATACCCCCAGGTGAATGGGCTGCACCCCAACTGCCTGCATGCAGTTGCGGCATGGTAATGGAGGAGCAGCAGTCCTTGCTGCTATTATGAATGATTCCTAAAAAGGGATACACGTGCACAGCCTATTTCAATAGTACTAGCGGGTTCTGTCCTGTAGAGGGAGGTGGAGAGCTCAGAACTTCGGAAGCTACCTCCCCCTTCCACAACTTTCAATTCACGGTCCTGACCGAGCATCTGCTGTGAAGGAGGAGGTCCGATCTGTGTGCTGTGGCAACCTGGTTGAGAAAGGCAGCTCTACAGTATGCATCATCCACAATCTGTCTCTGATCTAATTTTTCGGTGCGCCCCGAGTGCTCCCAGCACAGTCACCGGCAGGGTCTGGAAAGCATACATGACCTGAATGCCTGCCTCCCAGCATTTAGAAGCTCTTAAAGGGCTGGGAGTGGAGGTGTAAAGTGGTAACCCCTCACCTACCTTATCTTGCATATCTGTACAATAACCCGTTCATCTCTATCCTCCCTTTGTATGTGACACATAAATTAAATTTCACCTCTTGATCACTGTGTGACTTGTACATGTTTTAAACCCCTCAATAAAAGTATGTTTCTTCCATTTAAAAAAAAAAAAAGAAAACCAGTGGAAAAAGATCATTCTTGGGGTGACTATTTTCCAAAAAAGGGGTCATTTAAGGGGTTTTAATGCTGTGCTGTTATTGTTTGCTATGCCTTTCTTCAGATTTTGGGTCTTTTGTCTAAAAAAAAAAAAATAAAACATTTTTTTTTTTTTTTTAGTACCACCAAAAGAAAGTAATTTGAGCACAGTTTTGCATAATGTAATTGTCAGTCAAAGTATAACAGCACTGAAAAATTGCCTGGTAATGAAAGAGTGAAGCATGTTGATCCTTAGGTGGTTACGACACCAACTTATCTTTTTTACATAATCTATGGTACTGTCAGGTGTACACCTGTCCACAAACAGGTTGCACAGCTTTCTCAGTATCAGATGAGACAACTAATGAAGTATCTTGGCACAGGTTTTAATTTTATGCTTTCCATTTGAATACAAATGGAAGGGATGTTTGGGAGGAGCAGCCAATACAAATCTTAAAAATACAAAGGGAGTAAAAGATTGCATATAATCTGAAGCATTGACTACACTTCTACGAACAGAAATATAAAGACATTATAATGCAGCTTAGACATAAGAAACCATCTATATGGGCTGTATCTTATTAATATATAATAAGAGGCTGCTGCAGTTTGGTCAGGAAATGGACATATTATGCTGTTATTAGAGAGCTGACATCCCAATGCAGGAAGGAAAACCCATCTCCCTGCTTCCCTCAACTCATTCTTCATCCCCCACCTCTGTCCAACCAAATCATCACCATGGGATTTCCCACTGAGAGCAAACTCAATAAAACCTATATACATACAAAGCTAATGACCATAATTTGAGGATTGAATTATACCCCATTATCATGGCAGAGCACTACCCAGTTACATCAAGCAGCTAATCGCCAAGAATGAATTGATTTTTCAAACAAAAATACTCAGCCAGGCTAAAGTGCATTAAATTGATTGGTCATCAAATGCTGAAATGGAATTTAAAGGGAATCTGTAACAAAAGCAAAACAACTGTGTGATTAGGCTCTGATTGAAACAGCCATTCCCAAACTAAAATGACACATCCCATTTCCAGGGCAGCTGCGCATAGGAAATAAGCCTACTGCAATGGAAAGAGAACGTCGCAGAGACAAAGAATGGCTGCTTCCACTAAAGCCTATTTACAAAGCATAAAGTTCCCTCTATTACAAATGACAGGTAACAGAGGACTTATCAAGAAATGTACATCCTGGAATAGTTACGGACAATAAAGCAGCTTATTATTGTGACAAGTTTGCTTAAATGGGCATCTAATTACAAAGCCCTATTGAAAATGAATATACAAAATATTACCCGAATCATGTTACCTAAGCATCTTGTTTCATAATCATGTATACTGTACTTGGTTAGTGTTAAAGCTCACATAGTATATTAGTAAAAGAGGTGTACTCTTTGTAAATGTATCTTTATTAGGACCAGATACCCTATCACGGCACCCCTCCTCTAAATCTCATACTAACCAATCCCCACCACCTTTCCATAGGATAAACTGGTATCAGAGTGTGCATTTGTAGAAGAAGCCGAGCCTGAATGAGAGAATTTTAGAAGGGCCGTGTACCAAGGAGGACACAGTAAAGATCTCAGGAGAGTGCAGGCACACAGTAGACTTGGAGGGGGTTCTGGGGGAGGCAAGGGGAGTAGAATAAGAAAAAAATGTAAAGTAGTTTAGTCATACAATAATAGATGATGGGAAACTGAATTTCTCAACTACTCAAATCTTTCACAGACACCTGAAATGATACCTCATGGAATGTGGCTTTACATCCTAGAGATGGAGTTTTGCTATTTCTTTCGACAGTGCCTTGCCACCCATAGTTGATTGTTTGCTTAAGTTGCACTACCAGGGACTGAAATGCTCCAGGAAAGCTTTTTTCATGCTGCGCTAATTAAAGTGACCCCAGCTGATCACAGTTGAAAGTCAAATGGCTTTGTGCACCATTGAGAAGGTTATTAGCTACACCTGATTGAGTTTACAAGTCATTTTTAGGAGGGGGTGATCCTTTTTCCAACTCAGTGATTCTGTTTTTGATTGTTTTTTTCTTCTGACATGTTGGTGTTATATATTTCACTTGTTATAAGTTGTACTGAGTAAATACAGCTGGATAAAATAGCTGTCTTCATTTCAGGCTTTTATAAAATGGGGGGGGGGGGGGGGGTGATTCTTTTTTTTTATGCCCACTGGTATTCCATTTTTGGTTTTGGGTTTAATATCACTTTAACCTTAAAAAAAATTCCCTACAGCTTTAGTGATCTAAGTTACCTGTAATTAAGTATACACCACACTGGGCAGGCTGCTGCATCCTGTGCATAGATGACAGGTCCTCTTCATTTCACTAAACTTCCAGTAATGTAGGAGTTAATAGCTTCAGATCCCAGACTGAACAAAACAGAAGATGCTCCTGACAGGGACCTATCCCCTTCTTCCCTCATCCACTGAGAATGCACAGATTATACTGCATGTAAGCCGATCTGTGACTAGGTGAGAGAATTTTGTCATTCATCCCACAATCTTCCATTCACAGATCGTGTTACATGTAAAATAAACAATGCACAGGCTTTTCTTAATGGATGAGAAAGGAGGAGAGGGAGGGACCCCATCAGAAGCTACTTCTATTGAGTTCAGCCCAGAAAACCAAAGCTATTGGCTCCATCAGTGCCAGCGTTCCGCTCCAGGACAAGGACCTGTCATCCATGCACAGAATTTCAGCAACATCCAGCAGCCTGCAATGACGTGGGACACACTTCCTTACAGGTGTGTTAGATCACTAAGACCCCTTTCATACTGGGGCGCTTTGCAGGCACTACAGCATAAAAAATAGCACCTGCAAAGCGCCCAGAAAGAGCCGTTGCTGTGTCTCCAGTGTGAAAGCCCCGAGGGCTTTCACACTGGAGCGGTGCGCTGGCAGGACAGTAAAAAAAGTCCTGCTAGCAGCATCTTTGGAGCGGTGAAGGAGCGGTGTATACACTGCTCCTGCCCATTGAAATCAATGGGGCAGCGCTTTGGGGTGGTTTTAACCCTTTCTCGGCCGAATACTGCCGCTAAAACGATGATAAAGTGGCACTAAAAATAGCACCGTTTTACCGCTGACGCCGCCTCAGTGTGAAAGGGGCCTAAAAGCTGTAGGTAAAAGAAAATAATTTATAGATTAACTTTCGCTTTAAAGGTGAATGCTAGGCATGATTTTTATTGCATTGTTACATTGTATGTATGCATATCTCATGCCGGAGTGACTGCTCTGGAATCTGCAAATCACTGTAGATGTTATTACTGTGGTCACCACTATCTTCCAAGTCCTGTGATTTGCCCATTAACATAGTAACCACAGGGGGTCACTCATTCAGCACCGACGAATGCCTTGTCCAATCCGAATGCCTTGTATTCACTGAGAAAAATGCTGGCATTTTATGAATGGTAAGTGACCCCCTATGATTGCTAGATAGAAGTGCAGCCTCTCAGCAACTGGTAGATTATTGCCATCATTGAAGTTGTGGCAACTACTACAGTAATCGCTCATGAGATATGCATACCAACATTGGTTCAAGTGACTGTAAAGTTGTTGTTTTTTTGTTTTTTTTAACAACAAACATGTTATACTTTTACCTGTTTTGTGCAATGGTTTTGCGCAGAGCAGCACTGATCCTCCTCTAATGTATTCCCCACTGCCACTCTGAACTTCCCAATTCTTTGTGTGCCATCATAGAAAGCCACTTCCTATGGTGGCACACATGCAGGCTCGATCCCATGCCACGTTCTCTGTGTGTCCATCGAAGTAGGGGGCATTTAGTGGTGCTCTGAAACTTTTCTTTTATTTATGCACATATTACCAAACAGTTCTTAAAAAAGTTAAAACACTAAAATAAGGAAAAGAGCCCTGCATATAAATATGTCTAATGAAGTACTATTGATAGCTGAAAAACACATTCCGATTGCCGTTAGTGTACGCAACAAAACATCCTGCAAACTAAAGACTGAAATTGTGGTTGCACCCATTAGCACTGACAAACATAACTGGTTGTTTAATGCATCATCCAAATATTTGGCCTATTTAAAGGAAGCCTGTCAAGAGAAAAACATGTGGGGTGCCACTGCTAACCTCCTCCCGAAAAAATGATATCAGTCTGCTTGTTCAGCTACTTCACTGTCCTGAATCAAACTGACCTAAATCAAAAGATACAAAATCAAGAGAGTTTATTTGCTGAAGTCAGAGATTGACAGTCATCTCGCCTTTTACTCATTTTCATTTCCAAAGGATCTGCAGTTCAGTGAAGTGAGTTTTTATCCAAGTACCCCTGCCGGGCAGCACAGCCCAAGCAGTACAGCTAGAACACTATAGTAAAAAAAAAAAAAAAAAAAACATGTATGGCCAGCTTTAGTACTTATGTTTTAGGCTACATTCACACCTGAATGTTTTTGTTTAAATCACCAATGTAAAAAGCAGAAAAAAATGCCTGCAATCTGCCCCAAAGAAGCTCATGTTCTTTTTTGAGCTTAAGGCGTTTTTCAGGCGTTTTGCTTCAGGTGACAAAACACTCCGATGTGAACAGGTGCCATTGGAATGAATGGGATTTTGCTTGATGGGCGTTTTACGAGCTGAAAATGCTTAGGTGTGAATGCAACTTCAGGGTAATGCTGGACAAATCCAAAGAGCCACCAATGCTCCTTAAAGAAGGCTCTTATATTTATCCTTTTCTCTTCTTTTTTTGTGTTCTGGCCCACCCTCATTCTCTAGGTGGGAATGATGTGGGAGTGGGCCGGTTTCAGTGACAGCCAGTGGCGTCGCTAGGGGGCGGATTTTGGGGCTATAGTCCAGAATCTGGGGCCCATAACCCCGAGTCCCAGGGGTTCTAAACCACAGGGCCATGGTCCACTACCAGGCCGTGGCCTCGCTGCAGCCGTGTGGCAGGCAGCACGGGAGAGCAGGATGGGCGAGAGAGCAGAGAGATGACATCATCTCTCACCGCCCGCCCTGCATCACTGCTGTTCCGCCCATACTGTGCAGCCATGGCAGCAGAGAGATGACAATCTCTCACTACTTGCCCTCTCTCTGGGGACCCTGATGTAAGAAGGGGGAGGCTCTCTTTGATGACGGCTTCTTAGCCAAAACTTGTCAGCGTATAGCCTGTACCCATGTAACCAATAAAGGACTTTTATTCAAGAGCATCCAAGTTGCCAGCCCTTTTTGATTCAAGTATTGTATTTGGGGCCTGAACGTTCTGGCTAGAGCATCGGATCACAGCTCATGGACTTTCATATTGGCAGTGGTGCTGAGGTAACATTTTGTTTCTCTTAAGGGGGAGGCTCTCTGGGGACCCTGATGTAAGGGGGAGGATTTTTTTGCGCAACTGCGTATAGTTTATATACTGTTTTTGTGCGTGTTTGCAAAATTAAATTGGGTTGGTCTGGATGAAGTCCATGGCAAAATTTTTGTCCAGCCCTGGATATGCACATCACATAATCCATAAAGCATCATCTTTATGCCACCTCATCTTTGTATTTAAAATTCACATTGTTACTGAGAAAGTAGCATCACTCCCCATCACAGCACCAGGAGTATAGCGATAACTGTACTTCCAACGCTCTGGCAGCATTGATGCTGCTTTCTCACACAGCAGCCATTTTGCCAGCCACTCCCCTCCGCTGTCCATTCGAAGAATAATTTGGATTTCGTGAATAGATTCATGTAATACAAAGTGCTCTGTGATTGGGTGAGAGGCAGAGTGGCTGTACCCAAGACCCGAAGGTTCAGCTCCAGAAGTATAGCGATAGCTGAACTCCTGGCATTCATTAAATTTGTAAATATATTAAAAAAAAAAAAAAAAAAAGGCTGAAGTTCCTCTTTCTCTATGCACAGCCAGCAACTTCCTTTGTACAGCTTGCCGAGCTTCCAGTAAGATACCAGTAACTACTGCATGAATGTTAAAAAATGAGTAGTTGGTACCCAGTGATACCCAATCTCATGGGTGACATTATAAATAAAGTTCCCCCAAAAGTCTGTATATATAATTTTCCAATACTCTTTTTTTAAAACTGACCTATGCTTCTAATCCCCCACCCCAAATTAATAAATACTCAATAGAAGCTTTAAAGAAAGAAAAAAAAAAGGAGGAGGAAAAGAAAAAGGTAAAACAATGAAAGCAAAGTGTTCCTGTAGTTGATGGAGACGTCCGTAGGTCCCGCTGCGACATCTCGAAACGTTCCTGAATCCCAAATCTTGTGACAAGACGTTCCAGCATTATGTAGGATTTGAGATCCCCAGGTTTTCCAGGATCCCTTGAGAAGGCCGGTGACTTTACCCTTGCCTGGACAAGCTGTCACAGCCAGGGGCCCACACTTACAACTAGGGCTGCAACTAACGACTATTTTAATAATCGATTAGTTGGCCGATTATTGTTTTGATTAATAACCTTAAAAGCGTGGTGTATAATTTAGGTAATGTTTAAAAAAAACCCTAGTTAGACTTACCGGTAACGGTATTTCTACGAGTCTTTCAGGACAGCACCTGGAGAGAGCGCAGCTCCACCCACTTTTCCCAGGAAACACTGCAGTCAGTTTTTTCTTTAAAGACCGGACACTTCCACCATGGCCTCAGTTGTTCATAGAGTACCTCCAGCCATGCTGAAATTAGATAAGCAGAACATAGCAATAACACCACATTTTTATAAATCAATTAGGGCGGGTCATCGGTGCTGTCCTGAAAGACTCGTAGAAATACCGTTACCGGTAAGTCTAACTAGGGTTTTTCTCCCCTCGTCTTTCAGGACAGCACCTGGAGATGATAAAAGAGTACTTACTCTAGGGTGGGACCACCGCCTGCAGGACCTTCCTGCCAAACGATTGATCCGCTGCTGATAGCAAGTCCAACCTGTAGTGGCGGGTGAAGGTGGAGAAACTTGTCCACGTGGCCGCTTTACAGATCCGGCCTGGAGAAGCCCCCGCTCTTTCTGCCCAGGACGTTGCTACTGCCCTTGTTGAATGGGCCATTACCCCTGTGGGAGGATCAGCCCCTGCAGCCCTGTAGGCTTCACTGATCGCCATTCTAAGCCATCTGCCTATAGTGCTTTTAGAAGCACAATGACCCTTGCGTGATCCCGAAAAAAAGAATAAAAAGAGAATTTGTCTTCCTAAACTCTCTCGTAATCTCTAAATAATGGAGTAAACATCTCCTCACATCCAGGGTATGAAAAGCCTCCTCTTTAGAGTTGGATGGTGTAGGACAAAAAGTAGGTAAAACTATCTCTTGTGCCCTATGAAAAAAGGTTGCGACCTTTGGCAAGAAGCCCGGGTCAGTTTTCAGCACTACCCGGTCTGAAAATATCAAACAAAAGGGTTCTACTATAGATAGAGCCTGTAACTCACTAATTCTTCTGGCTGAGGTAACTGCCACCAAAAGAACCAGTTTAAGCGTCCATACTTTTAAAGTTGCTTCCTGTGGTGGCTCAAAAGGTGATCTGATCAACCCCTGTAGCACCAGAGATAAGTCCCATTTAGGAAAGGATTTGAAAGGTACCGGCCTAAGCCTGGCCAATGCTTTGAAAAATCTCACTATAAATGGTTCTTGAGATAACTTTCTCTCAAGAAACACCGACAAGGCAGCTACCTGGACCTTCAGGGTACTGGCTGCCAGCCCCATCTCCATACCCTCATTGAGAAACTCTAAAATTGAGGGCAATTCCTGTGGTGAACATTTTTTAGTCATGCACCAGGAATTAAACCGCTTCCATGTCTTAAAATAAATACCCCTGGTAACCTTCTTTCGGCTATTTAACAGGGTTGATACCAGCTTATCTGAGAAGCCCCTTCTTTTTAGCAACTGCTCCTCAGTAACCAACCTGTCAGCCTGAGCTGATTGACATTTGGATGCTGAAGGGGTCCCTGGGATAGCAGATCCTTTCGAAGTGGGAGAACCCAATGTGGTTCCACTGCCAATCTCTGTATGGTTGCAAACCAGGGTCTCTTGGGCCAAAAGGGAGCCACTAGGATTAAACTTGTGGTCTCTCGCTGTAGTTTTTTCAACACCCAAGGGATCATTTGAAAGGGGGGAAAGGCGTAGCACAAGTGGAAGTTCCATGGTTGTGCCAGCGCATCCAAACCTTTTCGCCTGATCTTGCCTGTTTAGCGAGTAATAGGTTCTCACCTTTGCATTCTTGTGGGATGCGAACAGGTCTATCTGAGGAGTTCCCATTTCCTTGTTAATTCCTGGAATACCTCCTTGTTCAGACTCCATTCTGCCTCTAGTATCCTTTCTCTGCTTAGAAAGTCTGCCACTAGATTCAGCTCTCCTTTTAGGTGTACAGCTGTTAGGGACTTTACGTTGCCTTCCGCCCAGGATAGCAACTGAACTGACAAGGCTAGCAAGACCTTGCTTCTCGTGCCCCCCTGTCTTGTAACATATGCCACTGCTGTGGCATTGTCTGATAGCACCTGAACATGATGCCCCCGGACTATTTCCTCGAAAGCCCATAGCCCTAGGAGAATAGCCCTTAATTCCCTCCAATTGGAGGATCTCCTGGCTTCCCTTTTTGTCCAATTGCCTTGAGCCATCTGTCCTTCCAGGTGGGCTCCCCACCCCCAGGAACTCGCATCTGTTGTTAATCTCCTCTCCTGGGGAAAAAACCAGAGCAGGCCCTTGTTCAGATTGGAGTAGCTCCTCCACCACCAGAGCTTCCTCTGAACTCGGGGAGATATCGTTATCATCTTTTCTAGGGACTCTCCATAAGACCAACTTTTCAAAATTGTCTGTTGAAGTTCCCTTGCATGCAACGTGCCCATTGTACTGCAGGTATTGCTGCAGTAAGGAGCCCCAAAACAGACATCACTGCCCTGATAGAAATTGGCAGGTTTGTCTGGGCCTTTTTTACAGCGTTCTGAAGCTTTACCATCTTCTCCTCTGGGAGATACATTTTTCCCTGTATGGAGTCGATAGTGTAACCTAGAAAGGTTATTGCCTGTGATGGGATCAGGTTCGATTTTTCCTCGTTTATTAACCACCCTAGGCTCTCCAGATGCCTCCTCGTCCTTTGTAGATCTCTCTCCAATATGTGCCTTGATTTGGCAAATATTAGCAGATCGTCTAGATATGGGACAATCGAAATTCCTTCTATTCTGAGAGGGGCTAAGGCCTCCGCCAGAATTTTTGTAAATATCCTCGGAGAGGATGACAGCCCGAAGGGGAGAGCTCTGAATTGCAGATGTAGGACAGATCCCCCTATCCTGATCGCAAATCTGAGGTGCTTCTGTGATGCTGGTGCTATAGGCACATGGAGATATGCATCTCTTAGGTCTATGGATACCATGAAGCAGTCTGGGGTCAGGAGACCCTTTACCGAAAAGATCGTATCCATCTTGAACCTTTTGTACCTGACCGCTCTGTTGAGTATCTTCAGGTTCAGGATCAATCTGAACTTGCCTGAAGGCTTCTTCACCAGGAAGATGTGTGAATAGCACCCCTGTTCTACCTCGTTGGGGGGAACATTTACTACCACCTTCTGCTGAATTAACTCCTGCAGAATTGCTGACATAGCCGTAAGCTTCTCCGGGTCTCTGGGAGCCTGAGTTAAATAAAATCGAACCGGAGGGGGTTGGGCAAACTCCAATCCGTAACCCTCCCTTATAGTTTTTAGGATAAACGGACTGTCTGTTATCCTCTGCCACTGTGGGAAGAAGGTTTGTAACCTTGCTCCCACAGCCTGGGGACCGTCACTGGCTCTTAGTATTTGGGGTAGGGGGGCGAAAGAGTACCCCTGACTTGCCCCTGCCTCTCTGAGACCTCCAAGGTCTTTTATATCCTGTCTCTTTTGAGTCTGTGGTTTTCCGAAAAGGACGAAAATTTTTGTTGCCCTGAGGAACCACCTTTTTCTTAATGGGGAAGGCTTTCTTTTTGTCAGCCGTTCTCTCAAGAATGGCTTCAAGACCTGGGCCAAAAACCAAATCCCCCTCAAAGGGTAAACCGCATAACTTGGCTTTAGAGGCTGTGTCCCCGGTCCAAGTCTTGACCCACAGAGCCCTGCGCGTTGAGTTGATTAGGGCAGATGATCTGGCCGACATCCTAACCGATTCGGCCGAAGCATCTGCTATATATCCAACGGCTTTCATAAGCACTGGTAAGGTCTCCAAAAGATCCTTACGAGGTGTACCTGCCTCGATATGAACCTTTAGCTGTTCCAACCAGTGCTCCAGGTTTCTGGCTACCACTGTTGATGCCATAGCTGGCTTTAAATTTGCTAGGGTGGAATCCCAGGCTTTCTTTAGCAGGGAGTCCGCCCTCTTGTCCATGGGGTCCTTGAGGATACCCATGTCCTCAAACGCGAGGTCAGTGTTTCTCGACACCTGAGAGAATGCCGCATCCAGTCTAGGTTTTTTGTTCCAGACCTGTGCGCTATCTTCCTCAAAGGGAAACCTGCGTTTGAGGGATCTAGAAAAGAAGGGGGCCCTCTCTGGGTCCTTCCATTCTCTTTTAACTGTTTCTGACAGAAACTTGTGCACCGGAAACATCCTGTGTTTCACCTCACCCATGCCTTGAAACATCTTATCGTGTAACGACAGCTGGGCCTTGTCCTCTGTAATATTAAGAGTAGTGTGGATAGTTTTTAGTAAATCATCCACCTCCTCTAAAGACAATTTATATCGAGAAGAAGAAGAAGAAGATTCTTTCTCTTCATCTGCTTCTTCCTCTGATTCCGTAGCCACGCTACGATTTTCCTCCTCCGAGTCACTGTCACCCCTATATGCGGAAACAGAAGACTGGGAACGAGGTACTGAGCTGCCTGCGGCTGGACGTTTGTCAAGGTAGGATTTAAATGACTCAAAGGTCTCCGCCAAATCCTTCCTAAATGAGCTCAGTAAGTCCTGCTGAACCACAGGTACACTAGGAGTGGTTTCCTCCTTAACTAGGTCTGCAATGCATCCTTTGCATAACACCTTTTACAAGATGGGCATTTTCTTTTAACAGGAAAAGACGAATGCTTGGTCTTTTCTTTTGCCTTCTGAAATACACAAACAGAAAACACCTATAAACAGCATGCTGAAAAAGAGTGGAGAGCTAACACTTTAACCCCCCTCCTTCACTCAGCCAGTAAATCCCCCCACAGATTTACTTCACAATCTTAAACACATTTACTTCCTGCTTCAATACCCAGGAAGAATGCTGCAGGCTCTTTAAAACATTTACCAAAGAGGGAACTAAAACATGCCCATAGAGTAAGTTACAGAGACACGCTGTCCCCGCTTACCTGGGCCTGGCTGACTTGTGTGGCTCCTGCTCCTGCCACCACCGATTGTTCCTCCTCCATATTGACAGGATTTGCAATGGCGTTTGGTGCTTGCTTTTAAACTTTCCCGGTCCACTCGCCGCTGCGAGGGCCGGAAATGACGTCAGCCAGAAGAGACCTGCCCTCCCCCCCTGCGTTCCAGCGGCCGGAACCGGAAGCCGCGTCGCGCCGCTGGAGGTCCCGCCCCTGGCCGTAGTGACGCGCTCGCCACCGGAACCCGGAAGGCTGTGCAATGGGGTTGAAGAGGAGACCCGCTCCTTCCAAGCCAGCCGCCGGTCTGAAGGGACTGGGACCCCCCGCAGCCTGACCCTCGCCGGGTATGAAGAGGGGAGGACGCCGGAGCAACCCCCGCACGTGAAGGGAGGAAGCTGGGCTGGCCTGTCCACAAAAAAACAGAATACCGGTATGCCCCAACTCTCTCCACCTGGAGACAGCGCAGCACACCCCTGGTTCCCTGCAGCGCTTCCACCATGGCGGAGGAAACACTACAACTGAGGCCATGATGGAAGTGTCCGGTCTTTAAAGAAAAAACTGACTGCAGTGTTTCCTGGGAAAAGTGGGTGGAGCTGCGCTCTCTCCAGGTGCTGTCCTGAAAGACGAGGGGAGAAAAAGGCAATTTATTCTTAAATATCTATATGCAGTGGTAAATATAAATAACTAACTATATTGGTAGAGAGTAAAATCTCTAATCCACTCTGAGAATAACAGACAGAAGAGATATACTGTATATACTATTAGAAGAGATATATACTGTATATACTATTAGAGGTTGAATCTGGTAAATATCATTAGACTCAGATCTTTTTCTATTTAAAGAAAAAAAAAAGTTAGAGTTGTTTTGTAGATTTTCAAACAGAACTGTAATATATTATATGCTGGCCATACAAAAACAATGTCTTCCTTCAAAAAAAATATGTTTTTTGACCTGTTTCTACAGCGCTTTTAGCTGTGCGTCAAGTACAGTACAGAGTGCCCCAATAGCACTTTAGAACCACTCACTTCCTGCCCACGACTACATGTCCCCTGAGGCATTGTTCCTCACACATATACAAGTTCTCGGTCACTTACTGACATGTATAGATGATGTACTGAGCTGTATGTGTGCTGCACTGTATTTCCTGATATGTAAACAAATAATGCATTCTGTATGCAGGCCAACTAATCGGCTGGCCAATTAGTCGATTATGAAAATAGTAATCAATTAATTTCATAATCGATTGTTTCAGCCCTACTTACAATGCCGGTGCCGCGGAGAGGGAAAGGAGTGGGCTTTTTGTAGATGCGGACTTTTAATAAACTTAAAGTGATTGTAAAGCTTGGTTTATTAAAAAACAAGAAAAATAAAAAAAAAAACACAACTGTCTTCTGGGGTCCCTCTGCAGCTCCTCCCCACATCAGATAACCCCCTAGGAGAAGCGCTCTCCTGGGGGGTTACCTTGCGGGCGTGCTCCCGAGTCCATCAATCGGCGTTCATAGTAGAATGTATGTCTCGGCCCCGCCCCCCAGGTCATTGGATTTGATTGACAGCAGCGGGAGCCAATGGCTGTGCTGTTATCATTTAATAGGCGAGAACCCCGGGCAGAAGAAGAGCGCGTCAGATGAAGTTCCAGGGCTCAGGTAAGTAAAAGGGGGGGGGGGGTCACTGGCACGTGTTTTTTCACCTTAATGCATAGGATGCACATGCAAAAGCACAAGTGGTGACATGCATTGGCCTTCTATATTGCTGTGCATTTTAACATGATAGATAGATAGATAGATAGATAGATAGATAAAAAAATTCTAACTTCAGCAAGCTTTATTTGTAAAGGACATTTCAATAGACTGTTTTAACTCATGTTTAATCTTGTTGTGGTGTGCTTATGTGCATTTATACCTATTGTGCAGGGCGGAGCAAATCAGCGCAATGCACTGGTGTAAACTGCTCTTTTTTAAATGCATTGCTTTTATAAAGTAAATGCTCTGGCATGTGGCGATTTACACATGCCAGGAAATATGGTGTGAATGAACGCTTAAAGTGGTACCACTGTAATTTTGTTTGTTACCTGGTGATCCTGCCCGTAAAACTACCATACACAAGTATATTTTCAAAAGAAAGTTCAAACAAACATTTGTAAAAAAAATTCTCAGTATATTTGCTAAATTTTCATTTGAAAGTAAATCAAAATTTTGTTTGACTTTAACGTTCAATTTTGTAACAAAAGGACATTTCCGAATATAAACCATATACACTGCTGTTAGAGAAAAATTTTCCACCCTGCTCATTCAAATTTTCTCGCCATGGTGATTGAAAATGAACATCAATTTCACCAAATAACGATTAGAGATGAGAACAATGTTAGGTGGGGTTAGGCTTTATTAGTCACTAATGTAAAGCCCATCTAAAATCTACTAGAACATCTAACACCACCCTCTCCAGTCAGTGTTGCTGTCCACCAAGCGTGGCTCTGTTGCTCATTGATAAATAGAGGAGACACCCTAAGGGTGGCCATACATTATACAATTTTCCTTTAGATTTACCAAAACCATTTTATATGGGAGGTCAAACCTAAACACTTTAAATTTTTATGCAATCAGCAAGGCCCTTGCACTACATGGTTGAAGGTTAATCTAAAGAAAATTGAATAAGAAAATTGTATAATGTACGACCAGCGTAAAGCTGAACTTCAGCTTTTGATCTACTTTACATAGTTTGTTTAGGCCAGCTTGGCCCAAACATACCATGTCCTACACTAACATGTGAGGCAGCCAGATGTGTGGTATAAACTCTATGTAGCTGAGGCTACATACAGCACTGTGTTCCGGGTTGGAGCCGAGACTTCCTGTCTCATATCCAGAGCACAGTAGAGTCTATCTAATCGGCACCCAGCCATTCAAAAAATGTGATGTATTCTAGCAATGAATACAAAGCTTCTTCTGATTGGCTGAGTCAGAGGTTGTGACATCATCAGCCCACCTCTCTGAATCAGCAAATCAGAGGAAGCTTTGTATTCATTGCTAGAATACTGTACATTGCTTTCTCTGAATGGCTGCGCGCTGATTAGATAGACTCTACTGTGTTCCAGGTATGAGACTGGAAGTCACGGCTCAAACCTGGAACACAGAACAGTATGCTTGTATGAAGTCTCAGCTACACGTAGTTTAAACTGTACATCCAGCGGCCTCACGTTAGTGAGGGGCATAGTTAGTTTGGGCCAAGCTGGCTTAAATGAACTATGTAAAGTGTACCAAAAGCTGGAGTTCAGCTTTAAGACAGGAAGTGTGTTACTGGCCAGATGATTATTATTATTCTACAGGATTTATATAGCGCCAACAGTTTGCATAGAGCTTTACAAAATGAGGGCAGACAGTACAGTTACAATACAATTCAATACAGGAGGAATCAGAGGGCCCTGCTCATTAGAGCTTACAATCTAGTAGAGAAGGTCAAGTGATACAAAAGGTAATAGCTGTGGGGGATGATCTGATGGAGAAAGTAAATGTACAGTTGTTAGATGGGGGCAGAATAGGCTTCTCTAAAGAGGAGGATTTTCAGGGATCATCTAAAAACAGAGTAGAAGGTAGTCTGACAGATTCAGGTAGGGAGTTCCAGAGGATTGGATAGACTCTGGAAAAGTCCTGGAGGCGAGCATGGGAGGAGGTGACAAGGGAACTAGAGAGCAGGAGGAACGTAGAGGACAATTTGTTTGAAATTTGAATGAAAAAAATAGGAAAAAAAAAAAAAAAGGAAGAATAAATGCAGCACCACATTTAAAAGAGAGGTAAAGCTTTTTGGCCATACATCTCTTGAGGATTACAGGAGCACACTTACTTTTGTTCTCCTGTGACCAAGAGTCAGCTGATAGCGGGCTAAAGGCCACTATCGGCTGATGGGGTGGAGCCATGCCAGTCTAGGGAAAGATTCCAACAATATTGTCAGGATCCAATGGCTGCCAAATAAACAGCTAGGTCTGCCTTCTCCAAGACTGACAATCACTCCTCTCCACGTGAAGCAGACTGAGAACAGACCAATCAGCAGTTCTATATTCACTCACTTCACAGTCTTAGAGCCGGTGTCTTGTCAAATACAGTCCCCTGTCATATAGTGTCCTCCCTGTACTGCGCAGGCGCAGTACGGAGGACAAACGAGACGCCGAAAGTCTCCGAAGTTTAACAGCTGATCATCAGCTGTACACGGCGCCTGCGCTTTTATTCTCACCCTATGTCCAGGTTCATTCCCTACTATCCAAGTGGACATAGAGTGAGAATAAATAGTTGCCGAGCGCAGCGAGGCCGTGCCCGAAGCGTGGCGAGCGAATCGAGCCCGCGAGGGGCCCTCTTACACTGCCATCGCTAAGAAGTGCCGAAGAGCCGTGTACAGCTGATGGTCAGCTGATCAACTTCGGACATTTTCGGCATCTCCTTCTGCTCCGTACTGTGCAAGCGCTGCGCATGCGCAGTACGGAGCGGACACTATCCGATAGGAGGACAGTATATGTCAGAACACCGGCATGGAACAAGCTGTAGTATTCTCAGATGCTGCAGCATGGAGGCCAGTATGTAGGTGGGTTTTTTTTCCATTATTATTATTCCATACTTTTCCTTTAAGTATGGCCAAAGCTTTTTTGGGTCTCAGGAATGCACTTACTTTTGCTCTCCATTGACCCAGAAGCAGGTGATAGAGAGATATTGCCTGCTGTTAGCTGACATGTCAGGATTAAGGATGAACTCTGGCATGTTCGCAGCTCCACGTCCCCGCCAGGAAGCGGACACTCTGCAGCGCTAATCACAAGCAGTGAGACATTTTCCGATCTGTGCAGCTGCAGATCAGGAAATGTCTCACTGCCTGTGATTAGCGCTGCAGAGAGTCTGCTTCCTGGTGGGCATGTGGAGTTGCGAACACGCCAGAGTTCATCCTTACACACTATTAGATTTTCTGCAGATTTTTTGTCTTCAGATTTACCAAAACCATATAATATGAGGTCAAGCCTTAAGAGTTTCATTTTGTATGCAATCAGGCAGGCCCTTGCACTACATGGATTTGGTAAATCTGAAGACAACAATCTGCAGAAAATCTAATCTAATAGTGTGTATGGGGCCTAAGTCAGGCTCCACCCTGCGCCCTAATTGACAGCTGGCTCTGCCCCTCAGCACGCAGTTAAGCGTTGCAGCCAGCCAGTCCCAGCCCAGTGCTCCAGTGAGAGCTGGAGGGGCAGAGCGGAGATCAGCGACTGACAGTCACAGCTCCCTGCACACAGCTGATGGAGAAACTGAACGATCAGCAGTCATGTGATCACTCAGTTATAGAGCCAATGTGGGACTGATACTGCAGCATGGAGGCGAGCACGGATGTTTATTTTTTTAGAAATCCCAAGTTTTTTCTTTAAGAACTGCCGCACTATATTTTTGCTGCTGTGTTTAATCCTGCTTTAAGTGACCCTGTTCTATGTACCCCCTGAGGACGGCTGTATTGAAGATACATCCAGCAATACAAATCAGCCACACATCTGACAACATTGGCAGCTACTCAAACACGCTGTATAAACACAAATTGGGACAAAAGCCATCTAAAATAAATAAAATAAAACACAGAATCGCAGTGGAGTTATATGCTGTGCAGTTTTCTTGGAGTTCAGAAGTGGCAGAGCCACCAAAAAGCCCAGAGAGAAGTAGAACAGAGGATTTTCGGTGGTGCCAGGAGACAGTCCTAGGAGCTGTCCATACACCCCAGGTGATGATAAGGTACCCTGATGGGGGACATCCTAATACCATTCACTGTGGATGAGTGCCCCCTACTGGGAGATGATAGCACACAGCAATGCCCTGCTCCCAGCACTGACGAGTCTATTAGACCCAGGAGAACACACAGGCACTGTGTACTATTATCATGTCCAGTCACTCATGCCGGCAGATGTGGAGCTATTCTGTGACAGTCACACCCCAGGCCTCAGCCAAACTCCACATAAACACAGCCTTCCACCACAACCAGGCCACCTTCCACTGCACAAACTAGGCAAACTTCTCCTCCACCGGCCCGCCACCTCCCCCTACCCACTCTTAATCCGCAATGTCACTCTGCAGGCTCCGCTTACCTGTGTGAGAGAGATGAGCGCCGCCATCTTTGCAGCTACTCACAGGAACGCGCAGAGCGTCAAGCCTGTACCAGGAACGCGCGCAGCTCTGGGGGGGGGGGGGGGCGGGGACACAAACGCTGACTGAGTGGAGCGGGGCGGGGTCATGCACAGTGTACCACGCTGAGCGGAAAAGGGGTGGGGCTCTTAGGCATTGACTGAGTCGAAGGGGCGGGGTCATTGTAGCATTTTAGACAACACAGGACGGGGTGATGGAGAGAGGCGTGATTGAGAAATCGGCTTGGTCACATAGCTGAGGAAGGGGAGCGGTGTAGAAGCAGATTCCTGGATTCTATACTGACATTTACAACTTGCAATAGTCAGCGCATATCAAGTTTGCATTGTCCAGTTTAACCACTTCAGCCCACGGAAGGATTTACCCCCTTAATGACCAGGCCATTTTTTGCGTTACTTTACCTGACAATTGCGCTGTACCCAAATAAAATTGATGTCCTTTTTTCCCCACAAATAGTGGTATTTGATCACCTCTGCGGTTTTTATTTTTTACGCTATAAACAAAAAAAAGATCGACAAATTTTGAAAAAAAAAAAATATATATATTTTTTTACTTTTTTTACTTTCTGCTATAAAACACATCCAAAAATTTTTTTAAAAAATCAAATTTCTTCATCAGTTTAGATCAATATTTATTCTGCTACATGTTTTTAATTAAAAAATCCTAATAAGCTTATATTGATTGGTTTGCGCAAAAGTTATCACGTCTACAAACTATGGGATATTTTTATGGCATTTTTATTTATTTTTTATTACTAATAATGGCGGCGATCAGCAACTTATAGCGGGGCTGCGACATTGCGGCAGACATATCGAACACCTAACTGACACCTTTGCCACTTTTTTGGGGACCAGTGATATTATTACAGTAATCAGTGCTAAAAAAAAATGCACTGTTACTGTACCAATGGCACTGGCAAGAAAGGGGTTAACATCAGGGGTGATCAAAAGGGTTAAAGCGGAGTTCCACCCAAAAGTGGAACTTCCACTCGTTGTACTCCTCCCTCCTCCGGTGCCACATTTGGCACCTTTTGGAGGGGGGGCAGAATACCTGTCTTTCACAGGTATCCTGTTCCCACTTCTGGGAGCCTCAGCCGCAGGTATTGATGTCACCGCCCAGGCTCCCTTCTCCTCTATTCTCCTTCACCCGGCCGCTGGGCCAGTAGGAGAGAGGAGCCTCGCGCATGTGTAGTAAGGTTCCCGGGGTGAAGCCGTAATGCTCTTACTCACAATGGAGGCGGCAGCACCGAAAAGCTGATGGAAACATCAGTTGCGCTGCCAACATCGCTGGACTCCAGGACAGGAAAGTGTCCGATTAATAAAAGGCAGCAGCTGCAGTATGTTATAAGAAAAAATCTGCTACCAGCGCAAAAAAAAATAATACCGTATATACTCGAGTATAAGTCGAGGCCCTAATTTACTACAAAAAAAATGGGAAAAACTTATTGACCCGAGTATAAGACGAGGGTGAGAAATGCACAGCTACTGTAAGTGGAAAAGAGGGTCAACAATGCCCATTTGCAGCATCACTGTTCCCATTTGCAGCATCACTGTGCCCATTTGCAGCCACAGGTCCCCCGAACTTCAAACTCAGTAGTTAAGGGTTCCTAGATGCCCCCTAACTGCAGCCAAAATTTGGGGTCTCTGAACCCAAAGGGTCCTGAAATGACATTGCTACAGATGGACACAGTTGACCGAATTTGGGGCCCCGTATCTCGGGGCCACTTAGTGTTAAGAACCCCACATTTTGGTGTGAAAACCCAGTGGAACTAGCACTATAAAATTTCCAAAGCTGGGGTTTCTAGCACCAAGCGGCCCCGAGATACAGGGCCCCAAAAATCAGTTCAGAAAATGTCAAGCACTTTTCTGCAGCAGAGAATGACATTTTCCAAACCGGTTTTGGGGCCCCGTATCTCGGGGCCCCTTAGTGCTAGGAACTTCAGCTTTGGATATGTTGTGGTAACTGGGTTTGCACACCAAATTTGGGGTTCCTAGCACCAAGTGGCCCTGAGATACGGGGCCCCAAAGTCAGTTCGGAAAATGAATTTTTTTGCTGCAGAAAAGTGCTTGACTCGAGTATAAGTCGAGGGGGGCACTTTCAGCACAAAAAAATGTGCTGAAAAATTCGACTTATACTCGAGTATATACCGTAATAAACAAGTATGTGACCAGTAGTCTAGCTGCAATCAAAAATACATGCCACCCTAGGGTTGGATGTTAAATATGAATTAATGTGTGAATTGCGCTAACTCCTAAAAATGTAATCAAAAAATGAATACAACACCACTTCTGATAGCCAAAAAAATCTAAATATATCTATTATCTATTTTAGTGTGAATTCTTCTTCCTGCTAACAATTAATTTATGTATGTGCCCAAACTTCAACACAATATCATACCCCTATGTAAAAAATAATTGTGCAATATTGACAACAAATGTTTATCAATAATCAAAGTGCAAGTGTCAAATATATATGAAATATAGAAAATAAAAATAGAAATAAAAATAAAGATGAGATTAAAAATAAACCAACATATACAAGTATTGCTATTATATAATCAAACAACTCAGTCCAACTGAGCCCATAAATCAAAAATATGTATATAACTAAGTACAATGAGATTAGCTTGGTGCCGGCTCAGAGGCACTATAGCATGTGAGTTCAATTGTGTTTTTTAACTTTTTAAATAAAAGCATAGTTACTTACTACGCCATGATGGCTATCTATATGTTTCTTGAGAACTAATAGAGCAAGAGTTATTAGTACACTGCTTGGAAAGGCTGCTGTTGGATCCATCAAAAACAGAGTGGTTATCCGAAATGAATGAACCAATTTCACTAGGTGGTGATGCAGTCACTATAACGGTGGAAATAGAAGCACTTAAATATTACTAAGGAACGTCACCATTGGAAGGAATTGATCACTCACTGTGGACTCTCATTGTACTTTGTTATATACATATTTTTTGATTTATGGACTCAATGGACTGAGTTGTTTAATTATATAATAGCAATATTTGTAAATTTTGGTTTAATTTTAATTTCATCTTTATTTTTATTTCTATTTTTATTTTCTATATTTCATATATATTTGACACTTGCACTTTGATTATTGATAACCATTTGTTGTCAATATTGCACAATTATTTTTTACATAGGGGTATGATATTGTGTTGAAGTTTGGGCACATACACAAATTAATTGTTAGCACGAAGAAGAATTCACACTAAAATAGATCATAGATATATATTTTTTTTTTTTTGGCTATTAGAAGCTGCAGTATGTATAGCTGCTGGCTTTTAATTTTTGCAGTGGTGGGCAGACCTCCGATTTAAGTGTGTCCCTAGGGGGTGCTTGCTAACTATGTGGGGGATGGTCTGACTGGGTGAAGACAGAGATCCGTGTTCCTTAGCAGGAACACAAGATTTCCATCTTCTACCCTGTCAGAATTGCGATCTGCTTTGTTTACATAGGTAGATCGCCGTTCTGATTCTATGGGGAACGATCGCGTTTTGCCGGCGGATATCGAGTCCACCAGACCTGTTGATCGGCTCCCCCTCTGTCCAATCAGTGCACGCACCCCCCAGTGTCTATTGCACAAAATGACGTACAGGTACGTCGTTTCGCGCAATAGAGCCAGCCTGCCCCTGTATATCTGCAGTAGGCGGTCAGGAAATAGTTAAAGTTCAACTGGATTTTCAGGGAGCTCTGTTATTTTAAGTAGTCATTGGCATCATTCTCAGGAGGCGGATCCGCTGCCTCGGAGTCCGCCTCTGTCCGCCAGCTCAGCGGGAGATCTCTCCGTTGATCTCCGCTGAGCCGGCGGATGACAGGTCCCTCTCTGCTCACTGAGCGGGGAGGAGCTTGTCGAGCGCTGCTGGTTTCTATGGAGAGATCGGACGAAAACTGACAGCATGTCCGTTTTCATCAGATCTCACCCGATCCGCCAGGGACGGATGCAAACGTAGGGGCATCCGTCTGCATTTAGCGGAACGGACTGGGTCGGATGTCAGCGGACATGTCACCGCTGACATCCGTCGCTCCATAGACTAGCATGGAGCGCCCGTTCAGGTCCGCCGTCAAAACTGACAGGCTGACCTGAACGGTCCAACAGTGTGAAAAGGGCCTTAAACCCTCAGCATCACATGGAGTACAATAAAACAAACATTCCCCAGTAAACTATTTGTTAAAATTCTTACCCCCAACACTTGCAGCTTACAACTTTCAAGGCTGCTTCCTCCCACTCTCTCAGTGCTGCTTTCCTGAACTTCCAGTCTTTTTAGACCGGTGCCACCTCCAGTATATTCATTCTAAAATGGGGGAGGGAGGAGCAGGGGAGTACATTACCATCCTATGCTAAGGGGCTGTGTTTCTATTGATGCACACAGTGCAAGCAGACACACCTCTACTCTCTGAATGTAAGGTTGGCTCCATAAGATGCTGCAAGAGAAAGGAGTCACCCTGAAACAGGAACTCCCGGGGCAACAGTCATGGCACCAGCTTAAGCAGGATAAAAAGATAAATTAGCTGCATACTCAGTAATAAAATCAGCTGTTAAAAGTGGTAAAAAAAACCTGAGGGTTTAATACCACTTTAAGTGATTCCCATGGTGGCCATGCACACTTTGATAAATTATTTCTTTTTCAATCAATCTCCTCTGATAGGTATAATCAATCTATAGTCAACCCATTCGGGGATTTCATTTGATAGGTAAAGTGGATCTTCACTTAAAAGTAAAAGTACTGCTCATTCTCCTCTCCCCCCACATCTTTATCATGTTTTGTTTTTTCTTTCTTTCTGGGAGCGAATACCTTTTGCTGACAGGTAACCACTCCCACTTGTGCAGTTCTAGGATTACATCAGCTTGACATGTCCCAGGAGGCTGCGGGACCAGTCTGACAGCATTGTGCAATGTGTATGTGCAGTAGGGAGCTGGCTGTGAAACAGCAGGAAGCCACCTCTGGCTCCCACTTCCAAGATGGTGGCATCAGGGCTTCAATGCCCAGCAAAGAATGGGTTCCAGTGACAGCGCTGGACTTTTGGGCTTTCAAGTGTTTCTTAAAAGTCATAACAAAGGTTTGTATTATCCCGCGCTACCAGTACTGGTACTTTAAAATAGGTCAAAACTCTAGTGGGTGGTTGTAAGCAACCTAATTGTGTTCCCAGAATGTAAATCACTAAAAAAACAAACTACTTATTGCTGCCTGTACTCTTGAAGTGCATGGTAATAAATCATAAATAGTAATAAATCATTTCTTGTGTAAACCTTCATCCATGTATCCCTAATAATGAATAAGCATCAGAACCTTGTTTCGTGCTCAGTAAATCATCCGTAAAAATATCTAAATATGAGTCGTGCAGACAAATATAGCAAACTGACAGTAAAATGTAATTGTTTTAAGTGTCTTTTAATAGTCCAAATATCTATTGCAAATCATATTGTGCCAAAACAGTTATCTACACATGTGCGCCAGTGCTTCAATGACTTCCACCACCTTACAAATGTTGCGCTCACCTCCACCTTTGACTTGTTTTCCCAGGTCAGATTGCGCTTTCCCCTACTTTGGAGCAATAGACTCGGACTCCTCTGTGATCCTCCTCCTTCTCCTGTGTATTCTCTGGGCTCTGGATCGTTTCCTCAAAATGGGGTGTATGGCACTTTAAGACCGCATTACCTCCGCTCTAGACAAAACTCATATAACAAGGGACATCCTTATAGTGCTGCAGTTTAAAACAGGTGTTTATTCAAGTATTAAGCACTTATATTTAAGTATAAAAACTTCTGTTACATAGTTACATAGTTACATATAGTTACATAGTAGGTGAGGTTGAAAAAAGACACAAGTCCATCAAGTCCAACCTATGTGTGTGATTATGTGTCAGGATTACATTATATATCCCTGTATGTTGCGGTCATTCAGGTGCTTATCTAATAGTTTCTTGAAACTATCAATGCTCCCCGCTGAGACCACCGCCTGTGGAAGGGAATTCCACATCCTTGCCGCTCTTACAGTAAAGAACCCTCTACGTAGTTTAAGGTTAAACCTCTTTTCTTCTAATTGTAATGAGTGGCCACGAGTCTTATTAAACTCTCTTCTGCGAAAAAGTTTTATCCCTATTGTGGGGTCACCAGTACAGTATTTGTAAATTGAAATCATATCCCCTCTTAAACGTCTCTTCTCCAGAGAGAATAAGTTCAGTGCTTGCAACCTTTCCTCATAACTAACATCCTCCAGACCCTTTATTAGCTTAGTTGCCCTTCTTTGTACTCGCTCCATTTCCAGTACATCCTTCTTGTGGACTGGTGCCCAGAACTGGACAGCATACTCTGTGCGGCTGGACCAGAGCCTTGTAGAGTGGGATAATTATCGTTTTATCTCTTGTGTTGATCCCCCTTTTAATGCATGCCAATATTCTGTTTGCTTTATTAGCAGCAGCTTGGCATTGCATGCCATTACTGAGCCTATCATCTACTAGGACACCCAGGTCCTTTTCCATCCTAGATTCCCCCAGAGGTTCTCCCCCCAGTGTATAGATTGCATTCATATTTTTGCCACCCAAATGCATTATTTTACATTTTTCTCCATTGAACCTCATTTGCCATGTAGTTGCCCACCAAAATACTGTTACTGTATGACAGCAGAGCTCAGAGGCTCCCACATTACTTCCAGTATCGGCAACATCACCCAGATCCACCCAACGCGTGTCGTCATGGTCACCTGACTTCCTCAGGGGTATGGGGCTGGGCAAACATACAAGGATTTTATGCTGGTGATGATTGAGCTGCCAAAGTAACCTGTAAACAACACTCCCCTAAAATCTATGTTGCAGATAATAATTCATATGGATAATAGAACATTCTCATCCATCTTTTCTTTTTTTTTTTTGAAATGGGAATTAATTTTTTTAAATTATTATTTCTTTATTGATTTTACTGTATCAAAAATATTACATATATCGAGTATGCAACCTCGCTGTACCATTTATATACACAATTTCTCATTACATTAATGACAAAAAAAGATTCCCACTCCATCACTGAACCTAAGATATTCTAGATATTGAATTTAATTTATTTTATTGCAACAGCTCTTCATGGTGGGCTTTTCGGGTTCCTGCCAGTGTCTGGGTATAAGGCTTTTTGCCGCGTTTAAAAGTTGCGGGAGCAACATTTTTACGTATTGCTTAGTTGGCATACTTATCCCCTGGCATAGGCACCCCCACAGGTCATCAGGGATCTCTATATTTGTTACCTCTCTGATTTTTTGCCTAATTTCCCCCTTCTCCATCTTTTCTACCTCAAAAACACAAACTCTGTATACTTTAATATAACAAAATAAAACTTCTAAAATCTCCCATTACTCTACACCGGGGGTCAGCAACCAATAGATCATGATCTACCAGTAGATCTCGGACAGGTGACTGGTAGATTGTGGTCTGGGCTTGCTGACCCGCCATCCCAGAACATCAAACAGAGTGCAATGCAGAGGGACTACTTGTAAAGTTAGAGCTTTAGTAGGGAGCAACTGCCGCAGAAGCCAATGCCTCCTCCGTAGTGTTGGCTCCTGTCCCGTGTGGAGCGAGACCAACTGCACTCCACCTCTTATCCCAACTAGCTTTCTCCAAATTGGTGCCAGCAGCAAAAAAACACAACTCAACCGCAGGGTTTTACCACCTCCCAAGTTTATGTGTGAATTAGCCTCGGTTCACACCAGAGGCGGCATGACTTGCAGGTCGCCTCACCGAGGCGACCTGCACACGACTGCCGGGGCGACTTGCAAGACGACTTCTGTATAAAAGTCTATGCAAGTCGCCCCCAAAGTAGTACAGGAACCTTTCTTCTAAGTCGAAGCGACTTGCGTCGCTCCGATTAGAACGGTTCCATTGTACAGAACGGGAGGCGACTTGTCAGGCGGCTAGGTCACCTGACAAGTCGCCCCCGTGTGAACCGAGCCTGAGGGTGCTGCTGCAGAAATCAACTAAGGGCTCATTCACAAGTGCAGCAAGCACTGCTGCTCCCCTGAAAAGCCATCTGAGTAATTTTGACAGGTGGTGAGGAGGCGATATGTTGCCTTCTCACCAGCTGATTTAAACCCATGATTGCCCTGCAATGCACGCAATTGTGACACAGTAGTATGGCAATTAGAGGTTTAAATCAGGTGTGAGGAGGCGACACTGTGCCTGGTGATCTTTGACTTCTCCCATGTTGTTCAGGTAGATCTCACTAACTCCATATACTCCATCTAGTGGTCAAACATGAGAAAGCAATGAAAGTACATATTAAATTTGGTAGAAATAAAAATAGGGGTGAAAAGGGGCAGCCCTGTCTGGTGCCATTTATAGTAAAGGCTTTGGATTTTATCCCATTAGCCAGAACCCTGGCAGAAGGGGAAGAATATAAAGACATATATGCATAAAGACATCATTTTAGAAAGGAGTTTTGGGCCTAGATCTATCTGCTGTGAAGGGAGATAAAGAAATGACCAGTTGACCCTGTCAAAAGCCTTCTTGGCATCACAAGCCAAGAGGCAGGTAGGGATGCAGTGTTGATGAGCATATGGGGAAGGTAAATTGTAAAAAGAGGAATAGAACTGTCTAAACTTTAAACTCATCTTCCACATAGCGCCCAAGTGTCCCTGATTTCAAGGGACTGTCCCTGATTTGGAACAAAGTCCCTCTGTCCCTCATAGCTTCTCATTTGTCCCTCATTTTGGTCTGATCTATATAGTTGTATACAAAATGCACTATTTATCTATCAAAAAGTGTTTCCCAGTGCTAAACCTTTTATCCAATTTCTAAATTGCTGCATTTGTAAATTCCAAAAGCCAATATAACGGGAATTAATAGCGGTAAAAAAAGCACTTATGGGTTTAAACAATCAATTTCTTTTGTACAATTCTCCTTTAGGGGGACATGGCAGGGGGTGTGTTCTATGCCTACGTACTTTTGCTAATAGGTGTCCCTTATTCCCATCTCAGAAGATTGGGAGATATGTCTACTATGTCGGAGCTCCTATACTTTCAGGTGTTAGAAGATGTGAGAAGATATGGGATAGCCTGTTTGTGTTGTCTAGGATGTATAATACGTGCTAGATGTCTACCACATTTGTTAGCCTGCATATAATGGAGGAATAGCATCTTATCCCACGCAATTAGAGAGCGGTCGGCAAACAGACGGAGATCTCATTAGAAGAGAGAAGATGCATTAGAGAGGTCTACTAAAGTGGTTGGGGCCAAAGTGCATTTATGTGTGGTTTCCAGGGTTGAAATAAGTGTGAGTAGGTGCTTGATATCGGCCATGCGCACACATTTTAGCCTGGACCCATGTTGAATGAAAATGCCCCTAAGGACACATTTCAATGCTTCCCATTTAGTCATGGGATGCGTGATTCTGAACAAAGTCCCTAATGGCCTGGGATATAGCCTGTGCATAGGACACGTTGGTCAAGAGATTATCATTGAGATCTTCAGGAAGCGCATCCGAATATGTCAGTGAGATGAAATGTGTGACTAATCACAACGATCACAGTAATAAACAAATACTGCTTTAATGCAGCCAGACAATGTTAGAGCTGATTGCTTACGCAGTTATCATGCCTATGTAAGCAATCACAGTGTAAAAAAAATGCAATCACCCCCCTTCCCAACAGAAGTCACCAAAGCAATTACAGTGTCACTGTGGGGACATTGTACTGCTGTGGCGGTGATCATGTGCAATAGCTGGCTGCTTTGATATCACTGTATGTAAGTGCTGACAGCCATTTTCTCTGATCACCACCAATGCAGTACAATGCCACTAAACCAATGCTGCCAGTAATTGTCCCCACACCAGTCACAGTGTCCCTTATCACCACCACACCAGTCGCAGTGTCCCTAATCACCGCCACACCAGTCCCAGTGTCCTTGATCACTGCCACACCAGTCCCAGTGTACTTGATCACTGCCACACCAGTCCTTGGGTCACCAGAGCAGTGTATGCCAGCAACAGTGTTCCTTGCACCGCCTTTCATTTGCAGTGTCACCAGACCAGAGTTAGCTAGCAACAATGTCCCAGATTGTCGCCACACCAGTTTTGGTGTCACCAGACCAGTGTAAGCCAGCAACAGTGTTCCTGATTGCTTCCACATTAGTCCCCAGTGTCACCAGACTTGCGTAAGCCAGCAACAGTGTTCCCTATTGCAGCTACACAAGTCCCGGTGTCACCAGACCAGTACAGCCAGCAACAGTGTTCATGATCACCGCCATACCAGTGCAGTGTTGTCTCTGCCTGACACCCGCACTGACCCTGGTAAATACTGACTCCTTTCTGCATGCTGCCTTTGCCTGTTTGCTGACCATATCTCTGTCTGAATTGACCTTTCTGCACATGTGATTGATTACGTTCCTGCGAGACACCAGTCCCAGGCATCTCCTGCCCATTCCAGCCAACTGCACTACTGGAACCACATGAACTCTTTTGTTCTTCCTTTACATCCTTGCCAGTGAACATGGAATTCCTAGGGGTAGCCACACTTGTTTGGCCTAAAAGAAAGGGGACTGCTATAGGAGATACTATACTAATCTATATTCCCAACTTGTACAAAGGTGACCATTACAATACCTTGGTTTTGATACAATAGGTTAATTTGTCTGATCTACAAGATGCGATTTACTAAAACTGATGCACACAGAATCTGATGCCGCTGTGCATAATAACCAATTAGCTTCCAGGTTTTATTGTCAAAGCTTAATTATACAAGCTGAAGTTAGAAGCTGATTGGTTCTATGCACAGCTGCGCTAGACTCTGTGTGCACCAGTTTTAGTAAATCTCCCCCAATGTCTGGTACATTATCAGTCCAAACATTGAAATAGTCTCATACATTTAAAATCTCCATATTTGGAAGGAGTAGCAAAATGTGTTGTGGGGTGTAATTCTAAGTATGCCTATGCTGTGTGTTAGAAATATCTTATTAATTGACAACTTTGTGTCAACATTTTCATTCCCCATTTTCCAAAAAAATTGTGGCGAAGAACAAAGCCTTCAAAAGACTCACCATGCCTCTTAGAAAATACCTTGGGGTGTTTCCTTTCAAAAGTAAACCGAAGTAGTTATTTTGTGGGGTTTTCCACTCTTCAGGTACTCCAGGGCCTCCAAAAATGTGATAGACAGTAAGAAAATTGTGCCCCTGTAATGCCCGAAGGTGCTCATTGATTTTGGTCCATTCTATGTGGCTAGGCTGTGAAAAGGTATCACACATGATATCACTATACTCAGGAGGAGTAGCAGAATGTGTTTTGGGGTGTAATTCTAAGTATGCCTATGCTGTGTATTTGAAACATCTTAATAAATGACAATTTTGTGTAAAAAAATACATTTTAATTTTCTTTCCTGCATTTTCCAAAAACTGGTGGCAATTACCATGCCATTCAGAAAATACCTTGGGATGTTTGCTTTCCAAAATGGGGTGATTTTGTGGGTGTTTCTCCTGTCCTGGCATTTCAGGGACTCAGAATAATTATAGGAAGTAAGATAATTATTCATTTAATATATGCTCTTTGAAAGCCCGAAGGTGCTCCTTGTATTTTGGATCCCTCTATGCATCTAGACTGTGAAAAAGTCTCACACCTGTGGTATCCCCATACTCAGAAAGCGTAGCAGAATGTGTTTTGGGGTGCAATTGCAAGTATGCCTGTGCTGTGTATGAGAAAAAATTTGTTCAAATTACATCTTTGTGAAAAAAAACACATTTTATTTAATTTCTTTGCTTAAAAAAAAAATTGTGACAAATTATTACAACTTGAAAAATTCACTGCGCCTCTTACTAAATACCATGGACTGCCTACTTTCCAAAAAAAGGGGTAATTTGGTGGGTATTTGTAGGTTCCGGGCACTTTTCCATGGTCTTAAAATGAAATACTGCAGGCGTTCAGTACATCTGGACTGATCAATTTTTAAATATGTATACCATAGTTTGAAGTTTCTATAACAAGAAATAATAATACTAAATAATTAATAATACATAAATACATAATTTACAAATAATAATAATACATAAATAATAATATTAATAATAATAAATAAATAATTATATACACATTTTGTTTGCCCCACAGAAATGTAGCAGAATAAATTTTGCCCCAAATTTATGAAGAAAGATTATTTTTTGCAAAATTTTTGTAAAGTTTATAACAGAAAGTAAGACAAATTCCTTTGTTTAGCAAAAAATAAAAAACCCAGTGGGGATTAAATACCACCAAAGGAAAGCTCTATCTGTCTCAAAATAATTATAAAAAAATAATTTGGGAACAGTGTTGTAGTCCTAAAGTGGTTAAAGTACTGGTTAAAATAAAAGCTCTAAAGTTGAATGCTCAGGGAGCAATGTTGGTTGTAGCCATGGAAGGAGGTTAAGGGATTGGGTGAAATATTTTTTTTCTCGCTTACAGTTACATGCTTCAAACCAATCCAAGATATGCATATGATGTCAATTTTTAATACAATTCTATATCAGGTAAGCTGAAGCCCCTTGTTCCTTTTTCCTGGTGAGAATGGCATATCTAAGTCTGGGTTTCTTTCATCCCTAAATATATTTAAACAGTAGTTATTGTAGACATGTGCAGTTCATTTAGTTCAGAATCCAAATTCAGACATTTTTTTCATTATTCTGAGGTTCAGATGTATCGAATAGTAACAAATTTAAACAAATCCAAAATAACAAAACAAAACGTCATGAGAAATTGGAATTTAATTTTAATCGAATTCAAAAACAAGAATAGAATAGAAAAGATTAGAATAAAACAGAACAGGAGAGAAAATAAAATAATAGAATAAAATAAAAAAGAGTAGAATAGAATAGAAAATAAAATAATAAAATATAAAAAATAGAGTAAAATAGAATAGAATAGAATAGAAAATAATAGAATCAAATAAAATAGAAAATAAAGGAATAGAAAAGAATAGAATAGAAAATAAAATAATAGAATAGAATATAAAAAAATAGAGTAAAACACATCAGAAGAATAGAATAGAAAATATTAGAATAGAATAAAAAAAGAATAGAATATATATTTTTTTAGAATAAAATAGAATATAGCCGCCTTCCAAAACTAGAATTTTGAAAAGAATAGAAGTGAATAAAACAGAATAGAGTAGAGTAGAGTAAAACAGACCAGAGTAGAATATAAAATAGAAGAATAGAATAAAATAGCATATAACATAAAAGAATAGAATACATTAGAATAGAAAAGAATAGAATGGAAAAGAATACAAAAAAATAGAATAGAAAAAAACAATAGAACAGAATAGAAGGAATGGAAACCGTCTTCCGAAATTTGAATAGAATAAATATGAATAGAAAAGAATAGAATAGAAAATAATTGAAAATAAAAGAATAGACTAGAAAAGAATAGAATAGAAAAAACAATAGAATAGAATATAACCATCTTTCGAAATTCAAATTTTGAATAGAATAGATTAGAACAGAATAGAAAAGAATATAAAATAAAAAATAGAATATAAAAGAATAGAAAAAATCTAACTGTTTTCCGAAATTCGAATAGAATAAATTTGAATTTGAATAGACTAGATTAGAATAGAATACAACCGTCTTCCGACATTTGAATTTCAAATAAAATAAATTAGAATAGAATATAAAATAATAAAATAGAATAGGGAAAAAAAACAATAGAATAGAATAAAATAAAATAGAAAGCATATAACTATCTTTCAAAAATTCAAATTTCAAATAGAATAAATTTGAATAGAATAAATTTGAATAGGAAAGAACAGAAGAGAATAGAAAAAGCAATAAAATAGAATAACATAGAAAGAATATAACTGTCTTCTGAAATTCGAATGGAATACATTTGAATAGAATAGATTAGAATAGAAAAGAATAGAACAGAAAAGAATGGAATTGAATAGAAAAGAATAGAAAAGAAAAGAATAGAATAGTAAAAACAATAGAATAGAATAAAATAGAACATAACCATCATCTGAAATTCAAATTTAAAATAGAATACATTTGAATTTGAATAGAATAGATTAGATTAGAAAAGTATAGAATAGAAAAAAACAATAGAATAGAAAAAAATAGAAAGAATATATCCGTCTTTCGAATAGAATAAATTTGAATCCAATTTTAATTTTTTGCATTTGGACAAATTGAATTCAATTCGACTGAATTTGGAGAATTCAAATCGAATTTAAAAACAAGTAAATTAAATGAAATGAATTCCAAAAACGAATTTAAAGTGGTTGTGAAGGCTGAAGGTTTTTTACCTTCATGCATTCCGTGCATGAAGGTAAAAAACTTTCTGTGTGCTGCTCCCCCCACAGCTCCCCGATTCTCACCTGAGCCCCCTCTCGATCCAGCAATGTGCACGAGAGACTCGGCTGTCCCGGGACTCCCTCTCCTCATTGGCTGAGACAGTGCCCATTGGCTCCCATTGCAGTCAATCACATCAAGTGAGTCAATGAGGAGGGGGGGGGGCGAAATGTGGCTCTATGTGTCTTATGGCTGGGGAATGAGCTTTCTGCTTTCTCTGGGGGCACTGCTCGAGGGGCCACTTGCTCCTCCCACCATACATTACGAACCACCCACTGTACATTTACTGCTGCAGGGCGGCCTCTCTGCACCAGATCACATACCTAGTACGTGATCTGACACTTCCAGGCCTGAGCCGGCGACCCACTCCAACTGTTATTCTACACAGCGGGAGCCCAGCAGCAGGTACCGTGGACTTGATGTCCGCTGGCACCCGCCGATTACACAGGGCAAATGCAGAACGACAATTTGCCTTTTGTAAACAAGGCAGATTGTCATTCTGTCAGAAGGGAAGGTATTGATCTTGTGTTTTTGCTAAGCAGGAACACAGATCTTTGCCTTCCCCTAGTCAAAGCACCTCCCCTATAGTGAGTAAGCACAACCTAGGCACACAGTTACCCTTTGATCACCCCTGAGGTTAACCCCTTCCCTGCCAGTGTCATTAGTACAGTGACAGTGCAAATTTTTTTAGCACTGATCACTGTATTAGTGTCCCTGGTCCCCAAAAAAGTATCAGTTAGGTGTCCGATTTGTTCACCGCAATATCGCAGTCCCGCTGTAAGTTGCTGATCGTTGCCATTATCAGTAAAAAAAAATTTAAAAAAATAAAAACATCCCATAGTTTGTAGACGCTATAACTTTTGCGCAAACCAATCAATATACGCTTATTTGGGATTTCTTTACCAAAAATATGTAGAATATATATTGGCCTACATTGCTACATTGATAAAGAAATTTGATTTTTTTTTTTGAGTATGTCTTATAGCAGAAAGTAAACGATATCGTTTTCTTTTCAAAATTGCCTTTCTTTTTTTTTCGTTGAGCCCAGGTCCCTGCTGACAGCGGGATTAAAATTGTGCAAATTCAGCTAAACTCGCACGATTTCATACCGCATGCCATTCTGACTTCGGGGGCAATTTCAGAGACATCAGTCTGAGTTGCTGCACAGATGTCTATACAAATCGCACCCCGAAGTGCAGAAACTACTTTTGGGGATCGGTGCGGAGCCGCAAAGTCAGCGTCATACCGACTCGGACGGTGCCATTGCCGCCGATTTAACATGCGTTTTGACATGTCAAATCGCACGCCAAATTGCTACAATGTGAACCTAGGCTTAGGCTCGGTTCACACTGGTGCGATGCGGGAAACCCTGCAATTCCTGTGCGGGCTCCCGCATCGCACCTGAATCGCAGGCAGTTCACACATCTGCAAACCGCTGCGGGTGTCATTGTAAAGTTAAGGACACCCCAAAATCGGTTTGCAGATCGCACATCGAACTGTGAAATCAGACAGGAATCGGATCGCATGGGTGTGAAAAAAAATAAATAAAAGGGTCCTGCACCATTTTGGTGCGAATTTGATGCGATTTCAGCTATACAGTTTGCATGGCTGAATTTGCATCGCAGACATCGCATGTGATGTGTACAGCAATGCGATGCGAATCATACGTGATGTCTGTCATCGCACTGGTGTGAACCCAGCCTTATAGTGCAAAAAATAAAAACCGCAGAGGTGATCAAATACCACCGAAAGAGAGCTCTATTTGTGGGGGGAAAAAGGACAATTTTATTTGGGTACAGTGTTGAATGACTGTGCAATAGTCAGTTAAAGTAACGCAGTGCCATATCGCAAAAAATGTCCGGTCAGGAAGGGGATAAACCCTTCCAGAGCTCAAGTGGTTAACCAGGCATTCCAATACACTGCCCCAAGACCAGTATTAGAATAGAACTGAAAAGAGAGCAACAATGAAAGCATGAAAAGTATTGCCACCTCATCGAACAGCTAATAGTGGTAGCCCATTGAAAAAAATGATATCAGTTAACAAAATCCTGCAGCAATCAAGCTCAATAGGAACAAATTCACTAGTCACTTCGCAAGCCTCAGAAGACTGAGCATGCGCGGAGCAGCCTGCAGAACAGAAGACAGCACAAGCAGCCTGTAGATGGAGGAGCATGCGCAGTGTAATGTGTGAGGCGCACAGGATCTCGGGCAGTCGGATATAGTCCTGGAAACGAGGCTTGGAGTGCAAGCTGTGTTCCCTGAACTGTGAGGCGTCCTGATATGTGTTACTATGGTAGTTATTGAAGACGGAGTCGTGCCGTGGGATGTGATATGTGAGTTAGTCATGTCTTAGTAGTATGCAGGCTTTGTGGAGGCAGTGAAGCTTGCACCGCTCATATCTTGTATCTAGAGCATCCCCAGACCTCTCTGTATAGGTGAAATGTTCGTACTGATGACATTGGAGTCAGGTCTCCTATGAGAAGCATGGCTTTTATATAAGTAATCATCACCACCAGACAAATCACAGGAAGGGCACACACTAAAAATGGAGGAGCTTTGTATTTTTTGGTTCTGATTTACTAAGGGAGTGTTTCTGTGTTCTTTTAAAGCTGACCATACACTATACAATCTCCTCCTGTTATGGTGGCCAAACACACGTCCATAAATGATCCATTTATTTCCGATCCAGCTCTGACAACCCATTTGATTGATATGCCACACCCAGGTGGAAGTGAATTTCTATTAATCATTAAGATCTGATCATAACTTAAGATTGTATAAGTCACATCTCTGTTTTCCCCATGTGATCTAATAATCTGATCAAAGAAGATACAGTCGTGCTCGTGAGGAAAGCATATGATTGATGCAGAACAATCAATCAATTATTTTCCACCCTGGCCGAACGACTCATTTTGATCAAATCTGGCTTGAAATGGAGTCTAAGGCCTCTTTCAGGTGGGGTGAACTCCGTCAAGTGGATCCGCCTGCTCAGCGGGGGATCTCTCTGCTGATCCCCACTGAGCAGGAGGATGACAGGTCTATGTCAAACAAACAACAAAATCACAGTTTGTATGGCCACCATTAGATTTACTGTCAACTGTTTAACGTAAGGGCCTGCCTGATTGGGTACACATTAAATGAATTGTTTAGATTTGTCCTCATATTACATAGTTTTGGTAAATTTTATTGAGTGTACAATCCGGTTGTAGTGTGTATTACCACCCCAATTGTGATCAAGGGAAGCTTTGTTTTTTGTTTTGGGTATATTTTTTTTTTTTTGTTTTCGCTTTGTTTCATATGATTGGCTCGATTCACACTTTGGAAAATCATAGTTTTGCTGTATACCACAAAAGATCAGTACATAATACCAAATGACAAGAATACACTAGGAGTTTAGCCCATGTGCATTCAGGAGGCCCTATGTATTCAAAGACGTATGCCTAAAATGCAGAATACCTGCATTCTTGACATAAATCCTTGAACACACATGTCTCATAACAGCGTTTAGCCCCATCCAGATGCAGCCTATTTCACCTTGCCCTAGACTTTGACGCTGCACCTCCCTCTTGGCGCACTAATTTTTTTAACCCCGCTAGTGGCTGAGGAAAAAACCACCCGCAAAGTACCACTGCCGAAGCGCTTTGCAGGCGCTTCGGCAGCGCTGCCCATTGATTTAAATGGCGGTTTAGGAGCGGTGTATACATACACCGCTCCCGCACCGCCCCAAAGACGCTGCTTGCAGGTCTCTCAACCTCCCTATCAGGCTCCACCCACTGTTGGTGTTTGGCCTTTGTCATTGGTTGCTAGAAAGCTGTTGGACTACTTCCCAGCAACCAGTGAAGTAGCTGGGTGCCTGTATGCCAGTTTAGGCTTGGTCTTAATCTTCTACAGTTTTGCTATCTTCAAACTGTAGGTAACTTTTTTTTTAAATGTATCGCAGTAATTGTGCCACATTGTAAAAGTGATGCAAATAATGATTCTTTCATTTGTGTCCAAGATCTTTCCTAGTGCTTTTGTGAATTGGGCGCTGTGTTCTGTGTAGGTTTTTTTTTTTTTTTTTTAATATATAAAGGGGCCATACTACCAAAAAAGTGGGCTTTAAAGCTGAAAACCAGCCTCAGAGATTTATATATATTTTTCTCAAGTCGTCTTCCAGGACGGCACCCTGAGAGATGACTGGTCCTCCTGACAGGAAACACAATCAAGAAAGAGGTTAAAAACCCCGCCCCTCCCTGCACTCCTCAGTTTTTGATTGTGTTTCCCCACAGCGAAACAGTTTGTTTTTTTCTAATAGACTGAAGGCCGTGGGCTGGAAGTCTCCCCCTGGGCGCCAGACTGCAGGTTTTTGGAAAACCTTTGGGTTTGGTAGGGCTTGCCCTGCTCGGGGGGGTTTGTTCCCCTATTTGTCTCAGGGGGGCAATGAAGAGCTCCCCATGAGAACTGGAGGACCCTGGGCACTGTGAGTCTCCAGAACTCCAGGGACCATGTTCCTGCTCCCACCTCTCCTTACCTCATGGTTTCTAGAGAGGATTTGCCACATTCTGCCTCTTTGAGCTCTATCCTGGGTCTCCTGGCCGCCTCAGCGCCGGCGGCTGTGTGTAGTATCGGCGCCATTTTGCGGTGGTCATTTCTGGGAGGAAATGACGTCACGGCCGCCCGGTTACTAGAGCACGCCGCCCACAGAGGAGGAAGTGGCCTCGGCAAGATGGCGGCGGTGTTCGGAACGCCGTGAGGAGCCAGCAGCCGGCTTGAACCACAGGTACCAGGGGTAATTCCGGGCGTCAGAGGCAGCGTCAGGCAAGGAGCAGGCGTCCACTACTCACTCACTGCAATGGAGCAGGAGGAGTTTTCAGCCGTTGTGGAGGCCACCGGGGGTGAGTCTATCAGGCTGGAGGAGATAAGGGAGGGGATGCCCCTCTAGCTTTTCCCTCATAAGAGATCTCGGTTTTAAGTGTTACTAGTTAAATGGGCTTCTTGTTTTTTGCAGATACAGAAACCCAGAGTGTTGCCAGTAGACCGAGACCCAAAAATCCTTCCCGTTCCAAGAGGTGTGGGTACTGCAATGATAAACTAACTGCAGAGCACACCAAGCCGTTCTGTTACAAATGCATTCATAAATTATCAGGGAAGGAGACTTCTGAGGTTATGAGAGATTTTCTCTCAGTTCAATCTGAGATGTTATCCACACTTAAAGCCTTCCAGGCTAGCCTTAATGCTAGGCAGGATAGCAGAGAAGGCTCATCCTCTCAGGAAAGTGCTTTTTCTAATATTAGACAGGCGAGCACTACTCCTCAGAAACCGCCATCTTCTCACGATTCGGAGGAGGAGGCGGAGGAAGTGGAAGGTCCCTGCCATAGTCTCCTTGAAGAAGGGGAAGACGCAGATGATAGCCAGGAGGAAGGGGAACACTCCAGGCCAGGCAGACATATCTTCTCAACAGATGATATGGAGGGCCTCCTAGGGGCTATTTATGCTTCTGAGGAGATCCAGGAGCCGGAGGCTCAGACTTCTGTACAAGATAGGTTGTATCAGGGGTTGTCTAAGGCTCAGTCTAAAGTGTTACCTATCCACCAGTCTCTGAAAGACATTGTTTTAAGAGAATGGAAAGAGCCAGAAAATAAACTTCAGAAGTTTAAAACCTGGAAACGCAGGTGTCCGTTTTAAGGAAGAGGAGCAGGAGAAGTTTTTTAAACTTCCCAAACTAGATGCATCTCTGGCCCAGGTTTCTAAACAATCTGACCTGTCCTTTGAAGATGCAGGTAACATTCGGGACCAAATGGACCGTAGGTCAGAGACCCTTTTACGCAGGGCCTGGGAGGCCAATGCGGCTACTTTAAGTCCGGCTTTAGCTTCAGCTTGTATAGCCAGGAACACTAACATGTGGCTGAATAAACTGACTGATCATGTATCGAGTTCTTCCAAGTCCAAAGAGCTTTTGGATTCCTTGGAAGTAATTGGTAAGGCAGTAGCCTTTCTTGCGGATGCGGCAGTGGAGTCGGTGCGGACTTCAGCTAAGACAGCTGCGCTTCTCAATTCTGCCAGAAGAGCCATATGGGTTAAGACCTGGGATGGGGATCATACCTCTAAGACCAGGTTATGCGGTCTTCCTTTTGAAGGATCTCTCCTGTTTGGTACAGGGTTGGATCAGACCCTCTCCAGATCTACGGAGAAGGGAAAGAAATTTCCGGTTAAACCTAAAAAGGCCAAAAAATTTTTTCGAGGCCCCCAGGTCAATAACCGGTTTAAAGACCGTAAGGAAGGAAAGAAGTGGGGTGTTGGTAAAGCCAAACAGAAAGGAGCTCTCCTTTTCTCCGGCCCCAAAGTCGCAGACAGGGATCCTAAGTGACGCCAGCACCAAGGTGGGAGGGAGGCTGGCACAATTTATCCCACAGTGGGAGCAGGTAGCCCAGAGCCCTCTGGTCCTTCAGTGGATAAGAGAGGGCTACGGGCTAGAATTTGCTTCCAGGCCTCCACAGACTTTTCTACTGACCTTTTTACCCAGAGAAAAGCCAAAAGCCATAGGACTCATGGAAAATATCGAGCAGTTGGCGAGTCAGAGGGTCATTCTCCCAGTTCCGGCGGATCAGCAGGGAAGGGGTTTTTATTCCCACGTCTTTGTTGTTCCAAAACCGTCCGGGAAATTCAGGTTAATCCTGAATCTAAAGAAATTAAATACCTTCCTGCGATACAAAAGATTTCGCATGGAGTCGGTCTATACGGTCAGAAAACTTCTGTTAAAAGAGGTCTTCATGGCTACCATAGACCTGAAAGATGCATATCTGCATATTCCCATTCTACCGCAGCACCAGGTATTCCTTCGCTTTGCTATCCGCACAGATCTGGGTACACAGCACTGGCAGTTCCAGGCCCTACCATTCGGACTGGGAGCCAGTCCAAGGGTGTTTACAAAAATCCTTGCAGAGGTCATCTCCTACCTGCACCTTCAGGGGATTTCCCTGATACCATATTTAGACGATCTGTTGGTCTACAACCTTTCCAGAGAATCCCTTCTCCAGGATCTGGACAGGGTAATATCCACCTTGAAGTCCCTAGGGTGGTTGATAAGTCAGGAGAAATCCTCTCTGATTCCTTCCCAGACCAAACTCTACCTGGGTCTGTGGGTGGACTCGGTAAGGCAGAAACTGATCCTTCCGCAGGAGAAGATAGAAGCACTGATTGCTTCAGTGTCTTCAATCCGGCACCAGAAGGTAGTATCCAGAAGAGTGATCATGAGGATTCTTGGTCTTATGACCTCATGTATCCCAGCAGTACCTTGGGCCCAGTTCCATTCAAGACCCCTGCAAAACTTCCTTCTATCCTCATGGGATGGAAAGAAGGAATCCCTAGATACTCTGGTGACCATCCCTCTAAGAATAAGAAATTCCTTACTTTGGTGGCTCAACCCCCAAAGGTTGGGGACAGGCCATCTTTGGTTCCAGCTTCAGCCGGTCAGAATAACGACCGATGCGAGCTCGTGGGGATGGGGGGCCCATCTAGACGAACTGCAGGCTCAGGGTGTGTGGGATACACGACAGAGAATTGCGTCTTCCAATTTCCGGGAATTGTTAGCTGTCAAGGAGGCTCTAATAGCCTTCGAGGGCAGAATCAGGGGGAAGGAAGTTCAGATCCTCTCCGACAATTCCACAACAGTGGCCTTTCTGAACCGTCAGGGAGGTACACAGTCGCTTCCCCTAATGTCTCTGACACAGGAGATTCTAGAATGGGCGGAGCAGAGAATCCCGTCCATTTCTGCGGTACACATAAGGGGAATTTTCAACATAAAGGCAGACTTCCTCAGTCGTCAAACAGTACAGCAGGGAGAATGGGAGCTAAACCCCGAAATTTTCACCATGGTCTGTCAACAGCTGGGTACACCGGAGATAGATCTCTTTGCCCGCAGGGAAAACAGGAGAGTCAGGAGATACTTTTCCCTCTGCAGGGAACGAGGGTCCGAGGGGGTGGATGCATTGGCTCAGGAATGGGATTTCAGTCTGGCTTATGCGTTTCCTCCCTTACCTCTGATTCCAAGAATCCTTCAAAGACTGAGTCGGGCCAGGGGCAATTTGATCCTGATTGCCCCCTGGTGGCCCAAAAGGTCCTGGTTTCCCACGTTGTGGAACTGGGCGGTGGTGCCTCCGGTTCAGCTTCCAGAACGTCAGGATCTTCTGCTTCAAGGCCCTCTTTACCATCCGAACCCCGGGTTCTTCAAGTTGACAGCCTGGCTGTTGAAAGGGAGTGCCTGCGCAACAAGGGGTGTTCAGAGAAGGTGATTGACACCCTGTTACTGAGTAGAAAGCCGGTAACTAGACGCATTTATGCTAGGGTCTGGGGGGCTTTTTCCCGTTGGTGCGAAGCGAGAAAAGTTCCCCAGAAGCAAATACCTGTTATTTTAGACTTCCTACAAGAGGGAGTAGACCGAGGTTTAGCCACCAAAACTCTGAAGGTTCAGGTGGCGGCCCTGTCTAGTTTTCTGGATGTCAGATTAGCCCTAGATCCTTTAATTAAGAGATTCTTGTCGGCTAGAGAGAGACTTTCCCCGGTGCAAATGAAGGAATTTCCACCGTGGGATTTATCTTTAGTCTTGGAAGCCCTGACCAGGGCACCTTTTGAGCCGTTGGCTCAATCTTCAGTCAGATTGATTTCTTTTAAAACCGCCTTCCTTCTGGCTGTTACTACAGCCAGAAGGGTGGGCGATTTACATGCTCTTTCTATGAAGGAGCCTTTTTTCCGCCTGTTAGAAGACCGAATTATTCTCAGGCAGGACCCTTTGTACCTTCCCAAGGTGGCTTCACGCTTCCATAGGTCACAGGAGATTATTTTACCCTCCTTCTGTCTCAATCCACAGAACGAGAAGGAAAGGGCCTTCCATACGTTGGATGTCAGGAGATGTCTGTTGCTTTACCTAGAGAAGGTTAAAGAGTTTAGGAAATCTCAACATTTGTTGGTTAGTTTTTGTGGAGTTCGAAGAGGCGAACAGGCCTCCAGAACGACCATTGCTAGATGGATTAGACAGGCTATTGCCATAGCTTATGAGCATTCAGGTCAGACGGCTCCTACTAATCTTAAAGCTCACTCTACAAGGTCTCTGGCAACCTCTTGGGCAGAAAGAGCCGGAGCATCGGTAGATCAAATCTGTAAGGCAGCAACGTGGTCAAGCCAGAACACGTTCCTGAGACATTACAGAGTGGAACTGCTGTCACCCCAGGATCTGGCCTTCGGCAGAAAGGTCCTGCAAGCAGTGGTCCCGCCCTAAGGTAGGCCTGAGCTACTTGCTCCTCTCTCAGGGTGCCGTCCTGGAAGACGACTTGAGAAAATGACCAGTTACACTTACCGGTAACGGTGTTTCTGGGAAGTCTTCCAGGACGGCAGGCCTACTTCCCACCCGGTTTGTATTTTTATATAGTGGTACATTGGAGGTGTTTTTGTTTCACTTTCATGCACTGGTGTGGGTCAATACTTTTGCACAACTGAGGAGTGCAGGGAGGGGCGGGGTTTTTAACCTCTTTCTTGATTGTGTTTCCTGTCAGGAGGACCAGTCATCTCTCAGGGTGCCGTCCTGGAAGACTTCCCAGAAACACCGTTACCGGTAAGTGTAACTGGTCATTTTAAGGCACTTCACTGTCATAACAGCAGCTCTCATTCCCACAACTCCAAGTATTCAGTAGGCCTAAAATATTTCTCTCTATGAATAGTCTGCTTTGCCTTTTGATTTGGAGAGGTAATCATTCATTCTTTTTTTTTTTTTCTTCAACAGGAGAAACACGATGGCTAGAAGTGGGCTAAGAAGTTCAGCTCTGGCCAGGGCAGAAGCCCAGCTTTCTGGTCAGAGGGTCCCTATGAAATCTAAGGATTCTAAAGATGAACTGCAGGTTGGTGTTCATCATGGACATACCTATTAAAGTGGTTCTAAAGTTTTCTGTTAAAAAAAAAAAAAGTGGTTCTAAAGGCAGAAGGTTTTTTTTTTAATGCATTGCATTCTGTGCATTAAAGCGGAGTTCCACCCAAAAATGGGACCTCCGCTTTTTAAGTGATGGTGACCCCCTGACATTTTCTTGGGGGGGGGGGGCGGGTACCCATTGTTTAAGTGCACCAAGCTCCCACTTCCTCCTCTGGCTCCGTGGCGCCGGAAGGAAGTTCACCTCTCCCTCCCCCCCCTCCCTGCAATCTTCTGGGACACGTCACAGGTCCAAAAAGATTGCCTGGCCATTCACAGCACGCCTGACATGTTTCATCCAACACCTCTGATGAAATCCAGTTGGATGAAACGTGTCAAGCGGGCAGATGCAAGCACGCTGAGAGCTGCGGTTTTTACACATCATGATGACTGTATCCTGTAACTAATTGTAAGTGAAGTACAGTAAATTAGCTTTTTTATACTTGACAGGCTTCACTTTTGCTGCCTCGTTTCTTTTCATTTGGGTATCGCTGACCTATTGACTGGATAATTACATCTACTCGCTCTGGAGTTTGTGACTTTGGTGGCTTTATTGGTGATTTATCTGAACCTAAACAAAAATATGTACTTATATATGCTGCTATTGATCCACCCTTAATTCATTTAACATAAAAACTACTTTGTCTTTTAGGAATACATGCGTGCACTTAGCAACAAAACAAGCGTGTTAAAACTATCACAACCATCAATTGGTAACCTAAGCGATTTGTCAGCTTCAGAACAAGAAAGTGAAAAGTATAAAGGTACTGTTAGCCCGCAACAGCCAACAGGAACCCAAAGCCGTTTTTTAAAGAAAAAAAACCCAGCCAGTAAAGATGCTCAGAGCAATGTCAAACCAGCAAGTGTGGTGGCAAAGCCACAACCTCTGCAGTCAAAGATGCCAACCAGTGCAGCACTGAAGAGACTAGCAGAATTTGAGAACCGACATCGATTGAGGTATACCTGGGGAAAAAATCGACACACTCTGCTGCTTTTAGTATTTGACATTCAGTATACATGGTAACCTCCTTCCATTATTTGAACTTTTTTTTTTTTTTTTTAACAGAAAAATAGAATTGGACATCTCTGAGAATGACTCTGACCTGAGGACTTCGGAGGAAAGACCATTCTCCAACAGGTCAAGTAGTGAACTAAGCTTCCGCGGGAACAGGTTTTTGAAGAAAAAGGTCAATATAAAGGAACCAGAACCTGTGGAACAGACCAGGACACCTTCTGTCAGGGGTAGTTCAGCAGATAAGAGGCGATTTGCAGAGAGTGAGGATGAAGAAATGCTCCAGCTGGTTGGAAGTTCGGTGGAGTTTTCAGAAGCCGATGAGAAGTGGTTGAAAATGCCGGTGAGCTTAACCTGTGGAGTCTTTGCACAATGGGAGAACTTTTGGAATGATTATTCAGCAGCTTTCTCGAGTTTTAGTATAAAAAAAGAAAATACCTATCTGTATTACCCACTGCAGGATTGATTTACTATAGAAAAATATTGTGCACTTTGTAAGTGCAGTTGCACTTTTTTTTAAGTGTAGGAAAGCTTCACTTTGTCCAGAATACCCAATCGGGTGCAAGGAAAATTTAAAAAAAAAGTCATTTTTTTCTTGCACATGATTGGATGATGGCAATCAACAGAGATTTACCACATTTACTAAGCTCTGGGGAAAATGGGTGCAATTGCACTTGCAGAATGCAGTCCACTTGTCTTTAGTAAATCAACCATCTTTGTTTAATGGATTGTTGCATTTCTAGTTTATTTAGTGCTACTAGAACACAAGTCTCCTAAAATACAGGGACAACGTTTTAGAATTGTATCTGTGTGGCTGTATTATGGCATGTCTTGTGTCAGGAACAAGGCATGCTGAACAATCCATGCTTATTACATTTCCCAGTCTAATGTGTCCTAAGATAAAAGCAAAAATATTAAGATAGAGATATAGCCACCATCACTGTCGACATTTTTAAACCTGCAAGTTATGATGGGGCTGTCATCCTGATCTTTGATTTGCTACTTATTAAATCACTGACTCCAATCTAATATGCGTCTTTCTGATAGGTCAGTAATTCACTTGCATAGTGAAAAAAGGATGTGGAAAATGGACTCGCAACCAGCACCTTTTTAAAAACAAATGAGAATGGGGAGATTTACTAAAGCTGGAGAGTGCAAAATCAGGCTCACTTCTGCATAGAAACCAATCCGCTTCTACCCTCAGCTTTTTCAATTAAGCTTTGGCAATAAAACCTTGAATGTGATTGGTTTCTATGCAGAAGTGAGTCTTTTGCACTTGCCAGCTTTAGTAAATAAATCCCAATGGCAGATCTCATAAGTTTATGTAAATATTTTGTTTTTTTCCATTTGAATTCACAATTGCTAAGAATTTTTGGCACATCTGTGTCATGCAGTGCAATCCTTCTTTTTTTTTTATAGAGTGAACTGGACATCTAGAGATGTGCCGTGGGGGAGGGGGGTGACGACTGAGCAACCAGCACAGCCTGAACACCGTGTGCTATCTTTACTAAAATACGCACTCTTGCTAACTGCTTTAAAAAGTAAAAGTATTCAGTTGTGATCTCGATCTCTCTTGAACATTTTCGTTCGAGGAACGATTGTACGACTTTCTGATAGTATGTACACAACTTTTGTAAGCCAAATCCGACCTTCCCAAGCTTTTTTGGACATGTGTTTTTACAGCGACTTTGCATTTTCTTTCTTTTTTTCTTTTTTTTTTCACTGTATATAGTCTGTTGCTAAGGAGGGGGCCAGCAAGCCGGCCACCGTGTCACTTAACAACCGATGAATAGAAAAATTTGAAAAAAATTGTAAAAAGATGAAGAAAAAAACCTGCTTGTGTTTCTCCCTTTGGATCTAGCATGGATTGCCCTGCAGGGGAACTTTTTTTTTTTCAACTGCAGTTTACTACCACTTTGATAACCGGTTCATACATGCCTGCTCTGTGTAATAGTTTTGCACAGAGAGGCCCCAAACCTCCTCTACTGGGGTCCCATGGCAGCGTTCTTGGCTCCCCCTCTTCTCAGTGTGCCACTGTAGTAAGCTGTTTCCTATAGTTTCACACCTGCATGCTTGATCCTGAGCTGGGCTGTCTGTATTTTATTGACTCACACAGTGTAGCTTGGCCTCACTGCCTGCTCCCTCTTATGATATGATTTGACTGACAGCAGCAGAAGCCAATGGCTTCCTCTGCAGCAAGCTTCTGAGAGCTGGAGAAAGTGCCAACACAAAAAATTATAAATGGGACATAGGTACCCCCTTTTGTATTACAGGTATGTGGAGAAAATTGAGTTGAGGCTATAATGGACTTTGATGGTGCCATACAAATGCTTGGGATAAACAAAATGGGTATAAAAGTTGAATTTTTATTGTATTACAACAACATATTAAAACATACATATCTTAAAAATGAGGGCGGAGGTATGTAACTCTATAAGCTCACAGATGAGGTGACACTGGAGAAGCTGACAATACCAATTCACCATATACCATCTGTGCATTGCATACTCAACATGTTTCGCGGAAATAGTCACAGCTTCTTCAGGAGATTTTTACATAATAGAAAAACTAGAGCAGAGATCATTATCATACTACAAATAAAAGAAAAGAGAAATATTTATCATAACATCGATAAACATTTGAGGTAATTAAATCTGATAGAAAAACGATAAAAGTCATAAACTAAGTTTAGGTGTATGCAGCTATAAAGCAGACACAATTAAGTCAGTCTAAACTGGTGTATTTTGAAAAACGCACACTGGTGCAGTAGTCCGGGCCAGGTCCCCTCAGGAATAAGGCTATGGAGACATCCAAAAGATTTTAACAGCCAAAATACACTGCAGAAAGAGGACATCATTGGGAACCAAACTATTCAAAAAATGTGTGTATATCTCAAAATAAGAAAAATTCAGCATATATGGTAAATCTCTGCTTTGCCATTTATAGAACAGATCAACCGTAGAGTTATCTGTAAGGAGATGTATGTAGATATATATATTTTTCCTTGGGGGTGTTTCTGTCACTGGATGTATCTAGGACAGATAGGGGAGAGACCGTAAAATCCTATAAAGACCTGATGCAAAAGCATCAGTCAGTGTATATCAAGGACAACACTGAATCATAACATCATAAATAGCATACATATCGGCTCTTGAGAGAAATTTTATTTTTAAGTGAACAGAATTTTCATTTTAGAGAGAGTTGTCAGAGAAACATGTGGCTGAATGGGAGGCCTTTTATTTACTTCTTGCTCTGGGGACAACGCTAAAATTTTGTATTCCCTTTATTCGAGACCATGGTGGTCCACAAGGACAAATGGAAGGGTTATCTTCCCTGTAGGCCACGACAAGCTAACCAAAATATCCAGTTGTTTATATTAACTGCTTGCCACCCGCCATATAGCAATATGACGTCGGCAAAGTGGTTGCGTTCCTGAGTGAATGTCATATGATGTCGCCAGGATATCAAGCCGCTGCTTGCCCATCGCGGCAGTCATTGTTGCGGTGTGTCAGTCTGACACACTGCAACTCCGATCTAGGTAAAGAGTCTCTGACAGAGACTCTTTACCATGTGATCAGCCGTGTCCAATCACGGCTGATCACGACGTAAACAGGAAGAGTCATTGATCGGCTTTTCCTCACTCGCATTTGTCAGACGCGAGTAGATAAGAGCTGAGCTACCCCCCCCCCCCCCCCCCCCCGAGGATGCCCACACTGGACCACCAGGGATGCCACCACTAGTTACCACCAGGTATGCCGTCCTAGACCACAATGGATACCAATCAGTGCCCACAATGGGCATCACTGTTTGGCAGGCATTATTGTTTGGCACTGATTGGTATCCATCAGTACCATGCATTAGTGCCCATCAGTGCTGCATATCAGTGCCACCTCATCGGTGCCCGTCAGTGCAGCCCCATCAGTGAAGGAGAAAACTTACTTATTTACAAAGTTTTGTAACAGACACAAAAAAAAAACATTTTTTTTCAAAATTTTCAGTCTTTTTTTTTTTCTATTTAAGCAGAAAATAAAAACCCCAGAGGTGATCAAATTTCACCAAAAGAAAGCTCTATTTGTGGGAACAAAATGATAAAAATTTTAGTTTGGGTACGGTGTAGCATGACCGCGCAATTATCATTCAAAGTGTGACAGTTCTGAAAGCTAAAAATTGGTCTGGGCAGGAAGGTGTATATTCAAGTGCCCAGTATTGCAGTGGTTTTAAAAAAAAATACTTTTACATCTACTTTTTTGTATGCCTTTTGAATGATTATTGTAATTCTGCCTTTTTACACCATGTTTCATGTTACACATATTTACCGTTTAACATGAAACCTAGTGCCATTCCACAGTTCCACACCTTCAAACCACTTTCCGCTTACCCGAATCTCTGGATTGTTCTCCCCACATCAATTTATATATCTTTGAATTTGACGCAGCTATGCATGTACAGCAACCTCATCTATTCACAGATCTATTTACTGGATCTGTGAATAAAAAAAAAAAAAAAAAAAGACACGTTTCATCTGCTATTGCAGCAGAAGGACTTGCGGTTCCCAATTAAACATTGTGGTGATGTCACCCTTGAATACTTCCTCCAGCCCCGTAACCTCCTATATAGACATCGGGCTAGAGGAAGAGTCCAGTAGAGCATGGGCTTTGCACCCGCAATGCACTGAATGCAGCTGCAGTACTTTCCAGGCTACAATTATTTATTTATTTTTTTTGCATTGTAGGTGCATCTATCAATAATAATATTATTATTATTATTATTATTATTATTATTATTATTATTTATTTATTTTTTTAAGTGGAATATGCCTTTAAGCAATATGTAAGAATTGTTGTTTTCTCTTAATTAGAAACCACCCAGAACTCCCTCGCCGCCCAGCAGATTAACACCACGCAGAAACCTGCACCGGAGTCCTTCAGCTCTTGGCTTCTTCTCTCCACGCCGTCCTCCTTCTCGTTTTTCTTCCAGAACTCCCTCTCCGCCTAGTCATGGAACTCCAAGATACCCAAGAAGAACACACTCTTTAATTCGATTTGGATCACGGTCTCCTTCACCATCTGTGAGAAGTTCCTTGACCAGCAACTCTCCAAGGCCAAGACTGGGGAGACGTAGTAGAACTCCTCTCTCCCAGAGAAGCGACTTTAAATCCCTCGATGAGCTATTTTCGAGAGCAGATGATCCCAGTAGTTCAAGTTCCAATGGTAATATGACACAGTTTTAGTCATTGTTTATCATATGAGCTGCTAATTTGTATTATACTTGCTTGTGGTGCATGGTAACTTCAAATGTTTGAATTCATGACTGATTTTAAACTTTGTTGATTCCCCTTAGGATGTAGTATTTGGAGCTGCTTTGTGGATACTGACAATCTGTTCAAACTATATGGCAGGACTTTTACAGTATATTTAACTGCTTGCCTAGACTTTATTGTAATAGTAGCCACAGAAAGCACAAAAAACGGAGCTAAACACAATGGGGGCCATTTATTAAAACTGGATCAGATTGCCATGCACAATGCTGTAGCTTCAATCAATGAGCTTCCATCTTCAGCTTGTTCACTTAAACTTTAAAAATAAAAGATGGAAAGCTGACTGGTTGCCTGGCACAGCTGCTCCAGATTCTGGCTACTCCCAGTTTTGATAAATTCCCCTCAGTACATTGCACGTCACAATGACCATAATAATTTATGGCTAGGGTTTGTACATTCTATATACACAGCAGGTAATCTAGTTTAATGGCATAGTTTACCTTTACCAAAAAACTGCCTATGTTAATAAGGGACCTTTTTTGTGGATAAAAACAAGCTGTGCAGCTTTGAACAGTGTTGCATATAGCCCTTGCTATAAGCATAGTCCATACTTCATGAAGCCTGAGTGAAAAACTCTCCTCATCGTCCTGCCTTGTTTATAAAACATGCTCAGCTGTTACTGTTCACATCCACTATCACAGGAGGGAGCTCTCAAATCCAGAGCTCAGAGCGACTGCATCAGACAGGAGAGCACATGGGAGGGGGTTTGAATCGGAGAAGGAGCTCACTCCTGTAATGGTGGAGGTGAAAAGTAACAGCTGGATATGTCTTGGCAATGTCCTAGCAACAAGGCAGGATGCGGAAATGCAATCTCAGGGAGTTTTTCAGTCGTGCCTTGAGGTATGTGAATGGCCTACCTCTATAGCAAGGGCATTATTCAACTTTGGTCAAAGCTGCAAAGTTTATTTTTATCCACAGATGCCCCTTATCTGTATATGCAGTTTTTGTTAAAAAGTAAACTATGCCTTTTAAGATAAGAACTTCTGACTTTTCTTTGAATTTTCAGATACTCACTTGTACATACTTGTTCTAGTGGCTCAAAATATACAGTACAGGCCAGGAATTCAAAATGATAGCCAAATGACTAGTATTTTTAGAAGGATGCCAGCCTGTTTTTCTGTCTTGACAGGTTTACATGAATACATATACGTTTTTCCAGTGAATAGAAGTAAAGTGGTATTCTGGCACAAATTTTTGCCGAGGTAGAATTGATATGGGTCAGTGAGACGCATAAACTGAATGTTGTCTGATATATAGGAATACATATTCTAACTAACATCAGAGGGTGGTATTTTTGTGGTTAAATATGCAATCATTTGGATCATAAATCAATAAATTGGTCACCACCAAGCATGTATGCATATATTGGCACAGCGGTACAAGAAATACATTTCTCTTTTGACATCGGAGGGTGGTATTTTCACTGTTAATTGTGCAATTATTTGGATTATCAATTGATCCACAGGTTCTATTTTTAGATTTCAAACTGAATATAATGAGCTTGGATGAACTGGCACCTGCTGCAGGAACCGAAGAACTTGAAGAAAAGGTACAGTTTTTTTTCTCTTTTTTTTCTTTAGCCTGGTAGAATTGTTGTTGTTAATGTCCTTTTATTGCAAAACAAAACCAAAGAAATTCCTAGCTCAACTTGCCCATCAGCCTGCAACCTACTGAATTATCCATTCTAGAGCATGCTTCAAAAACAGGGGTTTAGTTGTCACAATAAATGCGTAAGCTACTGAGCCCCGTCAAGGCACACCAGTATTTGCTTCCATTGTGGGGGCTCTCAAAATTTAGAGTTAGGACTACAGAAAATACTGGGGTGCCTTGACATCTATAAACATATCAATACAGAATATTAGTATCAATAACATCATCGTCATTGGGAATAAAGAGCCTGTGTATGCAGGAATTCAAAAATAACAAAGGGTCCCTACCTTTTGATACAAGAAATATTTAAGTAGCCAGAGCAAAAAGACAAAACTTCACATCACATCAGGATATGCTCACGGTGGTCCACCATCCAGAAAATGGGCAGGGAGTCCAATTCTCTCTACAAGAGGTCATACTTCATTAGTTGTGCAAGGAGGAGACACAAATGCGCGTATGATTTATATATATATATATATATATATATATATATATATATATATATATATATATATATATATATATATATATATATATATATATATATATATATATATATATATTTATTATTTATAAGGGTTTTTAGGGTATCCTATGCACTGATGCAAATCCTGTGCTTTGTGCTGAAGAAATGTATTTCCCTGCTTAAGTGCATCACCTGGGGGATGTAAATTTCCAACAGGTGTATACATATATATATATAAAAGTTTATAACATATGTCTATATATGTAAAGCTGCATTCAGTGGGTATAATTACCTTGTTTAACTATCTATCAATCCAGTGTGTAATATGTTGATTTTATCCAGTATGTCAGAGCAGGCGGCTAGCTATACATTCATCACAAGATTAGTGGTATCATTTATCAGTTCCTCACCATTGAAGCACCCACATGCTGCATTGAAAGAAGTTTTATATTTATGTATGTATGTATGTATGTATGTATGTATGTATGTTTCAGCTTTCTAGACAACTGCTTAGAAGAACCCATGGTGCTGATTGTTGGGGCAAGGTCAGATGAGTCTGGCCATTTAAAACATTTGAGATTGACATCACCTGGTCTTCCCAGACGATGATTGAGAACAATCCATGACACTGGCAGGTCTCAGCTTTGCAAAGGGGGCAGTGCATGCCATAAATTCTGCAGGGTGCCCAAACTTTTGCAGACGCCATTTTTTTTTTTTTTTTTTGTTTCCTGTAATTTTTGAAAGTGTAAAATGATGGAAATAAAATCTAACTTTTTTTTGACATATTATAAGAATGTCTAATCTGTAATTTGATGCCATTTGGAGATTTTGCCATCTTTCCTTGGCTTCGTTATGCACATTAATACACATTTTTACCTGGGGTGCCCAAACTTTCGATCCCCAGTGTGTGTGTGTGTGTGTGTATATATGTATATGTGTGTGTATGTATGTATGTATGTATATATATAATATATATATATATATGTATGTATATGTGTATGTGTGTGTGTGTATATATATATATGTGTATGTGTGTGTATATGTATATGTATATGTATATATGTATATATATATATATATATATATATATATATATATATATATATATATATATATATATATATATATATATATATATATATATATATATATATATATATATAATATGTGTATGTTTCTTTCAATGCAGCATGTGGGTGCTTCAATGGTGTGGAACTAATACCACTAATCTTGTGATGAATGTATAACTAGCCGCTGATGTCAATATTGCTAATATTCTGTATTGATATGTTTATAGATGTCTGTATCTCCCTGAAGATCGTATACAAAATTATGATTGAAACACGTTGGGGTTACTCTAAACAGTAATATCCACAGATATACCATTTGTGGATTTCTTTTTGTTAAATGTCATATAGACATCTAATATGTTTATTTTTGTGTACACCAGAACTCTTGTTCCTCCTTTTCCACATGTTCCCCTTCCCATCCCTTTTCCCTTTTTGTTATTGCTGCTTTTATTGATGCAGTTTTTGAAAATAAAACACTATTTTTATACAAAACAAGTATTTTTTCATTACTTGTAAGCTTTGCATAAGCCATTGGGAGTATCTTGCTTTTTGTTATATACGTTATTGGGCTAGCAGCTAGCTGTTTATAACCAGGACAGATGGGTTCCACATTTTATGTGTTCCTAGTAGGATCACCAACTTAGGTGAGGAAAGAGTCTGCAAAAAAAAAAATCAAATATATATATTATTATTATTCTTGTCTTTTAGATGCACATTAGCTCGTTACCTATGAAGTCAGCAAATGAAAAAACTAAGGAACGCAAGCAAGCACTCATTACTGACCATAGAGAGCCCTCACATCATAAAGATGCAAAGACATTCATGAGACAGAAGTCTAGCTCTGATGAAGAATCTGCTCTTGAAGTCCATACAGAGACAAATAAGTCAGATGTGTCAAAGCATCGTCACAAAGATCGCTCTAGTTCTGAGCATTACAGTCAAGAGCGACCTAATGAAACTACTATCCATTCTGCCTATTCTGAGGATTTTGAAGATTCTGTGCCCTCTGACAATGAACTCAGTTCAAGCAATTACTCATATTCCCTCCCTAAATCCATATCCTTTGATTCCAGCCTCTCCTCTAGCCATTCTTATCCTCAGTCTAGCCAATCAAGACAGAAAAAACAGTCCCATATAACACAAAGAGTTGTTTTACGAGAAACTTCTGTGCAGACAAATGATGCTGAATTTGGCTACAGCTGGCCACAAGGTAATTCTATTTTGATAACCATTTACAATTTTAAAGGCATTTTGTTTTGGATCAGTGACCATTACATTTTAGTTTAAAGTTGGTAAATACTTAACAAATGTTTTCTATTTTTTTATTATGGCTTCTTTTTACACTTGTGCGACTTGGGATCCGACTAGTAACACCCAAAGTCACAGGACATATGAAATTCAATGTATGAGAATGTAAAGTCAGATCAAAGTTGCCCCAAAAGTCACATCAGTCGCACTGAAAATTGTGCAACTTTGGAGACATGCTAATATAAAAGGAGCCTATATAGATTAAATCTTTGTTTTACAAATAAATGTTTAACACAAGGATTTTTCAGAGCAGCATTGCCTTGAAATAGCACAGTAGCTGCATTTCTAGAAGCTGGCTTCTTTCCAAAAATCTCAAGCTGAGCTCTCTAATAAAGTGAGTTGCTGCTCTGGCTCATTCACTTTGTGTAGATTGCAGCCTTAAAGGGTTTGGTTCACCAAAAAAAAAAACGAACTTGCAGATAAGGAGCATCAACAAACTTTTTAGCTTTGACCAAAGTTGAATAATGTTCTTGCTATATGTGTAGGCTATTCATATACCTCCATGAAGCCTGACTGGAAAACTCCTAGAATGTTGAGACTCCTAACTGGTTCTTTTCACCCCTACCTTCAAAGAAGCAAGCTCAAAAATGCTGAGCTCAGAGCTACTGCATCAGGGGGGTGAGAGCGCACATGAGGGGCTTTAAATCGGAGAAAGAGCTCCTGTGATGGTGCAGATGAACAGTAAGAGCTGGGATTGTCTTGGCAACGCTTTAGAAGTTTTCTGGTCTTGTTTCATGAGTTGCGCCTACACCTATAGAAAGGTCATTATTTACCTTTAGTTAAAGCTGCACAGTTTGTTTTTCTCTAGACTTCCCTTATCTGCATAGGCAGTCTTTATTTGGTAAAGATGAACTATGCCTTTTTTAAATACTGAGCTCTGCAAACAGGCTCTTTACAAATAGTAAGGAGACAGGAAAACTTTTGACAATAAGCACAGATCTGGGCAGTCGACCCAAGTAAATATGTATGTACATAACAAGGTGTATGTATATACTTTAGTACATTTTTTTATTTTATTTTTTTAATTGTAAAGTATTATTATTATTGTTGTTATTATTTGTTTTTTTTTTTCTGTCTCGCATAGCAACCATTGGGTTTGGACCTCTTGCTCCCTCCATTGCTGTGGAGCCAGCTTCAATTGTGAGCCATGTGGTGAGCCCTGAGTTAATAGAAGGTAATTTATTTTACTTGTTCACAAAAAAACTTTAGTATAGCAACTTAACTGCTTCCCGTCCGCACGATTGTAAAATGATGGTCAGACGGGAATCCCATTGTTCTGGGAGAACATCATATGATGTCTTTCCAAGAACGCACCTCGTGTGGCCGTGAGCTGTGGCATGATCTGTCAGTGCACACAGCAGATAACTGATCACTGTACTGGCTTGCTGCCAGTACCATGTGATTGCTGTGACCAATCACAGCAAATCACATGGCCGTTGTAAGCAATGAATGGCTGTCTTTCAAGTCATTCATTGTATACAATTGTGTTGCTGTGGTGATGTCCCTGCACTTGTAGTCCATTGATGCTATCTCCAGCCCCATAACCAAAGGTCCTTACCTCTGTATGGACCTGTGCCTGGAGGAATAGAGTCTGCAACTTACGATCCACTGATCGCAGTTGCAATTTTTTTTTTTCTTTTATCGGTGTGGTTTTGTTTTTTGTTTTTGTAAAAGGTAGAATATGCCTTTTAACTTTTAAATATAGCCTAGAACTGGTATATGGATATGTGTACAGTTGTACTCCCAGAAGTTTACAATCTCCTAGCAGAATTTGTAATATGCAGACCATTTTTTTTTTTTTTTTTTTTTTTTTTTTTTTTTTAAGAAACATGAGTGATCACTCCAAACACATTTATTTTTAATGTGATTTAAATTAATAGAGCTGAAGAATGAATAGAACAAATTAATAGGCTGTACCGCACCTTTTTGTGAATGGAATAAGATTGACTGCGCAAAGGCTTTATTTGTCAGTTTATTGTCAGGATCATTATCAGGTAATCGGGCATATTCCTGATTACCTGAAAAAAAAAATTTAAAGAATGCTTTTAGTTTGAGGATTAATTCTTCCTGAGCACCCTACATAGTGTTCCAGGTACTACACACATCTTCTGAGAGAGAAAGCATACAAGTGAATAAAAGGAGAAACCAAATTTTATACTATTATAACCGTGTATTATCGGTGTTGATGGGCTTTAATGGACAAATGCAGTGAGCTTTTCACATAAGTTTTGAAATTGTTCAGAATTAATTGACCTGCTTCTACTACTTTTGCATTCCCATAGTCCTGTATTGGGAGAGAAGCAGTTCTGAAGAAAACCAATTCCTCTCAACGTTTGGCCCTAAGAATGGAAAATTTATTTTTTTCAAATGCCTATTCCTGATTGGTTCTGTTTTAAACCATATTTGCTTGTACACAGTTTTTATCACATATCTGTCTTCATGCTCAATATGACCTGTAGTTTCTGAAAACATAATGTTTTACTAATTCTGTTTATTATCTACCAGCTCTGACCACATACAGTCCAATGGCTCTAGCACTGAATGACATGTTGAAACAGCAGCTGCTTCTTACTCGGACGTTTGTGGACATGGCTCGACAGCTGTACCTCTCCACTGTGAAATCTCTGGAGAGTGAGTCTTATCAATATACCACGCTTGAGGACACAAAGAAGGTAAAAACAAGATCAAGCAGGAGGTTTAATTGCTTGCTGGTTTCAGACATTCTGGGCTACTTATCAGATGGGCCCGCATTTACTTCTCTTTACCTTGCTTCTTCTTTCATTGATTTTTTTTTTTTTTTTTCACTTTATTGGCTAAACAAAGTGGCGATTAATTGCCATTGTTTTGGCCATGCAAGGCCCACAACAGAACAACATTTGGTAAGCATTCTAGAAAAACCGGAACCTGCTATTCTAATGAACCCAAAATAAAAACCTTCCTTCCAACCTTGAAGCTTTTGCCTGGCCATCTTAAAGCGTTTGTAGCCCCAACATTTCATATTCTTGATCTGTGCTTGCTGTACCATGTACTTGTATGAAAAAAGTATCCTGTTCTCTTTGTATTTCTTCCTATGTGTGAAATCCCTGGTGTTCCTGCCAGTCCCTTTCCTATTAAAAACTAACCACACTAAGCATGTTGTGGTCAGTTCTTTAGCTATGCTGGGAACTCGGCCTGCTCCCCTCCAATGATGAGATTTGTCCTGACACACCCACCTCCCTGCACAGCCATTCACTGGGATGATCAGTGTGCTGCTTCTTTTTCTCCTCCAGCTCTTGTGTAGCTTAGAACAGAGTGTATGTGATCACTTCTAAAAAAAAAAAAAGGAAATGTATTTTGTGTGTGTGTGTTTTTTATCTATACACAAATGTTATGCCTTTCATTTATTTTTTTTTTAAGCTAAATGGGTTGTTTTACAATGTGATCATTTACAATCATTTTAAAGTTTATCTCCAGCCTTGTTTTAGATAAAGTGAGAAAGGCTTAGTACTGCTGTTGTGTTTTCATTGCTGCATTTCTCCCCAATGAGATTTGCCATTACTTGCTTTCTAGAGACACAAAGCGCAGCAAGAATTAAGTTTCCCAAAATAATCCTGCCTTTGCAGTTGACGCTAGAACTTGTATTTCATTTAGATGATTTCTCTTCTACTCCTTGTTTTGGTGGCAACTGTAATTTTTTTTTTTACATTTTTTCCTCTGTTTCTGGCTTGGTGACAGAAGGTAAAAGCAAATCTCTGCAGAGGAGACAGATGGCAATAAGAAACTGGTTCTAATCCATCCCAGTGTATTTGAATAGAACAATTTGGAAGACTGTCTACTAGCTGTGACACAGTTCCAGAAGTCTGAGCAGCTCTGAGGGAAGTGTTTTCTTTTCCTAGACAGAATAATGTTTAGAGGCAGCTTTTGCCAGTAGCCCCTTGAGCAAGTAGGAATATTTGATAGTTTTTTCTTCGTAAAATATCGCTTGTATGTTTTGTAAACTTAAAGTGGTTGTAAATTCAGAAGTTGTTTTTTGTTTTTTATCTTAATGCATTCTATGCATTAAGATAGCAAACCTTCTGTGTGCAGCAGCCACTCTAATACTTACCTGAGCCTCATTGGCTGAGACAGCAGCAGGGCACCATTGGCTCCTGCTACTGTCAGTCAAAGTCAATGAGCCAATGAGGAAGGGGGACAGGGCTGGACCACTGCTCCGTGTCTGAATGGACACACAGAGCAGCAGCTCAGGTGCCCCCATAGCAACCTGCTTACTGTTGGGGCACCCGGCAGGAGGGAGGGGCCAGGAGCGCCGACGAGGGACCTGAGAAGGGGAGGATAGAGCTGCTCTGTGCCAAACCACTGCACAGATCAGGTAAGTATGGCATGTTTATTTAAAAAAAAAAAACTTTTAGTATCACTTTTAAGATTGAGACCCTTCTTAGGATCTTGTAGTGCAGTCAGATTTTATCCTTTGATGTCTTATACACAATTAAGGAAAACTGATTTTGAATCCCTTCCTATAATAATTATTTTATTTTAGTCTTCAAAAATCTGAGTCTGCTGTCTAACAGAATGTCAGATCATCTGAGACCAGGTGACAGATGCACCCTGTAGGAGTTGGAAGTGCACTGCTAAGATAGTGGACCCTAGGACTGACTGCTGCGGATAGTACTCAGGGAGGTTCAGGAAGCAGGTCTGCTGGGTCACTAACACAGATCCCAGTGGGAGCTAGAGCATAGATTCCCCAGGGTGCGGAGCCAGCAGGTGTTCACCAGAGCCTCTAGTGGTGAGGATGGACTGCGCTGCAGCCTGGCTCCAGGTCGTGGCCCCCAGGGTCTCACAGCTCACGCTCACGGTAGACTACAGGAGAAGGAAGCAGCAGGCTAGAACAACAAGGATAGTAAAGGGATAAGGCAGAGCTCAGGGCGAGTAGCAGACAGGAACAACAGAGTACACGCCAAAGGTTGAGAGTCACAGGCAAGCAGGGATAGTCGGGGACACGCCAAAAGGTCAGGGTCACGAGCAGACAGGAATAGTCGAGAACACGCCAAGGTCGGCAACAGAGACAAACGAAGAGCACACGGCAAGCAGGAAACAGGAAGCCAAACACACAATGGATACACAATGGTTGATCAGCAAGGTTGGCTTGCAATGCCCAGGTTAATATAGTGTTCCTAATTGGAGAACTGGGTGGAGCTATGCTGAGGGAAGATTATTTAAACAGTCAGGTGAGGGTGGCTGGCCTCTAAAGGTGAACACATAAGGATAGGTGAGCTGACAGACACACATTACTGCATAACCATGACACAGAAATCGGTCCACAAATTAACGATCCAGATATTTCCACATTTTCTGTAGACTTGTTAGCAATGCGTATTCTCCTGTCACATCATACACCAGGGGTATATTTTAAAAAAGCTCCACTTTTCTTATTAAAAAGCAGTCCTTTTAGCTCCAGACAAATTACTTTGCCTCTGTTGAAATTACAGTATGTAAGTCCGCTACAGGCAAGGAAGTGTTTCCATCGCCTACTCTGTCCAATTGTTTCAACTGCATTTCATTCTCCGGCAAATCACAAGGAGAGAGACTGCAGCAGGCTCCGACATTTGTGAGCACAGCCACTAGGATTTACAAGATTGCCATTCTGAGCCAGCTTTTCAGTCTGGGAAATAGTTGCTGATGTTATAGCAAAATGACAGCAGCCTTTAAAAAGAAGATAAAGGGATTGGCAGGGGAAGTACTGTGACTTATGTGAGATATTATAAATGCATGCATATGTTAACATGCACAATAATTATCATGAACGTACTTAAAGTTGAACTCTCTAAATAAAAATCCCCCCCCCCGGGATCTGCCAAAATTCTATTGGACAACTTGGACACTGGCAAATACAAAAACTGTAGGTCAGCTTTGCTGAGAAGTCCATACATTTTTTGTTTGCTTTTTTCCTTTGATTTTTCTTCATTCAAATTTCCTTACTACTTTGTTGTTTAAGCTGGTCCCTACATGACAGCTGCCTAGTTTTGTGTTTCCTCAGCAGAACTTTGGAAAGCTGCACCTAGACCCTGCTGCTCTGGATGCTTTTGAGTGCTGGGTCTTGCTTAAGACACTTTGCAGACCCAGTTCTGGTAAAACGTAGAGCTCTTTCCAGGTCTAGAGTTGGAAATGCCTCAATCCTTGCCCTGTCTCTCTTTATGAGCAGGCTGTTTAGACTGAGCACCAGGAGTTACCTTGCTACTTGTTGCACTGGGCACGTTCCGTGTTTCAGTGTACTCACTCTGTTCGTTTTTTACTGCAGAAGGGGGTAATGCTGAGGGATTGCGTTCTCATATCAACTGCTGGGTGGAGTGTGTTGCTGCATGGTCTCTTTCCTGCAAGTGTCGAGAAGGCATCTCCCAGCTGCTGCTCTTGCTTGCAAGAGCCACATAAAATTGCGATCTACAGTCCGTTGCTGCCCGCCTACAGTGATTTAGTCATCTCTGATTGACTGACCCTTCATCTGTTGCCAGAGGTTGGATTTGTGAGTACCCAAATCCTTGCCTCGTACCCTCTGATATCTTGCATTTCCACAAGCAGCAAGTCTGATGTTAGTAGCAGGGGCCATAGTTCCACTGTACTGGGTGCCCCCAGCTCATACTCCTTGCTTGCAGCATGCCTACTGATGCAACCTACTGCAGATGGGAGTCTTTGTTCCCTCTGCTCCTGGAGTTTTTGCATTTTTCTGGGTTTTCCCTAGCTTTATTCGGCATGGTTGACTTCTCTGCTCTGTCCACTAAAGTTTTTACTGCAGTAATGTATGACTTGGGCCAAAGATCGGATGTTTTCTGACTCAAACACGGAGACCTTTAGTGCGCTTCTGAAGATTCCATATCTAATCTTCCCACAACGTTAATGGCCTCTGAGTATGCTGAGTCTCTACAGTCCTTTCCTGATGAACCTGCCTTTAAGGAGTTGCAGTATTCTGCCATGGCTCCCAGCTTCAAGCTAGAAGATCAGTGTGTCACTTCTACCAGCGCTATACCCAGTCTAGGATCCTTTAGAGCAGGGGTCTCAAACTGGTGGCCCTCCAGCTGTTGCTAAACTACAAGTCCCATGAGTCATTGCAAGGCTGACAGTTACAAGCATCACTCCCACAGGCAGAGGCATTATGAGACTCGTAGTTCCGTAACAGCTGGAGGACCCCCAGTTTGAGACCCCTGCTTTAGAGCTCGTTTAGACCATCAAGACCTTCCTGGTGCACCTGCTTGCTCAGTTTTTCTCCATGGAGTCTGGAAACATCCTTACAAGATGTTTGTACCTCCCCAAGTGCTTATCAGCCTTGTATGTTTTTAAAGAAGCTCTTATTAAAAACATGTTCTGCCCCCTTTCTGCATCTGGCAGTGTTCTGTCTTAACAAAGCATCCACCATTCCAGTAGAGGATGCACCTGTCTTTAGGTACCCTGATGACCAGCCCTGTTTTCTTTGACCGTCCTGTTTTTCAACCTGTTTTAGTCATGATTGTAATCTGTCAAGCCCTGACTTACTGGACTGGTCTAAGGCTATCAGACAGAGTTTGATTACTGTAGCAATTGATCCCTTGATCATAGAACATTTAGAAGAAATGCTCGTGGCTCTATAAGAACAGATTGTTGCAGGTTTTTGCTCTTATTTCTCACTCGGGTCTCCTTACACATGGGAAGAACACATTGGTTAAGGTGTTGGAATGTGAAATCCTTTTTTTTTTTTTTTTTTAGTCCTGCAAGTCCTGCTACTTGCAGGACTCAAGGTGCCAAGAGTACTGCTCTTCCTCAACCAAAGAAGAAGCTCCTGGTTAAATCTGGGAAGGCTAATCCGTCATTACTGTGAAGGCTCAAATTCCAAGCCCAGACCTAAGTCTGGCTCACAGCTTGCCCACAAACCTTGGAACTCAGTCCTAAATTCTCCTTCCCATGAGGTTAAACTCCATTTCCACAGTGGGAGGTATCTGTTAGTCTTTGACACCTGGACAGCCTGCATCTCGCATGCTTCGGTGCTGCAGGGGATTTCCAGGGGTTACAAGCTAGAATTGCACTCTCAGCCCCCCTCCACGGTTCATCACTTCTAACCTTCACCTTTACAGATTAGCAGATTTTCATACAGCCTCAGTGGGTTCTCGTACAGGGTGTCATTATCCCAATTCCGTGAAAGTATAGTTTTCAGGTTGGTTCAGTTTCCAGACCAAAAAGGGTCATCCACTTCATCTTGGATCTCGAGGCCCTAGATGTCCTCATTTCAGCCTGAAAATTTAACATGAAATCTACCAGATCTGTCATAGCCTTCCCCATTCATTTTTACACTTTGCTGTGGATTCTTTCCACTTTTTTTGTAGCCCTGCCATTCTGCCTGTCTTCTGCAGATCAGGTGTCCAGCAAGGTGCTGGCCCTAGTTTTAGCCTTACTGTACTTTCAGGGCATTCCCATTGTGGGATATCTAGATTACCTTCTGCTTTGTGGACAACGTAGCCCTAACCATCTGACGTCTAACCCCTTCCATTGCCACTGTCTTTGCTACCATTGACTGCTAGGACCGCCAACGTCCTAGTAAGTGATGAACCAATTTCCAAGGTTGCACAGCAGGATAAAACTTCCTCTCTGCAGTGCTGCTCCACCATCCAGCTGCACCCCCTTACTCCTGCTCCTGTTTTATGGCTCCTGGCACCTGTAAAGTAAGGGGACTCTAATTTATATGGATACTCCAGTCTAAGAGGGCTTCTGATTAATACAGACACTTTAATTTTAGGGGGATTTTTATCTATATGGATGCTCTAATCTAAGTAGGGATTCTGATGCATGAGGGGACTAATGTAAGAAGGGTCTCTGATCTAAGTGGGAGACCCCTCTATTGGGAGATTCTGATGTAAGAAATTACTCTATTAGTGGGGACTCTGATGTAAAAGGAAACTGTGATATAAGGGGGACTCCTGATGTGCATGAAGGGTGTGAAAGTTATCACTGGCTTGTAGTCTGAAAAGCTTATTAGATGGAAAAGTGTAATTTCTTTTAAATGATTATGCTGAGTGTTGTAAATGTTGTTAGGCTCAGTTTTTTTATGTAACCATGTCCCTTTAAGACCCTCCCACTGTTAACAGAACGCCATGTGTGGCCAGATTATACTAAGCATGTGCTTAGCTTTATTACTGAAGGTTGTTTGTTGGTATGGGGAGGTGTTAAATGATGTCCATGTGCAGTGTGGCATGCCCTCCCCAAATTGTAGGTCCACACTGGGGCCGAACTTATGTTCTTGCACACAGGCCCACTGCATTTAGAAAAGACTCCTGCCTCCTCCTCCTCCTCTGCACTGGGACCGGGGACTCCTACATGTATATGGCTCCAGATGTGTCCACTGACTCCATTCACTTTCTTCAGTGGAGAAAAGGGGGTGGCTGCCTGCACGCACGTCTCCTGGCTGGCGGTCTGTTACTGGAAGGGGGTGGATCCGAGGGTCTGTATTCCGGTTCCCTGTGACCACCCACCTGCAGTAACAGACTGCCAGCCAGGAGGCGTGCGTGCAGGCAGGCAGCTGCTCCCTTTCCTCCACTGGAGAAGGTGAATGGAGTGAGTGGACACAATTGTAGGAGAGGCAGTATTTTTGAACAGGAGGGAGGGGTCCCCTCTGATTACCTACCTGCACTCCTTGTTGGTGGGGAATCTCTGAATATTTCCCCTGTACAGCTGGAAGTGTGTTTTGAGCTCTGCACTGCATGCACTGTTAGCCCTGCCCACTACTCCACCTGGAGAGGGGGGCACAGTTTGACATCTTTCCCCTGGGTACTGCATGGAAGGCTTACTTTGCCTGGTGCAAGAAAAGGAAGTTGAATCCCCGGGAATACTCTAAGAGCGAGGTTTCTTTTTTTTTTTTTTTATCCATTTTATTCCAGATTCTCTTGCCTTGCAATCTCTTATCAAGACGTTTCTTCAAGGATTTTTGCATATTTATCCCCCCAATTTGACCTTTTGTGTCACCTTGAGATCTTAACCCATGTCATGTGTACTTTGGAGACCCTTTGAACTAATTTTGAAATATTCTGTTGAAGACTTCACTTGCCTTCCAGGTAGCCATTACATTCCTGTAAAGAGCCCTTTCTTGTTTTGCGCAAGAACAAAGTAGTTTTGAGGCCATACTTTTCTACGTAGAGTGGTCTCCTCTTTACATCTTAATAAGGGCATTGTTTTTCCTTCCCTTTGTCCTGCCCCAAAACATGACAAGCAAATTTCCCTACATTGCCTGGATGTGGTCAGAGCTGTCCGGGTCTACAGCCTCTGTTCGCAAGACCGAGTTCCTCTTTGTCTTTGGCATACTGCTTCCTGTTCTACCAATGCCAGGTGGATCAGGCAAATTATCTCTATGCCCCTACACCCTTAGGGACATAGTTCCCTGTCAGAGCCCATTCACCAGCACCATTGGTTTCTCCACATTTTACCATGTGGATGTTCAGGCCTCAGCTGATGCAAGCTTCAGCCACAAGGTGCTTCATGCTGTCATCTGGGTGTTTTTGTTTGGGTTTCCTATCCTTTGTTTTATTTTGTGGGCCTGTAGATACGGTAGTTCTGTTTGCTATAGTGTTTCCCACCCCTCAGTTTATTGCTTGGGTATGTCCCATGGTCTATGAATACATGTTCTGTACTGTATGATTAACATAACAGGAATTTTGCTTCACCTGTAAATTCAATATCTTGGAGTACAGGACACAGGCCTCAAGCCTCTGTGTTTGATCGCTCCTTATTGCTTACTAAAAAAAAAAATAGAGTTTTACGAAGTGGGTAAAGGTTATACGGTGCGCTCTAGGGGCAGCCCTAGCAAGTTTTTTTGTCTTGTTTTGTTTTTTTGTCAGTGTCCAATCAACTGAAGGTAGCCTACATGTAACCCATAGTCTGTGAATACAAATCCTGTTTCCTTTTACTGTTCTCCAAGATGAGGAATTTGCAGGCAAGTCAATTTCATATAATTATTTATTTATTTTTTTTTTTTTAGCAGATGACTAGCTGAATTTGGCTTAACTTTGGAAAGGCATATGTGACACTCATTCCACTTTAAGGCATCTTCTGTCACTTTTAGCAATACATAGGATTGTGATTATGAGTAAGACTCATGCTCAGGCTGACTACAAAAGTAATAATTTAAGGAAGACGACTTCTCTGCAGAAGAATCTGCACGTCCAGTAATGTTTTTTGTTTTTTTCCCTGGAGACCACCAATAGCAGCAGCTTTGTTGATTGAAGCACTTTGTTGAGGAAGAAAAAAAAAAAAAGACACAAGTCCATCCAGTTCAACCAATAGAAGGGTAAAAAATAAAATACAATCCTATACCCACAGTTGATCCACAGGAAGGCATAATATCAGCAAAGCATGAACCGATCTGCTCCTGCAGGGGATAAAATTCTTGTCCCCCCCCCCGATCAACGTTACAACTTTACCTTATTTCTGAAGGTGCATGCCCAGAGGTTGCCAGATTTGTCCATCCTTCACTTCTTCTGAATCGCCAACCAGAGAAAATATGTGCATTGCTAGTGTCAAGACACGTTTGAGTTACACCAATGACTTGTCAAGTGATTGAGATGAGGGTGACATCCCCTAAGCATGCAACTTGTAAAACTATTCATCAGTGCAGTTCCAGAATTTTATCTAACAGATTCATAGCAATTTCAAACTGGCTGTAGTGGCTAATCTATTATCAATTTAATGAATGACAAAACCTGGAAGGGCAAGGTTAAATATGTGATTATTTGTAAATATTTCTGCTTGTCCACAGTACATAAAACAGCACAATAAATCTCATAAATGGAGAGATGAACAGAGAGAAGAAATGAATAGAACCAGAGACCACAAGCAATCGGGAGAATGTGGCAGCAATTAAGCTCACCTACAATTATCAGACAAGCCCAGCTAATTCAAATATGCAAGTATATGAATGAACTGTGTACGTGAAAGTTGTTTTACTGTGTAAAGCAACTGCTATTTTGAAATCTTTTGGTATATGATTGAATACCCATATTTGTGGGCAAAAAAAAAAAAAAGTTTGTCTACCCATAATATGCAAAAAAAACCTGTGAACAACTGTGAATTCAATTATGAATAATGCTACAAATGTGTTTTTTTTTTTTTAAATACGTGAAACATGTTACAGCAATGAGCATTAGTAAGTAATGTATTTGCTTGCATTTTTAATTGTCCTTATTGATAGTCACTCACCCAAGATTTATATCTAAGATGTCATGTACTCTGTGATTACACACTGAAAAAATGTGTATATGCAGACAGACACCCAAGGCAAATAAATTTAAAATGGTTGTAAAGTCAGAAGGTTTTTTATCCTAGTGTTTGTTACCCTAAAAAAAAAAAAAAAAAAAAAAAAAAAAAAAAAAAAAAAAAAGAAAATGGATCCTGTTCCCTTAAAGCATGTTATGCAGCACAGTGCTTGTGCTGTGTCAATTGGCCCCCTGTAACACCTGAAATACCTGGCTGATACTGCCTGGCTATGCCCTCCCCCCCTGTAAACTGATCATGGCTGCTGAGCCCTGACACCGTGATCCGTTTACATGCCTCCGTCATCCGCTGCTATCTTCAGCTCTCCTCTGTCCGCCATCAATCATCATTGTTAGATAACATCATGTGTCCTAGTGCCTGTGATATATATGCAATATAAATATATAATTAAAAAAAAAAAAAAATCAAATTTCTACTTGATTTCACAGCGCCTCCCGACTCTCTCCTCTTCGGCTGATGTCTGCAGGAGTTCTCGGCCCCGCCCACTGGAGCTGTCAGACGGGGAGAAGGAGAGAGTCGGGAGGTAATGTGAAATCGGCGGCTTTTTCATTTTTTATTTAATTTTAAAGCACATGCACTAGGACACAGGTTGTTATCTAACAATGGGGATGGTATAAAGATCACATAGTGGCTTAACCACTTTAATGCATCCTATGCATTAACCACTTCAGCCCCGGAAGGTTTTACCCCCTTCCTGACCAGAGCACTTTTTACAATTCGGCACTGCGTCGCTTTAACTGCTAATTGCGCGGTCATGCAATGCTGTACCCAAACGAAATTTGCGTCCTTTTCTTCCCACAAATAGAGCTTTCTTTTGATGGTATTTGATCACCTCTGCCGTTTTTATTTTTTGCGCTATACGCGGAAAAAGACCGAAAATTTTGGAAAAAAATGATATTTTCTACTTTTTGTTCTAAAAAAAATCCAATAAACTCAATTTTAGTCATACATTTAGGCCAAAATGTATTCGGCCACATGTCTTTGGTAAAAAAAATGTCAATAAGTGTATATTTATTGGTTTGCGCAAAAGTTATAGCGTCTACAAACTAGGGTACATTTTCTGGAATTTACACAGCCTTTAATTTATGACTGCCTATGTCGTTTCTTGAGGTGCTAAAATGGCAGGGCAGTACAAAACCCCCACAAATGACCCCATTTTGGAAAGTAGACACCCCAAGGAATTTGCTGAGAGGCATGTTGAGCCCATTGAATATTCATTTTTTTTGTCCCAAGTGATTGAATAATGACAAAAAAAAAAAAAAAAATTACAAAAAGTTGTCACTAAATGATATATTGCTCACACAGGCCATGGGCATATGTGGAATTGCACCCCAAAATACATTTAGCTGCTTCTCCTGAGTACGGGAATACCACATGTGTGGGACTTTTTGGGAGCCTAGCCGCGTACGGGGCCCCGAAAACCAAGCACCGCCTTCAGGATTTCTAAGGGCGTACATTTTTGATTTTACTCCTCACTACCTATCACAGTTTTGAAGGCCATAAAATGCCCAGATGACATAAAACCCCCCCAAATGACCCCATTTTGGAAAGTAGACACCCCAAGCTATTTGCTTTGAGGCATGTTGAGTCCATGGAATGTTTTATATTTTGACACAAGTTGCGGGAAAGTGACAAATTTTATTTTTTTTTTTGCACAAAGTTGTCACTAAATGATATATTGCTCACACAGGCCATGGGCATATGTGGAATTGCACCCCAAAATACATTTAGCTGCTTCTCCTGAGTATGGGGATACCACATGTGTGGGACTTTTTAGGAGCCTAGCCGCGCACGGGACCCCGAAAACCAAGCACCGCCTTCAGGATTTCTAAGGGCGTACATTTTTGATTTTACTCCTCACTGCCTATCACAGTTTCGGAGGCCATGGAATGCCCAGGTGGCACAAACCCCCCCCAAATGACCCCATTTTGGAAAGTAGACACCCCAAGCTATTTGCTGAGAGGCATGGTGAGTATTTTGCAGCTCTCATTTGTTTTTGAAAATAAAGAAAGACGAGAAAAAAATTTTTTTTTTTTCTTTTTTCAATTTTCAAAACTTTGTGACAAAAAGTGAGGTCTGCAAAATACTCACTATACCTCTCATCAAATAGCTTGGGGTGTCTACTTTCCAAAATGGGGTCATTTGGGGGGGTTTTGTGCCACCTGGGCATTCCATGGCCTCCGAAACTGTGATAGGCAGTGAAGAGTGAAATCAAAAATTTACGGCCTTAGAAAGCCTGAAGGCGGTGCTTGGTTTTCGGGGTCCCGTACGCGGCTAGGCTCCCAAAAAGTCCCACACATGTGGTATCCCCGTACTCAGGAGAAGCAACAGAATGTATTTTGGGGTGTAATTTCACATATTCCCATGGCATGTTTGAGCAATATATCATTTAGTGACAACTTTGCGCAAAAAAAAATAAAAAATTGTCTCTTTCCCGCAACTTGTGTCACAATATAAATTATTCCATGGACTCAACATGACTCTCAGCAAATAGCTTGGGGTGTCTACTTTCCAAAATGGGGTCATTTGGGGGGGGTTTGAACTGTCCTGGCATTTTATGCACAACATCTAGAAGCTTATGTCACACATCACCCACTCTTCTAACCACTTGAAGACAAAGCCCTTTCTGACACTTATTGTTTACATAAAAAAAATAATTTTTTTTTGCAAGAAAATTACTTTGAACCCCCAAACATTATATATTTTTTTTAAAGCAAATGCCCTACAGATTAAAATGGTGGGTGTTTCATTTTTTTTTTTCACACAGTATTTGCGCAGCGATTTTTCAAACGCATTTTTTGGGGAAAAAACACACTTTTTTACATTTTAATGCACTAAAACACACTATATTGCCCAAATGTTTGATGAGATAAAAAAGATGATCTTAGGCCGAGTACATGGATACCAAACATGACATGCTTTAAAATTGCGCACAAACGTGCAGTGGCGACAAACTAAATACATTTTTAAAAGCCTTTAAAAGCCTTTACAGGTTACCACTTTAGATTTACAGAGGAGGTCTACTGCTAAACTTACTGCCCTCGATCTGACCTTCGCGGCGATACCTCACATGCATGGTGCAATTGCTGTTTACATTTGACGCCAGACCAACGCTTGCGTTCACCTTAGCGCGAGAGCAGGGGGGACAGGGGTGCTTTTTTTTTTTTTTTTTTTTTTTTTTTTTTTTTTTTCTTTATTATTATTATTTTTTTATCTTATTTTTAAACTGTTCCTTTCATTTATTTTTTTTTTTAAATCATTTTTATTGTTATCTCAGGGAATGTAAATATCCCCTATGATAGCAATAGGTAGTGACAGGTACTCTTTTTTGCAAAAATTGGGGTCTATTAGACCCTAGATTTCTCCTCTGCCCTCAAAGCATCTGATCACACCAAGATCGGTGTGATAAAATGCTTTCCCAATTTCCCAATGGCGCTGTTTACATCCGGCGAAATCTACGTCATAAAATGCTCGTAGCTTCCGGTTTCTTAGGTCATAGAGATGTTTGGAGCCACTCTGGTCTCTGATCAGCTCTATGGTCAGCTGGCTGAATCACCGGCTGCATTTTCAGGTTCCCTGTTGAGACAGGAGAGCCAGAGAAAAACACGGAAGATGTTGGGGGGGGGGGGGCATTCCCTCCCACTGCTTGTAAAAGCAGTCTAGAGGCTAATTAGCCACTAGGATTGCTTTTACATGAAAGCCGACCGCTGGCTGAAAAGAATGATACCAAGATGATACCTAAACCTGCAGGCATCATTCTGGTATAACCACTCAAAGTCGTGAATGGCATACCTGAAGACAAAAAAATGGTTAACAATAAAGCACAGTAAACGGTAAGGTATAAAAAATTGCATACCTGAAAAGCAAACATGATAAAACATAATAACAATAAAACATTGCAGAATAGAATACAGTAAAAAAGAGCAGAACAATAGAGAGAGAATAGAGAGAGAGAGAACAATAAAACGACAACTATTTTTATTTTATATTTTTGTTTGTGTTTTTTTTTTTTTTACACTTTTTTTTGTAACTAACTTTTATAACTGTAACCGGTTCCAGGTTCGGGTCTCTCAAAATGCGATGCCATCTTGGGAGACCCTGTGAAAGTGCGCCTAGTCTGTGCAATGCTGTACCCTACGCTAATAGTCAACTAGTGCATGGTAGCGTTCAAAACATTCACCAATGCAAAGACCAGGATTGTCAGGACAGGAGGGACAATAATAGCGGGTGTCACGCCTATATCCGCGCTTGCTGCAGACACAACATCTTTTTTGGGGGGTTCGTTGGGTAGGGGTACTCGGGAGGACATAAAGAAAATGCCTCTCATGCAGCCGACTGCATTTGGTTGGGGATGTGAATGGGGGAAGTACGGGCGCTGCAGAAGTGGTGGGCTCCCAATTAGGATTGGCGAATGCAGCAGGAAGGGCACTATGGGCACGATGGGCCTGTGTTTGTCTTCTTGGTGGCAGCGGGACACTACTTGTGCTTGCCACCTAACCAGCTTGAACTGCACTTATGTGACTCGCCACGTCACCAAGTGTTACTGCAGTGCTGGTTTGACTACGACTGGGGTGTACTAGGCCGCTGGTGCTTGCCAGTTCACCAAAACGCTACAAAAAAAACTGTTAGCGATCACAGGGATCCGGCCTGACTCTGCGAACGCTGCAGTTATGCGTTTAGTGTTTTGTAAGTGACAGTGATCGATCGATACTGCACTTGGGTGGGCTGGGCCGGGCCGGGCGGAGGGGCAAAACGCAGGTGCTAGCAGGTATCTGGGCTGATCCCGCTAACACTGCGTTTTTGGGAACCCTAAACTGCTGGGGACACTAGTATAGATCTGATCGGATCAGATATTGATCCGATCAGATACTATACCACTAAGGGAGGTATACGGTGCGTGCGTGGGTGTTAGCGGTACTGGCGCTAACCTGACGCTGCCTGGGGCTGGTGCTTGCCAGTTCACCAAAACGCTACCAAAAAAACTGTTAGCGATCGCAGGGATCAGGCCTGACTCTGCGAATGCTGCAGTTATGCGTTTAGTGTTTTGTAAGTGACAGTGATCGATCGATACTGCACTTGGGTGGGCTGGGCTGGGCGGAGGGGCAAAACGCAGGTGCTAGCAGGTATCTGGGGTGATCCCGCTAACACTGCGTTTTCGGGAACCCTAAACTGCTGGGGACGCTAGTATAGATCTGATCGGATCAGATATTGATCCGATCAGATACTATACCACTAAGGGAGGCGCATGCTGCGTGCGTGGGTGTTCGCGGTACTGGCGCTAATCTGACGCTGCCTGGGGCGACGCATATCACCGCCGGGCGATCAGGGGGCTAAACCTTTATTCGGTAATAAACGACGGGTGCCCTGACACTATAAAAAATAAACGAACTAACCAGCGTCACCCGTAACAGTTATACGGTGATCAGTGGTGAAAGGGTTAACTAGGGGGCAATCAAGGGGTTAAAACATTTATTAGATAGTATATGGGGGTCCCTGTCGCTATAAAACACTGACGGCGAACCTAAATATTTACGTTCCTAACTAGCGTCACCAGCGACACTAATACAGCGATCAGAAAAATGATCGCTTAGCGACACTGGTGAGGGGGGGTGATCAAGGGGTTAAAACTTTATTAGGGGGGGTTAGGGGGGTATCCTAGACCTAAAGGGGGGTAATACTCACTGCCCTAACACTAACTGTCACAAACTGACACTATGCAGTAATCAGAAAAAAAAAAAAAAAAAATACTGCTAATGTCAGTTTGTGACAGGGGGGGGGGGTGATTGGGGGGGGATCGGGGGGGGGATCGGGGTGTAAGGTATGCCTGGCATGTTCTACTGTGTGTGTGTGTGTGTGTGTGTGTGTGTTGTGCACTCACTTGTCATCTCTCCTCGGCGCTGGAACGGAAACTGCCAGACCAAGGAGAGATGACATCACATCCTCTGCCTGTGTGAAACGACACACAGGCAGAGGAGGATTCCCATTGGCTGGGAGCGATCGCGAGGGGGGGGCCACGATCGGATGGTCTCCCCCTCGCCTCCCGACGCTCCCAGTCAAATGCCGACCGCCGATGGCACCGGGGGGGGGGGGTCCGATCGGACCCCCCGCCCGCGGGAGGCAGATCACGTACGGGTACGTGATTTTGCCTGCCCGTGCCATTCTGCCGCAGTATATATGCGGTAGGCGGTCGGCAAGTGGTTAAGAAAAAAAACCTTCTGTATGCAGCAGCCCCCTTAATACTTACCTGAGCCCCATCTCTCTGGCGATGTCCATGAGTGCCTCGGTCATCCAGGACTCTCCTCCTCGGCTGAGACACAGCAGCGGCGCCATGGCTGACTGACAGCAGCAAGAGCCAAATCAGGAGAGAGAAGGGGTGGGGCTCAGTATCTGATTGGACACAGGGAGCTGTGACTCAGCTCAGGTCCCCTTAAACAAGCGCTTGCTGTGGGGGCACTCGCCAGGAGGAAAGATCCAGGAGAGCCCAAGAGGGACCCGAGAAGAGGAAGATCCGGGCTACTTTGTGCAAATCCACTGCAACAGGGCAGGTAAGTATAACATGTTTGTAAAGGACCGAATGCGTTCATTAACGAGCTTCCTGAAAATTATAGTTTTTGTCTATAACAGTTTAGTAATCCTCCTTGATGGTTTAATATAGTTGAATATGATTCATTTTTAAAACTTCTTCAGTTATATTATGATCACTTTCTGGTTTCATTCTCATTTAGAAACATAGACGAGTGACAGCAGAAAAAAGACCAAGTGGTCCACTGAGTGTGCGTGTGTGTTTTTGTTGTTGGTTAACTTTTTTTGCTTGTCCTAACTCTGCTGCAAGTCTGTTCCAAGCATCAACTACCCTTTTGGTAAAATGATGCCTTTAAAGATTAATTTTGAACTTTCCTCCTTCTAGCTTGAAGTCATATCCCCGTGTTCTTGATTTTGGCTTCATATTGAAAAAACTGCCCTCCTGAACCTTATTTACCCCCCTTGATGTATTTAAAGGTTTCAGTCATGTCTCCACTTTCCCTTCTTTCCTCCAGACTGTACATATGCAGTTCCTGATTTTCTTGTTTTGTCTCAAAGATTTAAAGAGAACTCCTGCAGATTGGTAAGAAGCAGTTTCCTTCCTCCCGTGATGGTGACCACTGACCCCCTGGTTGCATAAAAGTCAGAGCAGTGAAGCAGAGCCAGTATCTTGCATGGTAGTCAGAGTGATGAAAAGGAGCTTCTTCAAAGACTATTTGCTTTCCTTGTAAAAGATTGCCTTATAAAACCCATCTCCAAGGAATATATATATTAAAAAAAAAAAAAATCCACCCCTGCAGTATGTCTTCGAGTAGAGGAATAAGGAAAAATACCTTCTTCCTCACTCCAGTGCTTCAACCAGTCCCCTGCAAAAACTGCAACTTCTGTACAGTATATATGTGTACTTTGATCAGGGGTAGGCAACCTTGGCCCTCCAGCTGTGGTGAAACTACAAATCCCACCATGTTTGTCATTGTCGGGGTCTTGAAATGTCTCATGGGACTTGTAGCTTCAAAACAGCTGGAGGGTTGAGGTTGTCTACCCCTGACTTTAGCCAACTAATCGGACTTTAACCACTTAAGGACCAAGCCTCTTCTTGAAATTTGTTGTTTACAAGTTAAAAACAGTTTTTTTTTTTGCTAGAAAATTACTTGGAACCCCCTAAACATTATACATTTTTTTTTTTTTCTAACACCCTAGAGAATAAAATGGCGGTCGTTGCAATACTTTCTGTCGCACCGTATTTGTGCAGCGGTCTTACAAGCACTTTTTGTGGAAAAATACTTATTTTTTAATTAAAAAATAAGACAGCAGTAAAGTTAGCCCAATTTTTTTTTATATTGTGAAAGATAATGTTACGCTGAGTAAATTGATACCCAACATGTCACGCTTCAATATTGGGCCCGCTCGTGGAATGGCGACAAACTTTTACCCTTAAAAAAACTCCATAGGCGACGTTTAAAAAAAATTCTACAAGTTGCATGTTTTGAGTTGCAGAGGAGGTCTAGGGCTAGAATTATTGCTCTCGCTCTACCGATCGCGGCGATACCTCGCGTGTGTGGTTTGAACACCGTTTTCATATGCGGGCGCTACTCGCGTATGTGTTCGCTTCTGCACGCGAGCTCGTTGGGACAGGGTGCAACAACTCCAGTAAGCAGCGAAGGGCACTGGAGCGTGGCGGGAGGCCCCTCTCCCGCCGCTGATAAAAGTGATCTCGCGGCGAATCTGCCACAGAGACCACTTTTATTTTGTAGCCGACCGCCCGCCGAATACGAGGATACCAGGGTTATGGCAGCTAGCTGCTGCTATAACAACGATATCCGTCCTCAAAGTCGGCATGCGCTGGTTGGCAAGAGGTTAACACCAGGCAAACACTGACAGACCTTATTTATTAGTCTAAGTTTTTAGTTAAACATTAAAAAAAAAAAAAAAATCATCACAAGGAACAATGCTTAAATTCAATGTTAAATGCCCCTTGGGCTGCTGGCTGCTCTTAGTTGAAATCCATACTCCTCTGCGCTGCCACCTCAAACTCCCCAACGTCTCAACTCCAGTCCTCAAGGTGCCCCAACAGGTCATGTTTTCAGGCTTACCATTAATTTTGCACAGGTGATTTGATCAGTTTCACAGCCTTGGTAATTACCACAGCTGTTTCATCTGAGGGAAATCCTGAAAACATGACCTGTTGGGGTTGAAGAACACTGGTGTAGACCAACTGGTGTCCTCTACAGAGCATGCTTAATTTCAGTTACCGTCTAAGCTCCTAATTTGCTTTTTTTCTTATCTGAACAGCCTACAGGACTATAGAGCAGTGGTCTCCAAACTGTGGCCCATTTGACCCCAACGATGGGGCATTTTTTTCCTCCTACTGAATACAGGTGGTGTGTTATTTTTTTACTCTCACTAACAAGCCTGAGACATAGTTTACTCCCATTGACACTGGGGCATTTTCTACTCCAACTGGCCACAGTCCAACCCCTGGAGGACAGTACATTGGCTCTTTTGTTTAGAAAGTTTAGAGACTTCTGCTATACAGTCACATATGTGGGCTTATACATAGTTGTAGATGACACGCCTCTCCCTTCCATGTCCTACTATTGCTAAAGACTATAAGGGAGGGATATAGTATGCTGATTGATTACATTCACTAAGGAACTCACAAAACACTTTGTTTTATTCTAAATGTTGTTGGTAAAACCTGCAAAGTTACAAAAAGAGCGCCTGGGAGACAGATGCCATCTCAACAAAGTGAAAACTATTGTCAATCATCTTCGTCTCCGCCTACACCATATTAATGCACAAAAAATACACATTTGATGTTTAATAAAGATTTATTGGGAGCTGTTCTGAAAGTGTTTTTTGTTAGTCGTGTGACTGGCACAGCACCAATCAGGGCTGCCCATACAGACACACTATAGAGAGCATACTTTAGCAGAGTAATAGAAGCCCCTCGCAGAGATTTTTCTCGGCAGATGCCAAAAAACAAGGAAAGATCTTGTCACCACACAACAGTACTGCAGGGATAAGGTACTTGAAGTATTTAAAGAACAAAAATACAGTGGCATGATATATTTGGATGAATTATGACAATTAACAGTTCTCTTTTAGTATTAGGTAGTTTAGCAAAAGAAAACAGTTTGGCTGACACCACGCAGTTGAGAAAATGATGTGTGCTTTTAGCCCACAACAGGCTTTAGGAAGGGGAGTGCATTTCTGGCAGATCAATAGGGATTTTTCTGAACTTGCAGATGCTGTAAAGGGATAAAACACAAGTTAATGTGGATGCATTAAAGAGATGTTTTGTTTTGTTTTTTTCTTTTTGCATTGACATACACTTTAAATGTTGCCATTTTAACCCATAGGACATAGACATAAATTGCAAGAATGGTGAAGTAAATGAAAATTACAGTAATTTGAAAATTCCCACTTTATTTTTTGTTGTTGTAACACATAAGTAAGATTAATTAGAGAGAGGGAAGAAATTGTAGAAATGTATTTATACAAGCACATGTCAGATCACATTTGGCTAAAGCTAATTATTTGTAAGCAAGACTGGATTAACTCTAAAATGTTTACACTGGGCCTTTTTAATAAAACATTCAGGTAAATTTTGCCTTGGAGGTTGAACCGCAAATGCATTGGGTAGAGACATGCTTTGGTGGAGGAAGACCTCTTACCATATAGGCATTCTGATGATGGACTTCAGAGAGATGGCATTGTGTTTTGTTGACCCTAAAAGGGTATGAAATCTGTCTGATAGAGGTGGAAACCATAATGTAGGCTTCTAAAGCTCAGGTGACCCCAAAGGCTTCTAGAAATTATTATATTTCTTTATCGTACATCACGGGACACAGAGCACCATAGTAATGACTATCTGGGTTTATATGCTACCTTTTAGGTGATTGGACACTGGCAACCAATAGTAAGAAGGTTCCTCCCATATAACCCCTCCCATACAGGAAGTACCTCAGTTTTTTGTCAGTGTCTTGAAGGTGATGGTCATGGCTGTGAAAGCTCTTGCTTCTGATAATGTCCCAGTGAGGATGTTATAATCTGATCCATTCAGGTGGCATATCATGCTAAAGTGGATGGTACCCGAGCCCTGGTTCAAGAACAGGGTCTTGCCTGTAATGTTTCCTTATGGAGCTGGACCCTTGTGATATGGTATTCCTGGTCTTTTATTTGCCCAAGGAAACCTAAATGGTGCTTTACAGGTCCAGGGGTGTGGACCCTAAAACAAAAGGGGACCCGGTCCCTGAAGGTGCTCAGTGGCGTTACCCGTGGTGATGGGGAAGATTGGGCCTATCTCAGGCTCTGCTGCGAGGATAGGTGAGTGCTTCCTTTGGAGGCCCAATTTTATTACATTATTTATATAAGTAATGTTATGTCAGATTGCATGCCAGATTGTAGTGCCTTTTGTGTCCACTGTGTGGTTCCAGAGAGCGGTTGCACAGACTAGGTGGGGAACGTTTGTTTGGAGAAGATCTGGATAAGTATATCCAAAAGATCTCAGGAGGAAAGAGCTCCTTGCTTCCTGTGAAAAGAAGGAATAAGCAGCCTTAAGCAGACTCCAAGCGTGGCATGCAACATTAGTGGACTTATTTTTCTTAATGCTACAGTCAGGTCCATGAATATTGGGACATCGACACAATTCTAATCTTTTTGGCTCTATACACCACCACAATGGATTTGAAATGAAACGAACAAGATGTGCTTTAACTCCAGACTTTCAGCTTTAATTTGAGGGTATTACATCCAAATCAGGTGAACGGTGTAGGAATTACAACAATATTTATGGACCTGACTGTATGTATGTGTTCATAGAATCGATCTCTTAAACGCCTAGTTGTGCATCCTATATATTGCACATGCCATACTTTTGTTTGCGACAAATAGCAAGTTGCCTAAATAACAATAAAAGATTTGAATGTGTTGTCTAAACGGGTCCCCCCCCCTTAAAGTCAATAGAATGATGCGTTAGCACATACTCTAGGTCTAGGACATCCAAAATATACAGACAAACCTTTACTGCAAAGCTGGTATAATGTTCTAAATAAAAAGAAACTGCATCAATAGCTAGCTTGTATGGTATAGAAGATTAGAGACTTTCTACATCGCTGGTTATCAACAGGGATCATTCATCCAAATGGATGTCATCTGCGCTGTGCAGGAGATGGTTAGTGTCTCTGACATACAGTAACTGGGAAGTCTGGTTACTAATGGTAATTGTTTATTTAGCCACTGTCCCAGTCTCATCAAGGGAGCCTATGCCAGAGATGACCAGTCTACTCTGTAGTGGATTTAACCCTTTATGGAGAGATGGTAAAGACTGGCTACAACAGGATAATCTGGAACAAGATATTCAGCTGTTTTGCCATCAAAGACACCCAAGTGAACCCCCCTCATCAATCAACAATTTCAATACAATACAATACAATTTCAATACAGTCTTATATTTTTAGTGGGGGTCACTTTTTAACCTTGATGAAGTATGGGTGTCGGATAACTGTCTTTCTGCATCTATATCCATCACAGCCACAAGGCCTCTCTTATCAGAGTTGCGTATAACGATAGTTGTATCCCCCTCAAGATCTTTTAATGCCTTCTTCTTATTGTATGTAAGATTATCATATTAGGAAACTCCACCCATGGAAACCCGGGTAGCCAGTGAAGTTAGATATCTTTCAACGAGTTTTTTTAAATGTATCTAATTCGGGACAGCGAGTGCTGACAGGGTAGAATTCTGATCTGGTTTTAAAGTGAATGGATTTGGTCAAACCTACATAAACATCTGAATTAGCATTACACCCCCAGGACAGGTCCTCCAATTCATCAATAGCACAGTAATCCCTAAACGTGTGTATAACAGGATCATTAGATGCCGAACTAGAGATTTCTCCACATTGATTATCAATGCAGGAGCCAAGAGGAGGACAAAGGAGACACTAAAGAACTGCAAATAGCAGGCTGCGGATGACGGAAGCACGCAAACAGACCACGATGTCAGGGCTCAGCAGCCACGATTATCGTGGTCAGTTTGCAGAGGGGAGGGTAAACCCAGCCAGGTGTTACAGGGTGCCAAATGACACAGCACAAGCACTGTGCTGTATAACATACTTTAAAGGAACAGGATCTGTTTTTTTTTTTTTTTGGATTAGAGAACGCTTTAATCATAACCAAGAAGGGAAATTTCCTCTAGTGGGACTTTATAAGGCAAGAGTCTTCAAACAATAATATATCAAAAAAGTATATAATTTTATTATCAAAAGTTAAAACATGACAAAGATAAAAGAGGTGGATGCCAGCAAATTCAGATGGTGGTAAAAAAAGGAGTATACATATCTGTTTACAATAATGCAACTAACCCCACACAAACTGTTTCAACAAGGGGCTGAAACAGAGGCCCGACGCGTTTCAAGGTTATAAATGTTGGAACCTCTTCTTCAGGGGAAGATGGTGAGGTATATAATTAATTATCTAGAAACATTTTGCAAAGAAAAACAGAATAAGCAACACCGTAAGAACCAGACATAATATAATATTCGAATACATTTGTATACCATAGAAATCAAAATTTAATTAATGTGTTAAGAAATGTTCTGACCGTGTTACTCCTAAGCCAACATCAGGTAGCATCCAACTTCAAGAAAAAATGGGAATGAACGGTTTGCCGGCAGGGATCAGATCCATGAGCCAACGCTTGTCACCGAGAAATGCGCAAATCCACGGCCCAGGACAGAACACAAAGGGACGCCCTTTGTGTTCTGTCCTGGGCCGTGAATTTGCACATTTCTCGGTGACAAGCGTTGGCTCATGGAAGAGGTTCCAACATTTATAACCTTGAAACGCGTCGGGCCTCTGTTTCATTTTATTTTTTATTTATTTATTTTTGACTTTTTTTACAATTATTTTATGTTTGATGGGGGCTATTATCTCCAAAGATGCGGTGCCTCCATGGGGGCCAAGTTTTCGCCCTCATTAGCCAACCTAATACATGGGTTGGTGGGAAAGGACCCGCATCTTCGGACACGATAGCCCCCGCCGTCTAGATACTGCATTTTTCTGTCCCTATATAGATGACTTGTTATTTATTACCTCAGATAGGAATGCCGACCTGGACCATTGGCTTTTGTACTTAAATGACAACGAGTTGAATTTAAAGTTTACTGGAGTTATACAGACAGACACCATAGAATTTTTAGATGTCAGATTGACAGGCTTCAATGGCAAAATCATTACCAATTTGTTTCGAAAATCCACAGCAGGTAATGCTCTCCTGAGGGCTGACTCGGCCCATCCGAGAGACACACCATTCATGGTGTGCCCTATGGGCAGTTTCTCAGATTAAAACGCCTGTGCAGCACACCTGATATTTTTACAAAAGGGGCTATTGACATGGGTCAGAGATTTAGAGACAGAGGATATTCAGATAAGACAATCAATAGAGCTTTTTTAAGGGCTACGCAATTCCTAGAGACACCTTACTTGGAGACAATAGAAACAAACATAAAAACAAGAAATTTGGTAAGAACAAAAATTCGCTGTCTTTACAAAATGTTCCCACTTTCTCCACACCTTATAGTCTAGAATTCACCAAAATTAGGAATACAGTGACCAAATACCTCCCTATTTTATTTAATGATCCGGTCTACCATGAAATCCTTTCCGGGGGTATCAGGTCAGTATCTCGACGAGCACCTACTTTAGGCAGCTCCCTTTCTCCTAGCCTCTTTTTAGGCACACAGTCAGGGGCACATTGGCTATATTTTAAGGGGAACTTTAAGTGCGGCATTAAGGGGTGCAATTATTGTCACCATATTAAGAAAGGCAAACAAGTACGATCTTGCACCAATGGCAAAAGTTTTGACATATCGTCGTTCATTAATTGTAATACCCGATTCTTAATTCACTTGATTACATGCGACGTATGTCAGATCCAATATGTAGGTCGCACCACACGCCGATTAAATGATCGGCTATATGATCATTTGTTTGATATAGAAAAAAACAGACCTACCAATGTTGCCAAACATTGGAATTTGATCCATTTTAAGGACACTTCTGGTCTCTCTATACAGGGTATTGAAAAAATCGTCACACCTAAAAGAGGAGGTGATAGATTCAGGATGCTTTGCAAACGTGAAGTATTCTGGATCTTTTCCCTCCATACCAGAATCCCGCATGGTCTCAACTTTGAGTGGGATGTTTCCCACTATTATGATTGATCTGACTTTTACAGCATACTTGTGCTGCACATGCATCGTGTGCAGGGCTTGGTTTTTCCTTTACATGTATGCATGTGTATATACAATATTGTCTTACCCTACCAGATTGTTTTCATTGTTCTCATCTATGTCCTCATTATTGATTAACCATCTTCATTTGACTCATATAGCCTGATCTATACTAGATTGGTTTGTAAAGGGGGGCGTGTCCAAGATGGCGCTGGGAGCGGACGTCTAGTACCAGAGCTCCCGCTCCGGATTTTTATCCTACTGCTATCCTGGTGTGGAACCTGCTAGAAACCTCCAGCTTTACCTCCCGACTGTCTCCCTGTGACCCGGGGAATGCGCAGGAATAAAAAAGGGACACAAAAGACCAGGAATCCAGCGCCTGTCCCCACACCACCAAAGCGTAGGCCTTCCCCTCCTGAGACCTGCCACATGGAGACGCAGACTCTCCCGCCGGATGGCGTAATTCAGGCCGGCTCGCCTGCGTTCGATGCACTGATGCAGGCGATCTCTACCTGTCAGTCCACCCTTACCATGAAGATCGATCATGTCCAGGAGGAGACTGCCCTCATACGCCGAGACATGGACGGCTTCAGAGAGCGGGTGACTGACGCGGAGCGGCGGATTTCCAGCACCGAAGACATACAGAGGGAACACCATGAGGACATACAGGTACTCAAATCCAAGGTGAGGGCTCTGGAGTTTAGGGCGGAGGACGCCGAGAACAGAAACAGAAGGAACAACCTCCGTGTTCTCGGCCTCCCAGAGGGTGCGGAGGGCACCGATCCGGTTTCGTTCATGGAGCAATTGCTGCCAACTCTCCTACCGAAAGCACGGTTCTCCCCCCATTTCTCCATTGAGCGCGCTCACCGCATGCCTGCTAACAGAGGCCCGCAGGGGGCCCCGCCGCGCACTTTTATTTTCAAGCTCCTTCACTACCGAGATAGGGACACAGTCCTCCGTTCTGCCCGACTGCAAGGGGAGCTAAAATATGAAAATGCGAAGCTGCTCATCTTCCCGGACTACTCTGTAGAGACACAGAGACAGCGCAAGTCCTTCGACCACGTCCGTGCAATGCTGAGAGAAAAAGGAGTTAAATATAGCATGCTATTCCCTGCTCGGCTGCGGGTGCAGGACGGAGAGAAAGTGCACTTCTTCACGTCTCCTAGGGATGCAGCTGCATGGGCCGACACAATCCGCAAGTAACCATTGCCTGTGACGCTGTGAGTATGCCTTTAGAAGCAATATAAGGGACTTTAATGCGGAGGAGAAGTATGGTCCCTGGACTAAGTTGATGCTCCTTTCTTGTATTAATGCCCAATGGAACTGTTTTGTCAACCCACTATTGCCATTTTAATTTTTACCTTATGTGGCTCAGCTCCCTACCACTCATTACTACTAAAACACCCTATCCAATAACATTACTACTATGGATGGGAAGCTGACTATTGCAGTGGCCTTTATACCCCCATGGATGTGGACTTTGGGACTTATACGTACCGACGGGGGTCAACTTGGTTCCATTGTTTTTCCACCCTTCCCCCCTCCTCCCCTCCCCCCCCCCTCCCCTCCCCCTTTTCCCCCCCCCTTCCCTCCTGTCCCCCCCCCCCCTCACCCCTCCCCCCCTTTTTTTCCCCTTCCCCCCTTCGATTGGTGCCTTCTATACCTTTTAATGTTTTATATTTTAGGTTTTTTCTTTATTACCTAGCGCCCCTTCCATTCTCTAGACTGTACCTGGTATGGAGGCCTGCTAATCAGCAACTACAAGTATTGCGCCCCCGGGACTCCGGGAGATCCACACTCTTAATACTGTTCCGGATCTTAAAAACACTTTTTGCTTATCTGCTCTGTTGAGGCTGGCAGCCTCTTGTTCACTACCCTCATGATCAGTCTCCGAACTGACGGAAGTTTTGGGATACAAACCTACCCTCGTGTTGGGGGGTCGGGTGGGGTGGGGGGGAGTTTGGGAGTTACGAGCCGTGTTTTTGGCTCCCGGGTTTATTTTATTATATGTTTTTTGACAGTACTCTCTTTGTTACATGTATTTGCACTGATGTCAGACCCTGATTCACTCCTGATATGTCGGCTGACTGTCTCTAGTGAAACAGGAACCTTATATAGGGCCTATCCTAACCTGATACTATTAAGATGTGAGCATGGCTAGCCTTAAAATCCTCTCCTGGAACACACGAGGTTTGAACTCACCACTTAAACGTTCTCTAGTTTTTCAATTTATAAAACGCCACAACCCTCAGGTTTGTGTGTTACAGGAGACGCATCTGATTGGTAGTAAGACCCTTAGTCTTAAGAAACCTTGGGTGGGACACCACTACCACTCTACCTACTCTAACTTTGCCAGAGGAGTTAGTATTTTAGTCCTGAAGACCCTCCCCTTCAAACTCCTTGACTTAATTCTTGATCCTGATGGTAGATTTGTGCTCATACACGCCTTGATCTATGACTTGCCCTGGGTCCTGGTGGGTCTGTATCTGCCCCCTCCTGCCTCTTTCAAACTCCTCAACCTAATAGCGACCAAGCTGGCTCAATTTCCCCCAGATAATGTTATACTGATGGGAGACTTCAACCTAGTCCCGGACTCTGACCTGGACAGGTGTGCGATAGGGGGCACTACCCGTCAAGGACTGGCGGGCTGGGCAGACACGTACGGCCTGGTGGATGTGTGGAGATGGAGGAATCCCCAGGCAAAGGCTTTTACCTGTCACTCAGCCACACATAGGACCTTCTCCCGTATTGATTTGGCCTATGTTGCGGCCCCTGTCCTCCCCAGAGTCCGAGACATTAGTATCTTACCTAGGGGGATATCAGACCACGCCCCATTGCTGTTGTCCCTTGACTTGGCGATGCTCCCATCGGAGAGGCTCTGGAGATTATCCAGGTTTTGGATATCAGATGGGGATGTCGAATCACAGTTCCAGGCCACGTTGCAACAATTTTGGGAGGTTAATCCGGGAACTGCCTCCGATAACAATGTGTGGGAAGCTTTTAAAGCATCGTCAAGGGGCCAATATCAAGCAGTCATTGCCAGAGTGAGGAAACAACGCAGAGCAGAACTTTCGGGGTTGGAGGCTGAGGCGGTTAGACAGGAGGCCCTGTATGTTAGAACCCGTGACCCACAGGACTATAGGGCTCTCCAAGCCCTTACCAGACAGGTTCTTTTACTACGCACATCCCTGACACAAAAGAAACTGTTACACCAATCCCAACGCATATTTGAACAGGGGGAAAAGACAGGTCGCCTTCTGGCCTGGCTCTCTAGGGAGCAATCGGGAGTGACGTCAATAGCACAGATTCGAGACCAGGAGGGTGTCCTCCATTCTTCCCCTCAGGACATTAATAAGTGTTTTGCCACCTTCTACCAACAACTTTACAGTAGTCGAGTCACATATGACCAACAAGACCTTACCCAATATCTTGACGAGATTGACATCCCTGTCCTCACGTCAACCTCTGCCAACCAATTAGATGCCCCAATCCAGCTAGAAGAGATACAAAAGGCCCTTAAGATGATGCAGTCCGGTAAAACTCCGGGACCAGACGGATTCCCGGTGGAATTCTACAAGGCCTATATTGATGAGCTAGCTCCTAGACTCCTGACTGTGCTGACCTCAGCTTTCAAAGCGGGAGTACTTCCGCCCTCGATGTGCGAGGCGGTTATAGTACTAGTTCCCAAGTCGGGAAAAGACCAGACCTTATGCTCGTCCTACCGCCCCATTTCCCTCATCAATGTGGACGCAAAAGTCCTGGCAAAAATCCTCGCCAACCGCCTTAATAAGGTCATTACTGCCCTGGTCCACCCGGACCAAACAGGATTTATGCCCGGGCGCGGTACGGACATAAATATCCGCAGGCTGCACACACACATAGCACTGGCCGCTTCCGGTAGCCCGGGAGTGGTAGCCTCACTCGACGCAGAGAAGGCTTTCGACTCGGTCGAGTGGGGCTACCTGTGGAGAGTTCTTTCCAGATTTGGGTTTGGCCCCAACTTTCTTTCCTGGCTACAGATGTTGTACGCACACCCTAAAGCCCGTATACGCACTGGGGGGTCCCTGTCGGAGCCCTTCTCCCTGGAGAGGGGGACCCGTCAGGGTTGTCCTCTCTCCCCGGCACTATTTGCCTTGGCCCTAGAACCCCTGGCAGCTCACATTAGGAAAGATGTCACCATCAAGGGCATTAGAGTTGGTCCCCTGGAAGAGAAATTGTCCCTTTACGCCGATGACGCCCTGCTTTATTTGGGGGACGCCTCCGGCTCCCTCAGGGCCGCCTTGGCCCAGTTTGACACATTCAGCCGCTATTCAGGAGTTCGTGTCAACTGGGACAAGTCGGTCTTGTTTACACTTCATCCCTCGTCTCCTCATATCGACACCTCTACTCCTCTTCGTTGGGTTGAGGAATTCACATATTTGGGCATAAAGGTGGGCCCCACTATAGCTGGATATCTGGACCGGAATGTTCTCCCGGTGTTAGATAAACTGACGAAGCAGTGCACCATCTGGCGTAGGCTCCCCCTCACGCCAGTGGGTAGAGGTAATCTAATAAAGATGGTATACCTGCCTAAGCTACTATATTTTTTTCGTCACACCCCCACACCTATCTCACGAGCCTTCTTCCAGAAACTGGATAGTATAGTGACAGCGTTTGTTTGGGCGGGTCGACCTCCCCGAGTGGCTAGACGCATCCTTTATCTCCCCCTCTCCGGGGGTGGCCTGGCCCTACCAAACTTTCTTATATATTACTGGGCTGCGGTTTTGGTTACCGTTCGCTGGTGGTTTTCCCAGCCCAGGCAGAACCCTGCGGTCACCCTTGAGGCAGCAATCCTAGGTTCGTATGCGGCTCTGTCCAACTTAGTCTTCAGAGGGGCCAGAGCACACCCACATGTTACGAGACCCATGAAAACCACTATAAAAGTGTGGCAGGATGCTCGAGCAGTGTACAACAACCCCTCAGAGGTGTCCCCTCACATGCCCCTTTGGGGTAATCCTCTTCTCCCCCACTTGAATACTGTTCCTGACCCTGCGGCATGGGCAAAAAAGGGAATTGTTACCCTCAAACATGTAATGCCGAAAGGTAAAATCCTGACGTTTAAAGAGATGAGACAGGCATATAACCTCCCTAACTCTTTTTACTTCCGCTATTGCCAACTCCGACATGCCCTTATTTCTCAATTTCCTAGCCCAATGACCCTAAGCTCGGACTCTGTAGAGAGACTCCTTATGTCAGAGATAATGTTGAAACCGCTCTCTGCTCTCTATATGTACCTCACAGTGGCATATGACACGAAGACCACACACACGATGACCAGGTGGAGGGAAGACATCCCCACTTTAGACGAAGAAACATGGGAGGAGTGTGTTGCTACATTCATTCCTTCAATGATAGCCTCTAGAGATCGTTTTATACAACTGAAATTCTTACATAGAGCATATTACACCCCACAGAGGTTGGCCAACATATACCCCTCCTCTAGCCCATTATGCACAAGATGTGCCACTGAACGGGGCTCTTTCCTCCATATGGTCTGGTCTTGTGACAAACTCAAAACATACTGGCGAGGAGTGGCAGAAATATTATCCCAAGTATGCGGAACCACTCTGGCACTAGACCCCCTGATCTTCTTGCTTAGTCATCTTGGGGAGGTGGAGGGAGATAGATATACTAAAGCATGCCTCACTTATGCCCTCTTCTATGCCAGGAGGGAAATCCTTCTGAGGTGGAGGGGCACGGAACTCCCCACGGTGGCCTCATGGCAAAGTACAATTAATAAAGTCCTCCCTTTGTACAAGTTGACATACGAAAGTAGAAACTGCCCGGCAAAATATGGGAAAATATGGTCACAGTGGTCTGACGTCTGAAATGAGATGTTTTATGCTATGCAACAGGAAATGTAATATGTGTGGTGCTTGATGGAGACCTGGGGGTGTGGGTCGGGCTTCTCCCTGGCTTCCCTCCCTCCCTCCCCCCCCCCTCCCCCCCCCTCCTTCCCTTCCTCCCCCCCTCTGGCCTCCCCCCCTTCCCCTTCTTCCCTCCCCCCTCCTTTCCCTTGGGGGTTCTCTTACTCCCATAAGCCAGGAATCAGCGATGTGAGAGAAGATCAGCTGGGACTCTTGGTGGTGATGCCTGCACCCCCCCCCCCGTCTCCCTTCACCTACAATACCTAACTTTAGGTTTCACATGAAGAGATGGGCCTCACACAGCAATCTTATAGATATAGACTTTATTTTATTGTCTCATGTTGTTAGTTTCATAACATTATCATACAATTTAATGTGCAAGTAATGTACTGATTGTTCTGTCATCGATCTATTGTATATCCGAATTTTCTAAATAAATAAAACTTATACTGTTAAAAAAAAAGATTGGTTTGTAAAGATCTATATATTTCTGGAGTTACTAATACCGTCGCTTTCTGACCTGGTTTGGATCCCTTATTTCCTGGCTTGTTCCTGCTCTTAGGTGTAGCATTTATATTTAAACCCCTTCATTTGACTGGAATCTCTGCTTGATCCATTAGGACTGTTACATCACATAGAATCAGTTTCAACTTCAGATTTCTATCGGCCGATGTGGATCTAGTGTCAGTACACTATGTGTCCTTGCGATCTATTGCGGGACTGACCATGCCTATTCAATAGGATTATGGTATGTGCATAGGATGGGTCTCAGCTTTGAATCACCATCGGCCGATACATGTGTGTGCCTGGTGATGTAACGCCTTGGTATGGGGCAGTAAATTGCGAGGTCTATTACTTCGTTCACTGCTACCATCATGGTGTTTTTTATCCTTTCCCTTTATCCTCCCGTCCGCTACGGGTTATCGCTTGATGGCCAAGGGACATATATACATATACATCCCTATTATACATATCCCTTCTTGAGAGATAGAAGTCTTTAATCCGAAAACCATTGAACACACATAAATACATATTAACTGTAGTTTGTACTTTTCCACCGTTACCATAACGGTATACCTGTCCTCCTTTCATTTGGTTTTACATTAGCCATTATTTTATGGCTGACATATGGACACATATTATACAGAATTTTTAGATATATATTCATTCTCAAAGGACAAAGGTGCCTCCAATTCAAGCACTTACATGTACATGAGAGAAATTATTATATTAGAATTGAGAATTCTGCTGTCAGTTTTGTATCTGGATATATATGTCTTTATAGTCATATTCTATATTGATTTTAACATATATTATTTGTACACCCCCCCTTTTTTCTCTCCCGGTTTTTAGACATTTACTTTTTTTTCATCCTTCCTCCCTAACCCTTTTTTAGTGACGGTTTCTTGTTTGCATTGACGAATAACTATACCGCTTATACATAAAAGCGAGGATCTGTGTAAAGGGGCCTCCTGTCTCCACATCATCTTCTGGGTTCTGAGGTGTCCATCTAATATTTATACATATGTTTGTTTATCTAGAAATATGTGTATACAATTTCAAAGTGCAATATTCTAAGTTGTTTGCTTTATCAATATGTCTGTATAACCTATGATCGCACGATGACACTTAGTGCTAATTGTGTTGATACAGGGTTTACTTTCTTATGTATATGGATAGATACATTGTTAATTTACCTCTTTACCTCTTATGTATGATCAGCGATTGCTACATTTGCACATACCATTAATTTACATGTTAGTGGATTTACTCATTTATTTTTATATTTTCGTTTTTTTCCCTCACCGCATGTCCATGTCCATGCATTTTTTCACATACACCACATTTATTGTTACGTTTCATTCTATTTAATTTCTATTTTACTACATTTATAACTATTGGTAGTACTTCACACGTAATACTTATAGTTATAATATGTCAACATTTTTTTTTGTTTATATTATGACCTTTATCCACACATGCATTTTTTCATTACCTACTTGATCTATATGTTTCCACATGGATCAATTTCATTTGTTATTCTTTCCCCTTCTTTTACATATGTATACACGCACAAAAATAATTTTTTTTACTTTCTACATTACAACATTTTTTACATTTCTTTGCTCATATTTATACACATATATTCTTTTTATCCATATTTTTTTTATCTTCTGTTTTTATTTTTACTTTTTCACATTATATATATATATATATATATATATATATATATATATATATATATATATATATACACACACACACATTTTTTTCACCATAAATGGGTTTATATGTTTTTATACCTTTTTTCCGTTCATCGGCATTACCCACATATCCATTTCCATTACTATTTCAATCACAATTGATCTTGTGAAATCGCTCAGTCTATGTTTACCAAAAGGTGTTGTCCATGATGACCAATCATGGATCTTTTTCACACCTGTGTTCATTAGGAACTTGAATTTTCTCTTTATCACTGAGTCACATGCTTTTGAACACCAAGAATCAGTATTTATTCGATTTCTCATTGTGTGATTGTTAGCTATGAGTAAGCACTAACGTTAGTGCGAAACGTAAGCTCTTCTCCTGTCTGTTGTTATTTTGATCTTGATGTGAATTTTCTGAATAAACAAGGCAAATCTACGAGTGCGGCTGTCCAGTGTCTATTTTCGTCTTATTGTCCAAGGAATGCAGTCATCTCTCTTCTGTTGAACGAGGCTGAGAGAAAAAAGGCAGCAAAACAATGTCCTGATTTAAATGAAAGGCCGATACCACCTTTGGCAAGAAGGATGGAATAGGACGCAACACCACCTTGTCGTGGTGAAGAATTAGGTATGGTTCCCTACATGAAAGGGCTGCCAATTCCGACACCCTTCTAGCCAAGGTGATGGCCATCAGGAAGACTAGCTTGCGTGACAGCAAGACTAATGGTATTTCCTTGATGGGCTCAAATAATGGTTTCTGTAACACAGACAGCACCACATTTAAGTCCCAAGGACACATAAGTGACCTAATGGGGGGGAAGCAAACGAGTTCCTCCCTGCATAATGATTTGGACCAGTGAATGGGAGGCTAAAGGCCTTTGGAAGAATACTGACAGGGCCAAAATCTGACCTCTGATTGTACTGAAAGCCAATCTGATTTCCACAGCTGACTGTAAAAGAGAGAGAAGTCTCCCAATAATGTATTTCCGAGGATGCCATTTTCTGGCTTCACACCAAGCAATAGATTTTCCTAGTGACAGTTTTTCAAGCATTCACTAGGGTAGACACCACTGGTCCAGAGATGCAATGGTCCTTCAACACCCTGGCTTCAATAGCCGTGCCATCAAATTTACAGACTGTAAATTGGGGTGGAATATAGGACCTTGAGACAGTAGATCAGGGGGGTGCGGAATTGTCCATGGCCCGTCTATTGCCAATCTCACAATCTCCTGGAACCAGGGCCTTCTGGGCCAGGCTGGTGCCACCAGAATGACTGGAACCCCCTCTCTCTGCATCCTGCACAACAAATGTGGAAGGAGAGGGATTGGAGGAAAGCATAAACCAGGGAATACTGGCTCCATGGAACTACCAGAGCATCTGCTCTGATTGCCAGGGGATCCCTTGTTCGGGACACAAACTAATGTAGCTTGTTGTTGAACCTGGATGCCAATAGATCGACATCTGGCCATCCCCAATGCTGGCAAATTTCCTGGAACACCCTCGGGTGTAGGGACCATTCCCCTGGGCAGATCTGTCTTCCAGTTCTCTATCCCCGGGATATGGACCGCCAATAGAACCCGCACATGTCCCTCTGCCCAGGCTAGTATGTGGTTTGCCTCTTTCTGAGCTGAACAACTCCTGGTACCGCTGTGGTGGTTTATAAAGGTCACTGTAGTGGCATTGTCGGACTGAACCCTGATAGGGTAGTCTTTAAGCTCCACTGTTCAGAACCGTAGGGCCAGACATACTGCCCGCAACTCAGGATGTTGATGGGCAGACTCTGCTCTTGCCCACCTCCCCAGAGCTGTAAGCCCCTCTAGGGTCGCTCCCCAACCCGAGAGCCTGCCGTCTGTGGCCAGTACTCTCCAAGACACCGGGAGAAAGGATCTTCCCCTTCGCAGGTTCTGATCCTGCAACCACCAGCGCGCCCAAGGAGATAAGGACATGGGGTAATCCAGGGCTTGCCCTCTCCTGTTCCAAGCCGGCAAGATGTCTTATTGTAATATACCTGGAATGGAATTGGGTGTAGGGAACTACCTGGAAGGAGAACACCGTCCTTCCCAAAAGACTCATACAGAGCCGAATGGAGGGTTGCCTGGTGCCCCTTATCTGATGCGCCTGATCCTTCAGGGCACAGATCCTTACGGGTGGCAAAAATACTCTTGCCTGAACCGTATCTAGGCTCAGACCTAAATACTTTAGACTGAGCTGGTCTCAAGGTTGACTTTTTGACATTTAAGACCCAGGCTTTCTAAATGCCGCACTGTGAAGGCTATGTTCTGTTCTAGGGCCTGTAGTGAGTGATCTCTGAGCAGGAGGTCGTCCAGGTATCCGAGCACCAAGATTCCCTGGGCCCTTAAAAGACCCAGTACAGGGTGCTGTTGCAAACCCGAAGGGAAGGGCCACAGACTGGAAATGACGTTCCTCTACTGCGAATCGCAGGAACCTCTGAGGTTAAAGATGGGTACGTGTAAATACATGTCCTTGATATCGATGGAGGCTAAGACGTCTCCCATCTGGAGCGAGGCTACTACCGAGCGGACTGACTCCATCCGAAAGGACTGGATTAATAGATGCTGGTTCTTAGATCCAAAATGGGCCTTGTGTCCCCGTTTGGTTTTTGAACCGTGAACAGGTTTGAAAACACCCTGTGCCCCTTTCGGATACAGAAACCTATATAATCACTTCCTTATGCACTAAATGATCAAGTGCCCGAAACAATAAGTTTCTTTTTGGAGGATCCGAGGGGACGCTGGAACTTAAAAAAAACTCTGAGGGGGAACCCCCCCCCCCCCCGGTAATTCCAGCTAGCTTGTATCCGTGGGATACTGTTGAGGTGACCCAGTCGTCCTGAACCACTGTTCTCCATATGTCTGCAAAGTGCAGCAGTCTTCCCCCCACCCGATAGAGTGGGGGCGTCCCCTCAAAAGGAGGGCTTGGTGCCAGGTTTAGAAGAGCTTTGGACCTAGGGTTTCTTCTGGCCCTGCGGCTTGCCCCTGGCTCTAGCTCCTTGTTGGCGGCGGAACTGCCTTGGTACTGAGACACCTGAGGAAGCTGTTCTTGAGGTTTTAAACGAGGGAAGCCTGGTTCTCCTCTTCACAGGAAGTAGAGAGCTCTTCCCTCCGGAAATTTTTGGGATATATTTGTCCAAGTCATTACCAAACAAACGTTCCCCATGGAAAGGGAACCCTGCAATAACTTATTACAAAGAAGTTTGGCTGACCAGTTCTTAAGCCATAGAAGTCTGCGCATGTGTACAGACAGGAGAGCCATATGAGAGACTTGCTGTATCAGATCCTTTAGGGCATCTACAGCAAAACACGAGTTATATCTGCTCTGCTTTCAGCAGGATCCTCCTCTTGGTTAGGCCTATCAGGCCGTCTGACCTGATCCTTTAAGGACTGGCAGACTCCAATTGCTGCGACAGCTGGCTGAACTGGCCAAAGGAAAAGGAAGCCTTTAATAGCGACTCCAGTTTTTTTGTCAACAGGGTCCACCAGACAAGTTAGGTTCTTGTTTATCCGGTTCCCGACCGGCTCACGACGATGTACGTCGGCAGAATGGCACGGCTGGGCAAATGGGCGTACCTGTACGTCCCTTTGAATTTGCGCCATGCCATTGCATGCACGCCAGCCGGGAGCCCAGCGAGTCGGGTCGCGGGTCCCGCATACTCGATTGCCGTGGGGATACCCGCGATCGCCTCACGGAGAAGGCAAACGGGGAGATGCTAAAGTAAACAAGCATCCCCCGGTTCTGCCTAGTGACAGTGTCGCTGATCTCTGCTCCCTGTGATTGGGAGCAGAGATCAGTGACGTGTCACATGTAGCACTGGTCAGGAAGGGGGTAAATTCTTCCGGGGCTGAAGTGGTTAAGGAAGAGACTGCCGCATCTATGGCTGGCATGCCCCACTTCTTAAACTTATCTTTTAATGGGTTATAAAAAGGAAAAACCTCTTATAACCCAAAAAACTCTGTCAGGATGTTCCCATTCGGCATACACCGCCTGTTCCAACAGTGGGTGTAAGGGGAAAGCCTGTGCGGCCTGAGGAGGCCTCAGGGACCCCAAAGAGGACAGGAGGGCTCATAAACCTCTGCAGGAGGTAATTTAAAGGCAGAACGAACCATCTTGGTAAGAGTCTGGATCGAAAGCCTCTGCAACTGAGAGGCTGATACCAACTAGACATCTTCTGGCCCAGATTGCTCAGAAGCAGACTCATCCTGCCAGGCACTCCACAAAATCATTTGCATTTAGTTCTTCCCCATCATCAACCCATTCCTGCTCCAAGTTAGGAGGATCAGGGGAGGGGGATTGGTCACGCTTCTTGCCACTCTGCGAGACGGAGGCAATCATGCCAGCAATCCTGTCCTCTAACCCGGCTAGAGCCGAGGACAGACAATCTTTGGCGATAAAGGCTGAAGCAGCAGCAGCGTTGACAGTAGGCACCATACCAGACAGGTGCAGTGGCTCAGATTGCCCGTAAGCCTCTGGTCTTCCAGCGGATACAACACTAGAGCTCCTGAGGACCTACTGACAACACAGATGTGCGGTTCCCTGTAGTGTTAGTCCCGCTCCTCTTTTTTTAAGACATTGCAAGCCACAAAAAGGGAGTACCTGGGTTTAGTATTTACATACCCCAGAAGAGAGACCCTTTAATAGGGCTCACCAAGCCCCTATGCAACAATCCTGTTAAGGACCTTAGCCCACCAACCAACACCTGGTGACTCACGTGACCCGGGTAAGAAGAAATTAACTGCTGAAAATTACTGGTTCAGAGCCTGCTCTGTGTCCTACTGCTGTCCCCTGGAAGCACGTCTGCCATACTCAGCTTAAATAAGCGGGCTGTGCGCTGGAACGTTCCGTGCATGCGTGTTCCAGTCCCTGGCGAACAGGAGCGGCTGTATTCGCATATGATGTGTGCCAAGATTAGGCTACAGTGCATGCGCGGCTCCTGTGGTGAAGCCACGTGCATCACGGCCGCGAACACTCGTGCACTTTGGTGAACACATGTGCGTGGACCATCCATAAGAAAAAACAGCCAAAACAAGAAGAAAAAAGGTACTCTTTGCAAACACCCACAGCTAGCTCAAACTCTCCCCTGTGGTCACCGCACACAGGTGTCCAGCCTCTAGCTAGCTTGACTAATGTTACTGTGGCACTCCACAATAAGTAAATAAGGGGGTTTCACTTAACCGTCCAGGCACAGGCAGCCTTAGAAACTAAGAGCCCAATCTTCACCCATAACGGCAGGTTCCTGTCACTTGGGGACCTTCAAGGACTGGGTACCCTTTCTTGTTTTAGGGTCCACTGCCTTGGACCTGTACAGCACCCTGCAGGAATGCTTTAGCTGTGTGGTGTCCAGGATTCCACTACGCAGGATCCAGCGCCCGAAGGTCGCGTTACAGGCAAAAAAAATTGCAGGATTCTTGCGTCTACTTTGCGAGGCTTGGGTACCATTTATTTAAGCATAAAAGCTTTTCTTCAAATGGATCAGATTGATCATTCCCTTGATTCATTAGAAGAATAGTTTTGGGACACAAGACCTGGAGCTTTAGAGAGCTCAACTTATGTGCCCATCCGCCTTGCAGACACTGGTAACTAAAAACTGAAGTGCTTCATTTATGGGAGGGGTTATATAGGGGCAGACTTCCTGTCTAAGACTTGGTCTACCAGTGTCCATTCACCTAGAGATGGCGTATAACCCAGTAAGTAATGAATAATAGCCTGTGTCCCGTGATGTATGATAAAGAAAGTCTTCTTTTATTAATCCTTTCATATGCTATATAGGGGTTTACACGGGTACCGACTTATACCCGTGCACAGCCATTCATGTCTATGGGCAGTTATATTTCTGCACTCAGGAGGTCAAAGTGCTGCATATGACCGTATTTATGTCATGCTTAGCCTTATACATTCATGTGCATGAGGTCTTTGGGTACAAGGACTGTGGTATATGCTTCGGTGTAGGCTCATGCAGAACAGGCTGCCCTATTGTTACCCTCTAGACACCCTAAGAAAATATATATCTACGACCCTTAGTCTGTGACTGTTCCATCTTAGGTCCATGTGTTAAATATTAAACCGTGCTCCAGGTGGAAGCTACATTGTGAACTTTAAAAAAATGGGAAAAGTGTTCTATGGGATGTGCTTATTGGGTCACCATGAGTGGCATAATGTTTTGCTTTTTCTATGTATGGATGTGTATAACAAATTCAACCCACACTCTCTGCAGTCTGTGCCAATTTCCTACATAGACTAAACTGGTTACCTACAAACTTGTGTTATTGCTGTTGGGATGTCACTAACAGAAGATACACACGAGAACACTTCTTGATTGGTACAGAAATAAGTGCAGATTAAAATTAACTACTTGGGGAGAGATGCCATTAAAATTCAAAGCTACAAAAAAGCAAATTGTTTCCATTTATATAAAATATAGGGCCACATTTGGCAGATGCCTGTTAAAGAATAAGTTCACTTTTGGGAACTTGTTACATGTTCCACCCGTTTTTAGAGTGGAATTAATGAAGTGTTGAGTATAGCCTCACATATTATTCAGTAGTATACCGTATAAGAGTACCATCATCCAGATTGACATATAAACATAAAGGAGGTGGAAATGTGGGGGCAGTTGCCGAGACTGGCCAATTCACATAAACACCCAGAAGGAATAAATGGACTTTCTCGGTACTGATACAATGACAAGATTGATCTTATAAAATATAAATTTTTATTCTATAACAAAATACAGAAAGTGTTTTAAAATAGATATATGACAAAATATACACCACACATAACTGACAACAGGTTCCGCCGTAAAGTTTCTGTTAGGGTGGGGTATAGAAAATTCCTCTACTGGTTTTGCGGTATAAACCGCTTCTTCAGGAAGATAGGGAGGTCTAAAAGAGAACAATGCATTAAAAAAAAGAGGAAACCGTGCATAAAAAAATGCATACAGGGTATATGATAATTGCAAGGCATAATAAATGTTACAATCCATGTTCATACAAAAAAGTCTACTCAGCCGGATGGACTGAAAACCAGCTAGCAACAGGATCCCAAAGTTTCTCCCCACGGCTGACAAGGGGGATTGTAGATGACTATCTCTAGTAGGGGTCAAAATCAATATTGAGTGTAAGTATATGAATATTGAAGATAATAAGATCCAAGGTGAAGGAACCAAAGTGGTGTCCATGTGTGTAAGGGAAGAACAGGAGAGGGAAAATGGGAGAAGGGAAGGGGGGGGGGGGAAGGTAGAGGGACAGGGAAAAGGGGGGGAAAGGGGGAGGGTAGAGGGGGAAAGGGAAGGGATATAAAATAAATTGGGAAAGGGGGACAGAGCAAGAAGAAAAAAAGAGAGGGGAAAAGAAATGGAAGGGATGTAATAAAGGAAGGAGATATAGGAGGGGGGCTACATTTGTTGTCTTTCTTTACAGCTAACTTCTTTCCTCAAGGGACACATGTACTGATCAGTCATCTGTGTCTACAACACTACAGTGGCTTTTGTAATTTTGCAAGCCACTCATAACGGCATATGTATTCTACTGATTCAAGGCCTTTCTGTCCCTAACAAATTCAGCACTAGCAATTTGCATAGCATATCTTTAGTATGGTAAGCCTTTTACTGAATATTAAGCACTTGGTGTGGTGCAGTGCTCCTACTTTCACACATTCCTCCCCACCTTCCCCGGTTCTTCTCTCCCCCTCCTACTTCTGTCCCCCCCCTCTCCTCCCTCCCCCTTCACCCCCCTCCCTTCTATGTCACACCCCCCCCCCCCTTGTCCTCTTTCCATTCTATCTTGTTCCCATGGGTCCCTTTCCCCTCCTTTCCTCCCCTCTTCCCCCCCCCCCCCTCTTATATCTCCCTCCTTCCTTCCTTTCCCACATCCCTTCCCTTTCTTTTCCCCTCTTTTTTTCTTCTTGCTCTGTCCCCCTTTCCCAATTTCTTTTCCATCCCTTCCCCTTCTCTCATTTTCTCTCTTGCCCTTCCCCTCCCCCCCCTTCCCCCGTCCCTCTACCTTCTCCTCCCCCTCCCTTCTCCTGTCCTTCTCCTGTCCTTCCCTTACACACATGGACACCACTTTGGTTCCTTCACCTTGGATCTTATTACCTTCAATATTCATATACTTACGATCAATATTGATTTTGATCATTATTACCCCTACTAGAGATGGTCAATCCCCTTTGTCCGCCGTGGGGGGAAACTTTGGGATCCTGTTGCTAGCTGGTTTTCAGTCCATCTGGGTGTGCAGACTTTTTTTGTATGAACATGGATTGTAACATTTATTATGCCTTGCAATTATCATATACCCTGTATGCATTTTTTATGCACTTTTCCTCTTTTTTTTAATGCATTGTTCTCTTTTAGACCTCCTATCCTCCTGAAGAAGCTGTTTATACAGCGAAACTGGTGATGTCCATGCTTTCCAGACTTCAGGCTGTAATTGACTGCAAAGGATTTGCAACCAAGTATTAAAAAGTAAAAGTTTGACGGATGATTGCTAATCTGTCCCATTACTTTTGGTCCCTTAAAAAGTGGGAGGCACATATACAAACTGTTGTAATTCCTACACCGTTCACCTGATTTGGATATAACTACCCTCAAATTAAAGCTGAAAGTCTGCAGTTTAAGCACATCTTGTTCGTTTCATTTCAAATCCATTGTGGTGGTGTATAGTTTCAAAAAGATTAGAATTGTGTCAATGTCCCAATATTTATGGACCTGACTGTATTTCCAGGAGGGATCCTTAGTGTATGAGAAAAAGGAGAGCCGGTAAGCGGCAATCCAAACAGAGGACATCTACACTGATTTTCCTGATTATCAGTGCAGCCCCAACAGTGCCTGTAAGTGCTACCTCATCAGTGTCTCCTCATCAGCGAAGGAGAAAAATTTCTTACTTACAAAATTTTATAACAGAAACAAGAAAGCTCTGTCTAAAAAAAAGAAAAAAAAAAAATTTCATTTGGGTACAGTTTTGCATGACCACTCAATTGTCATTCAAAGTGCAACAGCTCTGAAAGCTGAAAAATGACCTGGGCAGGAAGGGGGTGAAAGTGCCCTGCAAGGGAGTGGTTAAGGCCCTTTCTGTAATGGAAATGTGTGGGTAACCAGGAAGAATGGGGCACAAATACCCCTTGGCTGGCTCACATTTCTGTATAAAGCAATATGTCTGCCTTACTGTTCCTATGAAAGTTGAATCCATGGGGATTAGAAACTCAACTGACATGTTCAATTATTAACAGAAGAGAAACATTATTTCCTGAAAGGGTGTTTGTCTTGGATACAGACAAAATTACATTGGTTTAGGGCAATAACTAAAAACAGTCATTGCACTGCTACTGTCAGCAGACACACCTAATTTTGGAAAGTATCTACTCAGGTTATCTGAGTTTTGTATTAACATACTGTTTCTAGGAGATTCTGCAGCATCTAGTCACATGATAGTATGCTCTCTCATGCTGCATTGTGCGTGCAACGCAACAGATAGCAGGAATTCCCCAGATTAAAATGTCACCTGATGCATTTTAGGCCTTTAACTCTATTAGTCTTAAAAAGATCCTGTGTTCTCATCTCTGTACAGATATTATCCTAAAGGCAAACGTTTAACAACTTTGTGATGTTCCCTTAAATAAAGTTGGCTGTAATAATTTTCCCATGAGTGATGGAACATCAGCGAGCTCCCCCAGCACCAACATCTTCACCCCATCTTCTTCGAGATTCAACAGCTTTGGCCATCTTGTTTGGCTTAACAGGATGACATAACTCCTGTGCAGCTTGCAAACAGGAAGGTAAGAATCTTTTATTGCAGAAGAGACATAGGGGGTTATTTAGGAAAGGCAAATCCACTTTGCACTACAAGAGCATCATCCAATCATGTGCAGGCTAAAATGCTGTTTTTTATTTTCCTTGCATGTCCCCCTCGGAAGTGCAGTCACTGTAGATCCAAGCGCACTGAAAGTTCCACTCTAAAACTGGATTCCAGGCAGATGAGAAATGTTTAATTTAGCTATGTATTAAAGCCTAACTTGGGGCTAAAAAAAAATTCCCCTCCAAAGCTGTTTAAAGAAGAAGTTATGGGAAGTGCCACCATCTAAGTGCAGTATGTTAGTGGTAGGTAAAAACAAGGATAAATATAAAGTTGCACCCACATTTTATTGAAGAGTTATAAGCATGTATAAATCCTGATGAAGGAACTGCAGAGCTGTACGAGCTGCTGAAAGATGGTGTCAGGCTGGCTGTGGAGGTGCCTTGGATGGCAGCAGATCAATCACGAGGCAAGCGAGGCGATGGTAGTATGCAGCAGTCAGCTGGCAGGCTGGAGTGAGGGAGCAGAAGTCTGGGTATGCAGCGGATAGCTGTCAGGCTGGAATGGGGGAGCAGATGTCTGGGAACGAGCCGAGACAGCGGTGCAGGAAGATTCCAAGATGACGTGGAAGGCGTGGCTAAGCATTTCAGAGCAACAAGGACTGCCCCTTTGTCAAGCCATATGGCGCTATGGGAACGAGTACTTATGAAGGCAGAGAGGGAGGAGACTGGATGGGGGCTATGCAAAAAAAAAAAAAAAAAAACAATCTGATTGAACAGAAAAAGCATTTCCTATGTATTGTACAGTATATCTTGCCCTCACGGCACAACAAAAGTGTACAGAAAGTATATACCCCCAAAGCTGTTCCCCGCCATTTCTCTTCTCCGTTACAAGATGTCTTTAGGCTTCTGTGTTGAATGTTGGCCAGCATCATTTAGTGTGGAAGACTAAGGACATACTGTGAACACAAAGCATAATGACCCCACCCCAAGGGGTCATTGCCACATACACCTGCATCACACAGCTAACATTAATAATTACATTTTTTGTGATATCTGTCTCCTGTAGGTGATACTGTGCACAACATTGTCAGCAAACATTTTCTAAAATCAACAGGCTAGCATGAAGAGAAAGCGCAGGCTGATAACCAAACTGTATTGCTAAGGCCTGGTTCGCACTGCTGCGACTTCGAAGCTGACATCCCAGTGTGACTTCGGCACAACTTGTATTAAAATCTGTTAAAGAAGTTGTATGCAAGTTGTGCCAAGATCACACCAAACGTAGTGCAGGGACCTTTTTCTAAGTCTGAGAGACTCAGGACGCTCCTATTAGAATGGTTCCACTGCACTTAATGGGGCGCAACTTGTCATGCGCTCTTAAAGTCGGAGCGCATGTCGCACCAGTGTGAACCGGGCCTAAAGCAGTATGAAACCCAAAAACAAAAATGTAATATATCGCAGTTCACAAATTTTAAGATGTTGTGGCTGCACTGATTTCTTTATTTAGGCGTTGTTTTTTTTGCCTGTTGATCTTGCCATTAAGGCTGTTGTTTTTCAACAGGCAGTTAAGAGTGAAGAGACAAATCATTTAACAGTGATAGGGGTACTTAATTTGTTAGTCATGTTCATCTAAAATATACTAGTGCATCCAACACTACCCTTCCCCAAATTGACAATGTTGATGTCCAAAGGTGTCTCTTTCTCTCCTCCAGTGCAGAAATCTTAAGACAGTGATGGCGAACCTTGGCACCCCAGATGTTTTGAAACTATATTTCTCATAATGCTCAACTACACTTCAGAGTGCCTGAGCATCATGGGAAATGTAGTGCCAAGGTTTGCCATCACTGCCCTAAGACATCTAAAAATGGAAAAGAGATTAAAAATAAAAAGAAAGAAAATTAAGCCACCTTATTTAAAGTAGTAGTCCGGTTAAAAACTGTGGTAGGAAGGATTTAGACAGCGCACTGGATATCATACTATGTGAAGTCAGTTTATTTATAAAACAGTGCTCTACTGCTCGTTCTAAAGTGCCCATACAACCTAATCTGACTTAGACCCAATCTTCTTTTAAACAGCTGTGTATATGGCGTAAAATACTGCGCCAACAGATATCCAATTAGATGTAACCTTTTCAGAATAACTTATGTATAAAGAGGAACGTATAGATGCTTTGCATATATTTTCTTTGTTTTGGTCAGAACAAAAATTAAAAACATTTTGAAATGTTTTTCCTTGAGTCAGACAAAATGTGCATATCTATCTATACCTTTCTCTGCTAAAAAATAAGCCTGTTTACAGAGCTCAATAACACAAGCTAAAATGTACACATATAAAGCCTCCTCATGTGGATTCATGAATGAGTGAAGTTCAGCTTTAAGAGCCAAGATAATAACATGGGCAACTAAGTTTCATTCATGCCATGCCTTGAATGTAAGTGTTTTGGGAAACATTTAAATCACTGAGTTTACTTCAAGTTTAAATATCAAGAAATTTGCGCTAACAGATTATAACAAGTGTACCTCTACCTTTGTTGCTGCTGCTCAAAGTGTTATACACCTATTCCGTTCTTTACATAGTGAACCACAGCGCATTGCAGTAAATACCAAAATACATATACATTAAAAAACTTAAATTCATATCATATACCTGAAAAAATATATATAAATAATTAGTTCATAAAAATATATTCTTGTGTGTCCCAACAGTCTTCATTCCACAATGGAGATTCTATGAAAAAGTGCTCCGTGCGCAAATATTAATCAAAAACATCATGCTGAGAAGTATAGCACACCCCCCTCTCGTGCCCTTACCAGAAATACTGGACCCCCAGCTGTTTGGCATAAGAGTGAAACACGCTTAATTCTGGTGAGAGGGTGCTCGATTGATCTTCATTATCCTGCTAGATAACCCTGAGCTGGTGTAAAAGGAAAAACAAATGGACTTGTGGGTGGTGTAGTGGGTAGCACTTTCACCTAGCAGTAAGAAGGGTTGCTGGTTCGAATCCCAACCACGACACTACCTGCCTGGAGTTTGCATGTTCTCCCTGTGCCTGCGTGGGTTTCCTCCGGGTACTCCGGTTTCCTCAGGTCGTTTTCACTTAGCGGACATGTTGCTGAGAAGCTCAGTACAAATCACACGAACGGTGAACATGCATATAGTAGCCAGAGGTGGCAGTAGAGAGCTCGATGTCGGAGCTCAGTGTCAGTGACACAAGAACAGCAGAAGCTGGGAGATCGTTTGTGTAATGCACAGCACGGCTCCCCTCCACCCACCAGTCCTGCCTTCTTCTGGCCTGGGCGGGCCCCTTACACTTGTGACGGCTGTACCCCCCTGATGGCGGCCCTGCTCACAATACACACACAATACTTAGGTAATCACAATACTCAGGTACTCACCCTGAAATATAAACTAAAGGCAATATTTTTTTTGTTTATTTTTAGACAGAGTGGAGATGGATTAGAACATGTCAGGTTTTTATTGCTGTCTGTGCCCCCGTTTGGGAGATGACCCTCTCGATTTGTCCTGTTTACCATTATCATTGAAAGTGAAAGTAAAAGAAAATCCCAAATTTTGGGTTGCCCCCAGAAGCGCAATAGAGGGGAAATTTTGAAATGGGAACACCGATTCTGGTGACCTGGGGGTCCCCAAGTAATCCCCTTAATTTGCAGGTATTTTCCTCTCACTTCCTGTTTTGGCTATGGGACAGGAAGTGAAGGTAATTCTCTACAATGGGACACAGATATCGAAAAGAAAAATCTGTAAATCGGTAATTGTAATTACGGCATCACTAATATAGGAAGAAGCTAATATTCTGACAATTTTCATTGTAGGGCAGCACAGTTTGAGATTTGTCCACAATACTTAATAGCTACTTGCTGATGTAGTGAATTGCTAATTGTTTTAAAAAGAAAATAGGCCCCTACTGCCAGATTTAGAATCCAAAATGGCACAAGACAAGGATGTCCTCTGTCCCCGTATCTCAATATCATGATTATGGCACATCTACCCAATGCCATCAGGTGCAATGATTCCATACAGGGCATTACACTTAGCTCCTGCACATAAAATCAGCCTTTATGCTGATGACTTATTCCTTTACTTATCCAACCCGAGAATCGGCCTACCATCCGTACTTAAAGCAGTAATAAACCCAAAAGCAAACATTTGTTATACTGCAGCTTACTAATTCTTAGAGGTGATGGCTGCATTTGGTTTTTTTTTTTTTTAGACCTTCTATTTTTACCTAGCGATTCAGCGAGCAAATTCGTTTTTCAAAAAAAACAAACTATCTTGCAGATATATCAGTGAGAGAGGGATGAGACAAGCCATTTTTACTGACATGGATGCTTACAATGATCAGTTTTTATATAAAACCTTTATCCCAAAAGGAAAAAAAAAATAACGGTTTTCTGTAACTGCTTATATAGTGTTAGTTGCAGTTTGGCATCAATTTGTTAGTATGTCTAAATGTGCTAGTACATCTAACACTCACCCCTCCCCCCAGACTGAATGCTGCTGTTCAAAAGGTGCCCCCTGCTGTGCTGATACCTCCAGAGTGGAGGCACTCTAAATACAGGAGGTGTGCTACTGGCCAGATCACCAGGTACAAACAGAGGGAAAATAAGCCTAAAAAAAGAAAAAACTAACACAGCCACCACATCTAATGATTGGTAACCTGCAATAAAATAACATTTTTGGTTTTGGGTTTAATACCACTTGAAGGAATTCAGAATATATGAGGAACTTGGCAATTAAAAAGTGATTTGAAATAAAAGAGGATGGTATACCACTGTTTCACTAATTTAATTTACAAAATTATTTGTAAGCAGAGAAGGGCTGTTCACAAACAAAAAATCATACAGTCAATTGTTCCCACTTACATAATACACAGTTACACTGTTGAACACAAAATCAGCAGGGAGTAAAATACTTTGTTACATCCTAACTTGCAAGAAAAGCTCAAAATGTAGCAACATATAGCTAACACTTCATGTGTGGAAATTCATGACAGTTTGCGTTCAATGCCTATAATACAACATTGTTTTAAAAAGTAGTTTCTTATGAAGCCTTTGAAAAACTAATAAGCAAAGAGAGATTGCTGGTGAGCAGAACAGTCCTAATAATCCCGGGGAACATTATGCTGACAATAAACCATTTTATTGTGGTAATCTGTACATTTGTAAAGGCTGGGCACGGAACAATTTTCCATTGTGTGTTGAAAACAGGTCTGTGATCCAGTGATGAGAAATATTGTCAGAGATGCATTCTCTTGCATTAAAATTGTTTTTTTTTTTTTTAATTAAAACTACCAATTCAGTGGCAAAAGATCACCAGAAGCAATTCTTTACAACATATGTGATAAAATTCAAGGTCAGTTCCCAGGGAGAGTGTTTACAGTAACTGCAACCATCTTGGGTTAGGTCATTCTTGTGCTGGTGGATCCTGGCACTCCCGCTTCACTATAGGAAAAGAACAGGTATGTCAACCATAGGTCTGTAACTAATTCTCCTCAATGCATAGATA